>CM054164.1:8238775-8261275 GCA_028751875.1 Rapana venosa
GACTGTTTTATTTTTTTGGGTTTTTGGGGGTATTTTCAGATTGAGAACGTTGCAATGGTGACAATGACATTGCAATTTTGCACCAATTTAGATTTTGGGTTTCTGTATTTTGGGTTGGCTGAATTGTTTCTTGGCCTGTTGTTTGGTTTTTTCTCCCCGGGGTTTTTTGAGTTGGTTGGGTTTTGGTTTTGGGTGGATTTTTTTTTTAATTATGTTTGTTTTCCATGTTTCTGCATATGTCTCTTTGTTGTCTTCGTTCCTGTCTTTCACTTGCTTGTGTTTGTGTGTGTGTGGGGTTTTGCGTGGGCGCGCGCGGATTGTGCGTGACAGAGAGCGACAGACAGACAGCAAGCGCTTCATATCTTAAAACGAGATCGTAATCGTATAAAGAAATACAACCAAATATAAACAAGATTAAAACGTGAAAAATCATCTGAAAAGATCGCAACAATGGGGACGGTTTTTGGGCCATTTAAAAAAAAAAAAACCCCCCCCTCTGCGGTTACAGACTCATAAACTTGGTCAACTCTGAACATAAATTATCTTAGGGGGGGAAACTGTACTCAAATTCCCTAACGAGTAATGTTTGGTCTGAATTTTTTTCCCTTTTTATTTTTGGCAAGGAATGAAAATTCTTTCCCCCAGCTGGTAACAGTTACGTCCTTTTTTTATCACACCCAATTTCTTTTTACGAAAAGAGGAAAGAAATTGTGCAAAAAATGCGAAGAAAAGAAAAAAGAAGAAGAAAAGAAGAAGAAGAAGAAGAAGAAGAAGAAGAAAAGAATGACAAGAAGAAAAGAAAAGACGAAGAAGAAGAAGAAGAATGACGAAGAAAAGAAAAATGACGAAAAAAGAAGAAAATGACGAAGAAGAATGAGAAGAAAAAAAGAAAAAAGAAAAATGACGAAGAAAAAAGACTCGAAGAAGAAGCCCAAAAAAATGCGAAGAAGAAGAAGAAAAGAAAAAAAGAAGAAGAAGAAGAAGAAAAAGAAGGAGGAGGAGGGTGAGGAGGGGGAGATGTGCGAAGACGAAGTGGGGAAATTTCCCAATAAGAGAAAAGAATTGCGAAGAAAAGAAAAACAATTTCGAAAAGAAAAAAAAAGAAGAAGAAGAAAAAAGAAGAATTGCGAAAAAAAATTGCAAAGAACAAGAATTTGGGAAAAAGAAGAATTTCAAAGAAGAAGAAAAAGAATTGCAAAAAAGAATTGGAAGAAAAAACAAGAATAACAATTTCGAAGAAAAAGATTTTTAAAAAATAAAATTCAAAGAAGAAGAAAATTTTCGAAGAAGAAGAAGAAAGGAACAAGGAGAAGGAGAAAAAAAAGAAAATAAGAATTTAAAGAAGGAAAGAAATTTCGAAAAGGGGAATGCAAGAAGAAGAAAAGAATTTTCAAAGAAATTGCAAAAAAGAAGAAAATTACAAAGAAAAATTGCAAAAAAAGAAGAAATTTCAAAGAAGAAAAAAAAAGAAGAAGAAATTTTAAAAAGAAGAAGAAGAAGAAGAAGAAAAGAAAAGAATTGCAAAGAAAAAATTTGCGAAGAAGAAGAAAAATTTCCCAAAGAAAATTGCGAGGAAAAAAGAATTGCGAAGGGGAAAAGAAGAAGAAAAAAGAACAAGGAGAAGGAGAAGAAGAAAAAAAAAAATTTAAGGAAAAGAAGAATTGGGAAAAAGGGCCCCCCCCAATTTGAAAAGAAGAAAAAAAAAATTTACAAAGAAAAAATTTGCAAAAAAGAAGAAAAATTTACAAAGAAGAAGAAGAAAAAAGAAGAAGAAGAAAAAATTCAAAGAAGGGAGAAGAAGAAGAAGAAAAAAAGGGAAAATTGCAAAGAAGAATTGCAAAGAAGAGGAAGAATTGAAAGAAGAATTGCGAAGGAAGAAGAATTCCCGAAAGGAAGAAGAAAGGGAAGGAGGAGGAGGAGGGGGGGAGGAGGAGGGGAGAAGAATTGCGAAGACGAATAAAATTTCCCGAGAAAATGAAGAAAAATTTGCGTGAAAAAAGAAAAGAAGAAGAAGAAAAAGGGAAGAAGAAAGAAAAAGAATTGCAAAGAATTGCAAAGAAAAAAAATTTTCCGAAAAAAAAGGGAAAAAGAAGAAAATTGCGAAGAAGAAAAGGGCAAAAAAAAAGGAAAATTTGAAAGGGAAAAATTTTGCAAGGGAAGAAGACGAAAAAGAAAAAATTGCAAAGAAAAAATTGCAAAGAAAAGAAAATTAAAAACAAAAAGAAGAAGGGGAAGAAGGAAAGGGGAGGAAAAAAGGGAAAAGAAAAGAAGAAAAAGAAGAAAAAAGAAGAAAAATTGCGAGGAAAAAGAAAAATTTTTCCAAAGAAAAAAAAAATTGCAAAGAAAAGAATTGCGAAGAAAAAAAAAATTGCAAGAAGAAGAAGGAGAAGGAGAAAAAGAAAAAGGGAAAAAGGTTTCCCACAGAGAGAGACAACAGACAGAGACAGAGACAGAAAAGACAGCCGGGGCAGACAAACATACAAAACCAACGACCAACAAACAGACAACGGGCGAAAAAGAGAGGGGGGGAGAGAGAGAGAGAGAAGAAGAGAGAGGGGAAGAGAGAGAGAGAGGGAGAGAGAAGAAAAGGAACAGACAGAAAAGACAGACAAAACAGAGATAAGATAAAAGACGACAGAGAAAGAGACTGACGCCCAAAAGGACAGACAACAGACAGACCTTTTTGCCCCTCATAACTTGGGGTTGGGAATTATTTCAGCAGGCTTTTCCCGGAAACGTCCATTAATAATAAAATAAAAAATTTTTGGGAAATTTTATATAGGTTTTAAATTTTGTAAAAAACAAACAAACAAAAGCGCTGCACTCAATATTTACAGGCAAACTCCCCTTAAACAAAAATGAGAAATCCATGCGCGCGCATTTAACGCACGCACACTCCGCCCCACCACACAAAACACACACACACACAAAACCACACACACCCCAACACACCACACATACCACACACCACACCACACACACGGAACAACACTTAGACTGAAAAATGCTGTTGAAAATGGGGAAAAGTTTTTTTGGGGGGAAAGTCTCAGGTAGGAAATAATTGTGTTTTGGGGCTGGATTTAAAGGGAAACAAGTGAAGGCTTTTAAACGAATGAAAGGGGGAGGCACCCCAGTGGAGGGACCAGAAACAAGAAGGAGGACGGCCAAAAAGGGTTTTTGTTTGAATCGGGGTTGTTCGAAAGCAAAAGAAACTGCGGCTGAACAAGGGGAACGGGATGGGTGACAGGGGGAAAAAATTTACAGAGATAAAGGGTGCAGATTTGTAAAGAAAAATTTAAAAACCAGGGGGTATTGATTTTATACCTCAGTCTTTGAGAGACGGGAAACCAGTGAAAGATCGCAGAAGAGGAGTAATTTTTTTTCCCAGTTTTTTACCTTTCTTAGACCTTTTCGAGCTAAAGATTTTTTTGTATCGTTGAAGAGATTTGGATGATGATCTGGTGGGGGCCCCCAAAAGAGAATTCAGAAGTCAAAAAACGTAAAGAAAAAAAGAGTTTGAACAAGTTTGGAAAATTGCATCAGTGGACAGATATTTTCAAAACGCGTTACCCCGTAATTGATAGTAGCAAGACTGGAAAGGTCGGGGTGATAAAATTTTTCATAGAGAGTGTTTGTAAAGGGAACTACCCCTTTTTTTTTCTTAAACAGAGTTGGAAAAAGGGAACTGACAAATTTGCCGAATTCTTTTGAAGTTTTGTGAAAAGGGGAAAATTTTATTTTGGGTCCCTATGACATGGTTTCGGTTTTATGGGCCCTTAATTTTTTGAAACCCTTTTTAAGAGTCATCCTTTTTTTGAATTCTTAAAAGGGCATGGGAAACAATTTGCCAAGGGGGAAGGCAATT
Source organism: Rapana venosa (assembly GCA_028751875.1). Classification (NCBI taxonomy): domain Eukaryota; kingdom Metazoa; phylum Mollusca; class Gastropoda; order Neogastropoda; family Muricidae; genus Rapana; species Rapana venosa. The sequence continues at coordinate 8,242,641 of CM054164.1, forward strand.
TTCAACAGTACACTCACGGAAGTTGAGTATCATGGGCATAAAAAATGATATCAATAGGGTGGTTTTTTATTAGTTAGAGTAAAGCCGGGTATAGAGTAAAAAAGAACGGGGCCCAACGACCCTGGGGGACTCCCTTTCCATTTTGCCAGGTTTAAATTGAATTTTTTTTACAAAACTTTTCGGGGAACCCCCTTTTTCTTGGGGGTTATAAAGAAACCAGGGGGGCTGGGGCCTTAAAAACCAAAACTTATTTTGGGGGCGAAAAAAAAAATTTTGAGGGGGTTTCTAGGGAAACCCAAAGGCTGCAGATAAGTCAAGAAGAGTGAGGAGGGAGATTTTTCCTGCAACAAAAACAAGTAGAAGTTTTCTAAATAGGGGCTAGGGTTTTGGTTTTTTGGGGGGGTGTGGTTGGGGGGGAAGGCAACTGAAAAGTGGGAAGGGAAAACATTTAAGAAGGTTACGTTTACTGTTTTTTAGAACAACTTTTTTTAGTACTTTAGAGTAAAGGGGAAGTTTAGACCGGCCCAAAAATTCCTTTAGAATGTTTGGGGTCGAGGCGGGCTTTTTTAGTAGAGGTGTGACATTGCTGTTTTTAAAAGCTGATGGAAAAATTTTTTTTAAATGAAAATGAGTTTCCATTTTAGTGAAATAGGCCCAAGTTTTTGGAAGGCATTTGGGAGAAAACAGGGGCAGTATGGGAACAAGGTTTGCATGATTTTTTTAGTCAATTTTCCCTTTAGAATTGGGGCCCTGATTTCTTTTCCCCTTTTGGGGTGGGAAGGGAAAAAAGAGGATTTCCAGTGAACTGGGGGGGCCGGAGGGGGCCCCGGCTGGAATTGAGTTTGAAACAAGGCTGGAACGTATGTTTTTTGAACTTTATCTGAAAAAAAGGCAAAAATATGGGGGAAGTTTTAAACAGGCTGTGGGGGTTTTTGGCAAGGATTGTTTTTTTCAGACCAAGGAAATTTTAAATGAGGGAAAAAAGAGATTTAAAGGATGTAGCACAGAGAAAATTTTGGGGAAAAGTATAGTCTGTCTTTGCTGAAAGGATTGAGTTTGACTTTGTTTATTTTTTTCCCGGGAAAACCCGTTTGTTGATTTCGGTTTTTTTCTTCCCCAAAGGCCCTTCTGTTGCCGGGGTTTGCGCTTTGCTATCAAAGGGCTTGGGGATACCAAAGGGGCACAGGGTCTGGTCAGGGGGGAGATGTCAGTAGGGTGCAAAGCCCCCCAACAAGCAGGGTTTGGGGGAGAATGGGGTTTTAAAAATGATCAAAAAGCAGTGTGGTCAAAAGGGTTTTTGAAAAACGTTTTGGGAACTTGGAAAGAAGGTAAGAAAGTCCCAAGGGCCCTTTAAAATTAACGAAAAAAATAAATTTTTTCTTTTTGACAGGGTTTTTGGGGTTTTTAATGGAAAAAAATGGCGGGAAAGATCAAATGCATTCGTCGGGGACAAAACAGATTTTTAAGATTGAATAAGCATTAATAATCACCAGCAAAAAAGACCAGATCTGTTTCGTTGCTTCGTTTACCATTAAAAGAGAGAAAAGGGGTTTTTCAGAGGGAAAAAGAAAGACGTTTTTCACTGGAAAAAACCCGGTTGTCAAATGAAATTGAAGTCCACCAAGAAATTTTTAAAATTTTTTGGGGAAGGGCTGTAGGGTTTGAGGAGTGACCCGGAAACCCTTTGGGGAAAAAGAGGGAAAATTTGGGGGGTTTTTTTTCGGGTGGGAAATGGAAAGGAAAAGGGAGCAATATAAAAGAGGCCCCGGTATGGTTTTAGATTTAAATTTTGCAAACTTCAAAAAACCCTTGGGGAATTGGGTTGTGACTGAAAGAAAGAGAAGGGTTTCCCAAAATTCCCTTTTTAAAGAAGGCAATCCCCCTCCTCGAGAGATCGGGGAAAAAAAAATGGTTTTATATCCAGGAGGAGTCACTTTTTTTTTTTTTGCTCTGGGCCCAAATTTGGTTTTTAACAAGTTTTTGGTGAGGAAGGTTTTAAATCAATGTTTTTTTTAAGATGGGAAAACAAAATTTAAACGGGTTTTTTTCCCTTTTGGGCAACAGACTGCAAAATTTTAAAAAAACAAACTTTAAGGGGAAACTGAAGGAGGGGGAGAGGTTGAGGGTGAAAGTGGTGAGTTTGGAATAGCAACAGAGAAAGGGCGAAGGCGTTGTGAGAGCCGCCTTTGCGGAAAAAACAACCAAAATTTGGTGGGGAATCAGGATAGAAAAGGGAAAGAAATGTGCTGAACAGGGGGTTCGGTTTTTTTAAACACATCAGAATCCCTCCTAATCAACAGAACAAAAAACATTATCAGATTTTTCAAAAAAACAGAACAATCAAAAGCTGAAGGGGCGGGGGGACGCAGCATGGGGAAGAACGTTTTCAGGGGGGACAGAAGTGACTCAGAGGTGAGGGGGAACACAGGGAGGGGAAACCCCCCCAAATGGCCCATGACGTTTTTCCCCCGGGCCCCCGTTTCCCCCTGGTTTTTTCGGCGATTAATGCCCAAGTGTGTTAAAAGCTGCTTTAAAACAAGGGGCAAGCGTTACTTTTTTTTTGAACTTCCCGGTTTCGAGCATAGCTCTAATGTTTCCCCGGGTCCACCCGCCATGGAAACAGAACAACACACCTAGACTTATTTATTGGGGGGGTGTCATTCGTGAATCACGTGCAATTTTTGAACGGGAAAAATTTTTGATTAAAATGGGTTTACGAAGACCACGCACAGGGAAACACAATTTTAAATCAATCGAAATTTTTAACAATCAAACAAAATGAAAAAAAATACATCGAAATATCTCAAAAAAAAAAGATAAAAACAAAAGTATTTTAATTTATTTTTAGGAGGTCAAAGAAATTTGTGTCCAACCCCTTCCATTGGTATTTAGGTTTCCCCAACTCTGGCCCCCCCCCTCTCAGCAAATCCCTGGGCCCCCCCCCCCCCCCCCCCTAAAAAAACAAACCCAACAAAAAAAACCCCAAACCATCCTAAAATTGCCACAAAGCAGCAAGCCACTTACACGGTTGCCTCTGAATCGAAACCGATTCCGAGTCAGAGGTAAGGGTTACACTCCAGATATAGATGTAGTGCCCCACGCGCTAAAATCACTCTCATCTATGAACTCAAGCCATGGTCCAGTTTGTAAACACATCAGCAACAGCCCAACGCCTGTTTCTGTCTGACAGAGCAGACTCTTGTTTTGAGGGGTAGCTCTCACGACATCTGGTGACCCTGGCTGACTCCCTCAGTCTCGCTCCGCGACTGAGCTAATACTGACATCAGTAGGGGGCTTAGTAGGTAATAATAATAATGATAATAATAATAATAATAATAATAACAATAATAATAATAATAATAATAATAATATATGGAATTTATATAGCGCTGAATCTTGTAAAAACAAACAAATCGAAGCGCTTGCACTCAAATCATTTACACGCATGCAACTCTCCTTAAACATATTGAACAACATATTTCAAATCCATGCGCACGCACGCACGTACGCACGCAAACACGCACACAAACACACAAACACACAAACACACACACACACACTCGCAAACACACTTAGGAGGTGAAGGATGCTGTTGAAAATTAGGGACAGATATGAGGGGAAAGTCTCAGGTAGAAAACAAGTGTGTTTTGATGCTGGATTTGAAGGTGTCAGATGAAGGCTTTTGGCGAAGTGAAAGAGGGAGGTCATTCCAGGTGGATGGACCAGAAATAGAGAAAGAGCGACGACCAACAGTGGTTTGTTTGAATCTGGGTGTTCGAAAGCACAAAGTATCTGCGGCTGAACGAAGGGAACAGGATGGAGTATACAGGTGAAGATAGTTACAGAGATAAGAGGGTGCAGATTTGTGGAGACATTTGAAACAGAGGGTATTGATCTTATACTTCAGTCTTTGTGAGACAGGCAGCCAGTGAAGAGATCGCAGAATAAGAGTGATGTGTTCAGATTTTTTCTTTCTTAGGACCAGTCGAGCTGCAGAGTTTTGTATGCGTTGAAAAGAGTGGATGGATGATGCTGGTAGGCCAACCAAAAGAGAATTACAGTAGTCTAAACGTGAAAGAATGAGAGATGTGACAAGCTTGGAAGTTGCATCAGTGAACAGATACTTGCGAATCGCGCTTATGCGCCGTAATTGATAGTAGCAAGACTGGCAGGTCTGGGTGATGAATTTTTTTCATAAAGAGTGTGTTGTCAAGAACTACTCCTAAATACTTCACAGAGTTGGACAAAGGAACTGACGTATTGCCGAATTCTATTGAAGTTTTTGTGATGGAGGAGAGTTTATGTTGGGTCCCTATGAGCATGGCTTCGGTTTTATTGGCATAAGTTGTAACTTGTTCTGAGTCATCCAGTTTTGAATGTCTTGAAGGCAGTAGGACTTATTTGTCAGGAGGGAAGGCAAGTTTTCAACAGTATCACTGCACTGAAGCTGAGTGTCATCTGCATAGAAATGATGATCAATATGGTGGTTGTTTATTATATGTGAGAGTGGAGCAGTGTAGAGAGTAAAGAGAACAGGGCCCAGGACTAATCCCTGTGGGACTCCACATTCCATTTTGACAGGTTTTGATTGAATTTTGTTTACAATAACTTTCTGGAATCGGCCTGTGAGGTATGAAGTAAACCAGGTGAGGACTGTGCCATTAATACCAAACGTATTTTGGAGGCGAGAAAGAAGAATTGAGTGATCTATAGTGTCAAAGGCTGCAGATAAGTCAAGAAGAGTGAGGAGGGAGATGTTTCCTGCATCAGAAGCAAGTAGAAGTGTATCTTAAGTGTAGACTAGGGTGGTTTCGGTGCTGTGGTTGGGGCGATAGGCGGATTGAAAAGGGGGAAGGAGATCATTGGAATGAAGGTGACTGTTGAGCTGTTTGAGAACAACTTTTTCTAGTACTTTAGAGACAAAGTAGGTGGTGTCCTGCGTAGGCTAGCTCAGAACCACTGAACACCACTGAAGTGACCCAGCGGCAGTGCAGGGCCCCTCTGGCTGGTGGCCTGATGTTGATGGGCTCACTGTGGACTTCCGACCCTGAGGATGCGATAGAACGAATCTGGGTATGGCTGTGGCGGGGAGATTGAGATGAGCGGCGTGGGAACAGCAGGACGGGAACGTCACAGAGATGAGGCAGCGAAGCCCTCCCCCCCCCCTTCCCCCAAAACACAGTCCCTGACGAACGGTGTCGCTGAGTGGTTAAAACCGTTTTTGACTTCAACCCCGTGTGTCTAGCAACTCGTGGGTTCGAATCTCGACAGCTTGGTCAGGTGAAGTAAGGGTGGGGATGTTGACCACCTCCCAGATTTCCTTTAAGCAGAGACATGCCACTGTTTTAATTTCCTTCATGTACATTCATACGCAGAGGATCAAATATGCACGTTAAAGATTCATGTCGGCGTTCGGAGGGTTACGGAAGCATGAACATACCCAGCATGCAGCATGTTCACATACAAAACGAGGAGAGCAGTGGGAAAGGTGTGGGCTAAGGCCAGCAGGCAGACCTCCTGCAGAGTGACAGACAGACAGACCAGCCCAGGAGAAGAGGAAGACCTGGCACTGCCCCTGCCTTTTCTTTAGTACAAGACCGCAGTGAAGAAGAAGATGTCCTTCAGTTTTGCAGAATAATTGGATCAGCTAATTTTTGGTGGGTTTTGTTTTGGTTTGGTTGTTCCAGGCAAACCTTGTGTCCCAAACATTTCTAGTGTTTGCAGACACGCTCTGTCTGTCTGTCTGTGTCTGTCTGTCTGTGTCTGTCTGTCTGTCTGTCTCTGAAAAAAAATCGTTGTACTTATTCTTGTATGTTCTGAAAATTAAATTTCTGTTCTGTTCTGTTCTGTTCTGTTCTGTTCTGTCTGTCTGTCTGTCTGTCTGTCTGTCTGTCTGTCTGTCTGTCTCTCTCTCTCTCTCTCTCTCTCTCTCTCTCTCTCTCTCTCTCTCTCTCTCTTTCTGTGAACTTTCTTACCCGATAGGTAGGCAGTGCCAGATCTTCTCTTCTCCTATACTGATCTGTCACTCTGAAGGAGGCCTCTCACACACACACAAAATATGTATTGACTACACTCATAACAATGACAATCAGGCAAGAAATTCAGAGAAATGAAAAAACTAGGTAGTCAATATCATTGCGAATTTAGAATTCGAATGCTTACTGGCACAAAAGAATTTCTTTTTCTGTTAGTTTTGCTGTTGGGGCACTGAAAACGGCGTTCCGAAGGCAACAACTGAAATTCAGTGGCTTTGCGTACAAGCTGCTGATTGCAGAACGACTTGAGATCTCTTTGTTCTTCTCCAGTTATTTTTGAGCAGATTCTTCCAATTCTCTGCAGGCCATTCTTGTTTTTAACACTAAGGTTATTGTACCAGAATAAGTTGTGGGTTGGGGTGGAGGTGGACGGGGTGAAGGGGGAGGGGGGAGGGTGGTGGTGGGAGGTAGGGGGGGGGAGAGGGGATGTTGGAGCGTGACTTGTAGATTGTTGCAGGCGTGACAGAGTTTTTCAAAGCCGTTTCTTGCCTTTCCTCGTATATATTAGGCTGACCCGTTTTGGGCTCCTCAAGTATAGGTCCCCCTCCCTCCCTCAGTTGTAGCTGTCGTCTGCTCTTGTGTGTGTGTGTTGTGTGTGTGTGTGTGTGTGTGTGTGTGTGTGTGTGTGCATGTTTATTTATTTATTTATTTTATTTTATTTATTCATTCTTTTATATCGAGGATACTGGAATAAGCACTCCTATGCGGTTTTGTAAATTTTGTCATCTGTTCCCACCGGCACACAATGGCTTACTCTTTCGAAAAGCGGAGCAAATTTTAACGCGTGCGCAAGATGTTTTGCATGCGTTCGCACACGGGGCTTCAGTTTATAGTCTCATCCAAAGGACTTTGACATTCAGTTCGATTTTTTCGTCAAACTGGGAAGAAAGAGCGAGGCTGGGAATCGAACCCAGAACCTCACGGTTTACTTGTTGGCAGGCAAACGTCTTGACCATCCTGCCACCTTCTTCCCTTAAGCGTTTTGATTTGTTGCTTTACAAGATTCAGCGCTATATAAATTCCATACATTATTATTATTATTATTATTATTATTATTATTATTATTATTATTATTTTATTATTATTATTATTATTATGTGTGTGTGTGTAGGTGCGTGTGTGTGTGTGTCTGCGTGTGTGTGTCTGTGTGTGTATGTTTGTGTGTGTGTGTGTGTGTGTGTGTGTGTGTGTGTGTGTGTGTGTGAGTTTGTGTGTGTGTATGTGTTTTCGATTTTACGTCTGCACACTTACAACAATACTTATTAGACGAAAGGGGGTGGGGGTAATTTTCAACTGTCGTGGGTTCTTTTCACATGCACAGGTCCGCAAACACACAGGTCCGACTGGTTTTAGAGTCTTCCCTGAAGCAGAGCTGAAGACCTTCCAACATACCTGGGGAACCATTCGGAAGCTGGCCCAGGACAGACAGGAGTGGAGAACATTTGTTGCTGCCCTACGTGCCGATAAGGCACAAAGGCATTGATGATGATGATGACTGACAGACTTTGTCATTCAGTTCGTTTTTTTCCCGTGCAACTGAGAAGAAAGATCGAGGCCGGGACTGGAACCCAGAACCCCGCAGTGCACTTGCTAGGCGGGTGACCGTCTTAAGGACCCTGCGGCAACACCTCCCTTTCTGCCATCTTTCACAGTCGAATTTCAACCACCACCTCCACCACCTACCCCCCCCCTCCTCATCCCCCCCCCTCTCCCTCCCGCCCTCCGGGAGTTAACATAGGTGCTGAATCCTCTCCCTCCTCCCCCCCACCCACCCACCCCCCACACACTCTGAACTCTCTAGGGATGCATTAGACTATGTACAAGATAGAAGGCGAAGATCTGGAAGACATCTTGCGTGAGTCACCCGTGAAAACCAGCCCCGCTTGTTGTAGAGGAGCGGAGCAGGTATGGGTGGCGGCATGGATGACCAGAGCATGCCCAGCATGCATCTCCTCTGGGCTCCGCCAGGTGGAACGATGCGCAGCCTCGAAAATTTTAATCCAGCGCAGGGCCTTTAGCCGCTTCTGAAGGAAGTAAACCAATCTCGTTCAAGAGGATTTTTCCTCTGAAGTTAACGTCAGTGCCGACTCCATTCCCTCCAAAAGTCCTTCGGATGAGACTATATACCAAGGTCCCGTGTGTAAACGCACGCAGAACATCTTGCGCACACGTTAAAACCCGTTCTGCTTTTCGGAAGACTAGGCCAATATGTGCCGGTGGAAACGGATGAGAAAATTGACGAAATTGCATACACACGGGGACTGGATGTTAAAAGCAAGAAAAGCACATGAGTACTTATTCAATTATCCTCGAAATAAAAGAATAAAATAAAATAAAATAAAATAAACCCTCGACCAAAAAAAGAAGAAAGAAAAGGAAAGAAAAGAAAGACAGAAAAAAAAGAAAAAAAGAAAGAAAGAAAGAAAGAAAGGAAAAAAGAAAGAAAGAAAGAAAGAAAGAAAGAAAAACGAAAAGAAAAGAAAGAAAGAAAAACAAGGGAAAGAAAGAAAAGAAAGAAAGAAAGAAAGAAAGGAAAGAAAGAATGAAATTCGATCCTGGGAGAGTTCAGTTTACTATCGGGATCAGTCTGTAGTTTTGTGTTGTTCTGTGTTGTGTTGTTCTGTGCTGTGTTGTTCTGTGTCGTGTTGTTCTGTGTTGTTCTGTGTTGTGTTGTTCTGTGTTGTGTTGTTCTGTGTTGTGTTGTTCTGTGTTGTTCTGTGTTGTGTTGTTCTGTGTTGTGTTGTTCTGTGTCGTGTTGTTCTGTGTTGTGTTGTTCTGTGTTGTGATGTTCTGTGTTGTTCTGTGTTGTGTTGTTCTGTGCTGTGTTGTTCTGTGTTGTGTTGTTCTATGTTGTTCTGTGCTGTGTTGTTCTGTGTTGTGTTGTTCTGTGTTGTGTTGTTCTGTGTTGTTCTGTGTTGTGTTGTTCTGTGTTGTTCTGTGTTGTGTTGTTCTGTGTTGTGTTGTTCTGTGTCGTGTTGTTCTGTGTTGTGTTGTTCTGTGTTGTTCTGTGTTGTTCTGTGTTGTGTTGTTCTGTGTTGTGTTGTTCTGTGTTGTGTTGTTCTGTGTTGTGTTGTTCTGTGCTGTGTTGTTCTGTGTTGTGTTGTTCTGTGTCGTGTTGTTCTGTGTTGTGTTGTTCTGTGTCGTGTTGTTCTGTGTTGTGTTGTTCTGTGTTGTTCTGTGTTGTTCTGTGTTGTGTTGCTCTGTGTTGTGTTGTTCTGTGTTGTGTTGTTCTGTGTTGTGTTGTTCTGTGCTGTGTTGTTCTGTGTTGTGTTGTTCTGTGTCGTGTTGTTCTGTGTTGTGTTGTTCTGTGTCGTGTTGTTCTGTGTTGTGTTGTTCTGTGTTGTTCTGTGTTGTTCTGTGTTGTGTTGCTCTGTGTTGTGTTGTTCTGTGTTGTGTTGTTCTGTGTTGTGTTGTTCTGTGCTGTGTTGTTCTGTGTTGTGTGTTCTGTGTCGTGTTGTTCTGTGTTGTGTTGTTCTGTGTTGTGATGTTCTGTGTTGTTCTGTGTTGTGTTGTTCTGTGCTGTGTTGTTCTGTGTTGTGTTGTTCTATGTTGTTCTGTGCTGTGTTGTTCTGTGTTGTGTTGTTCTGTGTTGTGTTGTTCTGTGTTTGTTCTGTGTTGTGTTGTTCTGTGTTGTTCTGTGTTGTGTTGTTCTGTGTTGTGTTGTTCTGTGTCGTGTTGTTCTGTGTTGTGTTGTTCTGTGGTTGTGTTGTTCTGTGTTGTGTTGTTCTGTGCTGTGTTGTTCTGTGTTGTGCGGTGTTGTGTTGTTATGTGCTGTGTTGTTCTGTGTTGTGTTGTTCTGTGTTGTTCTGTGTTGTTCTGTGTTGTTCTGTGTCGTGTTGTTCTGTGCTGTGTTGTTCTGTGCTGTGTTGTTCTGTGTTGTTCTGTGTTGTGTTGTTCTGTGTTGTTCTTGTTGTGTTGTTCTGTGTTGTGTTGTTCTGTGTTGTGTTGTTCTGTGTTGTGTTGTTCTGTGTTGTTCTGTGTTGTTCTGTGTTGTGTTGTTCTGTGTTGTGTTGTTCTGTGTTATGTTGTTCTGTGCTATGGCACATGTCCACTATGCCACAGGTCCACTACTATGGCACATGTCCACTATGGCACAGGTCCACTATGGCACCAGTCTGCTATGGCACAGGTCCATCATGCCACAGGTCCATCATGCCACATGTCCATTATGGCACAGGTCCTTAATAATAATAATAATAATAATAATAATAATAATAATAATAATAAATGGAACTTATATAGCGCTATATCTTGCAAAGACAAATCAAAGCGCATACATATACGTACATCAACAATGTGGAAAAAACTCCTGACTTTTCTAAGGACTGAGTGCTCTGTGCATTCTATTGGAAGACTGATTACAGGACGGAGTTTCCTTCACTTCTAGATTTCTTTGGCAGTAATCCTGTAATCTCACAGCAGCAGCAGCAGATGTTTGTATTACTTGACACTTCATTCTTTGGCAGTTTCCATCAAATCATCTCATAGCAAGAAGATGTTTGTATTAATCGAGACTTCATTCTTTGGCAGTTTCCATCAAATCATCTCATAGCAACAAGATGTTTGTATTAATCGAGACTTCGTTCTTTGGCAGTTTCCATCAAATCATCTCATAGCAACAAGATGTTTGTATTAATCGAGACTTCGTTCTTTGGCAGTTTCCATCAAATCATCTCATAGCAACAAGATGTTTGTATTAATAGAGACTTCATTCTCTGTCAGTTTCCATCAAATCATCTCATAGCAACAAGATGTTTGTATTAATCGAGATTTCATTCTTTGGCAGTTTCCATCAAATCATCTCATAGCAACAAGATGTTTGTATTAATCGAGACTTCATTCTTTGGCAGTTTCCATCAAATCATCTCATAGCAACAAGATGTTTGTATTAATCGAGACTTCATTCTCTGGCAGTTTCCATCAAATCATCTCATAGCAACAGATGTTTGTATTAATTGAGACTTCATTCTTTGGCAGTTTCCATCAAATCATCTCATAGCAACAAGATGTTTGTATTAATCGAGACTTCATTCTTTGGCAGTTTCCATCACATAATCTCACTGCAGCAGCATATGTTTGTATTACTGGAGACTTCATTTTTACATTATATTCATGAACATTTTGGAAGAACATGTAATATCACTATTCTAACCAAAGTGGATCTAATCAGAATTATTGACCTTACCCTGGCCAATCATGATGAAATGAAGAAACACTATACATCATAAACCATGAGCAACTCCTCTTCCTGATCAATCAAAAAATAAAAAATAAGTTCCTCCATGAAAAGTTTAGAACATGATGCACAAAAACGATCACACACAAAAAAGAGGAAACACTCTCATTCCCCTATGAGAAGAGGGGAAAAGATACTGTCCAAACAGTGAATACTCACCGTCTTCTAAGCACACAATTCTAATAACTGAATTGACACAATATCGTACAAATCAAAGAACATCAACATTTTTGCCACACCATGCCTATAACTCAAAAAGCCATTTCTACATTGTCCTCATGCTAGCATTGTCAAAGTCCACCAGTTATCCAACGTCAGATCATTTTCAAAGTCACTGAACATGTCTCTTTGGCAAAGACGTATGGGCTTCAGCTGTGGGCTATCTCCTGGTTCCAACATCGTCGAAGCTTTTGAGGGTTTTAATGCATAAGAGACACGCCAGTCCTGTGTGTTCGGGGTCGACGTTGATGCTCTGGATAATGCCATCTTCCACCACCAGAGAGTACTTCATTGAACGGTTTGTGCCCAACGTTTGTTTGCACTCTATCTCCATGCCCATGGCTCTTGTGAACTCTCTTCTGGGGTCTGCCAGCATGTGGATCTTTCCGTCAGCGTTGGTGAACTTGCCCCATGCATCCATGACGAAAGGGTCATTGACAGATCATATACAGCTCACCACATGCCCTTCCTCCTTGAACTTCTCATAGAGTGCTAAGAAGTCTGGGATGTGTGCCATTGTACATCCAGGACTGAAGGCAGCCATGACGGCAAAAATGATCCCCTTCTTCCCCTTGTACAACTTCCTCGCTGAAAAACCATTCTCTGGGGACTTTTCATACACTGTGACATCCGGTAATGGATCCCCAATTTTGATACATCGTTTCGAAGACACGAGGACTGTAAAAATACGAGGTGATAAAGCAACTGAAGTCAGTCGTCTGCAACTTCTCAGGATCGTTGCCATCTTGGATTCTGACTGAGGGCTCAGGCTACGACTTTTCCTGCCACAGGTCCATCATGCCACAGGTCCATTATGGCACAGGTCCATTATGCCACAGGTCCATCCTGCCACAGGTCCATCATGCCACAGGTCCATTATGCCACAGGTCCTTAGGCACAGGTCCATTATGCAACAGGTCCATCTGCCACAGGCCCATTAGGGCCACAGGTCCATTATGCCACAGGTCCATCCTGCCACAGGTCCATTATGGCACAGGTCCATTATGCCACAGGTCCATCCTGCCACAGGTCCATTATGCCACAGGTCCATTATGCCACAGGTCCATTATGCCACAGGTCCATCATGCCACAGGTCCATTATGCCACAGGTCCATTATGCCACAGGTCCATCCTGCCACAGGTCCATCATGCCACAGGTCCATTATGCCACAGGTCCATTATGCCACAGGTCCATCCTGCCACAGGTCCATCATGCCACAGGTCCATTATGGCACAGGTCCATTATGCCACAGGTCCATTATGGCACAGGTCCATTATGGCACAGGTCCACTATGCCACAGGTCCATTATGGCACAGGTCCATTATGGCACAGGTCCATTATGGCACAGGTCCATTATGGCACAGGTCCATTATGCCACAGGTCCTTATGGACAGGTCCTTATTGCACAGGCCCTTATGCCACAGGTCATTATGGCACAGGTCCATTATGGCACAGGTCCACTATGCCACAGGTCCACTATGCCACAGGTCCACTATGCCACAGGTCCATTATGTCACATGCCCACAATGACACATGTCAACTACATCACAAGTTCGCTGTGCCACAGGTCTGCTATGGCACAGGTCTGCTATGACACAGGTCTGCTATGGCACAGGTCTGCTATGGCACAGGTCTGCTATGACACAGGTCTGCTATGGCACAGGTCTGCTATGGCATAGGTCTGGTCTGCTATGGCACAGGTCTGCTATGGCACAGGTCTGGTGTGCTATGGCACAGGTCTGGTCTGCTATGGCACAGGTCTGCTATGGCACAGGTCTGGTGTGCTATGGCATAGGTCTGGTGTGCTATGGCACAGGTCTGGTCTGCTATGGCACAGGTCTGCTATGGCACAGGTCTGGTGTGCTATGGCATAGGTCTGGTGTGCTATGGCATAGGTCTGCTATGGGACAGGTCTGCTATGGCACAGGTCTGGTCTGCTATGGCACAGGTCTGGTCTGCTATGGCACAGGTCTGCTATGGCACAGGTATGGTCTGCTATGGCACAGGTCTGGTGTGCTATGGCACAGGTCTGCTATGACACAGGTCTGCTATGGCACAGGTCTGCTATGGCACAGGTCTGCTATGGCACAGGTCTGCTGTCTGGTGTGCTATGGCACAGGTCTGCTATGACACAGGTCTGCTATGGCACAGGTCTGCTATGGCACAGGTCTGCTATGGCACAGGTCGGCTATGGCACAGGTCTGCTATGACACAGGTCTGGTGTGCTATGGCACAGGTGTGCTATGGCACAGGTGTGCTATGGCACAGGTCTGCTATGACACAGATCTGGTGTGCTATGGCACAGGTCTGGTGTGCTATGGCACAGGTATGGTGTGCTATGGCATAGGTCTGGTGTGCTATGGCACAGGTGTGCTATGGCACAGGTCTGCTATGGCACAGGTCTGATGTGCTATGGCACAGGTCTGGTGTGCTATGGCACAGGTGTGCTATGGCACAGGTCTGCTATGGGACAGGTCTGCTATGGCACGGGTGTCCTGTGCATTATCACAATTATGGTGTACTGGTGCTCCTGTAGTCCATGTGCCATTGTGTGGTCAGTGTGTGTTTGTGTCATCAGGACCATGTGATACTGGTGTCCAATATGGCACTGATGTCACTACTCTTTCCTTGTCCGACCAGAGTCTATTTCGATCTTGTTTGCGACACATAGACCTAGATCTATTTGAGGGAACACAGACTGCACCAACTTACGTCTTTCAAAGAGAAAGGGGAAGGGGGGGGGGGGAGGAGGAGAACACACAAACAAACCAACCAACAAAAAAAAATTCACTAAAATGACGTCATTTGAAAAATGACATCATGCAGTCGAAAGCAGCAAGAACTTACAACAACGCTTGTGTGTGGTTTGACATTTACGAGCAAGAATGTTCGAAGTTGGAAAAAAATAATCATGTTCATTGTAGGTGTAGCGTTTTTACTGTTTGCCTCCCAAACTACAGTTAGTTCTGATACAAGTGAGTTATCCACTTCATCTTGATTTTCAGTATAAGGACTTAGGAGACAAACAGCTTGGTATGGATTGTTCATCTAGGAAACTACAAATCACAATACCAAGCTAACCGTGCCGTGCTAATTAGTCTAACTGTAGTATTGCAGGGCACTGCCCTGTGTTGCATTGCACTGTATTGGGTATCCTACTGAGTTGTATATCAGTGACTAGAAATGTGATCTTTTCTGAGCAAGAAAATAGATAACTTTAGCCCACCCAAATTGTACTACGGATAGGTGGGCTATAGTGCGTTTGATTCCATCACGTTAAATTCTATAGTTTTAAAAAAATATTAAAAAATTAATTTTATAGCTTTTGTTTTTATACTATATTGCATTATTTCAAAACTGCAGCATGAAGGGCATTAAAAAAATGTCGGTAAATGACAATTTCGTGATTTTGACCATCCATTCTTTTTGTAGGGGCGGGATAGCTCAGTGGTCAGAGCACTTTCCCCCAGCCAAGGTTAAGCAGCATCGAGCGTGGTTACCACTTGGATGGGTGATCATTTGCGCGCCTTAGCTTCAGTACAGTTTCCCCAGTTCACCCAGCTGTCAATGGGTACCTGCCCTCTTTAGGGTCAGGGAAGGTAAAGCAGCAAGGGGAAGGAGATGGGCGCCGCCCTCAATAGAGAAGTTGAGATCTCTGATGCCTCGCTCTCTTACGACCACATAGGTTATGGGAACCTTTACCTTTTATTCTCTCGTTTGGCGGCTGTGGTCAGATTTGAGCTAGATGGTGAAATGGGTAGTGCCAGTAATCTCAAAACGGGTAGTGTCCAAAATCACGAAATACAACAACAATAACGATAATAATTATTATAAATAATAATAATGATGACGATGACGACGACGACGATTATGATGACGACGTGTGTGTATGTGTGAGTGTGTGCGTGAGAGAGAGAGAGAGAGAGAGAGAGAGAGAGAGAGAGAGAGAGGGCGCTTGACAATTATGTCATTGCCCAATGGGGGGACGGATAGCTCTGTCGGAGCACTGCTTTCCCCAGCCAATGTAAGCGCGTCGACGTGGTTACCAGTGGTGGGTGACCGTTTGCGCGCCTTGTATCAATAAGTTCCCCAGTTCACCAGCTGTTAATGGGTACTGCCCCTTTAGGGTCAGGAAGTAAACAGGAGGAGAGGAGAGGGCGCGCCTATATGCTGGCTAGAAAGTTTAGGTCCTGACACCTGCTCCCTACGACCCTTTTAGGTTATGGACTGACTTTACTTTTTTGCCAATGTGACCTTGAAGGTGGGTTATACGATTTCTTTTGTAAATACAATAAATACAAGAAATCATGATGCTTTAAGTAATGAAACAAAACAAACAAAAAAACAGAGAGATAGAGAGAGAGAGAGAAGAGGAACGAGAAGATGAACGAGAGGAGAGAGGAGAGTTGTGTGCATGCATGCGTCTTATGGTGTGTGTGCGTGCTTGCTTTGTGTGCGTGTGTGTTTGTGTTGGGTTGTGTGTGTTTTGTCGTGGTTTTTTGTGTGTTGTTTGTGTGTGTGTTTGTGTGTTGTTATGTTGTGTGTGTGTGTGTGTGTGTGTATGAGACAGACAGGATCAGTGCTCAGCAAACAGAAGCCCTAGGGAACGACCACAATGCGTGTGCTCCGAAGGCTGTTCGGACGATGAAACTGCCTATGCCAGACCCTCCCTTCATCTCGGTCTGTCTGTCTGTCTGTCTGCCTGCGTGTCTGTCTAGCTGTCTGTCTGCCTGTCTGTCTATCTGCCTGTATGCTCTGAAGGGACGTTGAAGCTGCCTATGCCTTACCCTCCCTTCATCTCGGTCTGTCTATCTGTTTGTCTGTCTCTCAGTCCGTGTGTCTGTCTATCTGTGTGTCTTGTCTATCTGTCTGTCTGCCTGTCTGTCTGTCTGCTATGAAGGCTGTGTTGATGATGCCCCTTGCCTATGCGACACCCTCCCTTCATCTCGGTCTGTGTGTGTGTGTGTGTGTGAGTCTGTCTACGTGTTTGTCTGTCTGTCTGTCTGTCCTGACTGTATGTTATGAAGGCTGTTCTGACGATGAAGCTGCCTATGCCAGACCCTCCCTTCATCTTGGTCTGTCTATCTGTCTGTCTGTCTGTCTGTCTGTGAGTATGCCTGTGAGTCTGTCTGTCTGTCTGTCTGTGAGTCTGTCTGTGAGTCTGTCGGTCTACCTGTCTGTATGTCTCTGAGTCTGTCTGTCTATCTGTCTGTCTGTCTATCTGTGTGTCTGCCTGACTGTCTGCTGTGAAATCTGTTCTGACAATAAAAAAAAAGGTAAAGGTAAAGGAGTCCCATAACCTATAAGGTCGTAGGGGAGCGAGGCGTCAGACCTCACTTCTCTAGGGCCAGCATATTGAGGGCGGCGCCCATCTCCTCTCCCTCGCTGCTTTACCTTCCCTGACCCTAAAGAGGGCAGGTACCCATTCCCAGCTGGGGGAACTGTACTGAAGCCAAGGCGCGCAAACGGCCACCCATCCAACTGGTAACCACGCTCGATGCTGCTTAACCTTGGCTGGGGGAAAGCGAGTGCTCCGACCACTGAGCTATCCCATCCCCGTTCTGACAATACCCCTGCCTATTTCAGGCCCTGTCTTCCTTTCGGTTTGTCTGTCTGTCTGTTCTATAATGCATTTACTTAAAACAAAAACAAACATGATTGTTTGGGGTCATACTGTTCAGATGATAATCTTTCAAATCAGATAGGCCATTCTCTCACGATTTCTCCACAAAAGACTCTCTACATGTCCAGGGAGAAGTGAAGTGATGCTTTCATAGTTCAAAGCAAAATGTGACAGCGTATCTATATCTAAACCATTACCTCTGGAAGCTCATATTTAAGAAAGCAGGCGGAAAAATGTTAAGTTATATAACATGCGGGGACGGGATAGCTCAGTAGTCAGAGCACTCGCTTTCCCCCCAGCCAAGTTAAGCAGCGTCGAGCATGGTTACCACTTGGATGGGTGACCGTTTGCGTGCCTTGGCTTCAGTTAAGTCCCCCAGTTCACCCAGCTGTAAATGGGAAGGTAAAGCAGCGAGGGAGAAGAGATGGGTGCTACCCATAATACGCTGGCCCCTAGAGAAGTGAGGTCCCTGACGCCTCGCTCCTCTATGACCACATCGGTTATGGGGACACCTTTACCTTAAAATTAAAAAAAAAAAATACATGCTGAACCAGAGATGCATTGAATGCGAGGTGTGTTCGATATTACCTGCATTGCCCTTCCTCACTCTTGCTTCATCCCTGTCGACATCTTGACATGGCTACTCGGTCTGTAGAGAGGAGAGGAAGCTCTGCACACTCACTCCAAACATACGTGAGGGATCGGATCTGACTGAAAAGGTTCACGATTTGGGGGTTTCTTGTTTTGGGTTTTTTCTTGTTTTGGGGTTTTTCTTGTTTTGGGGTTTTTCTTGTTTTGGGGTTTGCCTAAGGGCACACTATGCGCTGATGAGCGACGCTTTGAATTCCCTCCCTTGATAGGGAAAAAATAAACACAGTTGTACTCGTCGCCGCGACACTCTAAATTCCCTCCCCTGGCAAAGAACAATTTGGGTACACAGCGGTATTAATTTTGTGGGTGTATAGAGTGTGACTCGAAAACAATTTCGGGGATTTTCACAGATTTTAAAAAAATTAAATAAATGTACTGTGCACTTGCTTTTGGGATTGAGGACATAGAGCAATACCAGGTAGTCACGAGAAAGTTGAAAATAACCATCAAATGAGGATTGCCTGTATTCCTACAGCGTTGACCCCGCGCATGCATATTGCGGTAAGGAAGCTAGCAGACGACGAAGGACTGAGGGGGTACAGTGTTTGCTGAAAAATAAAAAAATTCAAACCTACCAACTTTGTTCAAAATCACATGGGTTTTGAGTCAGAGGCTAAGGAGGAGGTAAAGAAGTTCCATAACCTATAAGGTCGTAGGGGAGCGAGGCGTCAGAGACCTCACTTCTCTAGGGCCAGCATATTGAGGGCGGCGCCCATCTCCTCTCCCTCGCTGCTTTACCTTCCCTGACCCTAAAGAGGGCAGGTACCCATTTACAGCTGGGTGAACTGGGGGAACTACTGAAGCCAAGGCGCGCAAACGGTCACCCATCCAACTGGTAACCACGCTCGACGCTGCTTAACTTGGCTGGGG
>CM054164.1:8266275-8281275 GCA_028751875.1 Rapana venosa
GACTTCCTTTGCACGTGCTACTCAAAGCTACAATATCTACTGATAGACATAATTTATCACGATTTATTTTTCATGCAACCAACAGAAGAAGTAAGATAACTTCATAGAAATGGATCCTTATATTGATGATACTACATTCAAAACATTGTCAATTATGACGAACGTGAATTGATTTGTGAAATTTCTTTATGATTGCTGATATATCATTTCATATTTATATACATTGATAGTAATGTGTTCATAACACTCATGTCATATGTCCACTCCATACGCCCATCATTCCTTTGTATTGTGGCCTAAGGCCGATGTACAGTAAAAGTCTGAAGTCTGAACTCTGAACTCTGAACTCTCTCTCTCCCTCCCTGTGTTTGTGTGTGTGTGTGTTCTTTTATTCTTTTTCTTCTTTTTTAAATTTCGAGGATAATGGAATGAGCACTCGTATGGTTTTCTTTTACATCCAATCCCCGAGTGTATGCAGTTTGTAAATTTTGTCATCTGTTCCCACCGGCACGCAATGGCCTACTCTTCCGAAAAGCGGAACAGGTTTTAAAATGTGCTTAAGATGTTCTGCGTGCGTTCGTACAGGGGACCTCGGTGTATAGTCTCATCCGAAGGACTTTTGGGGAGAGTAGAGTCTGCGTTAACTCCAGAGGAAAAATCCTCTTGAACGAGATTAGAACCTGGGTCAGCAGATCATGATTGGTGCGCGCGCGCGTGCGCGCGTGTTTGTGTGTGTGTATGTGTGTGTGTGTGTGTGTGTGTGTGTGTATGTGTGTATAGTGTGTGTGTTGTGTTGTGTTGTGTGTGTGTCTTGTGTGTGTTGTGTTGTGGTTTTGTGTGTGTATGTGTGTGTTGTGTTGAGTGTGTTGTGTTGAGTTTTGTTTTGGTTTTTTGGGTGGTCTTATGCCTCTGCTGCCATAACTTAAATTGCACTGCCAAAATAGCTATAAAAACTTCCAACAATATCACTTTTGAAAGTCTTTTAACAATTTCACTTTAAACCTCATTCAGATTTAAAAAAAAAAGAAAAGAAAAAAAGAAAAGAAACAAGAAAGAAATGATAGCAACATAGAAACCAGCATGGCCCCAACTTGTCACCTCGGTGCAAATAACTGCTGTGGCACACAATATGGTATCATTCCAACAAATACATTTTTTCCGTGCTCAGTGTCTCAAACTTTGAGAACATTTTTGGGGGGCAATGTTTGATAGCAAGCAATTTGTTGCTGCTTTTTGTTTTGTTTTCAGAAACATTTTGTGTGTGTGTGGTAGTGGAAAGTAAAGGGGAGAAAAGATCCAGCAGTTTAGATAGAACCACGGTAGTCAGCAGCAACATTGCTTTGAAATGCATGATCAGACATGCTAAACTAAAGTAAAGGTCAACATGGGTGGTGCTGTGTCAAGTGTTGCTGCAAACCACTTTTCATTGTAATATCAACAGTATGTTCGACAGGCACGCATTCACTTAAGTGGAAAACTTACAGAATCAGTCATGGCTAGTCATGTACCTAGATTCAACCAATCCACAGTCGGCCGTCGCTCTTTCTCTATTTCTGGTCCAGTTATCTGGAATGACCTCCCTCTCTCCCTTCACCAAAAGCCTACTTATGGCACTTTTACATCCAGCCTCAAAACACATTTATTTCAAATCTAAGACTTTCCCCTCTTGGTTCATCTCATTTCTGTCCTTACCCTCAACAGCCGAAACCCCCACCACCCTGCCAAAGTACACAACCTTTGTGCGTGCGCGCGTGCGCGTGTGTGTGTGTACATTTGAATTTGTATAAACTATTAATTGTAACTTGTTGCATGTGTTAGAGTAAGATGAATGCAAGCGCTTTGATTTGTTTTTGCAAGATATAGCGCTATATAAATTCCATTTATTGTTATTATTATTGAGTGTGTGTATGTGTGTGTGTGTGTGTGTGTGGTGTGTGTGTGTGGTGTGTTGTGTGTGTGTGTTGAGTGTGAGTTGTGTGGTGTGTGTGTGTGTGTTGTTGTGTTGAGTGTGAGTTGTGTGGTGTGTGTGTGTGTGTGTGTGTTGTGTTGTGTGTGTGTATGTGTGTGTATGTGTGTGTGTTGTGTGTGGTGTGTCTTGTGTGTGTTGTGTTGTGGTTTTGTGTGTGTATGTGTGTTGAGTGTGTTGTGTTGTGTGTGTATGTATGTGTGTGTGTTGTGTTGAGTGTGAGTTGTGTGGTGTGCGTGTATGTGTGTGTGTATTTTGTTGTGTGCGTATGTGTGTATGTATGTGTGTGTATGTGTGTGTGTAGTATGTGTGTGTGTGTTGTGTGTGTGTATGTGTGTGTGTGTGTTGTGTTGTGTGTGTATGTATGTGTGTGTATGTGTGTGTATATGTGTATGTGTGTTGTGGTGAGTTGTGTGGTGTGCGTGTATGTGTGTTGTGTTGTGTGTGTATGTGTGTATGTATGTGTGTGTTTGTGTGTGTATATGTGTGAGGTGTGTGTTTGTGTGTGTGTGTGTGTGTGTTTAGGAGACGGATGTCAAGATATTAATCAGAGCTTGGTTAGATATCAGACAGACAGACGGACACACAAAGACAGGCAGGCAAGTACGTATGCATGCGCACACGCGCGTCCCCACCTGTGCGCATGCACGCACTCTCCCCCTTCCCCCTCCTCCCTCCCCACATACATTGAGACTATAAGCCGAGGTCCCGTTTACGAACGCACGCAGAACATTCTGCGCACAAGGTAAAATCCGTTGTATCTTTTGGAAGAGTAGTCCATTTGTGCCAGTCAAAATTGACAAAACTGCATGAACACAAGGACGAGATGCAAAAGCACCAGACATACCAGCAACATACCAGCAACACACCAGATATACCAGCAACATAACAGCAACACACCAGACATACCAGCAACACACTAGGCACACCAGACATACCAGCAACACACCAGACATACCAGCAACACACCAGACATACCACCAAACACACCAGACATACCAGCAACACACCAGACATACCAGCAACACACCAGACATACCAGCAACATACCAGTACAATACCAGCAACATACCAGACATACCAGCAACATACCAGACAATACCAGCGGCACACCAGACATACCACAACCACACTAGCCCACCAGACATACCACCAACACACCAGACATACCAGCAACACACCAGACATACCAGCAACATACCAGACATACCAGCAACACACCAGACATACCAGCAGCACACCAGACATACCACCAACACACCAGACATACCAGCAACACACCAGACATACCAGCAACACACACCAGACATACCAGCAACACACCAGACATACCAGCAACACACCAGACATACCAGCAGCACACTAGGCACACACCAGACATACCAGCAACACACCAGACATACCAGCAACACACCAGACAACCAGACATACCAGCAACACACCAGAACATACCAGCAACACACCAGACATACCAGCAACACACCAGACACCAGCACATACCAGCAACACACACCAGACATACCAGCAACA
Organism: Rapana venosa; assembly: GCA_028751875.1. Taxonomy (NCBI): domain Eukaryota; kingdom Metazoa; phylum Mollusca; class Gastropoda; order Neogastropoda; family Muricidae; genus Rapana; species Rapana venosa. Next base: position 8,269,772 of record CM054164.1, read on the forward strand.
CACCAGACATACCAGCAACACACCAGACATACCAGCAACACACCAGACATACCAGCAAACACACCAGACACCAGACATACCAGCAACACACCAGAGATACCAGCAACATACCAGCAACACACCAGACATACCAGCAACAACACCAGACATACCAGCAACACACCAGACATACCAGCAACACACCAGATATACCAGCAACACACCAGATATACCAGCAACACACCAGGCATACCAGCAACACACCAGCAACACACCAGACATACCAGCAACACACCAGACATCCAGCAACACACCAGACATACCAGCAACACACCAGCAACACACCAGACATACCAGCAACACACCAGACATACCAGCAACACACCAGACATACCAGCAACACACCAGACATACCAGCAACACACCAGACATACCAGCAACATACCAGCAACACACCAGAATACCAGCAACATACCAGCAACCACACCAGGCATACCAGCAATCACACCAGACATGCCAGCAACACACCAGCAACACACCAGACATACCAGCAAACACACCAGAACATACCAGCAACACACCAGACATACCAGCAACACACCAGACACACCAGCAACACACCAGCAACACACCAGACATACCAGCAACATACCAGCAACACACCAGACATACCAGCATACACACCAGACATGCCAGCACACAAATACCAGCAACACACCAGACATACCAGCAACACACCAGACATACCAGCAACCAACACACCAGACATACCAGCAACACACCAGACATACCAGCAACATACCAGCAACACACAGACATACCAGCAGCACACGACATACAGCAACACCCAGACATACCAGCAAACACAAACCCGACATACCAGCAAACACAACAACCAGCAACACCAGACATACCAGCAACACACCAGACATACCAGCAACACAACAAAGACAACCAGCAACACACCAGACACCAGACATACCAGCAACACACCAGACATACCAGCAACACACCAACACCCAAAACCAGCAAACAGCACACCAGACATACCAAACAAACACACCAGACATACCAGCACACAACTACCAGACAACCAGACATACCAGCAACACACCAGAAAGATACCAGCAACCAATACACACAGCAACACACCAGACATACCAGCAACACACCAGACATACCAGCAACACACCAGACATACCAGCAACACACCAGATATACCAGCAACACACCAGACATACCAGCAATACACCCAGCATACCAGCAACACACAACTCCAGCAACACACCAGACATACCAGCAACATCCAGCAGACATGCACAGCAACACACCAGACATACCAGCAACACACCAGACATACCACAACACAGACCAGACATACCAGCAACACACCAGACATACCAGCAAACACACCAGACATACCAGCAACACACCCAGACATACCAGCAACACATACCAGCAACACACCAGAAATACCACAACATACCAGCAAACACACAACAGACATACCAGCATCACACCAGACATGCCAGCAACACACCAGCAACACACCAGACATACCAGCAACACACCAGACATACCAGCAACAACGCAAACCAGACATACCAAGCAACAGCAACACCAGAACACGCAGCAACACACCAGACAACCAGCAGACATACCAGCAACATACCAGCAACACACCAGACATAACATCCAACACACAACCAGACATCCAGCAACACACCAGCAACACACACCAGACATACCAGCAACACACCAGACATACCAGCAACATATACCAGCAACACACAGACATACCAAGCATACATACCAGCAACACACCAGACATAACCAGCAAGATCACCAGACATTACCAGCAACACACCAGCAACACACCAGGAAACATACAACCAGACATACCAGCATACACAACCAGACATACCAGCAAACACACCAGACATACCACAACACATACGGACATACCAGCAACACACTTCAAGACATACGCACACACACAGACATAACAGCAACACACAGACATACCACAACATTACCTGGACATTGACACTCAGATGCAAACCAGTGATATCTGCGAGAACAAGGCATACCAGCAAGATTCCAAAGGTGTATTGGACATACCGGCAAGATTCCAATGGCATACTGGACATACCAGCAACATTCCAAAGGTGTATTGGACATACCAGCAACATTCCAATAGCATACTGGGAAAACCAGCAACATTCCAATGGCATACTGGACATACCAGCCATATTCCAATGGCATACTGGACATACCAGTAACATTCCAGTGACATATTGGACATACCAGCAACATTTTAATGACATACTAGACATACTAGCCATATTCCAATGGCATACTGGACATACCAGCAACATTCCAGTGACATATCGGACATACCAGCAATATTCCAATGGCATACTAGACATACCACTTATTCTTTCACGTCTGGACTATTGTAATTCTCTGTTGGCTGGTCTGCCAGCATCATCTATCCACTCTCTTCAACGCATACAAAACTTTGCAGCTCGATTAGTCTTCTAAAAGAAAAAAAATCTGAGCATATTACTCCTCTCCTGCAATCTCCCCACTGGCTGCCTGTGCCACAGAGAGTAAAGTACAAGATCTGTACCCTCTGTTACAAATGTCTCCACAAAACAGCACCCTCCTATCTCTGTGAATGTCTTCACCTGTACACTCCTCGTTCCCTCCGCCTTGCTGCAGATACCCTGTGCCTACGAATATCTATATTCAACCAATCCACCGTTGGCCGTCGCTCTTTCTCTGTTTCTGGTCCATCAATCTGGAATGACCTCCCTCTCTCCCTTCGTGAAAAGCCTACTTACGACACTTTTTAATCCAGCCTCAAGACATACCTATTTCAAACCTAAGATTTTTTTTCTCCAGTTTCATCTGATATCTGTCCTTGCCTTTAACAGCCAAAATTCCATCACTCTGCTGAAGTGTATAACCTGTGTGTGTGTGTGTGTGTGTGTGTGTGTGTGTGTGTGTGTGTGTGTGTGTGTGTGGTGTGTGTGTGTGTGTGTGTGTGAATTTGTTAAAATATTGTTAATCATTGCTGGTTGCTTATGTAGGAGCGGATTGAATGCAAGGGCTCTGATTTGTATTTGCAAGATATAGCGCAATATACATTCCATTTCTTCTTCTTCTTCTTCTTCTTCTTCTTCTTCTTCTTCTTCTTCTTCTTCTTCTTCTTCTTCTTCTTCTTCTTCTTCTTCTTCTTCTTCTTCTCCTTCTTCTTGTTGTTGTTGCTGTTGTTGTTGTTATTATACCAGTAACATAGTGGACTGTGGTGTAATGTGATGAGTGGTATGATGTGATGTGGTGTAGTGTACGGTGTGGTGCGGTGTGATGTGCTATGATGTGGTGTGGTGTGATGGGCTGTTGGTGTGGTGTGATGTTGTGTGGTGATGTGGTATGCATGGTGTGAGGTATTCTGTGATGTGGTGTGGTATGGTTTGGCGCGGTGCGGTGTGGTGTGGTGGGGTGTGGTGTGGTGTGCAGTGGTGTGGTGTGGTGTGGTGTGGTGGGGTGTGGTGGGGTGGGGTGGGATGTTGTATGCTGTGGTGTGATGCGGTTTTACGAGATGTGGTGTGATGTGGCATGGTATGATGTGGTGATGCGTTATGTGATGTGGTTTGATGTGGTGTAGCAGAGTGATGTGGTGTGATGTGGCATGGTGTGATGTGGTGATGCGTTATGTGGCATGGTGTGATGTGGTGATGCGTTATGTGATGTGGTGTGATGTGGTGATGCGTTATGTGATGTGGTGTGATGTGGTGATGCGTTATGTGATGTGGTGTGATGTGGTGATGCGTTATGTGATGTGGTGTGATGTGGCACGGTGCGATGTGATGTGATGTGGCATGGTGTGATGTGGCGATGCGTTATGTGGCATGGTGTGATGTGGTGATGCGTTATGTGATGTGGTTGTGATGTGGTGATACGTTATGTGATGTGGTGTGATGTGGTGGTGGATGTGGTGATGCGTTATGTGATGTGGTTTGATGTGGTGATACGTTATGTGATGTGGTTTGATGTGGTGATACGTTATGTGTGTGGTTTGATGTGGTGATGCGTTATGTGATGTGGTGTGATGTGGTGATGCGTTATGTGATGTGGTGTGATGTGGTGCGATGTGGTGGTGCGTTATGTGATGTGGTGTGATGTGGTGATGCGGTGTGATGTGGTGATGCGTTATGTGATGTGGTGATGCGTTATGCGATGTGGTGATGTATTATGTGATGTGGTGTGATGTGGCATGGTGTGATGTGGTGTGATGTGGTTTGCTGTGATGATGCGTTATGTGATGTGGCGATGCGATATGTGATGTGGTGTGATGTGGTGTTATGTGGTGTGATGTGGCAATGGTGTGATGTGGTGTGATGTGGTGATGCGTTATGTGATGTGGAGTGATGTGGTGTGATGTGGGCAGAGAGCTGGGCCAACATGGCAGGAGTACAGGTGTGGGTGGATGCACAGAAGTGCTTTGATTTTGCCAGCTACGGGGCCACTGTGCAACAGCTTCGCCGACTCTATGCATCCTCTGACGACCCTAGCTCCAGTGTGTGTGTGTGTGTGTGTGTGTGTGTGTGTGTGTGTGTTGGTGTTGGTGTTGTTGGTTGTTGTTGATGCTGCTGCTGTTGCTGTTGTTGTTGCTGTCCTCATCACCGTCGTCTTCCTCTTTGTCAGCACAGTCATCATCATCATCATCATCATCATCATCATCATCATCATCATCGCTATTTTATTGTGATCTGCTGACCCGGGTTCGATTCCCGTTCAAGAGGGTTTTTTCCCCTGGAGTTAACATCAGTGCTGACTCCACTCTCCCCAAAAGTCCTTCGGATGAGACTATAAGCCGAGGTCCCGTGTGCGAACGTACCCAGCACATCTTACGCACACGTTAAATCCTGTTCCGCTTTTTGGAGGAGTAGGCTATTGTGTGCCGGTGGGAACATGACAAAATTTACAAAACTACATACACTTGGGGACTGGAAGTAAAAAAAAAAAGCATATTTGATTATCCTCGAAAGTAATAAAAGAATAAAATAAATATCATTATCACCATCATCATCAGCACTAGACCAGGATATACTACTACTACTACTACTACTACTGCTGCTGCTGCTGCTGCTGCTGCTGCTGCTGCTGCTGCTGCTACTACTACTACTATAATATAATATTTCTGTAGAGTGGGGCCATGCTAGGCAAACAAATCGTAGGGCTTGCATTCAAACCATTCACATAACAAACACACACACACACACACACACACACACACACACACACACACACACACACACACACACACACCACACACACACACCACAAATTCTGTCTTTCTCACACACACACGCACTCGCACACAACATAACACACATACATACACTCTCACACACACATACCCACACACTCTAACAGACTCACACACGCACGCACGCACGCACACACACACACACACGCACGCACGCACGCACGCACGCACGCACGCACGCACGCACGCACGCACGCACGCACGCACGCACGCACGCACGCACGCATCGGTGATCATAGATCGTATAGAAAGCGAGGAGTCATGATTTCGATCCCTGAGTAAATCTGAACTTTTCCTTCCTCCATTAGACCTTCTGTCGTGGTCTGGGTGCTAGTATTTCGAATGAGACGATAGACCCAAGTCACGAGTCTGCCATATTTAACGCACGTAAAAGAAACCACGGGAACAAGAAAGTTAACCCTGGCAACATTATGTAGGAAAGATGAGCCAGTCTTAAAGAGGAAAAAATACAGAGACGGGATTTTTGAAATTACGTTTATAACAAAGTGGCGCTACTGTTGTGGCGACACACACACCCTGCCTAAAGGCAGAGACGCTAACATTTCACACAGAGAAATCTGCAATACAATAAATAACAAAACACAATCACACAATACAATGCAACACAATCAATAAATACACACAATACAAACACACAATACAAAACAATCACAATACACAACACAATACAATAATCAACACAATCAACAACAATAATAAATAAAAACACAATACAATGCAACACAACACAATACAAACACAATACAATGCAACACAATACAAACAACACAATACAACACAACACAATACAACCAACACAATACAATGCAACACAATACAACACAAACACAATACAATGCAACACAAACAAAACACAAACACAATACAAAAGCAACACAATACAATCAGCAACAATACAATACAATACAATACAATACACAAACACAATACAATAATCAACACAATACAATAAATACAACACAATACAATGCAACACAATACAATACAATCACAACACAATACAATGCAACACAATACAATCAAAAATACAAACAACACAATACAATGACAACACAATACAATGCAACACAATACAATACAATAAGAACAACACAACACAATACAATGCAGCACAATACAATACAATAAATACAACACAAAACAATGCAATACAATACAATAAATACAACGCAATACAATACAATAAATACAATACAATAAATACAACACAATCTTCTTCTTCTTCATGTGCCAGGTCTGTTGCAGACATCGGCGATCATGGCCTTCCATTCCTCTCTGTTGTCAGTTCTCCTGATGAGTTCATTGTTGGGGGATTCTTTCCTCGTTGCGTAGCTATTCAGACTGTCTGTGTATTTTGTGCGTTGTCTTCCTCTGTCTTTGGTACCACAAATCTTTCCACACAATATTTGCTTTTCTATTCCATCAGCTCTGTTTATGTGCCCAAAAATTGTAGTTGTCTTTTTCTGATGGTTTTGAGTAGGGATCTTTTGTACCCGGCCATTTCCATTACTTCTTCGTTTGACTTCTTTTCAGTCCATGATATTCTCATAATTCTTCTGATATACCACATTTCTACTGCTTCAAGTCTTCTTTCGAGATCTTTTGTCAGCGTCCAGCATTCACATCCGTACAGAAGGATGGACCATATGTAGGCTTTCAGAGTGTTGATTTTGGTGCTGAGTCTTATTTTTCTGTTGGTAAAGATGGGCTTCATCTTGGTGAATGTGTCTTTAGACAAAGCGATTCTCTTCTTTATTTCTGTGTCGCATCTGGCGTCTGAGTTATTGTGAAGCCAAGTATTTAAAGGTGAAAACTTGTTTTATTCTTTCCCCTTTGCATAAAATGTTACATACAGGCATGTCTGACTGTTTGAGATTACCATGCACTCAGTCTTCTTTGCATTCAGTTGGAGTCCTTTGTTTTCACTTTCGATTGTGACTGTTGAAAGGTTTATTTTGTAGTTTTTTCCTCCGAGTCAGCAATTAGCACTGTGTCATCCGCATATCTTAGATTGTTTATGTTGTGACCTCCTACTTTGACACCTTCATGCTGCTCTATGTTCCGTAGAATCATTTCGCTGTAGATATTGAAGAGGTCTGGAGAAAAAAACGCAGCCCTGCCTCACTCCCCTACAGATCGGTCTGTACTCACTGCAGTCATTATCAACTCTTATTGCAGCTTCTTGTTCCCAGTACAAGTTTCTGATCACTCTAAGACCTTTTCCATCACAGTTATGTCTTAGTAAAATGTCGAACAGATCGGAATGTCTTACTTTGTCAAATGCCTTAGAATAGTCAATGAAGCAGAGGTACAAGTCCTTTTGTACCTCAATCGCCCTTTCCATGAGGGTCCTCAGGGCAAAGATGGCATTTCTGGTACCTTTATCTGCCATAAATTCAAATTGGGTTTCAGATATCTCAGGTAGGATTTTATTTCTCATTCTGTTCATCAGCACTCGTAACATGACTTTTGTGAGGTGGCTCATAAGACTTATTGTGCGGTGCTGATCGCATTCAACTGTGCCTGTTTTTTTGGTAGTGCAATGTACACCGACTTTTTGAGGTCTGTTGGAATTTCACCTGTAGCATGGATAGTGTTGATAAGTTTTGTTACTTCTTTGATTCCAAATTCGCCTAGAGCGGTTAGCATTTCGGATGGAATGTCATCAGTTCTGCAGCCTTGCCCTTTTTCATCTTTTTGAGGGCCTTTTGAACTTCCTCCTCAAGAATATGGGGGCCTTCATCTTCATTACTGATGATATACAATACAATGCAACACAATACAATGCAACACAATACAATAAATACAATGGTGACCACACGGCAATACATTGCAACATAACACAATACAACACATATAATACAATACAAAAAATACAACACTACAATAAATACTATGCAACACAATACAATACAACACAATACAACGCAATACAATGCAACACAGTACAACGCAACACAATACAATGCAACACAATACAATGCAACACAAACAATACAACACATATAACAAATACAATAAATACAATGCGACACAATACAATGCAACACAATACAATAAATAAATACAACGCAACACAATACAAACGCAAACACAATACAATGCAACACAATACAATGCAACACAATACAATGCAACACAATACAATGCAACACAATACAATGCAACACAATACAATGCAACACAATACAACACAATACAATAAATACAATAGAACACAATAAACAACACAGTACAATGCAACACAATACAACACAATACAATAAATACAATAAATACAATACAACACAATACAATAAATACAATACAACATTATACAACACAATACAATAAATACAATAAATACAATACAACACAACACAATACAATGCAACACAATAAAATGAATACAATGCAACACAATACAATAAACAATGCAACACACACAATACAATAAATACAATGTAAACACCACACCACCCACAAAACAAAACAACACAACACTCCATACTTTACGATCCGATACGATTCAACACAGTGCAATACATTCCACTCCGTCATTTATTTATACCACTTTAATTCATGGCAGATTTCTCTGCGTGAAATTCGAGCTGCTCTCCCCGGGGAGAGCGCGTCGCCACAAGAGTAGCGCCACCCATTTTTTTTCTTTTCCTGTCTGCTTCTGCATTTGCTTCCCTATCAGAGTGGCTTTTTTTCTACATAATTTTGCCAGGGACAACTCTCTTGTTACCTTGGGTTCTTTTACGTGCGCTAAATAATTACGTGTAACACACGGGACCTCAGTTTATCGTCTCATCCGAAAGACTAGCGCCCAGACCACCACTCATGGTCTATTGAATGGGGGAAAAGTTTCGGGGGCCAAACGGGATTCAAACCACCGCACACTTCTGACCCGGACTTTTCGCTTTCTAGGCAGGCGCGTTACCTCTAGACCACCGATCCACCGACAATACAAGTACATAAAATAGACATAAATGGAGACATAGTTAGATCGGTTTTTTTTTTGGGGGGTGGGGGGGGGGGGGGGGGGGGTCGGGAGGGCAGAGGGTTCTTTCTCTTCTTTTTTCTTTCTTTCGGGTTTTGTTTTGTTTTGTTTTGTTGCTTTGTCTTTAGGGATATACAACGCAACATGCGACGAGCCGATTAAAGGCCGTGTGGTCACCATAGAAAAGACTCGCCATGTTGGATTATTGCGAAACCACCAACTCATCTTTTGCGAAGTCCAAATATGGGGTCAGTTCTCTCCCTTCCTTCCTTCCTTTTGGCCCCACTCCAGCATTAGTTTCCAGGTGGTTGCACGCCACCGTTCACTTCCTGGTCAACATGAATAGTGTCTTCTATAAAGTGCACGTCAGATCTTTCTTGTTTGTTGCAGAGTTTCACAGATTTTTTGGGTTAAGTAATGAAAAAGAACCGTGTTGTTGGTTTTGTTGTTGTTGTTGTTGTTGTTGTTGTTGTTGTTGTTGTTGCTGTTGTGTTTTGGATTGAGGACATAGAGCAATGCCAGGTAGTCATGAGAAAGTTGGAAATGATCATACATTTTGTTTGTTGTTGTTATGAGGGTTACTTGTGTTCTTACAGTGTTGACCCCGCGCAAGCATGTTGCAATTAATAATGATAATAATGATGATGATGATAATAATAATAATAATAATAATAATAATGTATGGAATTTATTAGGAAGCTAGCAGATAACCACAAGACTGAGGTGGTGCTGAAAAATTAGAAAATTTCAAACTTATTAAAACATAAAAAAAGCAATGTGCAAATTAACCAGCCGCCATGGCGCAGTGGTTAGCACCTTGGGTTACGGACTGGAAGATTGCGGGTTCGATTCCCATAAGAGTCATAGGGATTTTTCGGACTCCGGCCGGCTCCTACCCAGAGTGAGTGTGCTGTGGGCTCAGTGGGAAGACTGGGACCACACAGTCGAGCTTCATCCACTTAATGGATGCGAGTTTGAGAATATTGCTCAAATTTCCTGACCAACACTGCAGGGTGTCTGTATCTTTCGGGCCCGGTTGACGCCGGGATATATTATGATAGTAAGCGTAGAGTACAACCCTGTTATGTAGTCTGAAAGCATATGCACTTCCACAACAGCATCATTACGTCATCCTCATCATTGATCACCATGCAATAAAAAAAAAAGCCTCGGATTCGGTGGTCCCAGTTGCTCTGGTCTCATGGTGACCTCATATTCGGTTTGCCCATAGACTTCTGTGCCTGTGGTGAGTTTATGTCAAAGCCTTTGGGGTTGGAGGTTCGCGGGGGACGGTCGTTGGAGGGACGTTGTGGTGGTTGCCACCTCGGGTAGGCAACTCACTCAGTCTGGCTCCGTGACTGAGCTAATACTGTCGTTAGTAGGGGGCTTAGTAGGTGGTGTCCTGCGTATGTTAGCTCAGAACAGGCACCACTGAACACCGCCAAAGTGACCCAGCAGCAGTGCAGGGCCCCTGGCTGGTGGCCCCACGGCGGCCTGATAGTGATGGGCTCCCTGTGGAATTCCAACCCTGAGGATGAGACATAACGAGTCTGGGTATGGCTGTGGCGGGGAGATTGGAATGAGCGGTGTGGGAACAGCAGGACGGGGGATGTCACAGAAGATGAGGCAGCAAGAAAACAAACAACAAAAAACAACAACAAAAAGCCCCAAAACACAATAAGCAAATTCTCATGAGATTGAGTCAGAAGCTAGTCTTTCACAAAAAAGTGTGTGTGTGTATGTGTGTATGTGTGTGTGTGTGTGTGTGTGTGTGTGTGTGCGTGTGTGCGCGCGCGCGCGCGTGTGTGTGTGTATGTGGAGGGGTGTGTCTTTTTAATTTCTGCAGACGCCTTAGCACGGGAGTGGCAGAGACAGAGATAGTGACAGATTGACAGAGACAGAGCAGACAGACAGAAAGAAGGGGTAGGGGTGGGGTAGGCAGAGACAGAGAGCATAAGCTAGTGTGTCAAAGTCTAGTGTGTAGGAATTCACATACAAACTGGTTAACACCAACTTTTGACCCCAATAAACGACCATACAGATCATAACCACACCCATGTGTCATAATGTAGGCCAATGATCTCCCAGACCAAGCTCGCAATTAAGTTCAAATGCTCAGAGTTCAAATGTTCAGAGATCAAAGGCACCAACTCTACCCAAGTCATCACCCAAGGGTTGTCT
>CM054164.1:8283775-8287124 GCA_028751875.1 Rapana venosa
TTCGCAACGAATAAAGAGGGCACCAACAATGAGCTCATGAGAGGGACCGAGAACAGGGAAGAATGGAGAGCCATGATCGTCGATGTCTGCAGGACCAGACTGGACACTTGAAGAGAGAGAGAGAGAGAAGAATGGATGCATTTGGAAGCTGAGACTAGTCAATCCTGACCACACATCGGCATCAGCTGCAGCTGACAAACACACAGATACGAGAGCTGAGATCAGCCCAGATGCTAAACACACCAGAATCAGTTAATTCATCAGACAGAGAGAGAGAGAGAAGAGAGAGAGAGATGGAGAGAGATGAGAGAGGGGAGAGAGAGAGGGAGAGAGGAGATGAGAGAGAGAGAGAGAGAATGACAATGACTGACAATGACAAATTCATTTATTTCGAGGATAATGAATAAGCACACATGTGCTTTTTTACATCCAGTTCCCGCCCGTTAGGGATACATCTAATAATAATAACCCAATACTTATACAGTCTCACAATAGAAACAAGGGGAAATAACCCTTTTCAAAACAACTCCCCCCCCAACACCCCCCCCCCCCTGAAAGCAGCAAATAAAAGAAAATCCTAAGAATAACCCCACCCACCCCACCCCAAAAAACCCTAACCAAAACAACCAAACAAACAAAAGAGAAAGAAAAAAAACAAACCAACAAAAGAAGAAAAAAAGAGAAAAACAAACAACAACAACAACAACAACAACAACAAACAACGAGCCTAGAAAATAACACAACCAAATTATTAAGTCATAAAGAAAAACGTCTACACATTGTCAAATGGTACACATACTTGTTACACACAACTATAAGATATTGAAATGGGGCACTCATTAAAATTTAAAGTACAGAGGCAAGCCCAAAATAAAGTATTGAAAGTTTAAAATATGAATCCTTCATCAGGAAACACTATAATATAAGCAAGATAAATAAAAGGTGAGAGAGGGGACAGAGAACAGAGAGTGTGTGTGTATTTCAGAGATAATATCCAATATATAATTCCCAAAACAGTATGCGATCCCATCAACACTCATTTTAGATTATGCTCGTTTCAAATTATATGTCATGATAATGAAATAAACTCAATACCCATATATTCACACAATAAAAACAAGAAACAAAACAAAAGAAGAAATCTAAACCTATACAGTCATTGAGGGAGAGAATGTGAGTGAGTGAGTGCGCGCGTGTGTGTGTGTGTGTTGTTGTTGTTGTTGTTGTCTTCAATTTAACGTCCGTTCACTCTAAGTGATATTAGACGAGGGAAATAGAAAGTGTTATGGAAGTAAAAGAAGGGAGAAGAAAGAGTGGAAGGAGAAAAGGTTAAGAAATAGCATCAGTGTTGGTATTACCCCCCCCCCCCCAAAAAAAAAAAAAAGTAATAATAATACTTTTAAACAGGAGCAAAATATAAACTCAGCAATGGGGAAACATGAAATAACAATAATGTAACTACAATAAATATTCAAGTGGACTATGCAATAAACATCTGGCAATGGCAAAGGCTAACTTCGATTTTTCAAATACATTTTCCAGAGATTGTTCAGAAAATTTAGGTAAAAAAGGTTTTACAATAGGGCAATCAAATATGATATAGGTAAAGGAGGTAAAGGAGTCCCATAACGTATAAGGTCGTAGGGGAGCGAGGCGTCAGAGACCTCACTTCTCTAGGGCCAGCATATTGAGGGCGGCGCCCATCTCCTCTCCCTCGCTGCTTTACCTTCCCTGACCGTAAAGAGGGCAGGTACCCATTTACAGCTGGGTGAACTGGGGGAACTGTACTGAAGCCAAGGCGCGCAAACGGTCACCCATCCAACTGGTAACCACGCTCGACGCTGCTTAACTTGGCTGGGGGAAAGCGAGTGCTCCGACCACTGAGCTATCCCGTCCCCTCAAATATGATATGAGTATTGGAAATATGATCCCCACATATACATCTAACATGTTTAGTCCAGAGGTGTGGCTATACTTTTTAACAATAACTTTGAATTTAGGATTAAAAAACCCATTAAAGACAGCCAAGGTAACTATATTATTTTGAACATAGATATAATGGGAAAAGATTTTGTATTAGTGAATATTTATGGACCTAATAAGGATGAACCATATTTTTTTGAGAGTATTCAATAAAAAATTAAAGAACTGAATATTCCTAATATACTGATAGCAGGTGACTGGAACTTAGTTCTTAACCCAAATCTTGATTACCAAAAACTATAAACGTGTAAACAATGTTAAAGCACAGGAGGCAGTTAGTGAAATGATGGCTCAACTAGAGCAAAGTAGATATATGGCGAGAATTAAACCAAGAAGTAACTCGTTACACCTGGAGAAAAAAACTACACCATTCCAGCAAAGTAGATTAGATTTCTTCTTAGTGTCAGATACTTTGATTTAAAAGATGTAAAAGACACAGACATTCTTTATGGATATAGAAGTGACCACTCTTTGATTTTTATAGATTTTGATTTCAAAGAGCAAGAAAAAAACAAAGGGTTTTGGAAATTTAACTCTGCATTACTTAAGATAAAAAATTATGTACAGTTAGTTAATGATACAATCAAAAGAGTATAAAGACAGTATGCATTATTGCCATACAACAGTGAATTGATTGATGAGATACCAAATGACCAAATTCAGTTTTCAATATCGAACCAATGATTTCTAGATACGCTGATAATGGAAGTAAGAAGGGAAACAATTACTCATAGTATTAGAAAAAAACAAGAGAGAAATTTACACGAAAAAGAACTTGAAAAGACATACACCTATTAGAGCAAAACTCTTTTTTATGTGAAGCTGAAGCTAAACTTTTGAACGAGAAAAAGGAGGAACTGATCAGAATCAGACAAACAAAAATGGAAGGGATTATTCTAAGATCGAGAGCAAAATGGGCTTTACAAGGGGAGAAAATAAACAAATACTTTTGCTCTTTAGAGAAACGGAATTTTGTTAGTAAGCAAATGTTAAAAAATGACCACAGACAAGGGAGTTACTTTGACAAGAACAGAAGATATGTTAAGAGAAACAAAAGCATTCTATAAAAAACTATATACTAGAAAAAACACGATAAATTTTGAATCAGACCACTTCTTAGATGCCATACCAAAATTAACTAAAACACAAAACAGACCAGCTGGAAGGATTAATCACCCCAGAAGAAGCCTCAAAAGTACTGAAAAATATGAAAAACGACAAAAGCCCTGGAACAGATGGACTCACTGTAAATTCTTTAAATTTTTTTGGAGGCAAATAGGATCTTTGTGATTCCTCCTAAATGAAGGCTTTGTGAATGGGGGAAAAGTCTTTCTCACAAAAAGAAGGACAATAAATTTGTTACCAA
>CM054164.1:8287624-8312624 GCA_028751875.1 Rapana venosa
CAACAGCAACAAACAACAACACAACAACAACAAACAACAACAACAACAACAACAACAAAACCAACAACCGGTTCTTTTTCATTACTTAACCAAAAAAATCTGTGAAACTCTGCAACAAACAAGAAAGATCTGACCTGCACTTTATAGAAGACACTATTCATGTTGACCAGGAAGTGAACGGTGGCGTGCAACCACCTGGAAACTAATGCTGGAGTGGGGCCAAAACGAAGGAAGGAAGGGAGAGAACTGACCCCATATTTGGACTTCGCAAAAGATGAGTTGGTGGTTTCGCAATAATCCAACATGGCGAGTCTTTTCTATGGTGACCACACGGCCTTTAATCGGCTCGTCGCATGTTGCGTTGTATATCCCTAAAGACAAAGCAACAAAACAAAACAAAACAAAACCCGAAAGAAAGAAAAAAGAGAAAGAACCCTCTGCCCTCCGACCCCCCCCCCCCCCCCAAAAAAAAAAACCCGATCTAACTATGTCTCCATTTATGTCTATTTTATGTACTTGTATTGTCGGTGGATCGGTGGTCTAGAGGTAACGCGCCTGCCTAGAAAGCGAAAAATCCGGGTCTGAAGTGTGCGGTGGTTCAAATCCCGTTTGGACGCGAAACTTTTCCCCCATTCAATAGACCATGAGTGGTGGTCTGGGCGCTAGTCTTTCGGATGAGACGATAAACTGAGGTCCCGTGTGTTACACGTAATTATTTAGCGCACGTAAAAGAACCCAAGGTAACAAGAGAGTTGTCCCTGGCAAAATTATGTAGAAAAAAAGCCACTCTGATAGGGAAGCAAATGCAGAAGCAGACAGGAAAAGAAAAAAAAATGGGTGGCGCTACTCTTGTGGCGACGCGCTCTCCCCGGGGAGAGCAGCTCGAATTTCACGCAGAGAAATCTGCCATGAATTAAAGTGGTATAAATAAATGACGGAGTGGAATGTATTGCACTGTGTGAATGTATCGGATCGTAAAGTATGGAGGTGTTGTGTTGTTTTGTTTTGTGGGTGGTGTGGTGTTACATTGTATTTATTGTATTGTGTTGTGTTGCATTGTATTTATTGTATTGTGTTGCATTGTATTGTGTGTTGTGTTGTATTGTGTTGTATTGTGTTGTATTGTATTTATTGTATTGTGTTGTATAATGTTGTATTGTATTGTGTTATATTGTATTTATTGTATTGTGTTGTTGCTTGTATTGTGTTGCATTGTATTGTGTTTGTGTTGTATTTGTGTTGCAGTGTACTGTGTTATGTTGTATTGTGTTCTATTGTAGTTTATTGTATTGTGTTGTATTGTGTTGTTGTTGTTGTTGTGTTGCATTGTATTGTGTTGCATTGTATTGCATTGATTGTGTTGCATTGTATTGTATTGTGTTGTATTATTGTATTGTGTTGTATTTATTGTTTGTGTTGTGTTGTGTTGTGTTGTGTTGTATGTATTGTATTGCATTGAATTGTGTTGCATTGTATTGTGTTGCATTGTATTGTGTTGCATTGTATTGTGTTGCGTTGTATTTATTTATTGTATTGTGTTGCATTGTATTGTGTTGTATTATTGTATTGTGTTGCATTGTATTGTGTTGCATTGTTTGTGTTGTGTTGCATTGTATTGTGTTGTATTTATTGTATTGTGTTGCATTGTATTGTGTTGTGTTGTACTGTGTTGCATTGTGTTGTGTTGCATTGTATTTCTTGTATTGTGTTATATGTTTTTGTATTGTATTGTGTTGCATTGTATTGTGTTGCATTGTATTGTGTTGCGTTGTATTTTTTTATTGTATTGTGTTGCATTGTATTGTGTCGCATTGTATTTATTGTATGTTTTTATATGTGTTGTATTGTATTGTGTTGCATTGTATTGTGTTGCATTGTACTGTGTTGCATTGTATTGCGTTGGCGTTGTATTGTGTTGTATTGTATTGTGTTGCATGTATTTATTGTAGTGTTGTATTTTTTGTATTGTATTATATGGTTGTATTGGTTATGTTGCATTGTATTGCGTGTGGTCACCATTGTTTTTTATTGTATTGTGTTGCATTGTATTGTGTTGCATTGTATTGTGTTGCATTGTATTGTATTGATTGTATTGTGTTGTATTTATTGTATTGTATTGTGTTGTAATTGGAATAGGAGAGAAAAATGAGAGGGGAGACAGACTCATTGAATTTTGCAAAGAACACAACCTTACAGTAATGAACACCTGGTTCAGAAATCATCCAAGAAGATGTTGGACATGGAAAAGCCCAGGAGATAGAACTCGAAATCAGATCGACTTTATACTAATTCAGGAACGCTTTCGAAAACGATAACATCATGCAAATCCATGCCTGGAGCAGATTGTGGCAGTGCCATGTGCCTGTGGTTGGTACAATGAAGCTTAAGCTAAATGGCTAAGAGAGCAAAAACAGCCCCAAAAGCTACAAATCAACATATTAGAAAGCGATGAAATGATGAATAAGTATAGCATCGCGCAAAAACAAATTCAGTGCACTAGAGCAATTGACCACGGCAGAAGAAAGGTGGCAGATGTTGAAAGATAGCATGGTAGAATCTGCAAAAGAACACATTCCTGTCACAAAACGAAAGGAAGACAAAAATGGATGACCCCAGAAATTTAGCCTAAAGGAAGAGGAGAAGAAAAGCAAAAGGTAGACGAACAGAATACAGAGAACTAGACAAACAAGTGAAAAAGAGGTGCAATGAAGCAAAGGAACATTGGATTTAAAACCACAGTGTGAGGAAATTGAAGCCAACACGGAATAAATATCAAAACTATACACCAAAGATAAAAGAGGTTACAGGGAAAAAGGTGTCAGCAAAACAGGGTACCTACGATCAAGAGGGTTGAGACATTCTTATGGAAAAGGAGGAATCCTCAACAGGTGGTCAGAATACATCACGAGTTGTATCACGATGACAGAGGCCCCCCTATCATCAGTAATGAAGATGAAGGCCCCCCTAAATTTTTGAGGAGGAAGTTCAAAAGGCCCTCAAAAAGATGAAAAAGGGCAAGGCCGCAGGACTTTGATGACATTCCATCCGAAATGCTAACCGCTTAGGCGAATTGGAATCAAAGAAGTAACAAAACTTCTCAACACTATCCATGCTACAGGTGAAATTCCAACAGACCTCAAAAAGTCGGTGTACATTG
This sequence comes from Rapana venosa, assembly GCA_028751875.1. Lineage (NCBI taxonomy): Eukaryota > Metazoa > Mollusca > Gastropoda > Neogastropoda > Muricidae > Rapana > Rapana venosa. The sequence continues at coordinate 8,290,782 of CM054164.1, forward strand.
CACTACCAAAAAAAACGGCACAGTTGAATGCGATCAAAACCGCACAATAAGTCTTATGGCCACCTCACAAAAGTCTGTTACGAGTGCTGATGAACAGAATGAGAAATAAAATCCTACCTGAGATATCTGAACCCAATTTGAATTTTTTGGCAGATAAAAGGTACCAGAAATGCCATCTTTGCCCTGAAGACCCTCATGGAAAAAAGGGCGATTGAGGTACAAAAGGACTTGTACCCCTGCTTCATTGATATTCTAAGGCATTTGACAAAGTAAGACATTCTGATCTGTTCGACTTTTACTAAGACATAACTGTGATGGAAAAAATCTTAGAGTGATCAAAAAACTTGTATGGGAACAAGAAGCTGCAAAAGAGTTGATAATAACTGCAGTGAGTACAGACCGATCTGTAGGGGAGTGAGTTTAGGGCTGCTTTTTTTCTCCAGACCTCTTCAATATCTACAGCGAAATGATTCTACGGAACATAGAGCAGCATGAAGGTTCAAAGTAGGAGTTTACAACATAAACAATCTAAGATAGCGGATGGCACAGTGCTAATTGCTGACTCGGAGGAAAAAACTACAAAATATCCTTAAAAACAGTCACAATCGAAAGTGAAACAAAGGACTCCAACTGAATGCAAAGAAGACTGAGTGCATGGTAATCTCAAAACAGTCAGACATGCCTGTATGTAACATTTTATGCAAAGGGGAAAGAATAAAACAAGTTTGCACCTTTAAATACTTGGGCTTCACAATAACTCCAGACGCCAGATGCGACACAGAAATAAAGAAGAGAATCGCTTTGTCTAAAGACACATTCACCAAGATGAAGCCCATCTTTACCAACAGAAAAATAAGACTCAGCACCAAAATCAACACTCTGAAAGCCTACATATAGTCCATCCTTCTGTACGGATGTGAATGCTGGACACTGACAAAAGATCTCGAAAGAAGACTTGAAGCAGTAGAAATGTGGTATATCAGAAGAATTATGAGAATATCATGGACTGAAAAGAAGTCAAACAAAGAAGTAATGGAAATGGCCAGGTACAAAAGATCCCTACTCAAAACCATCAGAAAAAGACAACTACAATTTTTTGGGCACATAAACAGAGCTGATGGAATAGACAAGCAAATATTGTGTGGAAAGATGTGTGGTACCAAAGACAGAGGAAGACAACGCACAAAATACACAGACAGTCTGAATAGCTACGCAACGAGGAAAGAATCCCCCAACAATGAACTCATCAGGAGAACTGACAACAGAGAGGAATGGAAGGCCATGATCGCCGATGTCTGCAACAGACCTGGCACATGAAAAAGAAGAAGATTGTGTTGTATTTATTGTATTGTATTTATTGTATTGTATTGCGTTAATTTATGTATTGTATTGCATTGTTTTGTGTTTTATTTATTGTATTGTATTGTGCTGCATTGTATTGTGTTGTGTTGTTCTTATTGTATTGTATTGTATTGTATTGTATTGTGTTGCATTGTATTGTGTTGTGTTGTATTAAATTGTATTGGGTTTGGGCATTGTATGTGTTGTATTATTGTATTGTGTGTATTTATTGTATTGTGTTGTATTTATGTATTGTGTTGCATTGTATTGTGTTGTATAAAATGTTATTGTATGTGTAAATGTTTATTGTATGGTTGTGTTGATTGTGTTGCATTGTATTGTGTTGTGTTTTTGGGTGTTGTATTTATTGTATTGTATTGTGTTGCATTGTATTGTGTTGCATTGTATTGTATTGTGTTGCATTGTATTGTATTGTATTTATTGTATTGTGTTGCATTGTATTGTGTTGTGTTGTATTGTGTTGTGTTGTATTGTGTTGCATTGTATTGTGTTGCATTGTATTGTGTTGCATTGTATTGTGTTGCATTGTATTGTGTTGCATTGTATTGTGTTGTGTTGTATTGTGTTGCATTGTATTGTGTTGCATTGTATTGTGTTGCATTGTATTGTGTTGCATTGTATTGTGTTGTATTTATTGTATTGTGTTGCATGTATTGTGTTGTATTTATTGTATTGTTTGTATTTATTGTATTGTGTTGTGTTGTATTGTGTTGCATTGTGTTGTGTTGTGTTGTATTGTGTTGTGTTGTATTGTGTTGCATTGTATTGTTTTGTTTGTGTTGTGTTGTATTGTATTGGCGTTGTATTGTGTTGTGTTGTATTGTGTTGTGTTGTATTGTGTTGCATTGTATTGTGTTGCATTGTGTTGTGTTGCATTGTATTGTGTTGTTTTATGTATTGTGTTGTGTTGTATTGTGTTGTATTTATTGTATTGTGTTGTGTTGTATTGTGTTGTATTTATTGTATTGTGTTGTGTTGTATTGTGTGTATTTTTGCATTGTGTTGCATTGTATTGTGTTGCATTGTATTGTGTTGTGTTGTATTTATTGTATAGCAGATTTCTCTGTGTGAAATGTTAGCGTCTCTGCCTTTAGGCAGGGTGTGTGTGTCGCCACAATAGTAGCGCCACTTTGTTATAAACGTAATTTCAAAAATCCCGTCTCTATATTTTTTCCTCTTTAAGACTGGCTCATCTTTCCTACATAATGTTGCCAGGGTCAACTTTCTTGTTCCCGTGGTTTCTTTTACGTGCGTTAGATATGGCAGACTCGTGACTTGGGTCTATCGTCTCATTCGAAATAATAGCACCCAGACCACGACAGAAGGTCTAATGAAGGAAGGAAAAGTTCAGATTTACTCAGGGATCGAAATCATGACTCCTCGCTTTCTATACGATCTATGATCACCGATGCGTGCGTGCGTGCGTGCGTGCGTGCGTGCGTGCGTGCGTGCGTGCGTGCGTGCGTGTGTGTGTGTGTGTGTGCGTGCGTGCGTGCGCGTGTGAGTCTGTGAGAGAGAGTGTGTGGGTATGTGTGTGTGAGAGTGTATGTATGTGTATGTGTGTGCGAGTGCGTGTGTGTGTGAGAAAGACAGAAAGTGTGTGTGTGTGTGTGTGTGTGTGTGTGTGTGTGTGTGGTGTGTGTGTGTGTGTGTGTGTGTGTGTGGGTTTTTGTGATGGTTTGAATGCAAACCTTCGATTGTTTGCCTAGCATGGCCCACTCTACAGAAATATTATAGTAGTAGTAGTAGTAGTAGAAAGTAGTAGTAGTAGTAGTATAGTATTAGTATGTAGTCTAGTAGTAGTAGTAGTGTAGTGTAGTAGAAGTAGTAGTAGTAGTAGTAGTAGTAGTAGTAGTAGTAGTAGTAGTAGTAGTAGTAATAGTAGTAGTAGTATATCCTGGTCTAGTGCTGATGATGATGGTGATAATGATATTTATTTTATTCTTTTATTACTTTCGAGGATAATAAAATATGCTTTTTTTTTACTTCCAGTCCCCAAGTGTATGTAGTTTTGTAAATTTTGTCATGTTCCCACCGGCACACAATAGCCTACTCCTCCAAAAAGCGGAACAGGATTTAACGTGTGCGTAAGATGTTCTGCGTGCGTTCGCACACGGGACCTCGGCTTATAGTCTCATCCGAAGGACTTTTGGGGAGAAATGGAGTCAGCACTGATGTTAACTCCATGGGGAAAAAACCCTCTTGAACGGGTAATCGAACCCGGTCAGCAGATCACAATAAAATAGCGATGAGGATGATGATGATGATGATGATGATGATGATGATGATATGATGATGATGATGACTGTGTGACAAAGAGGAAGACGACGGTGATGAGGAACAGCAACAACACAACACACACAAACACCAGCAGCAGCAACAACAACCAACAACACCACAGCCAACACAACATCCAAATCCACAACACTACATACAAACAGCACACACCAACACACACCACACACTGGAGCTAGGGTCCGTCAGATGCATAGAGTCGGCGAAGCTGTTGCCACAGTCCCCCACCCTATGGCAAAATCACAAGCACTTCTGTGCATCCACCCACACACTGACTCCACGCTCAGTTGGCCCTCAGCTCAGCTGCCCACATCACACCACATCACTCCCACATCACATAACAGCATCACACCATCACACCACAATCACACACATCACACCAATGCCACATCACACCACATCACACCACAATCACACACACATCACATAATCGCAATCGCCACATCACATAACGCATCACCACAGCAAAACCACATCAACACCACTCACACCAATCACATCACACCACATCACACTCTGCTACACCGCTCAAACCACATCACATAACGCATCACCACATCACACCATGCCACATAACACACATCACACACTTCTACAACCGCTAAAACCACATCACATAACGCATCACCACATCACACCCATGCCACATCACCCACACACACACTCTGCTACACCGCCTCAAACCACATCACATAACGCATCACCAATCACACCATGCCACATCACACCATCCACATCACACCACATCACACTCAGCTACACCGCCTCAAACCATGCACATAACGCATCACCACATCACACCATGCCACATCACACCACATCACACTCTGCTACACCACATCAAACCACATCACATAACGCATCACCACATCACCATGCCACATCACACCACATCTCGTAAAAACCGCATCACACCACAGCAACAACATCCCACCCCACCCCACCACACCACCACCCCACCCACCCACCACCCCACCCGCACCGCACCGCGCCAAACCATACCACACCACATCACAGCATACCTCACATCATGCATACCACATCACCACACACATCACACCACACCAACAGCCCATCACACCACACCACATCATAGCACATCACACCGCACCACACCGTACACTACACCACATCACATCAGACCACACACATCACACCGCACTGCACATTACTCACATCTCATCACATTACACCACGTCCACTATGTTATTGGTATAACAACAACAACAAACAACAACAACAAGGAAAAAGAAGAAGAAGAAGAAGAAGAAGAAGAAAGAAGTGAAGAAGAAGAAAGAAAGAAGAAGAAATAAAGAAGAAGAAGAGAGAAGAAATGGAATGTATATTGCGCTATATCTTGCAAATACAAATCAGAGCCCTTGCATTCAATCCGCTCCTACCAAGCAACCAGCAATGATTAACAATATTTTAAACAAATTCAACTTACACACACACACACACACACCACACACACACACACACACACACACACACACACACACACAGGTTATACATTCAGCAGGGTGATGGAATTTTGGCTGTTAAAGGCAGGGACAGATATCAGATGAAACTGGAGAGAAAAATCTTAGTTTTGAAATAGGTATGTCTTGAGGCTGGATTAAAAAGTGTCGTAAGTAGGCTTTTCGCGAAGGGAGAGAGGGAGGTCATTCCAGATTGATGGACCAGAAATAGAGAAAAAGCGACGGCCAACAGTGGACTGGTTGAATATAGGTATTCGTAGGCACAGGATATCTGCAGCAGAGCGGAGGGAACGAGAAGGAGTGTACAGGTGAAGACATTCACAGAGGTAGGAGGGTGCTGTTTTGTGGAGACATTTGTAACAGAGGGTACAGATCTTGTACTTTACTCTCTGTGGCACAGGCAGCCAGTGGGGAGATTGCAGGAGAGGAGTAATATGCTCAGATTTTTTTTCTGTTAGAAGACTAATCGAGCTGCAAAGTTTTGTATGCGTTGAAGGGAGTGGATAGATGATGCTGGCAGACCAACCAACAGAGAATTACAATAGTCCAGACGTGAAAGAATAAGTGGTATGTCTAGTATGCCATTGGAATATTGCTGGTATGTCCAATATGTCACTGGATTGTTGCTGGTATGTCCAGTGTGCCATTGGAATATGGCTGGTATGACTAGTATGCCATTAAAATGTTGCTGGTATGTCCAATATGTCACTGGAATGTTGCTGGTATGTCCAGTATGCCATTGGAATATGGCTGGTATGTCTAGTATGTCATTAAAATGTTGCTGGCATGTCCAATATGTCACTGGAATGTTGCTGGTATGTCCAGTATGCCATTGGAATCTTACCGGTATATCCAATACACCTTTGGAATGTTGCTGGTATGTCCAGTATGCCATTGGAATCTTGCCGGTATGTCCAATACACCTTTGGAATCTTGCTGGTATGTCCAGTATGCCATTGGAATCTTGCAGGTATGTCCAATACACCTTTGGAATGTTGCTGGTATGTCCAGTATGCCATTGGAATCTTGCAGGTATGTCCAATACACTTTTGGAATCTTGCTGGTATGTCCAGTATGCCATTGGAATCTTGCTGGTATGTCCAATACACCTTTGGAATCTTGCTGGTATGTCCAGTATGCCATTGGAATCTTGCTGGTATGTCCAATACACCTTTGGAATGTTGCTGGTATGTCCAGTATGCCATTGGAATCTTGCTGGTATGTCCAATACACCTTTGGAATCTTGCTGGTATGTCCAGTATGCCATTGGAATCTTGCAGGTATGTCCAATACACCTTTGGAATGTTGCTGGTATGTCCAGTATGCCATTGGAATCTTGCTGGTATGTCCAATACACCTTTGGAATCTTGCCGGTATGTCCAATACACCTTTGGAATCTTGCCGGTATGCTTTGTTTTCGCAGATATCACTGGTTTGCATCTGCAGTGTCAAGTGTCCAGTATGTTGGTGGTATGTCTGGTGTGTTGCTGGTATGTCTGGTGTGCTGCTGTTATGTCTGGTGTGTTGCTGGTATGTTGCTGGTATGTCTGGTGTGTTGCTGTTATGTCTGGTGTGTTGCTGGTATGTCTGGTGTGCTGCTGTTTATGTCTGGTGTGTTGCTGGTATGTTGCTGGTATGTCTGGTGTGTGTTGCTGTTTATGTCTGGTGTGTTGCTGGCATGTTGCTGGTATGTCTGGTGTGTTGCTGTTATGTCTGGTGTGTTGTGGTATGTTGCTGGTATGTTGGTGTGTTGCTGGTATGTTGCTGGTATGTCTGGTGTGTTGCTGGTATGTTCTGGTGTGCTGCTAGTATGTCTGGTGTGTTGCTGGTATGTTGCTGGTATGCTTGGTATGTCTGGTGTGCTGGTATGTCTGGTGTGTTGCTGGTATGTTGCTGGTATTTGCTGGTAGTTGGTGTGTTGCTGGTATGTCTGGTGTGCTGCTGGTATGTTGCTGGTATGTCTGGATGTGTTGCTTGTATGTCTGGTGTGCTGCTGGTATGTCTTTGGTGTGTTGCTGGTGTGTTGCTGGTATGTCTGGTGTGCTGCTGGTATGTTGCTGGTATGTCTGGTATGTTGCTTGGTATGTCTGGTGTGCTTGCTGGTATGTCTGGTGTGCTGCTGGTATGTCTGGTGTGTTGCTGGTATGTCTGGTATTTGCTGGTATGTCTGGTATATGCTGGTATGCTTGGTATGTCTGGTGTGCTGCTGGTATGTCTGGCATGTTGCTGGTATGCTTGGTACGTCTGGTATGCTTGTATGTCTGGTGTGCTGCTGGTATGTCTGGTGTGCTGCTGTATGTTGCTGGTATGTCTGGTGTCTTGCTGGTATGTTGCTGGTATGTCTGGTGTTTTGCTGGTATGTTGCTGGTATGTCTGGTGTGTTGCTGGTATGTCTGGTGTGTTGCTGGTATGTCTAGTGTGTTGCTGGTATGATGCTGGTGTGTCTGGTGTGTTGCTGGTATGTTGCTGGTATGTCTGGTGTGTTGCTGGTATGTTGCTGGTATGTCTGGTGTGTTGCTGGTATGTCTGGTGTGTTGCTGGTATGTTGCTTGGTGTTGTCTGGTGTGTTGCTGGTATGTTGCTGGTATGTCTGGTGTGTTGCTGGTATGCTGGTGTGTTGCTGGTATGTCTGGTGTGCTGCTGGTATGTCTGGTGTGTTGCTGGTATGTCTGGTGTGTTGCTGGTATGTCTGGTGTGCTGCTGGTATGTCTGGTGTGTTGCTGGTATGTCTGGTGTGTTGCTGGTATGTCTGGTATGTTGCTGGTATGTCTGGTGTGCTGCTGGTATGTCTGGTGTGTTGCTGGTATGTCTGGTGTGCTGCTGGTATGTCTGGTGTGCTGCTGGTATGTCTGGTATGTTGCTGGTATATCTGGTATGTTGCTGGTATGCTTGGTATGTCTAGTGTGCTGCTGGTATGTCTGGTGTGCTGCTGGTATGTCTGGTGTGCTGCTGGTATGTCTGGTGTGCTGCTGGTATGTCCTGGTGTGCTGCTGGTATGTCTGGTGTGCTGCTGGTATGTCTGGTATGTTGCTGGTATGTCTGGTATGTCTGGTGTGTTGCTGGTATGTCTGGTGTGTTGCTGGTATGTCTGGTGTGTGTGGTATGTCTGGTGTGTTGCTGGTATGCTTGGTATGTCTGATGTGCTGCGGTATGTTGCTGGTATGTCTGGTGTGTTGCTGGTATGTTGCTGGTATGTCTGGTGTGTTGTGGTATGTTGCTGGTATGTTCTGGTGTGCTGCTGGTATGTTGCTGGTATGTCTGGTGTGTTGCTGGTATGTTGCTGGTATGTCTGGTGTGCTGCTGGTATGTTGCTGGTATGTCTGGTGTGTTGGCTGGTATGTTGGCTGGTATGTTGGTGTAGTTGCGGTATGGCTGGTGTGTTGCTGTATGTCTGGTGTGTTGCTGGTATGTCTGGTGTGTTGCTGGTGTGTTGCTGGTATGTGCTGTATGTCTGGTGTGTTGCTGGTATGTTGCTGGTATGCTTGGTATGTCTGGTGTGTTGCTGGTATGTTGCTGTATGCTGGTGTGTCTGTGTGTTGCTGGTATGTTGCTGGTTGCTGGTATGTCTGGTGTGTTGCTGTATGTCTGGTGTGTTGCTGGTATGTGTCTAGTGTGTGTTGCTTGGTGTGTATGTCTGGTAGTTGCTGGTATGTCTGTGTGTTGCTGGTATGTAGCTGTATGTCTGGTTTTGCTGGTAAGTATAGTGTGTTGTGGTATGTTTGCTGGTATGTCTGTGTGCTGTGGTAGTCTGGTGTGCTGTGGTATGTTGCTGGTATGTCTGGTGTGTTGGGATGTTGCTGGAATGTCTGGGTGGTTGTGGTATGTTGCTGGTATGTCTAGGTGTGTTGCTGGTATGTGGTGTGTTCTGATTCTGGTGTGTTGCTGGTATGTTGCTGGTATGCTGGGCTGTTGGTGTGTTGCTGGTTGTTGCTGTATGTCTGGTGTGTAGCTGTATATGTTGTGTTGCTGTATGTTGCTGGTATGTCTGGTGTGTGCTGGTATGTTGCTGGTATGTCTGGTTGCTGCTGTATGTCTGGTATGTTGCTGGTATGTCTGGTGTGCTGCTGGTAGTCGGTATGTTGCGGTATGTCAGGTGTGCTGCTGGTATGTCTGGTGTGCTCTGTATGGTTGTCTGGTTGTCGATGTGTGCTGCTGGTATGTCTGGTGTGCTGGTGTATGCTGGTGTGCTAGCTGGTATGTCTGGTGTGTTGCCTGGTATGTCTGGTATTGCTGTAAGTCTGGTGTGTTGCTGGTATGTCTGGTATTTGCTGGTATGTCTGGTATGTTGCTGTATGCCCTGGTATGTCTGGTGTCTGCTGGTATGTCTGGTATGTTGCGGTAGCTGGTATGTCTGGTATGCTTGGTATGTCTGGTGTGCTGCTGGATGTCTGGTGTGCTGCTGTATGTTGCTGGTATGTCTGGTGTGTTGCTGTATGTGCTGGTACGTCTGGTGTTGCTGGATGTTGCTGTATGTGTGTGTTGCTGGTATGTCTGGTGTGTTGCTGGTAGTCTAGTGTGTTGCTGGTATGTTGCTGGGTATGTCTGGTGTGTTCTGGTATTTGCTGTATGTCTGGTGTGTTGCTGTATGTTGCTGTATGTCGTGGTTGCTGTATGTCTGGTTGTTCTGGTATGTTGCTGGTATGTCTGGTGTGTCTAGTGTGTTGCTGGTATGTCTGGTGTGTCTAGTGTGTTGCCGGTATGTCTGTGCTTTTGCATCTCGTTCTTGTGTTCATGCAGTTTTGTCAATTTTGACATCCGTTCACACTGGCACAAATGGACTACTCTTCCAAAAGATACAACGGATTTTACCTTGTGCACAGGATGTTCTGCGTGCGTTCGTAAACGGGACCTCGGCTATAGTCTCAATGTAGTGTGGGATGGGAGGAGTGGAAGCTGGGAAGAGTCGTGCATGCTCACAGGTGGTGACGCGCGTGTGCGCATGAAATACGTACTTGCCTGCCTGTCTTTGGTGTCCGTCTGTCTGTCTGATATCTAACCAAGCTCTGATTAAATATCTTGACATCCGTCTCCTAAACACACAAACACACCCCACAAAAACACACACCTCACACATATACACACACAACACACACATACATAACACAAAACACACCAACACAACACACACATACACGCACACCACACAACTCCAATCAACACAACCACATACCATATACACACACATCAACATCACACATACATACACACACAAACAACACACACACACACATAAAACACACAAACACCACACATATACACACAACATACACACTACACACCACAACAAAATCCCAACACCACAATACACGCACACCACACAACTCACACTCAACACAACACAACACAAAATACATACACACACATACATACACACACAACAACAACACACAACACAAAACACAACAAAACACACCCCACACACATACACAACACACAACACACTAACACAAACCCCACACATACACACAAAAACCAAAACAACACACACAAACACACACACAACCACACACAATAACACACTACACACAAACACACACATACACACACACAACACAACTCACACTAAACACACATACACCACACCACACAACTCACACTCAACAAAAACACACCACACAAAACAAAACAAAACCCAACCACAACTCAATAATAATAACAAAAAATTTGGAATTTATATAGCGCTATATCTTGCAAAAACAAATCAAAGCGCTTGCATTCATCTTACTCTAACACATGCAACAAGTTACAATTAATAGTTTATACAAATTCAAATGTAACACCACACGCGCACGCGCGCACGCACAAAGTGTTTTACTTTTGGCAGGGTGGGGGGGGGTTTCGGCTGTTGAGGGTAAGGACAGAAATGAGATGAACCAAGGGGGAAAGTCTTAGATTTGAAATAAATGTGTTTTGAGGCTGGATGTAAAGTGCCATAAGTAGGCTTTCGGCGAAGGAAAGAGGGGGGGTCATTCCAGATAACTGGACCAGAAATAGAGAAAGAGCGCGGCCGACTGTGGTTGGTTGAATCTTGGTACATGACTAGCCATGATGATTCTGTAAGTTTTCCACTTAAGTGAATGCGTGCCTGTCGAACATACTGTTGATATTGCAATGAAAAGTGGTTTGCAAACAAAACTTGACCAGCACCACCCATGTTGGACCTTTACTTTAGTTTAGCATGTCTGATCATGCATTTCAAAGCAATGTTGCTGCAGACTACCGTGGTTCTATCTAAACTGTGGATCTTTTCTCCCCTTTACTTTCCATTTCACACACACACAAAATGTTTCTGAAAACAAACAAAAAGCAGCAACAAAATTGCTTGCTATCAAACAATTGCCCCTAAAATGTTTCTAAGTTTGAGACACTGAGCGCGGAAAAAATGTATTTGATGGAATGATACATATTGTGTGCCACAGCAGTTATTTGCACCAGATGACAGTTGGGGCCATGTGGTTTCTATTGTTGCTATCATTTTTTCTTGTTTCTTTTTTTTTTTCTTTTCTTTTTTTTTAATCTGAATGAGGTTTAAAGTGAAATTGTTAAAAACTTTCAAAAGTGATATTGTTTGGGAAATTTTTATAGTTTTTGGCAGTGCAAATTTTAAATTATGGCAGCAGAGGATAAAACCCCCCAAAAAATCAAAAACAAAAAAATCAAACAACACACCCCAACACAACAACACAAAATACACACACAAAACCAACCAACCACAAAGACCACCAACAAACCACCAACACAATTTAAAAAAAAAAAAAAACCCCCCAACCCACCCCCCCCCCGGGGGGGGGTTGGGGCCCTTTTTTTTAAAAAAAAAATTTTTTGGGGGGGGGAAAAATTTTAAAAAGGGGTTTTGGGGGAAAAAATTTTGTGGGCCCCCCCAAAAAAAAAAAAAATTTGGTTTAAAAAAAAAACCCTTGGGGGGGGGGGCCCCCCTTTTAAAAAAAACCCCAAAGGGGTTTTTTTTTTTAAAAAAAAAGGGGGGCCCCCCCCCTTTTTAAAAGGAAAAAAAAAAAAAAAAAAAACCCCCCCAAAAATTTGGGGGGGGGGGGCCCCCCCCGGGGGCCCCCTTTAAAAAAAGGGGGTTTTTTTTTTTTAAAAACAAAAAAATTTTTTTTCCCAAAAAAAAAGGAAAAAAAAAAAAAAACCCCCAAAATTTTAAAAATTTTAAAATTTGGGGGTTTTTTTTTTTGGGGGTTTTTCATTTTTTTCCCCTTTTTTTCCCAAATAAAAATTTTTTTTTTTTTGGTTTTTTTTTTTTTTTTTTTTTTTTTTTTTAAAAAAATTTTTAAAAAAAAAAATTTTTAAAAAATTTTTTAATTTTTTTGGTTTTTTTTTAAATTTTTTTTAAAAAAGGGGTTTGAAAAAATTTAAAACCCCCCCCTTTTAAAACCCACCCCCAAAAAAATTTAAAAAAAAAACCCCCCCAAAAAAAAAAAACCCAAAATTTTTTCCCTTCCCCCCCCCCCCCAAAACCAAAAAACCATTTTTAAAGGCCGGGTTTTTGTTTTTCCCCGGTTTTAAAAAAAATTTTTTTTTTTTTTGGTTTTTCCCCCCCCTTTTTTTAATTTAACCCCCCCGGGGGAAATTTTTAAACCATTTAAAATTTTTTTGGGAAAATTTGCGGGGGGGAAAAAAAAAAAAACCCCCCAAATTTTTTGGGGGGGAAAAAAAAAAAATTTTTTTAAAATTTTTTTTTTAAAAAAAAAAAGGGGAAAAAAAAACCCAAAAAAAAATTTTTTTAAATTTTTTTTTTTAATTTTTTAAAAAATTTTTAAACCCCCAAAAAAAAATTTTTTTTAAAAAAATTTTTTTTTAAAAAATTTTTAATTTAAAAAAAAAAAAAAGAATTTTTTTAAAAAAATTTTTTAAAAAAACCCCTTTTTAAATTGTTTTTTTTTTTCCCCAAAAAAAATTTTTTTCTAGGGTTTTTTATTTCTTATTTTTTTTAAAATTTTTTTTTTTTTTTGGGGGTTTTTTAATTTAACCCCGGGAAATTAAAAAAAAAAAATTTTAAAAATTTAAATTTTTAAAATTTTTTTAAAATTTTTTTTTTTTTTTTTAAAAAAAAAATTTTTTTAAAAACCCCCCCGGGGGGGTTTTTTTAAATTTGGTTTTTTTTTGTTTAAAAAAAAAAACCCCCAAAAAAATTTTCCCTTTTTAAAATTTTTAAAAAAATTTTTTAAAAATTTAATTTCCTTTAAAGGGGGGGGGGGTTTGGGGAAAAAAAAGGGGGGGGGGAAGGAAAAAAATTTTCGGGGAAAAAAAGGGAAAAAAAAAAAAAGGGGGGGGGGGTTTTTTTTTTTTTTTAAAAAAAAATTTTTGGGGGGGGGGAAAAAAAAAAAAAACCAAAAAAAAAAGGGGGGGGAAAAAAAAAAACCCTCCCAACCCCCCCAAAAAACCCCCAAAAAACCCCAAAAAATCCCCCCAAAAAAAAAACCCCCCTTCCAAAAAAAAAAAAAAAAAACCCCAAAAAAAAAAAAAAAAAAAAAAAAAACCCCCCAAAAAAAAAAAAAAAAAAAAAAAAAACCCCCCCCCCCTTTTTCCCCCCCCAAAAAAATTTTTTTCCCCCCAAAAAAAAAAAAACCCAAAAAAATAAAACCCCCCCCCCAAAAAAAAAAAAAACCCCCCCCCCCCCCCCCCAAAAAAAAACCCCCAAAAAAAAAACCCCCCCAAAAAAAAAAAAAAAAAAAACCCAAAAAAAAAAACCACAAAAAAAAAAACCCCAAAAAAAAAAAAAACCAAAAAAATTTTAAAAAAAAATTTCCCCCCCCCAAAAAACCCCAAAAAAAAAAAAACAAAAAAAACAAAACCCCCCCCCAAAAAAAAAAAAAAAAAAAAAAAAAAATTTTCCCCCCCCCCCAAACCCCCCCCCCCCCCCCCAAAAAAAAAAAATTTTTAAAAATTTTTCCCTTTAAAAAAAGGGGGGAAGGGGGGGGGGGGGGGGGAAAAAAAGGGGGGAAAAGGGGGAAAAAAGGGGGGGGTTTTTTGGGGGGGGGGGGGGAAAAAAAGGGGGGGGGGTGAGGGGGGGGGGGGGAAAAACCCGGGGGGAGGGGGGGAAAAAAAGGGGGGGGGGGGGGGAAAAAAAAAAAGGGGGGGGGGGGGAAAAACAAAAGGGAGAAGGGGGAAAAAGGGGGGGGGGGGGAAAAGGGAAGGGGGGGGGGGGAAAAAAAAAAAAAGGGGGGGAAGAAAAGGGGGAAGGGGGGGGGAAAAAGGAGGGGGGGGGGGGGAAAAAGGAGGGGGGGGAAAAAAAAAAAAAAAGGGGGGGAGGGGGGGGGGGAAAAAAGGGGAGGGAGGGAGGGGGGGGGGGGGAAAAAAGGGAAATGGGGGGGGGGAGGGAGGGAGGGGGGGGGGGGGAAAAAAAGGGGGGGGGGAGGGAGGGGAAAAAAGGGGGGGGGGGAAAAAAAAGGGGGGGGGGGGAGGGGGGGGGGAAAAAAAAAGGGGGGGGGAAAAAAAAACAAAAAAAGGGAAAAATAAAAAGGGGAAAAAAAAAAAAGGGAAAAGGAAAAAAAGGGAAAAGGAAAAAAAAAAAAGAAAAAGGAAAAAGGGGAAAAAAAAAAAAAAAAAAAAAAAAAAAAAAGGGAAAAAAAAAAAAGGGGGGGGGGAAAAAGGGGGGGGAAAAAAAAGGGGGAAAAAAAATTTAAAAAAAAAAAAGGGGAAAAAAAAAAGGGGGGGGGGGAAAGAAAATTTGGGGGGAAAAAAAAACCCCCCCAAAAAAAAAAAAGGGGGAAAAAAAAAAAAAAAAACCCCCCCAAAAAAAAACCCCCAAAAAAACCCCCCCCCCAAAAAAAAAAACCCAAAAAAACCCCCCCCAAAAAAAAACCTTTTTTCCCCCCCAAAAAAAAAAAAAACCCCCCCCAAAAAAAAAAAAAAAACCCCCCCCCCAAAAAAACCCCCCCCCCCAAAACCCAAAAAAAACCCCCCCCCTTTTTCCCCCCCCCCCCCCCCCCCCAAAAAAACCCAAAAAAACCCCCCAAAAAAAAACCCCCCCCGGGTTTTCCCCCCTTCCCCCCTTTTTCCCTTTTAAAAGGGGCGGGGGTTTTTGGGGTTTTTGGGGGGGCCCCGGGGGTTCCCTTTGGGGGTTTCCCTTTAAGGGGCGGGGGAAACCCCCTTTTCCCCAAAATTTTCCAACCCCCCCTTTTTTGGGGGGGGGGAAAATTTGGGGGGGGTTCCCCGGGGGAACCCCCCCAAAAAGGAAGGGGTAAAAGGGGGGGGAAAAAAGGGGGGGGGTTTTGGGGGGGGGGGGGGGTTTTTTTGGGGGGTTTTTGGGGGGGGGGGGGGTTTGGGGGGGGGGGAAAAAGGGTGAGGGGGGGGGAAAAAAAAAAAAGGGGGGGGGGGGAAAAAAGGGAAAGGGGGGGGGGGGGGGGGGGTGGGGGGGGGGGGAAAGGGGGGGGGGGGTTTTGGAGGGGGGGGGGGGGGGGGGGGGGGGGGGGGGGGGGGGGGGGGGAAAAAAAGGGGGGGGGGGGGGGGGGGGAAAAAGGGGGGGGGGGGGGGGAAAAAAAGGGGTTTTTGGGGGGAAAAAGGGGGGGGAAATTTTTTTAAAAAAAAAAATTTTTTTTTTAAGGAAAAAAAAGGGGGGGGGGGGGGGGGGGCCCCAAAAAAAATTTTAAAAAAAAAAAAAAAAAAAAAAAAAGGGGGGAAAGGGAGGGGGGGGGAGGGGGGGGGGGAAAAAATTTTTTTCCCCGGGAAAAGGGGGGGGGGGGGTTTTTGGGGGGGATTTTTGGGGTTGGTTTGGGGGGGGGGGGGGGGGGGGGTTTTTTGGGGGGGGGGAAAAAGGGGGGGGGGGGGGCCCCCAAAAACCCAAAAAAAATAAAATTTAAATTTAAAAAATTTTTTTGGGGAAAAAAAAAAAATTTTTTTAAAAAAAAAAGGGTTTTTTTAAAAAAAAAAAAAAAAAAAAAACCCCAAAAAAATTCCCCCCCCGGGGGTTTTTAAAAAAAAAAAAAGGGGGGTAAGGGGGGAAAAAAGGGGAAAAAAAAAAACAAATTTTTTTTTTCCCCGGGGGAAAAAAAAAGGGGCCAAAATTTTTTAAAAAAAATTTTTTAAAAACCCCAAAAATTTTTTTCCCCAAAAAAAAAAACCCGGGGAAAAAACCCCCCCCGGGGGGGTTTTTAAAAAAATTTTTTTTTTTTTTTTCCCCAAATTTTTTTTTTCCCGGGGGGAAAAAAACCCCCCCCCAAAAAAAAAAACCCCCCCCCCCCCCAAAAAAAACCCCCCCCCAAAAAAAAAAAAAAAACCCCGGGGGGGAAAAAAGGAAAACCCCCTTGGCCCCCGGGGGGGGAAGGGTTTTTTCCCCAAAGGGGGGCCCCCCCTTTTTCCCCGGGGGCCCCTTTAAAAAAAGGGGGGGGGAAAAAAAACCCCAAAAAGGGGAATTTTTTGGGGGGGGAAAAAAAGGGGGCCATTTTTGGGGGAAATTGGGGGGGGGGGGGCCCCCTTTCCCCCCCCAAAAATTTTTGGGGGGGGCCCCCAAGGGGGGGGGGGAAAAAAAAAGGGGAAACCCCCTTCCCCAAAAAGGGTAAAGGGGGGGGCCCCCCCAAACCTTTTTTTTTTGGGGGGGGGGGTTTTTTTTTAAAAAAAAAAAAAATTTTAAAAGAGGGGGGGGGAAAAGAAAAACCCCAAAAAAGGGGAAAAAAAAAACCCCCCCCCCTTTGGAAAAAAAAGGGAAAGGGGTTTTTTTTTTTTTTAAAAATTTATCTTTAAACCCGGGGGGTTTTTTTTTTTTTTGGGGGGGGTTTTTTTAAAAAAAAAAAAAGGGGGGGGGGGCCCAAAAAAAAAATTTTTTTTTTGGGGGGGGGGGGGGGGGGAAAAAAAGGGGGGGGGTTTTAGGGGGGGAAAAACCCCCCCGGGAAAAAACCCCCTTTTTTTTTGGGGTTTTTTTTTTTCCCCCTTTTCTTCCAAAAAAAAAAAATTTTTTTTTTTTTTTGGGGGGGGGAAAAAAAGGGGGGGGGGGCCGGGCCCCCCTTTCCCCCCGGGAAAAGGGGGTTAAACCCCCCCTTGGTTTTTTTTTGGGGGTTTTTCCCCCTTTTTTTTTTTCCCCCCAAAAATTTCCCCCCCCGGGGCAAAATTAAACCGGGAAGGGGGGGGGGGCCCCCCCAAAAAAGGGGAAAAGGGGGGGGGGCCCCCCCCCAAAGACAAAGGGGTTTAACCCCCCCCCAAAAAACCAAAAAAAAAAAAAGGGGGAAGGGAAAAAAACCCAAAAAAAAACCCCAAAAATTGGACAGGGGGACAGCCAAAAAAAAAACCCCAAAACAACCCCCCCGGGAAGGGGGTTGGGGGGGGGGCCCCGGAAAAAAAAAAACCCCCCAAAACAAAAAAAAAAACCCCCGGGGAAAAAAAAAAAAGGGGAAAAAAAAAAAAAAAAAAA
Source organism: Rapana venosa (assembly GCA_028751875.1). Taxonomy (NCBI): domain Eukaryota; kingdom Metazoa; phylum Mollusca; class Gastropoda; order Neogastropoda; family Muricidae; genus Rapana; species Rapana venosa. Next base: position 8,308,284 of record CM054164.1, read on the forward strand.
AAAAGGGGGGAAAACCCCGGGGGGAAAAAAAAAAAAAGGGGGGAAAAAAAAATTTTTTTAAAAAAAAAACCCCTTCCCCCCAAAAAAAAAAAAACCCAAAAATTTTTCCCCCTTTTTTTTTTTCCCCCCCCCTTTTTTTCTTTTCCCCAAAACCCCCCCCCCCTTTTTTAACAAAAAACCCCCCAAAAAAAACCCCCCCCGGCCCCCAAAAAACCCAAAAAACAAAAAAAACCCCCACCCAATTTTTTAAAAAAAGAAAAAACCCCCCCTTTTTTTTCCCCCCCCCCCCTTTTCTCCCCCCCCCCCCCCCCCCCCCCCCCCCAAAAATTAAAAACCCCCCTTTTTTTTTAAAAAAAAAACCCCCCCCCCTTTTTTCCCCCTTTGGGGAAAAAAAATTTTTGTTTTTCCAAAAAAAGGGGAAAGGGGTTTAATTTTTTCCCTTTTTTTTAAAAAAGGGAAATTTTTCCCCCCCCCCCCCCAAAAGGGGAAACCCCTTTTTCCCCCCCCTTTTTTTTAAAAAAAACCCCCCCCCCCCCCCCCCCAAACCCCCCCCCCTTCCCCCCCCCCCCCCCCCCCTTTTTTCCCCCCCCACCCCCCCCCCCCAAAAACCCCAAAAAATTGGTCCCCCTTTCCCCCCCCCCCCCTTTTTTTCCCCCCAAAATTTCCCACCCCAAACCTTTTTTTTGGGGAATTTTTTTTTTTTTTTTTTAAATTTTTTTTTTTTTCCAAACCCCCCCAACCTTTTTAAAGGCCCCCCCCCCCCCAAAAATTTAAAAACCCCAAAAGGGGGGGTTTTAAGGGGGGGGGGGGGGGGAAAGGGAGGGGCCCCCCCCCCTTTTTTTTTCCCCCCTTTTTTCCCCCTTTTGATAAGGGGGGCCCGGGGAAAGGGGGGGGGAAAAGGGCCAAAAACCCCCCCCCCCCAAAAAAAAAAAAACCCCCGGGGGGGGGGGGGCCCCCAAAAAAGGGGGGAAAAAAAAAATTGAAAAAAAAAATTTTTTTTTTAAAAATTTTTTTTTTTTTTTAAAAAAAAAAAAAAATTAAAAAAAATTTTTTTTAAAAAATTTTTTTTTTTTTTTTTTAAAAAAAAACCCCCCCAAATTTTTGGGGGTTTTTTTTTTTTAAAAAAAAAATTTTTTTTTGGAAAAAAAAAATCAAAAACCCCCCAAAAAAAACCCCCAAAAAAAAAAATTTTCCCCCCCCTTTTTTTGGGTTTTTTTTTTTTTTTTAAAAAAAAAAAAAAGGGTTTTTTCTTAAAAAAAAAAAAAAAAATTTTAAGGCCCCTTTTTTTTTGGGGGAAAAAAAAAAACCCCCCCCAAAAAAATTTTATTTTTTTTTCCAATTTTGAACATTCTTGCTCGTTTTCAAACCCCACAAAGGTTTTTTAAGGTTTTGGGGTTTTTTTTTTTTTAAAAATTTTTTTAAAAATTTTTTTTGGGGGGGTTTTTTTGGGTTTTCCCCCTTCCCCCCCCCCCCCCCCCCTTTTTTTCCCCCCCCCCCCCCCCCCCCCCCCCCCCCCCCTTTTTTTAAAAAAAAAAATTGGGCCGGGGGGAAAAAAAAAAAATTTTTTGGAAACCAGGAAAAGGCCCGGTAAAAAAAAAAAGGGAAAAAGGGTTTCCCCCACACCGGCCCAAAAAAAAAAAAACCCCCGGCCCCAAAGGGCCCCTAAAAATTTGAAAGCACAAACCCCCCCCGGGCCCCCCCCCCCAAAAAACCTGGCCTTTCCCCCTTTCCCCAACCCCTTTTTCCCCCCCCCTGGGCCCTAGCAACCCGCCTTCCCAAATTTCCCGGGTTTTTTAAAGGGCCCCAAAGGCCCCGGGGGTTTTTTTCCCCCGGGCCTGTGCCCTAGCAGATTTTAACCCCCCATTCCCAAGGGGGGGAAAAATTTTCCCCCGGGGGGGGCCCCAAAAACCCCCAAAAAATTTTTCCCCCCCCAAAAAACCCCCCCCCTTTCAAAAGGCCCCCCCCCAAAAAAAAAAAAAATTTTAAACCCCCAAATTTTTTAAAAAAAACCCCCGGGGGGCCCCCCCCCCCTTCCCCCCCCCCAAAAAAACCCCCAAAACCCCGGGGAAAAAGGGGAAAAACCCCCCAAAACCCCCCCCCCAAAAAAAAAAAAATTTTTTTCAATTTTTCCCCCGGGGGAAAATTTAAAAAAATTTTTTTAAAAACCCTTTTTTAAAACCCCCAAAACCCCCCCCCCCCCCCCGGGGAAAGGCCCCCCCAAAACCCCCCCCCCGGGGGGGCCCCCCCCCAACCCCCCCCAAGGGAAAAAGGGGGAAAACCCCCCGGGGGGAAAAAAGGGGGAAAAAGGGGGGTTGGGGAAAAAAACCGGTTTTTTTCCCCCCAAAGGGGGCCCCCCAAGGCCGGGGTTTTCCGGGGTTTTGGGGGGGGGGGAAAAAAAAAACCCCCCATAACCCCCCAAAGGGCCCCCTGGGGGCCCCCGGCCTGGGGGCCGGGGGGGGCCCCGGGGGAAATTTTGGGGGGGGGGGAAAAAACCCCAAAAAACCCCGGGGCCAAACCCCGGGGGGGGGGGGCCCCCCCCCCCCAAAGGCCTTCAAACCCAAAAGGGGCCTTGGGAAAGGGCCTTTTGGGGGGGGGGGAAAAGGGGAAAAAAGGGGGGGGGGGCCCGGGAAAAATTTTTAAAAACCCTTTTTGGGGGGGGGCCCCCGGGGGGGAAAGGGGGGGTTTTTTTAAAGGGTTTTTCCCCCCCCAAAACCCCCAAAACCCCCCCAAAAAAAACCCCCCCCGGGGAAAAAACCGGGGAACCCCCTTTCCCCCCCCGACCCCCCCGGAAAGGCCCGGCCCAAAACCTTTTTTAAAATTTTTTAAACCCCCCCCCCTTTTTTCAAAAATTTTTTGGGGGGGTTTTTTTTTTTTTAAAGGGTTTTTAAAAAATTTTTGGGGGAAGGGGGATTTTCCCTTTTTTCCCCCAAAAAAAAGGGGTTTTTTTTTAAAAAAAAAATTTGGGGGGGGGCATTTTGGGGGTTTTTTTGGGAAAATTTTTTTTGGGTTTTTGGGGGGAAAAGGGGGGGGGGGTTTTTTGGGGGAAAAGGGGGTTAAAAAAGGGGGGGGGGAAAAAAGGGGAAAAAATTTTAAAAACCCTGGGGGGGGGACCCCCTTAAAAAAAGGGGGGGGGTTTTTTTAAAAAAAAAAAAAAAAGGGGAACCCCCGGGGGAAAAATTTTTAAAAAATTTTTTTTTGGTTTTTTTTAAAAATTTGGGGTTTTTAAAAAAAAGGGAAAAGAAAATTTTTTGGTTTTTGGAAAAAATGGGAAGGGGGGGCCTTTTTTTTCAACTGGTTTTTTTGGTTAAAAGGGGAAATTTTTTTCATTTTTTTTTTAAAAAAAAATTTTTGGGGTTTTTTTTTTTGAATTTTTTTTTTCCCCTTTTTAAGGGGGGTTTTTTTTTTTGGGGAAAAAAGGGGGAAAAAAATTTTTTTTTTAAAAAGGGGGAAAAAAATTTTTTTTTTTGGGGGGGGGAATTTTTGGGGGAAAATTTCCCCAAAAAATTTTTTTTTTAAAAAAAACCCCCAAAATTCAAAATTTTCCGGGAAAGGGGGGAAACCCAAAAATTTTTTAAAAATTTTTTAAAAAAAATTTTTTTTGGGGGTTTTAAAACCCAAAAAAAAACCCAAAAAAAAAATTTTTTTTTGGTTTAAATTTTAAAAAAAAATTTTTTTTTCCTTTTTTTAAAATTTTTTTTAAAAAAAAGAAGGGGAAATTTTTTTTTTTTTTTTTTAAAAGGGGGAAAAAAATTTTCTTTTTTTTTTTTTGGGAAATTTTTTTTAAAGGGAAAAATTTTTTTTTTGTTTAAAAAGGGGGGGGTTTTTGGGGGGTTTTTTTTTTTTTTTCCCCCCTTGGGCAAAAAATTTTTTAAAAAAAAAGAATTTTTAAGTTTTTTTTTAAAAAAAAGTTTTTTAAAAAAAAAAAAAAATTTTTTTAAAAAAAGGTTTTTTAAAAAAAAGGAAACCCAAAAAAAAAATTTTTTTTAAAAAATTTTTTAAAAAAAAAATTTTTTAAAAAAAAAAATTTTTTTAAAAAAAAAAAATTTAATTTTAAATAAAAATTTTTTAAAAATTTTTTTAAAAAAAGGTTTGGGGCCCCAAAAAAATTTTTGGGAAAAAAATTTTTTTTTTAAAAGAAATTTTAAAAAAAAGGGAAAAAATTTTTTAAAAAAAAACCGGAAAGAATTTTTTAAAAAAAATTTTTTTTAAATAAAAAAAGGGGGAAAAAAATTTTTTTTAAAAACCCCTTTTTTAATTTTTAAAAAACCCCGGCAAAATTTTTTTTTAAAAAACCCCCTTTTTTTTGGGGGTTAATTTAAAAATTTTTTTGGGGGGTTTTTT
>CM054164.1:8317624-8345124 GCA_028751875.1 Rapana venosa
TTTGGTATTAATGGCACAGTCCTCACCTGGTTTACTTCATACCTCACAGGCCGATTCCAGAAAGTTATTGTAAAACAAAATTCAATCAAAACCTGTCAAAATGGAATGTGGAGTCCCACAGGGATTAGTCCTGGGCCCTGTTCTCTTTACTCTCTACACTGCTCCACTCTCACATATAATAAACAACCACCATATTGATCATCATTTCTATGCAGATGACACTCAGCTTCAGTGCAGTGATACTGTTGAAAACTTGCCTTCCCTCCTGACAAATAAGTTCTACTGCCTTCAAGACATTCAAAACTGGATGACTCAGAACAAGTTACAACTTAATGCCAATAAAACCGAAGCCATGCTCATAGGGAACCAACATAAACTCTCCTCCATCACAAAAACTTCAATAGAATTCGGCAATACGTCAGTTCCTTTGTCCAACTCTGTGAAGTATTTAGGAGTAGTTCTTGACAACACACTCTCTATGAAAAAAATTCATCGCCCAGACCTGCCAGTCTTGCTACTATCAATTACGGCGCATAAGCGCGATTCGCAAGTATCTGTTCACTGATGCAACTTCCAAGCTTGTCACATCTCTAATTCTTTCACGTTTAGACTACTGTAATTCTCTTTTGGTTGGCCTACCAGCATCATCCATCCACTCTTTTCAACGCATTAAAAATTCTGCAGCTCGAGGGTCCTAAAAAAAAAAAATCAAAACCCAAAATCACTCTTTTCTGCGTCTTTTCCCACGGGGCTCCCTTTGCCCCTCACAAAGACTGAAGAAATAAAAATAAATTTACCCTTGTTTCAAAGGGTTCCCCCCAAATCTGCACCCCTTTCTCTGAAAAACTGTTTTAAACCTGTAAATTTCCACCTTTCCTTCGTTCAGCCGCAGAAATTTTTGGTGCTTTCGAACCCCTGATTCAAAAAAACCCGTTGGTCGTCGCTCTTTCTCTATTTCTGGCCCCTTCCACCGGGAAATGACCCCCTTTTTCACTTCGCCAAAAGCCTTAAATCTGACCCCCTTCAACCCAGCAAAAAAAAACACACTTGTTTTTCTCCTTGGGTTTCCCCCTATATCTGTCCCAAATTTTTCAACAGCACCCTTCCCCTCCAAAATTTTTTTGCAGTGTTTTTGTTTTTTGGTGTGTGTGTGTGTTTTTGGTGTGTTTTGGTGTTTGTGTTTGGGGGTGTGTGTGTTTTGGGGTGTCTGTGTTTGTTTTTTTATGTTTTTGTTTGCGTTTTTGCGTGCGTACTGCGTGGTGCGCATGGTTTAAAAATTGTTTCCCAATAAGTTTAAGGGAGTTGATTTGGGGTAAATGATTTGAGTGCAAGCCCCCTTTTGATTTGTTTGTTTTTACAAGATTTTAGGGGCTATATAAATTCCATAATTATTTTATTTTATTATAATTGTTATTTTTTTTTATTATTATTATTTTATTATTAAATTTTTAAACCCACTAACCCCCCACTGATGTCCGTATTAGCTCGTCGGGAGCCCAGGGTGAGGGAGGGGGCCCGGGGCACCAATTTTCGTGAGATTTCCCCTCAAAAAAAGAGGGCTGCTCTGTCAGACAGAAAAAGGGGTTGGGCTGTTGCTGATTTATTAAAAAAAACTGGACCATGGTTTAGTTAAAGATTTAGAGTGATTTTAGCGCGTGGGGGACTACATCTAAATCTGGGTGTAACCCTTTTCCTCCCGACTCGGATTTGTTTTTGAATTTAGAGGCAACCTGTGAGTGGGGTTGCTGCTTTTTGGCAAAAAATTTTTGGATTGGGTTTTTTTTTGGGGGGGGGTTTTTTGGGGGTTTTTTTTTTTTTTGGGGGGGGGGGGGGGGAGGGGGTTGCTGAGAGGGAGGGGGCGAGTTAGACAACCGGAAAAACCAAAAGGCCAATGGATGGACCCCTAACTCACGACCTCCTGTAAGGACGTTTCCGAAAAAGCATGGAAGTAATTCCTAACACAAGATTATGAGGGGCAAGAAGGTCTGTCTGTCTGTTGTCCTTTTGGGGCATCAGTCTCTTTCTCTGTCTGTTTTGTATCCCCCAATTTTCTGTCTGTCTGTCTGTTGTTGTCTGTCCGTTCCCCATCTCTCTCTCTCTCTCCCCTTCTCTCTTCCCTCTCTTTTTTCGCCCTGTCCGTCTGTTTGTTGGTCGTCGGGCCCGGGCTGTTTGTCTGCCAGTTCCCTCTGTTTTGTCCGTCTCTGTTGTTGTCTCTCTCTGTGAACCTTCTCCTTCTTCTTCTTCCCCCTTTTCCCTTTTTCTTTATTTGCAATTCTTTCTTTTCGCAAATTCCCCTTTTTCTTCGAATTTTCTTTTTTGCAATTCTTCTTCTTTGGGAATTTTTTTCTTTTCTTGCAAATTTTCTTCTTTGCAATTCTTTTTTCTTCTTCTTCCTTTCCTTCTCCCTTTTTCCTTTTTCTTCTTGTTTGCAAATTTTCTTATTCTTGCAATTCTTTTTCTTTGCAATTTTTCTTTTCGTCTTCTTCTTCGCAATTCTTCCTTGCTTCTTTTTTTATTTTTTGCAATTCTTCTTCTTCGCCCAAATTTTTCTTCTCGTCTTTTTTTTCGCAATTCTTTTTTCTCGCAATTCTTTTTCTTTTCATTTTTTGCAATTTTTTCTTCTTTTTCTTCTTCTTTTCTTCTTCCCTTTTTTTTCTTCTTCTTTTTCTTCTTCTTCCTTTTTCTTCCTCTAAAGCAATTTTTCTTCTCTTCTCCGAATTCTATTCTCTTCGCAAATTTTTCTCTTCCCCCTCCTCCCCCTTTCCCCCTCCTCCCCCTCCTCCTCCTTCTTCTTTTTTCTTCTTCCCTTTTTCCCCTTGCAAATTTTTTCTTTCCCCGCAAAATTTTTCTTTGCAATTCTTCTTCTTCTTCGCAATTCTTCTTTGCAATTCTTCTTCTTTTTTTTTTCTTCTTCTTCTTCCCTTTTTATTTTTTTTTCTTTTTTCTTTTTCTTCTTAATTCTTATTTTTTCTTCTTCTTTTCTTCTTCCCTTTTTCTTTTCTTCTTTTTCTTCTTCTTTGTAATTCTTCTTCTTTTTTGCAATTTTTCCCCCTTTTTTTTAATTCTTTCTTTCTTTGGGAAGCTCCTTCAAAAGCAATTCTTTTCTTCCTTTAAAAATTTTATTTTCTTCTTCTTCTCCCTTTTTTCCCTTTTTCCTCTTCTTTTTCTTTTTATCTTCTTTTCTTCTTCTTCTTTTCTTTTTCCCCTTCGCAATTCTTCTTCCCCGGGAATTCTTCTTTTTCAATTCTTCTTCTTTTCGCAATTTTCTTTGCAATTTTTTTTTCTTCTTTTTTTTTTTTTTTCTTCTTCTTTCTTTTTCTTTTCTTAAAATTTTTCTTCTTCTTCTTTTCTTTTTTCTTCTTTTTTCTTTTTCTTTTCTTTGTAATTCTTTTCTTCTTTGCAATTCTTTTTTAATTTTCTTCTTTTTCTTTGGGAAAGCTCCCTTTTTCGCAATTTTCTTCTTTCCTTTTTTATTTTATTTCTTCTTTTTCTCTTTCCCTTTTCCCTTTTTCCTTTCTTCTTCTTTTCGCAATTCTTCTTCTTCTTTGCAATTTTTTATTCTTTACAAAATCTTCTACTTTGCAATTTTTATTCTTCGTCCCTTTTTCTTCGGCCCAAATTTTTCTTTTCCAAATTTTTTTTCTTCTTTTTTTGGGAATTTTTTCTTTTTCCCCAATTCTTGTTCTTTTCAATTTCTTTTCGCAATTCTTCTTCTTCTTCTTCTTTTCTTCTTCTTCTTCTTTTTCTTCTTCTTCCCCCTTCTTCTTTTCTTCTTCTTCTTCTTTTCTTCTTCGCCCAAATTTTTTTTTTCTTTTTCCTTTGCAATTCTTCTTCATCTTTTTTCGGAATTCTACTTCCCTCTTTTGCAAACAACCTCCTCCTCAACCCCTCCTCCTCCTTTTTTCTTCTTCTTTTCTTTCTTCCCTTTTTCTTCTTTTCATCTTCTTCTTCTTCTAATTTCTTTTTTCTTTTTCTTTTTTCTTCCTTTTTCTTTTTTTCTTCTTCCCTTTTTCTTCTTCGGCAATTCCCTTTTGTCCCGTTTTCTTTTGGCATTTTCTTCGTCAGTTTTCTTCTTTTCGTATTTTTTCTTTTTTGTTCCCTTTTTCTTTCTTCTTGTCTTCTTTTTTTCTTCTTCTTCTTCCCTCATTCTTTTCGTCATTCTTTTCTTCTTCTTTTTTGTCATTCTTCTTCTTCCCTCCCTTTTTCTTCTTTTTCGTCCCTTCTTTTTTTTCTTCTTTTTTCATTCTTCTTCTTCTTCGAAATTCCCTTTTTCTTCTTCTTCTTCTTCGTATTTTTCTTCTTTTTTCCCTTTTTCTTCGCAATTCCCTTTTCACAATTCGCTTTCCCTCTTTTTTTGTAAAAAAAGTATTGGGTTTGACTGAGGACGGACAGTTTAAATGTTCACCAAACGCGGAAAGAATTCATCACTAAAACCTTGCCTAAAACTAGAAGGAGAAACATTCAGACACAATACATTACTCGTTGATGTGAATTTCGAGCTACAGGTTTCACGCCTAAGCATAATTTATGTTCAGAATTGACCAAGTTTATGAGACCTGTAACCGACAGAGCGGTGGGGGTTTTTTTTTAATGCTGCCCATAACCGTCACCATTGTTGCGATCTTTCAGATGATTCTGTTCACGTTTTAATCTGTGTTTATATTGTGGTTGTATTATCTTTATACGATTATGATCATCTGTTTTATGATAGTGAACTGCGCTCTGTCTGTCTGTCTGTATCTCTGTCACGCACACGTCCGCGCGCGCACACGCGCACACACACACACACACACACACACACACAGAGCAAGTGAGTGAGAGAGACAGAGAGACAGACAGATAGACAGACAAAGAGACATGATGCAGAAACATGGAAAGACAACATCAATTTAAAATAAAATCCACCAAAACCAAAACCCAACCAACTCAAAACCTCGGAGAGAAAAAACCCAAACTCAACAGAGCACAAGAAACAGATTCAGCCAACCCAAAATACAGAAACCCAAAATCTAAACTTGGTGCAAAATTGCAATGTCATTGTCACTCATTTGCAAACTTTCTCACATCTGAAAATCACCGACACACAAAAATAATACAAACAGTCATCAATAAATTAAATCACAATCTATCCCATAACCCCTCTGCATTCCCCTTCTTACACTCCCCCCTCCCACCCCTCTCTCTCTCTCTCTCTCACCTCAACACCTCCCCTCCCAACACACACACCCCACACACCACCTATTTTCTCTCAAACGTACACGGAAAAGGCTTTACAATCTCACCTCCATGGTATTCATTCATCACCCATTTCAAAAGGGAAACAACTTCCCCATACTTAAAAACTCTGGAACAGGAACACACGAAATTGCCCCCACCCACCCCCCACCTTTTCTACACATGCACCCGCGCACACACACACACACACACACACAAAGAAAAGAAGAAAGGCAGAGAGAAGCACAAAAAAATCCACCACCACCCTACCCCCCCCCCCAAAAAAAAAATCCTACTTTCTATAAATAATCATCTCGCGACAAATCTCACTGGTTCGTGACGCAACTGTCTCCGTGGAAAGAGGGTAGAAGCTTTCATTGCCCAAGTACTCCTGACAGAAAGCCATTTTTATTGTTCCTCCGCGAAATGAAAAAGCAAAAGACAAAGCCGTAATTGTTTGGCGACAAGAATGTCACGCTGTTAAAGCGCCCTTTCTTTCCAACTTGGCCAACATGGCGAGAAACAAAGGCTGGTTGTCAACTATCACAGCGCGACGTGTTCTGGGTTCTACTGGCTAGCGGCAATGTCGTCTGCTGATCAGGAAAACTTGGACCAAGTCCATGTACTGCAATTTGATTGGTAGAGGAACCGTAACACGTGACGAGGCTTTTGAAAAAGAAACAGAAAAAATCTTTCTGTGTGTGTGTGTGTGAGAGAGAGAGAGAGAGAGAGAGGAGAGAGAGAGAAAGACAGAAACAGAGAGATTGATTGACTGACTTATTGATTGATTGATTGATTGATAATCTGTATTCCCTAGCGTTGTAAAGTGCGTGTGTGTGCGTGTGTGTGTGAGACACAGACAGAGACAGAAAGACACAGACACAGAGACAAAGACAAAGACACAGATAGACAAAAAGACAGACAGACAGGGAGAAAGAGAGACAGAGAGTTATCCTTCCATTGTGAGTTTGTCAAATGTGGGATTATGTCCTTGAATGCTTATTTAAAGTGGTGGGGGTGGGGTGGGGGTAGAGTGCCAAGGGACGGATGGTGTGTGTGTGGGGGGGGAGGAGGGGGGGAAGAAAGGATTGTTGACAGACCTTGCAATGAAAAGACAGGCCCACAAGGGTGCATGCATGTGTATGTTGACTCATGCACGAAAACCTTGGGTGTGGTCATATACGCCTGCTCGCGTGCTCGCGCTCACACACACACACACACACACACACACATTTCTTCTCTTTTGTATTCTTCCTCTTTGCAATTCTTCTTCCTCTTCGCAATTCTTCTTCTTCGCAATTCTTTTTCTACTTCTTCGCAATTCTTCTTCTTCTTCTTCGTCTTCTTCTTCTTCGCAATTCATCTTCGCAATTCTTCTTCTACTTTGCAATTATTCTTCTTTCTTTTTCGTCTTCTTCTTCTTCTTCTTTTTTTTTTCTTCTTCTTCTTTGCAATTCGTCTTCTTCTTCTTTTTCTTCTTCTTTGCAATTTTTTTCTTCGCAATTCTTCTTCGTCTTCTCTTCTTCGCAATTCGTCTTCTTCTACTTTGCAATTCTTCTCCGCTATTGATGTTCTTCGCAATTCCTCGCAATTCTTCTTCTTCTTCGCAATTCTTTGCCATTCTTCTTCTTTGCAATTCTTATTCTTCCTCTGCGAAATTTTTATTCTTTGCAATTCTTCTTCTTCGCATTCTTCTTTTTCGCATTCTTCTTCTTCGCAATTCTTCTTCTTCGCAATTCTTCTTCTCCGCAATTTTCTTCGGGCTTGTTTTCTTCGCAAAATTTTCTACTTTTTTTGCTTTATTTTTTCTTTTCCCCGCATTTTTTGTCCTTTTTCGAAAGGTTTTCTTCCCCAAAGTTCTTCTTCTCCATCCACTTCTTTTTTCGTGGGAAAATTTTTCTTTTTTCGCAAATTTTTTTTTTTTTGAAATTTCTTTTTTTCTTTTTCCCCTTTTTTTTTTCTTCCCTTTTTTTTTCCCCCTTTTCCTTTCTTTTTCTTTTTCTTCCCCCCCTTCTTTCCTTTTCTTCCCTTTTTCCCTTCTTTTTTCCCCTTTCCCCCCCCCCCCCCCCCTTTTCCCCTTTCCTTAAAACGCCCTTTTCCCCCAACCTTCTTTTTGTTCCTTCCTATTTTTTTTTTTTTTTTTAAAATTTTTTTTGTGGTTGGGAGAATTGCAAGGAGGGCTTTTTTTTTAATAACTTTGGGTTAAAAATTCAAAGGGGTTGGTTTGGGGGTGGGGTTTGGGGTGTGGTTTTTTGGGGGGGGGGGGGGGGTTGTGTGTGTGTGTGTGTGTGTTTTTGTGTGTGTGGGGTGTGTTTTTTGGTGACAAGGAGGGAAAATTAAAATTTCCTTTTTTATTTTTAATCCCAGCCCCCTTTGGAAAGGGGGAAAAAAAGGGGGGGTTTGGTGGGGGTGGTGGGTGGTGGTGGTGGTTGTGTGGGGGTGTGTGTGTGTGTGTGTGTGTGTGTTTGTGAGGGGAGAGAGAAAATTAAAAATTTAAAATACATACATAAAAAAACCATAAAAAATTCAAAATACATCAATACTTACTTTTTGTTTGTTGTGTATGTTTTCTGTGTTTATGTTTTCCCAAGTTTTTTTTTTTTAAAAATAAACAGTTTCACCCCTTTAAAAAATCAATACACAGTTTCTGTTTTTGAAACACCAGAATTGAAAATTAAAAATTCTTTTTTAAATTTTTGGTAAACATCATTGGGAAATTTACATTTAAAAACAAAAAGAAAATTTTAATGGCTATTGCCCATTTTCTTGATTTCCCATTGTAATAGCTTCAAATGCTTATTTGTGTTGATTCTAAATCGGTATTCTATCAAATCAACAATCGGCCCCCGTGGGTCTGACAAACCCGGGGGGAAACCCCTCAAAGACCAAAAACCCCATTTATCTCCTTTTCCTCTCTCTTTTCGCCTTTCTCGGGGTTTTGTTGAGTTTTGGCCTGTCCATTCGTGAGGGTTATCCCCCCACCTTCCCTTTGTCTCCCTTCTTTTTCCCTTTTCCCCCTTGGACATTTGCCTTGAAAATTGTTTTGAATTCCGGGGGAAATTTGTGACATGCCCTTTCCATTTAAGTTTAGCTTTTTCAAATCGTTAGAAGGTTTCATAGGGCCCAAATGGTTTGCGGGGATTCTGTTTTTCACGCTTTCTTTTGCTTTTTTTGGGGTCTTTGGGGAGATGCCAAGGAGTTTTCCGAAAGAAACTCCCCCCACCGCCTTTATTTTTCTCCCCAAAATCTGCATTTCAGGGCCCTTTGAGTTCACAGGCATACAGAAATATGGATATGAAAAAGGGAGCGAAATTAGTCTGACCCTTGGAAAATAAGTGAATATTTTTACCCTCTCCGGGAGGGTTTGTTTTGTTTTGCCCATGCTTTTATTTGCTGGGGCATCCTGCATACTACTTCTGGTTTGGGGAATCCCTGGTCTGATACAATGGCCCCCAACAAAGGGGCCCCCTCTTAAAAATTTGAATCCTTGGTTTTTAAGCCCCGGCCCTTTAACCGGAAAAAAAGGGCAAGGCCCTTTGGGGGTTTTTAAAAAAAAAAAAAAAGAAAACAGTTTTTTTTCTTGAACTATTTCCATCCCCAATTTTTTGGGGAGGCCTTATTCGGGTTTCTTTTTAGGCTGGCAAGCTCTTTTTCTGTCCTGCTTTTCCCATAATGTCATATGCAAGCGGAGGTTTTTTTGGGTCGTTCTTTCCAACCCCAAAGTACTGATCCTTTTTTATTTCCCGTGCATCAGCCATGATTCTCTCAAGGAAATGTTGAAAAAGGGGGGGTGGATAGAAAAGGTATTTCAAAACCCCTTTTAAAAACCCAATTGCCCCAAAACTTTTACAAATTGTATTTAAAATTTTAAATATATCATACACCCCTAAAACCCTTAAAGGGGATAAAATGCACTTTTTTCTGGGTGCCTTCCCCGCCCGGATTCAAAACCAAATGATTTGGGGGGATAAAGCTGCCCAAAAGAGGGGTAAACAAAGGACGGGGTTCAATAGAATTACATTTTCCTTTATCCTTACAAGAGGGTTCAGCTTATTGAACAAAAAAATCATGGGGAAAAAAATTACTGAAAACCCCACAACCCCAACCCGTAATTTTTTAAACCCAAATCTGCAATTTCCCAAAATTCAAGAGTCTTTAAAACCCTTCAACCATTTTATGTTTTCACAGGGAAAAAATATTCAGTAAATTTGTTTTAGAGGACGAAAACCCCAATTTTTCATAACCCCAAATTTGTATAAAAATAAAAAAAAAGGTAAAAAGGTTCTGACAAAAATCACTTCCCCCTTTGGGGCCCGCATATTGAGGGGGGGCGCCCCTCGCCTCTACCCAGCTGCTTTACCTTCCCTGACCCTAAAGAGGGAGGGGACCCCTTGACCCCTGGGTGAACTGGGGGATGTTTCTGAACCAAGGGCGGGCAAACAGTCCCCCCAAACCCCAAATGGTAACCACACTCGATGCTGTTTTTTCTTGGCTGGGGGAAAGTGAAATGCCCTTTTACCACTGAGCTATCCGGCCCCCGAATGTAAGAGTGTAAAACCTTTTTTTTTTTAACCCCCCTTTTTGTCTGAAAATACCCTCACCCGGGATTTTTTAATCAACAAAATTGACATTTTTATAATGTGAAGGGTCTTTTGTCATTGTTCTATAGGATATTCATGTTGTCCTAGTTTTCATTAACCTTATCCCTTGTTTTTAAATTTTTTTTTCTTATTGCATAGCTGCCTGTTTGTTTTTGTTTCTTTCTTTGTTATATGTTTTTGTTGTTTTTGTTTTTAGATATTTCCTCTCCCTGTTTTTTTTTTTCTTTGTCTAAAAAATCATTAAAAAAGGGAAAAGACGAAAAAATTTGAAGACCCAAAAACAACAACAATAACAACAATAACAAACCACACTCACAACACTTTTATTACAAACCCAGGGAAACTCAAAAAAAGGGAATGGGCTTTAAATTTTTCTATTTTTTTTTCCCTAAAAAGGGGTGAATTTGAGGGGGGGAAGGGGGAGAGAGGGAGGAGAGAGAGAGAGAGAGAGAGAAAGGGGAAATCGAACTCGATCTCGATCTTTGAATTTTTTTTAATTAGGGGAAAGGATTTAAACCCTGGCTTTTTTTACACCAGGGCCCCCATGGGGAAAAGAAAAGAAACAAAAAAAATAAATCAATAAGGGATAAAAAAAGGGAAAAGTGAGATACAATAAATGAATTTAATTTTAAAAAGCCATTTAAATATTGAAAATCTAGAGGGCCAAAGAAAACCGCAAAAATGAAAGAAGGAATGAATAAAGGACCAAGGGAAACGCGAAAAAAAAACCCCTCCCCCCAAACAAAAAGTCCTCTTTCCCCAAAAAAAAAACAAAATAAAACACACCCCCCACAAAAACCCCACACACCACCCCCACCGCCTCCCCCGTCCTCTCTCTCTCTCTTTTTCTCTCTCCCCCTCTCCCCCTCCTCTCTCTCTCTCCCCTCTCTTCTTATCTCCCCTCTCTCTTCTTTCCCCCCCCCCCCACCAAAACCCCCCCCCACCCCAACCTTTTATTATAAAATTTTTATTTTTTTTTAATTATATTTTTTTTATTTCCCCCAACCCCCCACCCCCCTTCCCCCCTTCTCCCTCACCCCAAAACCCATCTCCATCTCCACTCTTCCTTTCCAACCCCCCCTTTTTCCCCTCTCTCCCTCTCCCCTCTCTCTCTCCCTCTTCTCTCTCTCTTCTCTCTTCTTTTGTCACACACACACAGCACACTCACAGACTACACACACACACACACACACACACACACATACAAACTCACGTAACACCACACACTCCAATACACACACGCATGCATAAACAAACGTACATAATACATACATACCTACACACCAAAAACGCGCACACACACATACACCCATCCCCCCATCTCCCACCCCACCACCCCCACACACACTCACCCCACACACACATCGCGCGTCTTCTGATATCACTATTTAGTGGAAGACGTTAAACTGAAGAACTAACACGGCGCCGCGCGCGCGCACGCACGCACACACACTCACAAACACACACACATCACACACACATCACACACACACACACACCACACACACTACTCACACTCTCTCTCCTCTCTCTCTCTCTCTCTCTCTCTCTCTCTCTTTTCTCTCTCTCTCTCCCCCTTCTCTCTCTCTCCTCTCTCTCTCTCTCTCTCTCTCTCTCCTCCCTCCCTCCCTCTCCTCTCTCTCCATTCTCCTCTCTCTCCTCTCTCTCTCTCTCCCTCTCCCCTGCTCTCTCTCTCTCTCTATCTCTCGCTCTCTGTCTCTCTCTCTATCTCCCTCTCCTCTCTCTCTTCTCTCTCTCTCTCTCTCTCTCTTCTCTCTCTCTCTCTCTCTCTCTCTTTTCTCCTCTCTCTCTCTCTCTCTCTCTCTTAAAGCACACACACATGCCACGCCCCCACCCCCCCCCACACACACACACATACACACACGCGCCAAGCGCGCGCAAGCGAGAGAGAGAGAGAAAGAGAGAGAGAGAGAGAGAGAGAGAGAGAGAGAGAGAGAGTATGGCACTAAGGCAAGGGGATGGAGAAGGAGGCTGATTGAAAGTAGGGACAGATGTAGAGGTGTACATATATATACACGATAGACGAAGATCCTACGTGGGAAATAAGTGTCTTGAAGCAAGCTGGATTTGAAAATGTCAGATGGGGATGGGGGGAAGGGGGGATTGTAGCGAAAGGAGAGAGGAAGGTCATTCCAGAGGGATGGGGCAGAAACAGAAACAGAACTAAGGCTAAATCTGTGGCAACAAGCGTGGCTAGCCAATCTATATAAAAAAAAAATGATAATAATAAAAGTCAGCGACACACAACACATGTCAAGCTGATGAGCAGTCCATGTCGGACCTGATTATGACTGATTACGTTTTACAATATTATGTGGCCAGACAGGAGAAGAGTATACATATCAGCAAGACCACCATTCTGTCTCAGCCCTGATGGCCTGTGGTTACTGTCTGACTACAAGTGTAATGTGACATATGGCTGTCAACTCAGACAAGGTCGCTTCACCATCACATGCTAAATGGCTTTCTTCTTCACCTTCTTCTTCTTCTTCGCAATTCTTCTTCGCTATTCTTCTTCGCAATTCTTCGCAATTCTTCTTTTCGCAATTCTTCGCAATCTTCTTCTTTCTTCGCAATTCTTCGCAATTCTTCTTCTTCGCAATTCTTCGCAATTCTTCGTAATTCTTCTTTGCAATTTCTTCTTCTTCTCCTTTGCAAGCTTCTTCTTCTTCTTCTTTGCAATTCTTCTTCTTCGTAATTCTTCTTCTTTGCAATTCTTCTTCTTCGCAATTTTTCTTCTTCTTCTTCTTCTTCTTCTTCTTCTTCTTCTTCTTCTTCTTCTTCTTCTTCTTTGCAATTCTTCTTCTTCGCAATTTTTCTTCTCCTTCTCCTTCTCCTCCTTCTTCTTTTCTTTGCAATTCTTTTTCTTCTTTGCAATTCTTCCTCGCAATACTGCCTTTCTTCGCAATTCTTCTTCTTCTTCTTCTTCTCTCTACTTCTTTTCTTCTTCTTCTTCTTCTTCTTCGCAATTCTTCTTCTTCTTCTTCGCAATTATTCTTTTTCTTCGCAATTCTTCTTCTTCTTTGCAAGTCTTCTTCTTCGCAATTCTTCTTCTTTGCAATTCTTCTTCGCAATTCTTCTTCGCAATTCTTCTTCTTCTTCTTTTTCTTCTTCGCAGTTCTTTTTCTTCTTCTTCTTCTTCGCAATTCTTCTCAAATTTTCGGAATTCTTCGCAATTATTCTTCTTCTTCGCGATTCTTCTTCTTTGCAATTGTTCTTCTCAATTATTTTTGGGAATTTATCCTCTTCGCAATTCTTCTTCACAATTTTTGTTCGCAAATCTTCTTCGCAATTCATCTTTTTTGTTTTTAGGCAAATGTTCTCTTTCAAACTTTTTCATCTTCTTTGCAAATTCTATTCACTATTCCTCTTCTTTCTTTCTTTCTCTTTCTTGTTTTTTTCTTTCTGGGTGCTTTTTTTTCTCTCTTCTTTTTGAGTTTGATTTTTGGTCATGTTTTTAGGTGTTGGCTGGAAGTCATCTCCAACAAACAACTGTGGGACAGGACCAGACACACCCCGATCCAGTCCATGATCCCACACAGGACATGGGGATGGTCGGCCATACGCTCCGCAAGCCTGCCTCAAGTGTCCCCAGGCAGGCAGGCCCTGCACTGGAATCCCCAAGGGAAGCGGAACGTGGGTCGACCAAGACAGACCTGGCGAAGCAGAAGCGGTGCCGCAGAGAGGAAGGCAGGCAGCCACCGGAATGACGTGGGCCGAGCTGAAGAGGATCTGTCTCCCAGAGCCGAGGTCGTTGGAGGGAAGGGGGTGTTGTGGCCCTGTGTTCCCCAGGGAATCCAGAGGCATAAGTCAAGTTGTCATGCGTGTTGACTGAAATCGATGTGCTGAGCAATTTAGAAAGTGAATAGCTCCCCTCCATACTGACTGACTGACTGACCCAGGCTTTGCGTTCTGCAGTAGAAACACCTAGAGCGCAACTCCGCACTCTTACAAGGAGACTAACCTGACGGATGCCTGTTATATAAATACGTTTGGACCAGGATAAGCGTGGTTGAAGGCCCTAATCCAGTTAGGACAAGAAGAACACCATTTAAAGACATGGCAACCCTTGCTCCCTTCTTTCATTTTTCCCCCTGTTACTCTCTCCCTCCTCCTCCTGTCTCCCTCTATTGTCATCTGTTTCATCTCCCTCTACCTCTCTAGAATGGACGTGACGGGATAGTCCTAGTGGTTAGAGCATTGCGCTCGCAATCTGACGACCCGGGTTCGATTCCCGTTCAAGGGGATATTTTCCTCTGGAGTTAACATCAGTGCTGACTCCACTCTCCCCAAAAGTCCTTCGGATGAGACTATAATCCGAGGCCCCGTAAGTGAACGCACGCAGAACATCTTGCGCACACGTTAATTCCTGTTCCGCTTTTCGTAAGAGTAGGCCATTGTGTACCGGTGGGAACAGGTGACAGAATTTACAAAAGCGCATACACACGGGGACTAGATGTAAAAAAAAAAAGCACCTACGTGCTTATTCCATTATCCTTGAAATAATAGAACTTTTTTTTTTAACTTTCTTTCTTTTTTGTTTTGTTTTGTTTTCTTTCTTTTGTGGTGTGTGTGTGTGTGTGTGTGTGTGTGTGTGTGTGTGTGTGGGTGTGGTGTCTTTCTTCATATTCTATTGTTCCACTTTCGGTTAAAGTCATTTTCTTTCTTCCTTTCTTCTTTTTTTTTGTTGGGTTGGGGGTTTTTTTGCCTTTTCTTTTCTAACACTCATTCTTTTCCTCTTTCTCTTTCCTTCAAGTTTTCCTCGTCTTTCTTTGTTTTTCTTTTCTTTTTACATCTCTGGACGGGAAAGTAGAAGTCGTCATGACTGATGGGAAGGGGAGTCACTCTTTTGTAGCCAAGGGCTAAACCCTCTGACTTCCTGTTCCTGCTTTGCCCTCACACAACCACGTGACCTCTTTTTGCAATGTCACCGTCTGTGCGGACTACCTGAAAAATGTAATGATCTGAGCAGAGAGGTTAGTCTGACAGGCAGACAGACAGACAGGCAGGCAGGCGGACAGATAAAGGCACAAGTTAGATTAAGGTAAAAGACGTGCATTTTCTAATACCTTGGTTTTTTTGTTTAGGTTTTACTCACCTGTTAGCTAGTCTCCTAGGCTGTTTTGATAAACCTCTGAAAAAGGGTGTAGAACGTGGTCTTTTTGAAGGGTAGTCAAAAGAGACACGGATTTGCTGAAGGGCGTTTCTGTTTCCCTTTGTTTTTGTTGTTTTGTTTTTTAAAATTTAGTAACCCGTTTCCCCCCCCCCCCCCCCCCTCCCCGTTTTTTTTTGGACAACTGGTTTTTTTTTCTTTGTTCTGTTCATCACTTTTTAAAAAATTTCCATTTTTTTTCTATGATCCCATCTTTGGGCTGTCTTCTGTCCCTCCATACTTCGTTATTTTTCCCAACTGTCTATCTGTTCTTTTCCCATCTATCTAAACTATCCTCTCTCTCTCTCTCTCTCTTCTCTCCCATAAAAATATAATATATAAATAAATATTTTATAAAATTTTTATTTATATATAATTTTATATATTTTATTATGCATCCCATCCATCCATTTATCCCCTCTATTTTATTTAAACTATCTGTTTTTTGTCTGTTGTATATCCCATATATCCATCTACCTTCTATTTTCCCTTTGTCTATCTCTATCAGTCCCCTTCCCGTTTGTCTATATCTCCTTTTTCTATTATCAGTCTATTTTGTCTGTCTTCTATCTTCTATGCACCCCTCCAAACCATTAAATTTTTCTATCTATTATATTTTTGGTGGGGGGGGGGGGGCTGGGGTTTTTGGGGTAATTTAATTATTTCCTGTTTTCCCCCTTTTTCTATCTCTCTATCTAATCAGTCTATCTGTCTTCTATCTGTTTATCTATCAGTCTATCCCGTTTTCTATCTTCTACATCGTTATCGCTGTTTTATCTATCTATCTAGTATTTATCTATCTACCCATTAAAAACTCTATCTGTCTGTTTTAAACATATGTCTTTCTTTCGTCTAAAATTTTTTGTTATTTGTTTTTTGTTTATCTGTTTCTTCTATCTGTCTCAAAAAAGTTTTCTAATTTTTGCATGAAAGTAAAACCCTTCCCCCCCCTCCCCCAATTTTCCCCTCTCTCTCTCTCTCTCTATCCCCCCTCCCCCCCTCCCCCTTCCCCCCCCTCCCTCCCCTTTTTTTCCCCCTCCCTTTTTTTCTCTCCCCCTTTTTTTTTCCCCCCCTCTCTCCCCCTTCGGATGAGACTATAAAAAAGAGGCCCCCTCTCGAACACGCAGGGAAAGTCTTGCGCACCGTTAAATCCTGTTCCGCTTTTCGGGAAAATAGGCTATTTTTTGTGCCGGGGGAAAAAACCCCCAAAAGACAAAATTTTCAAAACCAAAATACACACGGGCGATGGGTGTAAAAAAAAAATTAAAAAAAATTTTAAAAAAAACATGAGTGTTATTCCATTAACCCGTATAAAAAAATACCCTTTTTTTTTAAAAAATATTAAATTATCTCTCTCTCCCCTTCCCCCCCCTTCAAATCCCCTCTCTCTCTCTCCCCTCTCCTCTCTCCCCCTCTCTCTCCCCTTTTCTTTTCTCCCCTCTCTCTCTCTTTCTCTCTCTCTTTCCCCTCTCTCTCTCTCTCCGTCCACTTCTTTTCCATTATTTTCTGTCTGTCCCCGTCCCGTTGTTTTGGGCTGTCTGTCCCGCTTACTCCATTAGTTACGGGTTTTTCTGCCATCATTTTCCATTATTGTTCTGTCTGTCGTCTGTCTTTTCTGTGTCTGTCTGTCTGTTGTCGTCCGTCTGTCTGTCTGCTGCTTACTCCGATTAGTCTAAAGGTCTGTTGCCAGTCTACTTTCCCTTTTTGTTTGTCGTCTGTTTTCTGTCTGTCTTTTCTGTCTTTTCTGTCTGCTGCTTACTCCGATTAGTCTCGTGCCCGCCTGCCAGTCCAAAAGTTTTCCTTTTTGTTCTGTCTGTCTGTTTTGTCTGCGTCTGTCGGGCTGCCAGTCCTTTTTCTTCCATTATTTTCTGTCTGTCTGATTGTTGTCTGTCTGCCCGTTTTTTTCCTTATTGTTCTGTCTGTCTGTCTGTCTGTCTGTCTGTCTATCTTTCTTCTGTCCCGTCTGTCTGTCTGTTTTGCTTTCTCCCAATTTGCTAAAAACTGGGCTTCCCCGTTATCTTTCCCTTATTGTTTGCTGTTGTTTTATCTGTCTGTTGTCTGTCTGCTTACTTCCCATTAAATTACGTGTCTGTCTGCCAGTCTATCTTCCATTATTGTTCTTTCTGTTTTGTCTCTCTGTTGTCGTCTGCCAGTTATTTTCCATTATTGTTTGTCCCGTCTGTCTGTTTGTCTGTCTGTCTGTCCCGGGCTGTCTGTTGCTTTTCCCCCCGATAAAATCTACTGTCTGTTGCCCGTCTTCTTTCCATTATTGTTCTGTCTGTCGTCCCGTCTGTCTATCTGTCTGTCGTCTGTCTGTCTGTCTTTTTACTTCCCCATTAGTCTACTTTCTCCCCATTATCTACGTGTCTGTCTGCCAGTCTAAACTGGGCCATTTTTGTTTTTTGTCTGTCTGTCTGGGCTGTCTGTCTGTCTGCTTTCCCGATTAGTCCCAAAATGTTTTGGGTTTCCAGGGCTATCTTTCCCCTTATTGTTCTGTCTTTCTGTCCGTCTAATGTCTGTCTATCTGTCCGTCTGTCTCTTTTCTCCCATTATTTTACCCGGGCCGTCCCCGCCCTCATCTTTTCCCTTTTTGTTCTGTTGTCTGTCTGTTGTCTGTTGTTTCCAGTCTATTTTCCCTATTTTTCGTCTGTCTGTTTTCATCTGGGCTGTCTGTCTGTTTTGCTTACCCATTAGGGCTACTTTTTGTTTTTCCAAATCTATCTTTCCATTTTTGTTCTGTCTGTCTGTCTGTCTGCTGTCTGTCTGCCCTCTATTTTCCTTATTGTTCCCGGCTGTCTGTCTGTCTTCCTTTTTGTCTGTCGTCTGTCTGCCAGTCTAACTTTTTTATTGTTTGTCTGTCTGTCCCGTCCCGCTGGGCTGCCCGTCTATCCCTTTTCCTTTTTGTTTTTGTCTGTCCGTCGGGCTGTCTGTCTGCCGTCCCCATCTTTCCTTTTTTGTTCGTCTGTTGTCCCGTCTGTCTGTTTTGTTGTCTGTTTTGTTTTGCCTGCTTACTCCGATTTTGTCTACTTTTTCGGTTTTCCCGGTTTTCTTTCCATTAAGTTTTGTCTGTCTTTGTTGTCTGCTGCATCCCATCCCTTTTCCCTGATTTTTTCTGTCGGGCTGTCTGTCTGTCCCGTCTTTGGGTTTCCCCTCTATCTTTCCATGATTGTTTTGTCTGTCTGTCTGTTTCTGTTGTCTGTCTGTCTGTCTGTCTTTCTTTCCCTCTCTCCACACTCCTTCTTTGCATGTCCCCTTTTTTCCTTTTCCCTTTTTTTATTCCTCCCTCTCCCCCTCCCCCCGGTGTATTTTGTGCGTGCGTGCGTGCTGCGTGTGTGTGTGCGGTGTGTGTTTCGTGTGGTGTGGGGCGTGCGTGTGTGTTTTGTGTGTGTGTGTGTGTGTGTTGTGCGTGTGTTGTTTGTCTCTTCTGTGTCTCTTTCTCCCTCTTCTGTCTCCCCTGTTCTCTTCCCCTCTTCTCTTCTTCTCTCTCTCTCTCTTTTTCCCCCTCTCTTATTTTCTCTTTCTTCTCTCTTTTTTTCTCTGTCGTTGTCTCGTCTGTTCTTTCTTTTCCCCCCCCTTTTCTCTTTTTCTCTCTCTCCTTTTTCTCTCTCTTGTCCCTTTTCTCTCTCTGTCCCCTCTCTTTTGTCTCTCTCTTCCCGGGCTCTCTCTCTCTGTCTCCCTGTCTCTCGTCCCTTCTCTAGCTCTAGCTCTCTCTCTCTGTTTCATATCAGTTTTTTTTTTCTTAATCTTTTTTTCCTTTTTTTTTTTTTTTTTGGGGGGGGTAGGGGAAAAAGGGGGGGGCGGGGGGGGGGGGGGCCTTTTTATTATTCCCTAATTTTAGGGGGGGGGGGGGAAGGGGGGTTTATGTCATCTGTCTGGGCAGTTTTCTGACAGAGAAAATTAGGGGGAAGCAGTTAGCTGGCTGCTTTTACAAAAGGGTTTAATTCCCTGAGCAATCAGTCATCTTTTTTTTTGAACTTCCCAAAATGGGTTTTTGGAATCGTATTTTTTTTAAAACCTGTCATTCTTCCTTTCCCTTTTTCCCCCCCCGTGTGGATGTGCTCATTTTTGCTTTTTCGCCCCTCTTCTTTTCTTCCCGGGTTAAAGGGGGCTGGTTTTTTTTTTGTTTTTGTTGTTTGTTTGGGGGTTTTTTTTTTGGGGGGGGCATGAAAATAAAACTTTTAAATTTTCTTGGCGATTTTTCGTCTTAGAAGACAGTTTTTTTGCTGTTCATTTTTTAAAAACTTTCGTTTTGCCGCTATTTTGAGGGTGTGTGTTTTTTTGTGGGTGTGTGTGTGTGTGATGTGTGTGTGTGTGTGTGTGTGTGTGTGTGTGGTGTGTGTGTGTGTGTGTGTGTGTGTGTGTGTGTGTGTGTGTGTGTGTGTGTGTGTGTGTGTGTGTGTGTGTGTGTGTGTGTGTGTGTGTGTGTGTGTGTGTGTGTATGTGAAGTCAAATTTCAAGTCAAATTCTTTTATTTCGAGAATAATGAATAAGTACTTATGTGGGGGGGGGGGGGGGGGGTTTAAGATCCAGTGTGTGCGCGCGCGTGTGTGTGTGTGTGTGTGTGTGTTTGAGAGAGAGAGAATGTTGTGTAAGAGTGTGTGTGTGTGTGTGTGTGTGTGTGTGTGTGTGTGTGTGTGTGTGTGTGTGTGTGTGTGTGTGTGTGTGTGTGTGTGTGTGTGAAGTCAAATTTCAATCAAATTCTTTTATTTCGAGAATAACGAATAAGTACTTATGTATGGGTTTTTTTAAGATCCAGTGTGTGACTGTGTGTGTGTGTTTTGTGAAAGAGTGTGTATGTGTGCGAGTGTATGTATGTGTGTGTGTGTTGTGGTGTGTGTGTGTGTGTGTGTGTGTGTGTGTGTGTGTGTGTGTGTGTGTGTGTGTGTGTGTGCGTGTGTGTGTGTGTGTAAGAGAGTGTGTATGTGTGTGTGTATGTTTGAGTGTGTGTATGCGTGTGTAAGAGTGTGTGTGTGAGTGTATGTATATATGTGTGTAAGAGAGTGTGTATGTGCGTGTGTGTGTTTGAGTGTGTGTGTGTGTGTGCGTGTGTAAGAGTGTGTGTGTATATGTATGTGTGTAAGAGAGTGCGTATGTGCGTGTGTGTTTGAGTGTGTGTGTGCGTGTGTAAGAGTGTGTGTGTATATGTATGTGTGTGTGTAAAAGAGTGTGTATGTGCGTGTGTGTGTTTGAGTGTGTGTGTGCGTGTGTAAGTGTGTGTATATGTATGTGCGTGTAAGAGAGTGTGTATGTGCGTGTGTGTGTTTGAGTGTGTGTGTGTGTGTGTGTGTGTGTGTGTGTGTGTGTGTGTGTGTGTGTGTGTGTGTGTGTGTGTGTGGTGTGTGTGTGTGTGTGTGTGTGTGTGTGTGTGTGTGTTCGTGTGTAAGAGTGTGTGTGTGTATGTATGTGTGTAAGAGAGTGTGTATGTGCGTGTGTGTGTTTGAGTGTGTGTGGTGTATGTGTAAAAGTGTGTGTGTGTGTGTTTGCGTGTGAGTGTAATGTATATGTGTGTGAGTGTGTGAGTGTGTGTGTGTGTAAAAGAGTGTGTATGTGTGTGTATGTTTGAGTGTGTGTACGTGTATGCGTGTGTAAGACTCTGTGTGAGAGTGTGTATGTGCGAGTGTATGTTTGAGTGTGTGTGGTGTGTGTGTGTGTGTATGTATGTGTGTATGTGCGTGTGTGTGTTTGAGTGTGTGTGGTGTGTGCGTAAAAGTGTGTGTGTGTGTGTTTGTGTGTGAGTGTATGCACGCACACATTCACACACTTACACACACACAGACATACACACTCTCTTACACACATATATACATACACTCACACACAAAGTCTTATACACGCATACAGATACACACACTCAAACATACACACTCTTTTACACACACACACACACATACATACACACTCTTTTACACACACACACACACACACACACACGCACATACACACTCTCTTACACACACATACATACACACACACTCAAACACACACACGCACGCACATACACACTCTCTTACACACACATACATACACACACACTATTTCGCGCGCGCGCACACACAAACTCTCTTACACACATATAGGCCTACACACACACTTTTACACAGGCACACACACACATATATAGCCTATATAGGCCTATATATATATATACATATATATATATATACATATATATATAGGCCTATATAGGCTATATATGTGTGTGTGCCTGTGTAAGAATGTGTGTGTAGGCCTATATATATATATATATATATATATATATGTATATATGTATATGTACCTGGGTGGACCCACGGCTACACTTAACTTAGGTTTAAACAGTGAAACAGATACTAGCCTTGTGGTCAATATATATTCAGTTTTCTCTATGTAAACTGTCATTATTATGCTTAGGATATATTTATATTTGTATATTTAATGTATCATCTAAATAAGTTTATTTTTCAATACTTTGATGTAACTAATTATTAGTTTTAATTTTTATATTATCTACTTGTTTGTTTTATTTTTAATGTTGTCTAAATAATTCTTTTAGTCATTCAATAATACGACCCGGGTTACCTCCCTTAAATGTGAGCATTGGTCTTATCTAGGAAAGAAAATCAATAATAATAACTTTATTAAGTCATATTGTTTGCTCAAATTCATGGATATGACTGTTGAAATACTGATCTTGACTCGATTTATTTCAATCACAATGAGAGTTCTCTATTTTTATTGTAAATCAATATTTTTGGTCTATTGCATCATATAGGTATAGGTAGGTATGTACCCAAGGCTAGAAAAGCAGTTCTAATTTTTATTTAAGGAATCTTTAATAAATCATAATTATTGTTCGATTGAAGAACATGTGGAATAAACTATTTAGATCAATAAAACAGCTCATATTAAGTAGTAGTAGATTGTAAGGCTTAAGGTATACATGATGTGTGAATCCTAAAAGTTAGCTAGCTGCCCTTCTTTGTTGTAAACAAGTTTGAATTGTGGAACTAAATTCTACCAAATGCAGACATAAAAATATAAATGTATGGTATATTTTGGGTTTCGTTATGAATAAATATAAGATTGGAAGATGTTAGTGTGAATAGTTTGTAGTATTACAGTTAGTTATATTTTCGATCATACCAACAGCTTTAAGAAGCTTGCTTGGGTGCAGCAGACCAAAAACTGTGTTTTGCACCACTGGTTAATTATGAATATCTCCTCTAATGGACATGTGTGGTTAGTAATATTTATATGTATACAAACTGTGGTGCACATCCTTCTTTTTCTAGTCATAAATTATTTAGTTTTGTTGAAGTTTTAATGTTTTATTACCGAAAGTTATAGTGTGCAGCTGTTAAAAGTGTATATAATCAGAGGCTTTAATCGCTAATAGTTTGCAGCCAAATGATTGTTGTGCAAAATGCAATAATGCATCTTAATGCTTGTACTTTCTAGTTTATTTTGATATATAATATGTCTAGTTTTGTTATGCGGACAGCAGGATAATCACCACTGAAGCTGCATGAGAAAACACAAAATCTCCTTCACCTTGGGCCAAATCAGCCGAAACACTCACAGTGTGGTGGTGCTGTCTTTGCAGTTCGCGTGGCAGGTATATATATAGAGGGGTGGTTGGGTGGCTAGGAGAAGGCTAGGGCCCTAGAGGCTACAGGGCAGAGGAAGGGCTAGGCTACAGGCTACACAGGGTGGACAGGCTAAAGGGCAGAGAGAGAGAGAGAGAGAGAGAGAGAGAGAGACCATTCACCCACACAGCAGTAGATGTACTGGATGGCTGAATAAAGAGGTGACAACCAAAGCTGCTGTCTTCCACTGAGTCTTCTTTTGCCTGGTTGCTGTACACACATGTGGCCATGAATTGCTGTTTCTGAGAATTGTGTGTGTTCCACTCTTTCCCTGCCCTGCCTCTATCCTTGCCTCTGGGCACGGTCACATATATATATAGATATATATACATATATCTGTATATATATATATATATATATATATATATATATATATATATATATATATGTGCGTGTGTAAGAGTGTGTGTGTATATGTATGTGTGTGTAAGAGAGTGTGTATGTGCGTGTGTGTGTTTGAGTGTGTGCGTGTGTAAGAGTGTGTGTGTATATATGTGTGTGTAAGAGAATGTGTATGTGCGTGTGTGTGTTTGAGCGTGTGTAAGAGTGTGTGTGTATGTATGTGTGTAAGAGAGTGTGTATGTGCATGTGTGTGTTTGAGTGTGTGTGCATGTGTAAGAGTGTGTATGTGTGTGTAAGAGAGTGTGGATGTGCGTGTGTGTTTTTGAGTGTGTGTGTGTGTGTGTGAAGAGGAAGCAGCAACATCAAGAGTACCCTCGCCATTACCTATACTGAGGGAAGAAGTGGAAGAAGCCATCCGCAGTTTACCAGTAGGAAAGTCCCCAGGAGCAGACAACATACCAGCAGAGCTGCTCAAGCATGGTGGCGAAACAGTCATCACACATGTTACAGCTATCTGTCAGAAGATTTGGGAGACAAAACAGTGGCCAACACAATGGACACAATCACTCATCATACCCCTGCCCAAGAAGGGGAATTTACGCCAATGCCAAAACTATAGAACAATCAGCCTCATCAGTCACGCCAGCAAGATCATGCTCAAAGTTATTTTGAATCGACTCAAGAAGGAGGCAGAAGAACACCTTGCAGAGGATCAAGCTGGGTTCAGGGCAGGCAGGAGCACAATCGAACAGATTTTTAACTGCCACATCCTGGTGGAAAAACATCTTCAACATCAGAGAGACCTGTTCCACAACTTCATCAACTTCAAAAAGGCTTTCGACAGAGTATGGCACGAAGGCCTGTGGCAGGTCCTCAGAATATTTGGCATTGAAGAAAGACTAGTGCAAACCATTCAAGCACTATACAACACCGCAAGCAGTGCAGTCCTTCTGAACAATCAGGTCGGAGACTACTTCAAAACCACAGTTGGGGTCCGACAAGGATGCCTGTTATCTCCAGTCCTGTTTAATCTGTTCTTGGAAAACATTATGAGAGAGACCCTCCATGATTTCCACTCTACCATCTCCATTGTCGGCAGACCCCTCAACATCTTGCGGTTTGCCGATGACATTGACCTCATGGGCGGAAGTAACACAGAGCTGCAAGATCTTACGACCAGACTTGAGAACAGAGCTGGAGCATATGGGATGGAGGTGAGCTCGGAGAAAAGTAAAGTACTTGTGAACAGCACGAGCAATGTCACTGCTAAAATTTACATGAACGGCCAGCAACTGGAGGAGGTAGACGCTTTCAAATACCTCGGCGCTACACTCACAAAGGACGGGCGATCGAGGACAGAAATCAAAGTCAGACTAGCCATGGCAACATCTTCCATGACAAAACTCACCACCATATGGAAAAGTAAAGAGATCAGTTTCCCAATCAAACTAAAGCTCTACAAAGCCCTAATTCAGACTATCCTGCTGTACGGAAGTGAAACCTGGACATTGACTGGGAAACAGCAAAGCGAATCCAGTCATTTGAAACAAAATGCCATAGAAAACTGCTGGGCATATCCTGGAGAGAACGAAAGACCAATGAATTTGTCAAGAGTCAAATAACACGGCTGGCAGGTCCACAGGAACCCCTTCTCACCATCGTCAAGAAGAAAAAGCTGACATGGTTCGGCCACGTCACCCACCAAAACACTCTGCCAAAAACAGTACTGCAGGGAACACTCGAAGGTGGCAGAAAGAGGGGAAGACAGAACAAGTCATGGATGGACAACATCAGAGAATGGACCAGGATGAATGACTCGGCACTACTGCGCAGAGCCGAGGACCGAGATGGATGGAGGAGGCTTACCACGGCATCGTCTTTCGTGTCTCCTCCACGACCGCCAAGGTCACGGGACTGATGATGATGATGATGTGTGTGTGAGTGAGTGTATGCATATGTGTGTGTTTGTGTAAAAGTCTGGTTTGGCGCCATTGGAGGCGGTAGATACTGAGAAGTTAGAAAAGAGAAGATAGAAAGAAAAGTTCAAAAAACCTTCAGAAGAACTGGAAGAATTAGCTTTGTTCAAATCACTTTAAAATAACTTCAACTCTCAGTGATATTATGTCATGTATCAGGTCATCTGTTGCAATGTGAAGTCATCCATCCCAACGTGTGTATTGTGAATATGGCAGGATTATTATCAGTTGACTTGTCCTGTCAACGTGTGTGTCTCTTTTTTGTGACACTTTCCACGAATCATTTCTGTTTAAACCAAGAACTGAAAGAAAGTAGAAGAGATAGAGAAGGGGATGCATTTTGAAGCAGTCTCACGCACACACTTACACACACGCACTTTACACACACACGCATGCACGCACGCACGCACGTACACACATACACACACGCACTTACACACACAGAACACTTAACACACTTAACACATAAATTCACACACACTCACACTTACACCACGAGCACACATTCACACACTTACACACACTTGCACACATTCACACACACACATTACACACACGCATGCTCGCACGCCCGCACGTACACACATACACACACGCACTTACACACACAGACACACTTACACACACTTACACACATACATTCACACACAACTCACACTTACACACACGCACGCACACATTCACACACTTACACACACTTGCACACATTCACACACACACACTTACACACACGCATGCTCGCACGCCCGCACGTACACACATACACACACGCACTTACACACACAGACACACAGACACCACTTACACACACAATTCACACACACACACTTACACACACACACGCACACATTCACACACTTACACACTCTTACACACATTCACACACACACACTTACACACACGCGCGCGCGCGCCGCGCACCCACGCGACACACACACGCACGTTCACACACACACACACTTACACACACATTCACACACATTCACACATACACATACACACACAACAGCATCACATACACACAGGCACGTACACACACGCACGCACATCCACACACACACACAACACACTTACACACACGCACGCATACACGCACGCACGCGCGCCCACACGTGCTACACACACACACACAAGCACGCACACACGCACGCACGTACACACGCACGCACACACACATTTGTTCATTTTTCGCGATACTTAAGTATTCATATTCGCATTCAGAGAGAGAGAGAGGGGGGGGGGAGGAAGAGAGAGAGAGAGAGGAGAGAGAGAGAGAGAGAGAGAGAGAGAGAGAGAGAGAGAGAGAGAGAGAGAGAGAGAGAGAGAGAGGCGAAGCATTCTTGGTTTATCCTTCAGAAAAGTCAGCACACCATAATAATTACTATTCTGGAATGTAGGAAGAAATGAATCCATTTCATACCCATGTCCATTTTCTGTTCTCTCTTTGTTTTCTCTTCTTGACCAAATCTGATCCCCTCTCCTTCTCTACCCCCCCCTCCCCCCACCCCACAAACGCCTCCCCCCTCCCCCCATCGCCACACACACCACACACACACACACACACACTCCCCACTCCACACTGTGTACACAAGGTTAGAAGTACTGTTAACAATTCCCTTCAAGAAAATTATTGCATATCACAAGTGAATAATGAGTCCGCAGAGCTTTTGATTTTGTATATAGGGGACGGGATGGATCAGTATATATATATATATATATATATATATATATATATATATATATATATATATATAAAACAAATCAAAAACAAACAAGATAAGTATAGCTGCAACAACGACAAAAATACACACACACACACACACACACACCTAGCTGATGTAGAGTATACAGTACCTATGCACACACACACACACACACAACACGCACGCACGCACACACACACACACACGCACGCACAAACACACACATACCTTACACACACATGCATATACACCCAAATACACACACACACAAAATTGCATAAACACACACACACACACACACAATCACACACAGGCATACATACACGTGCGCACACACACACACACACACACACACACATACAAACAAGAAGCTACAAGGTACCAGTTTATCCTGGAGTGATGATGTAGCCCATGTATTATCTTTTGATAAGATCAAATGTCGTAATTTACATGAATATAGAAATGTTGTATCTATTATCTACAGGTTTAAGCTCAATGCTTTTAAAACTAAATTTTCAAAAAAAGCAACATGTATCTGTGGCGAAAATCTTACCAATGATCATATTCTTTTACGATGCAGAGATCTTAAAAACGTTTTACCTGCGTTCCCAGTCCGTAGCTTACATCAAATTCTACAAGACATTCCATTAATGAAACAAATTGTTTTGTCATTAAGTCATACTCCTATTTTTAGACACCTTTAATATGAGGATAGCTTCTAGTTATATGAATTGCAACGTTAATATTTTAACTGTTCATTTTTTCTGTTCAGAATTCTTGTTTATGCTTTTTTTCATAATATTTGTTTATTGCGATTGATTATTTATGTGCATACCCCTCTCCCTACACACACACACACACACACA
>CM054164.1:8350124-8372624 GCA_028751875.1 Rapana venosa
CTGCATAGCATCCTCAGGAGAGATCAACACCAGAAAGAGTTGGCATGATTACTAGGTCTAGAAACCTCAAAGACAAACAAAGGTTCTGACTTTAAATGACAGAGTCCTGATAGTAAAACTTAAGGTCCAACCTTTCGACATTGGGAAAGTAACAAGTATATCCACCAACAGCTGATAAAGAATGACCAGAAATTGAGGAGTATTCGAAAATATGGAAAAGGCAATGAAAGCAACTGAAGTCTCAAGATATCAGAAATAAAAATGGTGACCTCAATTCAAAGGTAAGGAAAAGGGAAAGATTAAACCACAGTTTGGTTGGCCCATTTGGAATAGGAGTGAGAAACGAATAGAGGAGAGCGGCTCACGGATGAGCAAGGAACAAAAGCTGGCTGTCAAGAACACAAGGATTGAAAAACCATCCAAGAAGAAGCTTGGACGTGGGAAAAGCCTGGCGACAGAACCATGAATCAAATAGATTACATCCCTGATTCAAGGAACCGCTTTCCGTAACTCTATAAATATCTTGTAAGTCCATGCCAGGTGCAGACTGTGGAATTGATTATGTCCAAGATATTGGAGACAATGCGACTAAAATTTGAAAAAGTGACAAAAGCAAAAAGAACACCAAAACTGCAAAATTAATCATGCTACACACAAGAACGACAGAAATCAAAGAAAAATACTAGATCAAAGTTGGAACAAATTTGATGGCCTAATCAACATCACCACTACAGAGGAAAAATGGCAGATGAGGAAAGATAGCATCAGCGAGGCAGCAAAAGAATAAAACCAGTCAAAAATAGAAAGGAACATAAGAAATGGATGAGCTCCCCCAGATTTTAAAAAAAACCTAATTGAAAACAGGAGAAAGGCAAAAGTATATGAAAAAGAAGTATAAATAACGACAAACTGGTTAAAAAAAGTGTAATGAAACCAAGGAAAATGGATAAATATGCAGTGCAAGGAAATTGAAACGAATGCAAATTTTTATAGTAAACTTATGCATGAAAAAATAAAAGAATTGTGACAGGGAAAGAAATCAACTTGCAAACAAAACCAGGTGTAAAAAGTCGAGAGATTGAGAAATACTCATGGAAAAAGAAAGATATTCTTAACAGGTGGATCAGAACACATCGAAAGAGTTATACCCCGACGACAGAGGTCCACCTCCTCATATTAGCAACGAAAGATGGCCACAATAATCTGAAGACGAAGTGAACATGCAACTCAGCAAGAAAGAAAAGTGGTATGGGGCGCCAGAACCTGATGATATCCCATCTGAATTGATAATAGCCCTGATGAAGTGGGAATTAACGCAGTCACAAAACTACTAAACCATATAAAAGGACACAGGAGAGATTCCGAAAGAATATGAAGAATTCCAACTACATTGGCTATCCTTAAGAAACTGGGCACAGCTGAATGTGACCAAAATCGTACAATCAGCCTGATATGAGTCACCTCCCAAAGTTCTTTTTTTACAAATACTCATGAAAGAGAATGGAGAAATAAAATACTCCCAGAAATATCAAAACGCAATTTTGGATTCATGCAGACACGGCACCAGAAATGCAATCTTCGCATTGAAAACTCTTCATGGAAAGAGTCCATCGAGTCCAGAAAGACCTTATCCTCTCTTCATTGACTACCAAAAGCGTTGACAAAGTACGACACTCCGACTTGTTTGATATCTGGCAGGCTAGAGCATCGACGGTAAAGATCTTTCGAGTCCTCAAGAAACATATTATTTGGAACAGGAAGGCAGCCATTAGAGTCGACAATGACATCAGTCAATATAAAACCAATCCTGCCGAGGTGTGAGGCGGGCCTGCATGTTCCGACCTGATTTATTTAGATGTATAATAGTGAGATAATTTCCGCACGAAATATTGAGGAATCATGAGGGAATTAGTGTAGGTGGCCACAACATCAACAACCTGAGATATGCAATGGCACAGTCGGTTATCGCCGACTCTGAAGAAAAACTGCAAAAGATTTAACAACAGTAACAGAAGAAATCGAAAAGAAAGGATTACACTCAATGCCAAAGAAGACCGAATAGCATGGTGATACTCGAAAAAAGCGGTTTTATACCACAATAGCAACATAGCCTGTACAGGAGAGAAATCAGACAAGTAAGCACCTTTAAATACCTGGTTGATACTAACCCACCCGACGGAAGTGTGACATCACAGAAATCAAGAAGAGGAATCGGTCAATCTAAGGCAAACTTTTAACAACATGAAATGCATTATTACCAACAGTCAAGTTAAGCCTCAAGACAAAGATCCATGTTTTTGAGAGCCGAAGTATGGTCCATTCTTCTGTACGGATGTGATGCTGGACCCTAGCCAAGGGACACAGTAAACATGAACTAGAAGCAGTGGAAATGGGTTCATCCCGGAGAATCATGAAAGTTCTCATGGACAAAAAGAAAAACAAATGCATAATAATGGAAATGGCAGGGATAAAAGAGATCCCTTTCAACACCATCAAGAAAGACAGCTCAAATTTTTCGGCCCATATAATCAGCTGACGGACAGAGAAAACTGTTATGAGTGGCAAAATTCTGTGAAAACATAGCAGAGGGAATGACAACGCCAGCAAAATTCACAGACCTGCTTAAAAACAAAATTCGCACCGAATAAAGAGGCACCAACAATGACACGAAAGAGAGGGACCGAGAACAGGAAGAATGGAGAGCAATGATCGGTGGATGTCTGCAGGACCATACCGACACTAGAAAGAAGAAGAAGAAAATACCAAGCAGTTTGGCAATACCCCCCTTTATGTATGTGGCCCAATGGCCTTTTTGTGAATAAATCTTTTGAGTTTTGAGTTCGAGTTCTCTCTCTCTCTCTCTCTCTCTTTTGAAGACAAGACAAGGAAATGAGATCACAATTTGACAAGAAAAGCTTCATGACAAAAGGAGAGGGAACCCCTTAGCTGCCACCCCACCCCTACCCCAACCCCCACCCCGCCCCTTCGGCTCCTCCCTACCCCCCACCCCCAAATACCATGAAATAAATTGACTACATTCATCCTGCACAAAGAAATGCATCCACTATCAAAGGACTGGTCACCCAGGGTAAGCTTCACACCAAACACCACCACCACCCTAAGAGCTGATCCTCCTTCTTTGTGTTAACAGAACCATTTCCTCTTTTTCATGTATGTTGCCTAGTACATTGTCTCTAGGTTGAGTAAGACTGCAGGACAGGGATAGTTGGTTTTTTGATGTTGATTATCTTTTACGACAGCCTAATTGATCTTCGTTTAATGATAGTTGTTTAACGAAGTAGGAATATACGGATATTTTGGATATGTTTTTTATCAAAGGTTTTTAGAATTAAACAGACAGACTGAAACAGGTCTTTAATTTGGAAGTGACAAGAAGAATTCACCTGATTTGTGGACTGGGAGACTTTTGGCCCTTATTAAACATGAAGTAAAGTTGTTATTTCTCTATCACAAGTTATGGCCAATGTGTCTAATGTTCCAGCTATATTACTTGGGCTAGAAAGCTTCATTAATTCTTCCAGCCAGATTGTCTAGATCAAGTGGCCATGCAATTTGATTGGAGAGATAGGCTTATTTCAACACGTCTCTAAAGTGTGTATGTTGTTGTTGAAGAAGAAATGAATCTCTGAATGTAAGAGTTTCAAACGAGGGTGTGCAGTGTGTGGAGGAGGGGTCTAGATGAGCATGTGGGGACAGTTCAGTGGTTGAATGTTGTCACAAGAACAAAGCCAAACGACAACATAGAGAGGAGAGGGAGTGCACAGAGACTCGATTGAAATTTTTGGCCACCAGTCCTCATACAATGTGTAGACATTTTGATAAAGAAACTTAACCAAAACATCAACAACTAAAACAGGGATACGCTGGCATTACTCAAGAGTGTTTAATCCCCAAGAGACAATGAACAGTTCAACCATGTGTGTCCACCAGCTATACCTAACCTAGTGCTCAGGGCTTCAGCATTAAGGATACATGTTATACCTACCCAAACGTCTTCACTGGTAAGCATTTTTCACCAATCAAACAAGTTTTTGAAGGGAACTGTGCATTGGCATTGGTGAAGCGCTTTGACAGGTATTTCTTCGATGTCTGCAAATGTTGTGCAGCCAAGATTGTGACAGCACTGCCCTAATAGAGAGAGAAGCGGGAGAGGGGAGAGAAGGATCGAGAGCGAGGGAGAGGAGAGAAGAGTGAGAGAGAGTAGAGAGGGAGAGGGAGAGAAGCGGGTAAGGAGAGGAGAGAGAGAGAGGGAGAGAGGAGGGAGAGAGGAAGAGAGGGAGAGAGTGAGAGAGAGAGGGTGGAGAGAGAGAGAGGGAGAGAGAGGAGAGAGGAAGAGAGGGAGAAGAGAGTGAGGGAAGAAGAGAGGGAGAGAGAGAGAGGGATAGGAGAGAGGGAGAGAGATAGGTAGGAGGAGGGAGAGAGCGAGAGAGGGGGAAGGGGGAGAGAGGGAGAAGAGAGGAGAGGGAGAGAGAGGGAACATATAACAATTAACCAAATTTATGACTAATTAGCAATCAAGGCATATAGCGCTCTGCAGCGACGCATACAAACGTATACAAAGACAAGGAAAACCATGTCAGCATGGAAATGTACAATCAGATATGATACATTATTGTTGAGTCTCAGTTTTCAAAACAGCCCTTTCCTTTTCCAGTCAGCAAGCCAGCGAAGTCAGCCCATGAAAAACCCAATCATTTCCCAAAAGGAAGATGTATTCCCGTTCAAAGCACGTGCCACTGTCTCTGCGTGTTGTGTGTTAGGACGCAGCTTCCCTTTACGAAAGTCTGGCAAGCCTGACACGTTCTTTCTGGCAACATGTTTCTGTCTTCTTGCTTTATGTACCAGAACACACACTTAGATTCCTCACTATTATCTCCATTACAAGAATATTCAGGTTGAATTCATCCATTCACACATCAATATTGTGATTGCCTGAATCTTGGAACTACAATCTTTCGAAACTGGTTTCTTTGCTGTCTCGTAATCAAACGCTGCACACGTTGTCTGACAGAGTGGACACATACTCTTTTACAATATCAGTATGAAAACCCTCAACTGAGCAGTCAACTGTCCTGTTTTCTCCGTCCACATCAGACAACTCGGGATACACACCGTCCGCTGTCTGTTGCTGTTTCCACAACTGCAAATATCAGAGTGAAACTAGTGTGGTTGGGACATTCACTGCTCTGTCAAAACACAGCTCTTGTCCACGCTGCTGGCTTGTTTTGATTCCTTCATCCACTCTCAACACGATGCAGGATCACTGTCAACAACACCGGCCTTCCAAAACCTTCCTTGTCACACTGAACGACTTGCCCTGTCTTTCCTTGATGTTGTCTGCTTCTTTGGAAATCAAACGGATTAGGGAAGGGTGCTTCTTGCGAAAATACAGAACTCGGCTCGGCCAGTTACGTTCCGCCACTGGGTCCGCCATTTCTGTAATACTGACTTGTCACTGGCTTCCGTTGCAAGACGAAGACCACGCTGCCTGCTCTCCCCCCCGCGACTTTCCAGCTCGATAGGACGTTGTCGATCAGCAGGGCGTTTAAAGTTGTTACTACAGTTGCTGTAAGGCCAGTAACTGACATTTTGAAGCTTAATAGCAAAAATTTGCAGCAGCTTACTAACAGCATGCCCTTTCAGTTCTCGTCCCCTCACGCCAACTCTGGGAGAGAGAGGGAGAGAGGTCATTGCTGGCTGACCCCTGAAGACAGTCATTCAAAAGTAGGTCACTTGTGGAATGTAGTCACAAATGGATTCATTCTCTCCACCCCACCCCACCCCCCTGACTCCTCTCCCAAAATAAATTTTAAAAACTTCTGACCTTTCCTCAGACCCATAGCCGCCCCCCCCCCCCCCCACCTCCTCTCCCTGCCCACGTTTTCACCTTTCACCCTCCCCTCCCCTCCCCATCATCCACATGGGGGGAAAAAAACTGTACTGGGGGGGGGGGGGGGAAGAGGGGGGAACCCTCTGTTACAGGGCCCCTTTTGTTGTTGGGAAACAATAGGCCACTGGCAAGAGAATGCCCGGCACTACTCCTGTGTTGAATAATTCAGAGTGGTGACTGTTAGCACCTCTACCCAGGTGTAGTTGCTGCTCTTTATTTTTTTTGGGGGGATGGGGGTGGGGGGAAGGGGGGTGGTGGAGGTGGGTTATCCTCGGCTAGAGCTCCAAGGTTCACCAAAGGTCAGATTTCGCGTATTTTGCCTACCATTAAGATCGCCACAATCCAACTTCAATGGTGATATGTATGTCTAAATCATCTTGTAGGGAATGGAGATTTTAAAAAAAGATTGCGAACTTGTTTCTTAAGGAAAGAAAAGCTACACATACTTTGACTGATAGAAAGTGTCTTTTAATAATAATGATAATAATAATAATAATAATAATAATAATAAGACATGGAATTCATACAGCGCTATATCTTGCAAAACACAAATCAAAGCGCTTTTGTTCATACTAGTCTTTCACATGCAGCCAGTTACAATGAATAGTTTTTTACAAATTCAAATGTAAACACAAGATTCAAGATTCAAGATTTAATTCCTTTCACCCTTTTTGGGGTATGGAGGATTACAAACAAATTGAACAGGAGAATAAACCTAACAGCAATATACCCAAAAATAACATGAATACTAACAGTAACTGAAAAGCAAGAGTTCGTTGCATAATTATAAGCAAACAGTAATAATGACTCAATACTACTTTTAAGTATACACATTTCTTTAAAAGACATAATCTACACATATGAAAAACAATTGAAATTTCAAGAAATACCTGCAAATCTTATGAATTTTGAGAGCAACAGGAGAACTTTTCGAGATTTGCATTTATTAGCTACACAAATTATAACTGGACGTGGGTTGAAGAAAATCTTTAATTTTTTTTTTTCCCCCCCTTTAAAAACCCCAAAAAAAAAAAAATTTGGGGGGGGGGGGGGGTAAAAAAAAAAAGGGGGTTTTTTCCCCTTTTTTTAAAATTTTTTTTTTTTTTAAAAAAAATGGGGTTTTTAACCCCCCCCTTTAAAGGGGTTTTTTTTTGGGGGGGAAAAAAATTTTTTTTTTTTTTTTTTTTAAAAAAAGGGGCCCAAAAAAACCCCCTTTTTTTCCCTTTAAAAAAAAAAAGGGGGGAAGGGGGGGGGGGGGGGGAAAAAATTTTTTTAAAAAAAAAAATTTTTTAAAAAAAAAAACCCCCAATTTTTTTTAAATTTTTTTTTTTTTAAAAAATTTTAAAAAAAAAAAAGGGAAAAAAATTTTCCCAAACCCCCAAACACAAAAAAGGGGGTTTTTTTGGGGGTTTTTCCCTTTTGGTTTTTTTTTTTTAAAAAAAAAAGGGGTAAAAAAAATTTTTTTTTTAATTTTTTTTTTTTTTAAAAAATTTTAAAAAAAGGGCCAAAAAAAAAACAAAAAAAAAAACCCCCCAAAAAAAAAACCCAAAAAAAAATTTTAAAAAAATTTTTAAAAAAAAAAAAACCCCCCTTTTTAAAAAAAAAGGAATTTTCCTTTTAAAAAAAAAAAAGGGAAAAAAAAAAAATTTTTTTTTGGGGGGGGGCCGGGTTTTTTTCTTGGGGAAAAAAAAATTTTTAAGGGGGGGGGGGGAAAAAATTGGGGAAAAAAATTTGGGAAAGGGGGGGGGAAAAGGGGTTTTTTTTTTTTTAAACCCAAAAAAAAAAAATTTTTTGGGGGGGAAATTAAAAAAAAAAAAAAGGGGGGGGGGGGGGAAAAAAAAAAATTTTTTTAAATTTTTTTTTTTGGGGAGGGGGGAAATTTTTTTAAAAATTTTTTAAAATTTTTTTTTGGGGTTTAAAAAATTTTTTTTTTAAAAAAAATTTTTTAAAGAAGGTTTTTAAAAAAAAAATATTAAAAAAAAAAAAATTTTTGTTTTTTTTTTTTTTTTTAAAATTTTTTAAATTTCCCCCCAAAAAAAAAAGGGGGGTTTTTTTTTAAAAAAACCGGGTTTTAAAAAAAGGGGGGTTTTTTTCCCCTTTTTTTTTTTTTGGGGGTTTTTTTTTCCCCTTTTTTGGGTTTTTTATTTTTTAAAAATTTTTAAAAAAAATTTTTTTAAAGGGTTTAAATTTTTTAAAAAATTTTAAAAAAAAATTTTTCTTTTTTTTTTTTAAAAATTTTGGGTTTAAAAAAATTTTTTTTTTTTTAAAAAAGGGTTTTTTTTAAAAAAAAAGGCCGGGCCTTTTTTTTTTTGGGGCCCCAAAATTTATTTTAAGGGGGGTTTTTTTTTTTTAAAATTTTTTGGGGAATTTCCAAAAAAAAAAAAGGGGGGGTTTTAAAAAACCCAAATTTTTTTTTTAAAAACGGGGGGGGGGGGGTTTTTTAAAGGGGGAAAAGGGGGGGGGGGGAAAAAAAGGGGGAAAAAGGGGGGGGGGTTTTAAAGGGAATGGGGTTTTTGGGTTTTAAAAACCAAAAAACCCAAAACCCAAAACAAAAAGGGGCCCGGGGGTTTTAAAATTTTTTAAAGGGTTTTGGGGGGGGGTTTTTTTTTTTAATTTTTGGTTTTTTTTTAAAAGGGTGAAATTTTTTTTTTTTTTTAAAAAAAATTTTTTTTTTTTTTTAAAAAATTTTTTTGGGGAATTTTTTTTTTTTTTTTGGGTTGGGGGTTTTAAAAAAAAAAACCCCCGGGGGTTTTTTTTTTAAAATTTGTTTTTTTTTAAATTTTTTTTTTTTTTTTGGGGGTTTTTTTTTTTTATTTTTTTTTTGGGGTTTTTTTAAAAAAGGGTTTTTTTTTTTGGGGGGTGGGTTTCATGGGGGGGGGGGGTTTTGGGGGGGTGGGGGGGTTTTTTTTGGGGGGGGGGGGGGGTTTTTTTTTGGGGGGGGGGGGGGGGGGGGGTTTGGGGGGGGGGGGGGGGGGGGGGTTTGTTTTGTTTTTTCTTTTTTTTTTTTCCCCAATTTTTTTTTGGTTTTTTTGGGGGTGGGGGGGGGTTTTTTTTTGGGGGTTTGTGGGGTTGTGTGTGTTTTTTTTGGGGTTTTTAAAAAAAAACCTTTTAAAGGGGGTTTTTTTTTTAATTTTTTTAAAAAGGGGTTTTTAAAATTTAAATTTTTTTTTTTAAAAAAATTTTTTTTCCCAAAAAAAAAAAGGGGGGGGGGGGGGGGGGGGGGGGGGGGGGGTTTTGGGGGGGGGGGTTTTTTGGGTGTTTGGGGGGGGGGGGGGGGGGGGGGGGGGGGGGTTGGGGGGGGGGGGGGGTGTGTGGGGGGGGGGGGGGGGGGGGGGGGGTTTTGTGGGGGGGGGGGGGGGGGTTTTGGGTGGGTGTGGGGGGGGGTTGTGTGTGGGTGGGGGGTTGGGGGGTGGGGGGGGGGGTTTTTTTTTTTTTTCCCCCTTTAAAAAAATTTTTTAAAAAAAAATTTTTTTTAAATTTTTTTTTTAAAAAAGGGATTTTAACAAAAAAAAACTTTTAATTTTTAATTTTTTAAAAATAAAAAAAATTTTAAACTTTTTTTGGCAATTTTTACTTCTCTCTTTCTCTTTTTTCAAACACCCTTTCACTATCTGATGATATCTGTTTATTTTTCAAAACGGGGAAAAATTAAGCACTTCAATTTTGAAAAAACAGTTTTTTCCCCTTTGGTCTTTGGGGGGAAAAGGGGAAAAAGAAAAGAGGTCTCATTTTAAAAACCCCTTAAGGAGGAAAAAAAAAATTCATTTTCCTTTTTTTGTTTTTTTGGGTTTTTTTTTTTGTTTTTTAAAATTTTTTGGTTTTTTAAAATTTTTGTTTGTTTTTTTTTTGTTGTTTTCTTGTTGGTTCCGGTTGTGTGGGTGTGGTGGGGTTTGATGTGTGTGTGTGTGTGTGTGTGTTTTGTGTGTGTGTGTGTGTGGTGTGTGGGGGTGTGTTGTGGTTGTGTGTTTTCTTTTCATTTTTAAAAAAATATTAATTTTAACTTTTTGCATGTGTTTAGAGTAGGGGATTTCAAGGCTTTTTATTTTTTTTTTGTTTTTTAAAAATTCCATTTAATTTTTTTTTTTTTTTTTATTTTTTTTTTATTTTTATTATTATTATTATTTTGGTGCCTTTCCCTTTCTCTATCATTAAATTGTGACAGCTTGGCGAAAATTTTCAATACGGCTTCTTTTGAGATTTGGGTTTTTTTAGTTTATTTTAAAAATGGGTTTCCCGTCTGTATTCTTTGGTAGAAAAATAGGGAAAATTTTTTTTTGCAAATCTTTCTTTTTGGTAGATCCCAAAGTGTTATTCAGTCCTCAATTTTTTTTAAAGAAATCATAACTCAACAAAGAACATCAAAGGGACCTTGGTTTTTCCGAATTTTTTGATCCAAAAATGTTCAAAATATTTTTTTACTGTGTTGATTAAATTTTTCATATGTATTCGTTTGATACATAAAATTGCATATATTCTTAAATTTTTAAAAGTTTTGGTTTTGATTCTTTTTAAATGAATCCAAAGGAAAATCTGGATATGATTTTTAAAAGGGGCAGTGGAAAACTTCCCAAAATTTACCCAAAAATGGGTAGTACTAATGCTTTTTTTTTGAAACCCCGTATTTTTTTTTTTAAAATTTTTTTCATGAAATTCTCATACAAAAAATGATTGGTTTTGAAAGCCTTTAAAAAGTTTTTTTAATATGAAAATTTTTGGGTTTTCCCCATTTTTTAAAAAAAAAGGGAAAACCAAAAAACTGCTCCATAGGTTAAAAAGGGGGTTTTCAGTGGTCGAATAGTCTTTAAAATTTTTTTCCAAGAAAATGCTCTTTTAAAGGCCTTTATTGCTTTGTTGCTTTTTTTTTACTAATTTTTCTTTTTGTAGCTTTAAATTTTCCCTTTCCCGGGCCTTTTTGTGTGGGGTAGTTCTTCTTTTCAGTTTTTAAAAGACCTTACCATAATTGGGATATTTAGTGTACTGTTTGGTGTGTGTGTTTTGTGTTGTGTGGTGTGTGTGGGGGGGGGTTGTGTGTGTGTGTGTTGGGGTGTGTAAAAATGGTGGTGTATGGGGTGTTTTGCGTTTTTTGTTTTTTGGGGGTGTGGTTTTGAGTGTGTTTTGTTGTGTGTGGTTTTGTGTGATGTTGTGTGTGTGTGTGTGGGTGTGTTTTGTGTGTGGGTGGGTGGTGTGTGTGGGGTGTGTGTGTGTTGTGTGGGTGTGGGGTGTTGTGTGTTGCGGGGTGCTTCTTAAAGGGGGGGATATGGGGTTTTAAAAAATGGGAAATTGTGTTGACAAGTTGTTTCCATACAATGACAATGACAAAATCTTTTTTTCGAGGATAATGAAAAGCACCATTGCTTTTTTACATCCGTCCCGCCTTACGGAAAAAAAAAATAAATATATATATTTTTATATATATAAAGAAAGGGGGAGAGAGACAGAGAAGAAAAGGGGAAGTACAGAGAGTGACAGGGGAGGACAGGAGGGTGTGTGTGTGGGGGTGGGGGTGGTGCGGGGCGTGCGTGGGTTTCGTGCGGGGGCGGTGGTGTGTGGTTAGGGGGTTTTGTGTGTTTTTGTGTGTTGTGTGTGTTTTGTTGTGTGTGTGTGTGTGTTTGGGGTTTTTTGGGGGGAATTGAAAAAGACTGTTCGTGTTTTTGTCCACCTTTTGTTAAAATTTAAAGGGGGTCACTTGTAAATTTCTTAAAAAAAACTGTAAATTTCGTTTTTTTTGCCCCTGTTGCCATAGGAAAAAAATCCCCCAAAGGCCGCCAAAACAAATTTTTTCAAACGCCTTTAAACCTTTTTAATTATAACCAGGTTCAAGGGAAACCCGGGTTTTTTCAGACCCGTTTTACACCCCCAAAATTTTTTTAAATTCACGCAGGGAAATCTCCATATTTGATTTTAGGGAATTTTTTATTTAAAAAAAAAAAGAAAAAAACACCCCTGATTTGCGCCCCCTTTACCCGTCAGAGACATCATGTGGAAATCTTCCAAATATTTAAATCAAAAAGAAAATGTTGGGGCGGAAAAATTGGGTGGAATTAAAACCCGGTTCCCGTGTGTGCACGCGCAGGAAAATCTTGCACACCGTTTAAAACCCGTTCCCCCTTTTTGGAAAAAGTAGGGGTTTTTTTGCCGTGGGGGCGGACGCGATTCACAAAACTGCATGCACAAAAGGGACTTGGGTTTAAAAGTGAGGGGGGGGGGGGGGGAAAAACCCCAGTGTGTGCTTGTTCATTTATACTAGAAAAAATGAAAATAAAATTTTTTAAAAAATAGTGACATCTTGTATGAATCTGACGATCTTTTTTTTCAAGGCCGGGTCGGGGGTTTCTAGAGGTAACGCGCCTGTCTAGAAAGCGAAAAGTCCGGGTCGGAAGTGTGCGGTGGTTCCGATCCCGTTTGGGCCCGAAACTTTTCCCCCATCCATAAGACCATGAGTGGTGGTCTGGGCGCTAGTCTTTCGGATGAGTCGAAAAACCGAGGTCCCGTGTGTTACACATAATTATTTAGCGCACGTGAAAAAAAAAACCACGGCAACAAGAGAGTTGTTCCTGGCAAAATTCTCTAGAAAAAAGTCATTCTGATAGGGAAACAAATACACTTGCAGACAGAAAAAAGAAGAAAATAATAATGGGTGGCGCTGATCTTGTGGCGACGCGCTCTGCCCGGGGAGAGAGAACAGCCCGAATTTCACGCAGAGAAATCTGCCGTCACTTGAAAGTGGTATAAATAACTAAAAATAAATATCTATGCGATTTGAACCCAGATGTACTTGTGGGGTTGTTTGTTTTTTTAATTTAAAAAAAAATCCGGCTGTGTGTTGTGGTAAATCAAACAAAAAAGCAGACGAAGGAGGAAGTGGTAGGGAAGAGCTTAGGTGCTGAGAGCCAGTAACAGGCTTTGGCTGCACTCCGGTAGTAATTTGGGGGTCACGTAGTATCTTGTATAGAGTGCCAGTGGAAAAAAATGTTGGTGATTTTTCACATATTTTTTTAAGCATGAAA
The DNA here is from genome assembly GCA_028751875.1 of Rapana venosa. Taxonomy (NCBI): domain Eukaryota; kingdom Metazoa; phylum Mollusca; class Gastropoda; order Neogastropoda; family Muricidae; genus Rapana; species Rapana venosa. The sequence continues at coordinate 8,363,043 of CM054164.1, forward strand.
AATGGACTGTGCACTTGTGGGTTTTTTTTATTGAGGACATAGAGCAATACCAGGTAGTCACGAGAAAGTTGGAAATAACCATCAAATGAGGTTTGCCTGTATTCCTACAGCGTTGACCCCGCGCATGCATATTGCGGTAAGGAAGCTAGCAGACAACAAAGGACTGAGGGGGTTTAGTGTTTGCCGAAAAAATTTTAAAATTTCAAACCACCCAAATTTGTTCAAAATCACATGAGTTTTGAGTCAGAGGCTAGTCTTTCACAAAAAAGTGGTTTTCATTTCTGTGGATGCCTTAGTACGTGCGGTATGAATATAAGAGTTACATAGACAAACAGAAGGAAAAGAGTGGTTTTTTTAATACCGGTGTTCAGCCTTTTTGCTGAGCGGCTTGATTGACTTTCTACCTGGGGTAATGAACAACAGCCATTATTTTAACCTCTACAGCCCGCGCTGAATCAGCCACACTCCTTGAATAACCCCCCCCCCCCCCCTCACCCCTCACCCCCCCCCCCCTCCCTCCCACAACCAAACGCAGACAAGTTTCTCTGGGGTCCATGTCTCACACACACACACAACACACACGCACAACGTGTCTTGCCAACTTCTGTCTTGTTCGTTGTTCATAGCCAATGGGCCAACACTTTGTTCATTATTCATTGTTCCTTCCTAATTCTCTTATTTCCTGCATGAAACCACTTTCCCCTTCTGCCCTCCCCCCCCCCCCCCCCCCCTTACCCCTCATCCAACCAGCTCTCAGCTTTTAAACCACAAGGGGGGGGGGGGGGGGGGGGGGGGGAGGACGATTCCCTTCTGTTCTAATGCAGCTCTTGCAGACTTGGCCAGCACACACACACACACACACACACACTCTGTCAAACTCTGTCAAAAGACAAACAGAGAGGACGGGATTGCCTAGTCAAGGAAGGGATATTTTCCCCTGCAGTTAACATCAGTGCAGACTCCACTCTCCCCAAAAGTCCTTCGGATGAGACAATAAAAAAGCGAGGCCCCGTGTACGAACGCACGCAGAACATCTTGCGCGCACGTTAAATCCTGTTCGGCTTTTCGTAAGAGTAGGCCATTGTGTGCCGGTGGGAACAGATGACTGAATTGACAAAACCGCATACACACGGGGACTAGATGTAAAAAAAAAAGGCATAAGTGCTTATTCCTTTATCCTCGATATAAAGAATAAATAAATAAATAAAACACATCTTTCATGGGTCCTGGCTACCCCACACCAAAGGGTTGGGGTGGGGGGGGGGTTGTCTACGGACCGAATACATCGCCCTGAGGAGAAAGAAACAAGGAGGAGAAGAAGGAGAAAAAGAAGAAAAGAAGAGAAGAAGGAGGGGGAAAGGAGGAGGAAGGAGGAGGAAGGAGGAGGAGGAGGAGGGGAAGGAGGAGGAAGGAGGAGGAGGAGGAAAAAAAAAGGAGGGGAAAAAAAAAAGAAGAACAAAACGAACAAGAAGAAAAGAAAGAAGAACAAGAAGAAAAGAAGAAAAAGAAAAAAATTTAACAGAAACAAGAAGAACAACAAGGGGGAAAAGGAAGGAAGGAAAAAAAGAAAAGCACTTCACAAGACAAATGGTTTCTAAAACACAAAGAAGAGGATTATGACTCGCAGGGGAAGGGGGGGGGGGGGGAGGGGGGTAGCTGTTGGGGGGAGAGGGATTCGTAGGGACCAGTCTGTTGACGTGGGTGCTTTATGTTTTTTTCAGGGGGTCACAGAATGAATGCAGGACTAAAGTGAGAGACGTTTTAGGGGGAAAGGGAAGGGAGGGGAAGTGAGGGGAGGGGAGGGGGCTTCTCAATCTTTCCCTTCCTCACCCTCATAGACACTCCATCCCTGTATCTTCTCTTCTCTTCTCTTTTTTTTCTCTCTTCGTCGACGCTCGGGCAAAACCTGTTGTTATCTGTCTCAAAACGCGTCACGCTGCCGTTAAGCGCGACAAGTCAGGCCCAGCGCATCGACTTCGCGTTAGAGAGATTTGGTGATCTTTAAGTCTTTTCTGGGAGGGTGGGGGGGGGGTGGTGGTAGGGGGGTTAGGGTGGGGGAGGGGGTGAGGCAGGAGAATGGATCGAGAAGGCAGAAAATAGACAGGGAAGAAGAAGGAGAAAAGAAGAAGAAGAAGAAGAAGAAGAAGAGAAGAAGAAGAAGAAGAAGAGGAAAAAGGGAGAGAAGAAGAAGAGAAGAAGAAGAAGAAGATGAGAGAAGAAGAAGGAAGAAGAGAAGAAGAAGAAGAAGAAGAAGAGAAGGAGAAGAAGAAGAAGAGAAGATGAAGAAGAGAAGAAGAAGAAGAAGAGAAGAAGAGAGTGATGATGATGAAGATGAAGAAGAAGAAGAAGAAGAAGAAGAAGAAGAAAGAAAGAAGAAGAGAAGAAGAAGGAAGAAGAAGATGATGATGATGATGATGAAGATGAAGAAGAAGAAGAAGAAGGAAAGAGAAGAAGAAGTGAAGAGAAGAAGAAGAAGAAGAGATGATGATGATGATGAAGATGAAGAAGAAGAAGAAGATGAAGATGATGATGATGATGATGATGATGATGATGATGATGATGATGAAGAAGAAGAAGAAGAAGAAGAGAAGAGAGAAGAAGAGAAGAAGAAGAAGATGAGAAGAAGAAGAGAAGAAGATGTTTGATGATGATGAAGAAGATGAAGAAGAAGAAGAGAAGATGATGATGAAAGAAGAAGAAGAGAAGAAGAAGAAGAAGAAGAAGAAGAAGAAGAGAAGAAGAAGAGTAGAAGAAGAAGAAGAAGAAGGAAAGAAGAAGAAGAAGAGAAAGAAGAAGATGATGATGATGATGATGATGAAGATGAAGAGAGAAGAATGAAAAAGAAGAAGAGAAGAAGAAGAAGAAGAAGAAGAAGAAGAAGAAGAAGAAGAGAAGAAGAGAAGAAGAAAGAAGAAGAAGAAGAAAAAGAAGAAAAGAAGAAGAAAAGAAGAAGAAGAAGAAGAAGAAGAAGAAGAAGAGAAAAAGAAGAATGAAGAAGAAGAAGAAGAAGAAGAAGATGAAGAAGAGAAGATGAAGAAGAAGAAGAAGAAGAAGAAGATGAAGAAGAAGATGAAGAAAAAAGAAGAAGCAGAATGAAACAAAAAAAGAGGATGAAAAGAGGGATTTTCTAGCACAGAATTTCCAGAAGGTGGGGGATGCTGTTTGTACTGACAGCCCCCCCCCGCCCGCCCCCCCCCCCCCCCCCCCCCCCCCCCCCCCCCCCCCCCCCCCTCGCATGCTATCCCCACAGGGGGCCTGTTTCCCTGTAAGAGACAGCGTCAATGATTAATAATAATAAAAAATCATAATATAATGTGGGGAATTTATTAGCCTGAATCTTTTAAAGCAACAAATCAAAGCGCTTGATGAGTGACTTTTTTTTTTTTTAATCGAGGTTTAATGGAATAAGCACTTAATGCTTTTTTTTTTTACATCCAGTCTCGTGTGTTCGGTTTTGTCAATTTTGTCATTTTGTTCCCGGCCGGCCCCACAATGGCCTACTCTTCGAAAACGGAAAGGATTCAAGTGTGCGCAAGATGTTTGATGCGTTCGCAACGGTGCCTCGGTTTATGTCTCTACAAAGGATTTGCATTCAGTTCGATTTGTTGCAAAACGGGGAAAAGAAAGGGCGAGGGGGGGAATCAAAACCCCAAGAACTCAGGGTTTTTACTTTTTGCAGGCAAACGTCTTAACCATCTGCTCCTTCTTCTTTTTTATTGCCTTGGTTGTGGGGTTTGGGTTTCTTAATCTGGTTTGGGGGGCGAACCAGTCCCTAGGAAGAAAGGAATGGCGTGTTTGAACGGGTGGTGACCCAAAAGTTGTCCTCCCGTTAACCTTGAGTGGTGGTCAGGGTGTAGTTTTGGATGAGGCGTTAACCCGAATCTGTTGAAACATGCATTATCACACGTAAAAAACCCCACGGAAACAGAGAGCTGTCTCTGGTGGAAAACAAAATTTTTGAACTTGTAGAAAACAAAGCTGTACTGGAGGAAACAATTATGTTTTTTTTAAGGAATTGTGGCGCTGCTCTTGTGGCGACACCCCTTTTGGGGAGAGAAGCTGAGCTTTAGCAGAGGAATCTGCGTGACTATAAAGGGCGGGGTGAAGGGTGGGGGGGGGGGGGGGTGAGTGTGTGTGTATTTGTGTGTTGTTGTTTGCATGCGTTCGTGCGTGCATTGTGTATGCGTACGGCTTTGTGTGCATGCGGCGTTGTGTGTGTATTGTGTGGGTGCGCGGCGTGTGGTGTGCGTGTGTGTGACGTGTGTGTGGTGCGCGGGTGTGTGTGTGTGTGTGGTGTGTGTGGTGTGTGTGTGTGTGTTGTGTGTGTGGTGTGTGTGTGTGTGTGTGTGCCCGTTTGGTGCGGGGCTTGTGTGTGTGTGTGTGTATGTTTTGTGTGTGTGTGTTGTGTAGACGTGTGCTACATACAGACTTTATGCAGTCTCTGATCTCCCTTGTTGACTAGATCCGACAGTGCTCAGGTGATTTAAAGGGAGTAGCAATGATGGGGGGGAAAAGGGAGGGGGGGCAGGGAAGGTGGGGGGGAGGCGGGGGGGGGGGTGATGGGGGGGTTCGAGTCTGAGGGCGACGTTGTTTTCTGTCAGTGACAAAAAAGGGGAAACTTTTGTGTGTGGGGACTTGTGGTGTGTGTGACTTTGTGTGTGTGTGATTTTGGGTGTGTGTGTGACTTTGTGTTGTGTGTTTGTTTTGTGTTTTGTGTGTGTGTGACTGTGTGTGTGTGACTGTGTGTGTGACTTTTTTTTGTGTGTGACTTTGTGTGTGTGACTGTTGTGTGTGTGTGACTGTGTGTGTGACTGTGTGTGTGTGGATGTGTGTGTGTGTGGACTGTGTGTGTGTGACTGGGGTGTGTTTTGAACTTTGGTGTGTGTGACTGGGGTGTGTGTGACGTGTGTGTGTACTGCGTGTGTGTGTGTGACTGTGTGTGTGATGTATGTGTGTAATGCGTGTGTGTGTGTGATGTGTGTGTGTGATGTGTGTGTGTGTGTGACTGTGTTTTGTAACTGCGTTGTGTGTTTGACTGTGTGTGTGACTGTGTGTGTGGTTGTGTGTGTGGTAACTGTGTGTGTGACTTGTGTGTGTGACTGTGTGGTGTGTGTGGACTGTGTGGTGGGGTGTGTGTGTGGTTGTGTGTGTGTGTAATTGTGTGTGGATGTGTGTGTGTGATGTGTGTGTGACTGTGTGTGTGACTGTGTGTGGACTGTGTGGTGATGTGTGTGTGACTGTGTGTGTGACGTGTGTGTGATGTGTGTGTGACTGTGTTGTGTGACTGTGTGTGTGTGACTGTGTGGTTGTGTGTTGACTGTGTGTGTGAACGTGTGTGATGTGTGTGGATGTGTGTGTGACTGTGTGTGACTGTGTGTGTGACGGGTGTGTGATGTGTGTGACGTTGGGGTGTTTGGGGACTGTGTGTGTGGCTGTGTGGGGTGTGACTGTGTGTGTGGTTTGACTGTGTGTGTGACTGTGTGTGGCTGTGGTGATGTGTTGTGTGCTGTGTGTGTGATGTTTTGTGCGACTGTGTTTTTGGGCTTGTATTGGGATTTGTTGGTGGTGCGTTGCTGTGATGTGTGTGACTGTGTGTGTTTGACTGTGTGTGTGCGTGACTGTGGTGTGACTGTGTGTGTGGACTGTGGTGTGGCTAGGTGTGTGGGGACTGTGTGTGTGACTGTGTGTGACTGTGTGTGTGACTGTGTGTGTTTGACTGTGTGTGTGCGTGACTGTTGTGTGACTGTGGTGTGTGACTGTGTGTGGTTAGGTGTGTGGGGACTGTGTGTGTGACTGTGTGTGATGTGTGTGTGACTGTATGTGGCTATTGTGTGTGACTGTGTGTTACTGTGTGTGGGGACTTGAGTGTGTGTGACTCTGTGTGTGCTGTCTCTGTGTGACTGTCTCTGTGTGACTGTGTGTGACTGTGTGTGTGTGATGTGCGTGTGTCTGTGTGTGGGGACTGTGTGTGTGACTGTGTTTTTACTGTGTGTGTGACTCTGTGTGTGTGACTCTGTGTGACTGTCTCTGTGTGACTGTCTCTGTGTGACTGTCTCTGTGTGACTGTGTGTGTGTGACTGTGTGTGTGACTGTGTGTGAGATGTATGTGTGTTTGAGTGTGTGTGTCTTTGTGTGTGACTGTATGTGTGGGGCTGCGTGTGTGACTGTTTTGTGGACTGTGTGTGTGATTGTGTGTGTGTGTGGCTATGTGTGTGACTGTGTGTGTGGCTGTGGTGTGACTGTGTGTGTGACTGTGTGTGTGGCTGTGTGAGACTGTGGGTTGTGACTGTGTTTGGGTGTGAGACTGTGTGTGCGACTTTGTGTGTGTGACTGTGCGTGTGTGACTGTGGGGGTGCGTGTGTGGGGACTGTGTGTGTGGTCTGTGTGTGTTATGTGGGGTCTGTTTTGTGACTGTGCGTGTGTCTGTGTGTGTGGCTGTGTGTGTGATGTATGTGTGTGACTGTGTGTGTGACTGTATGTGTGGATGTGTGTGTGATGTATGTGTGTGTGACTGTATGTGTGTGTGGCTGTGTGTGTGACTGTATGTGTGTGTGACTGTGTGGGTGGACTGTATGTGTGTGTGACTGTGTGTGTGGCTGTGTGTGTAAATCTTCAGTTTAACGTCTTTTTACATTTAGTGATTTTTAGACGGGGAAAAGTAAAATAAACAAGAGATGTAAACAATACAAAAAGTGTCAAATAACAGTACTTAAAAAAATAACTTTAACATACTACAAAAACTGAATTTCGGACTTCTTATTTAATCCTAACACAATGTCCAACCAGTAACGATGGTTCAGACAAAATCTGATCCAGTGTAAACCAGTTAGCAGGTAAAAATGCTTTTAATGTCCACAATCAAAAATAAAATGACTATTGGTAATCTTTCCCACAAATACAGTTTACATCTTTCACGTACTTGGCCTGAAAAGCATTTGTTTAAATTGTACAAAAAGGGATAACATATTTCTTCGATTATTTTCCAACCCAAGACTTTGTTAGAAATGAAGCATTTCGAAAATCTATCACATTGCTTGTACAACCATTATAAAGACAATAGCCAGAATCATATATTTTTTTTCTGAAGTGCTTCCAGCAAGCGTTTTGTAGCATGCTGTATCCCTCTAGGCGAGTATAGGCAACGTTTATTTACAAGAACTATTTTTTTTCTCGCGCCAATTTTGCAAGACTGTCAACTTTTTCATTAAAAAAAGTTACCAGTGTGTGAGGGAACCCAACAGAAAGTAACAGTATACCTCTTAAAATCAAAAAGTGTACCAGTGCCCGATTTCAATGATTAGGTCTTTTCTTACTTTAAAAGTAGAATTTTTAAGCATGTAAACCCATTAGATTCAACACACAAAAGTTGTTGAATATGTCTTTGGGAAGTCAAATACATAGTTAAGTGCAACACTTTGCAGTTAGCTCAGCGTAAATATAGATTTATTTTTCCCAGGTAGCAGCTCGTTTTACTTTTAATGATGGAATAATGAAAGCTGCACCGCCCCATTAGTATTTAAAGGACCCATCAGTTAGATTTTGAGTATGATCAGGATAAGTAGTTTGAATATGTTTTTTACTAGCGATTGTAGAAAGGTAACATTTCAGCTTTTTTACAGGAAGGATTGAGTCAAAATGGGGCTTTTAAAAAGTTCCCAAGGTGGGTTTGGGAGCTGACTGTACGATTTTGCTTTTTCATTTGGTTTAAGTTTGGTTTTTAAAAGGGGAGAAGTGTAAGTATTTAAATTTTAGTAAGCGAGTGATAGTTCTTGCTTTTTTGGAAAGTGAATTTTCAGACTTTTTTCAGGACTTCATTTTAAAAGTTGCTGTCATTTGTTGTACTTTTAAGACTATTTTGCCAAGCAAGTGTCGTATTCATTTAAAGGAAGAACTCCTTCTTCTTTATGTCCTAGAGTTGGGCGTGAGTGGTACACTAAAGCAAGTCCCAAATGCTTTACAATCAAGATTCTGGGGTTTTCTGAAGCAAATAATTTGGGCACTGAAAATTCTTTTGTCCTAAGAGTCTTGATCGCACAAGGGACAAGGACAGATGCTTTATAAGTTTTTATTTGTCCCATGGCTGTTTACTAGTAATTTTTAAGAAGTTAAGAACTTTCTTGCTTTAGTTGCCATATATTCAATATGTTGATTCCCCCGTTAACTTAGAAGCAAGGAATACCTCCTAGAATTTCCATGCTTGTTGTATTCTAGAGCTTCTCCATTTATTCGAAAATTAGGTAGAACTTGTGGGTCACACCGTTATTAAAAGGACAAGGTTGGTTTTTTTTAGGGGAAAGTGAAAGACCATTCTCCCCAAAAGATAACCCCTAAGTTTGTCAATTTTTTTTTTGATATACTTTTGATAAAAATTTAACTGTCTTTTGGGTGTTTTCTTTTTCATGGTAACATCCATCCACATAAAATATATCGTCAGCATATTGTCAATAACAACATTGCTTGATAAAAATCTAGGAAGGTCCCTATAGTAAAATGTTGAATAGATAAGGTGATATTACTGAACCTTGCGGGATACCCCTGTCTGGTGACCTTGAGGTTTTGAATAATAATTCCAACTTTAGCTTGAATGATTCTTTTGACAGAAAGCTTTTAATATAGAAGTAATTACTGCCAGAAAGGCAATAGATTTCCGTTTATAAAGCAATCTCTTCATGCACACATGATCATATGCTTTATGTCGTCAAAAATGGCTGTGGTGTGTGACTTGTTGTGTGTGACTGTTGTGTGTGACTGTGTGTGTGACTGTATGTGTGTGTGACTGCGTGTGTGACTGTATGTGTGTGGGGACTGTGTGTGACTGTATGTGTGTGTGACTGTATGTGTGTGTGGACTGCGTGTGTGACTGTATGTGTGTGTGACTGTGTGTGTGACTGTATGTGTGTGTGACTCTGTGTGTGACTGTATGTGTGTGTGACTGTGTGTGTGACTGTGTGTGTGTGTCTTTGTGTGTGACTGTGGTGTGTTGTGTGTGACTGTGTGTGACTGTATGGCTGCAGTGTCGGACTTTATGAATAAAACATTCCTCCTTGATTGTCAGCTCACTGAGCGTCTGTATGGGGTGGTGGGGGGGTGGAGGAGGAGGGGGGTAAGGTAAGGTGTGGGTGTTGTGTGTGGTGGGTGTGGGTTATGGGTGTGTTGAGGGGGTAGGTGTGGTGTGTGTGTGTGGTGGGTGTGGGTGTGGAGGGGGTGTGGGGGTAGGTGTGGGTGTGGTGTGTGTGGGTGTGGGTGTGGAGGGGTGGGGGGGTGTAGGTGTGGATGTAGGGGGGGTAGGTGTGGGTGTGGTGTGTGTGGGTGTGGGTGTGGAGGGGTGGGGGTGGTGTGGTGTGGTGTGTGTGGGAGGTAGGTGTGGGGTGGGGTTTGGGTGTGTGTGGGGGGGCGGGGGTAGGTGTGGGGTGTGGTGTGTGTGGGTGTGGGGTGTGGAGGGGTGGGGGTAGGTGTTGGTGTGGTGTGGGTGTGGTGTGGGTGTGGTGGGAGGGGGTAGATGTGGGTTTGTGGTGGGTGTGTGTGTGTGAAAGGGGTAGGTGTGGCTGTGGATGTGGTGTGGTGGTGTGGGTGTTGGTTGTG
>CM054164.1:8377624-8387588 GCA_028751875.1 Rapana venosa
TAGACAATGCTTCTGTCTCTGTTTTCCTGTCTCCGACTGTCTGTCTGTATGTTTCTCTCTGTCTCTGTCTCTGTCTCTGTCTCTGTCTCTGTCTCTGTCTCTGTCTCTCTCTCTCTCTCTCTCTCTCTCTGGTCACTGTGATGTGAGCAAAGCCACAGGGCATGTTATAGGAGAGCTCTGATAATCTTATTTTTTCGCTATACTGCCAACCATGCCAGTTACTGGACTTCCAGCAGCTGTGGAGATGATGCTGACCATAGCGCTGACAGACAACACAGTCACCAGCTGGGAAACAACAGGCCATACCCACACCAGTGCTGCTGCTGCTGCTTTGCAACCAGTACCGGGATAGTCCTCAACAAGCATGGCAGATCCAGGGTTAAACAGCAGGTCACAAGTACACTACTTCAGAGAGAAACCCCCCAGTGGACGTGGTAGTGGTATGAGGAGGGCACAGCAGCCACAGCAGAAGCAAGCAATGTGCGACCACAGCCTTCACTAGTCAGGACAGTGTGTCTCCAGCAAGTTTGCTGGTTTCCAGCAGCAAGAGTTGAGCACAGTCCACACGACCAGAGAAAACAGATCGGTGTAACAGGGAGCAAGGTGTGTACTGCATGAGCTGGATGGTGCAGCTTCTTTGTGCTCAAAGGATTGTGACAGTGCGGCTGCGTTTAGAGACTGTGCTGATAGGATTGCCCCAACTTCCAGACTTTGACAGCACCGTTGGTGAATTTGAATGTACTGGGGGTAAAGACTTTGTGGCAATTATAACTGACAGATCTGTGATAAGACACCTGGATGGTACAGACAGGAACAAACTATTTTTAAAAAGTTGTGCTGAATAGCAATGACGACATGAGACACAGTTCTGTGTGAATCAGATGATGTTTTTGGAATGGTCATGTGCAAAAACTGACTGCCCATACTTTGTTTATAAAACAAAGAGAAGAAAACAAGCTGCTGAGATACAAAGACAGTCCCTGGAATCCCTTCAATAGAAAAACAATAATAGCAAGTGAGAAAAGTACTTAGGCTAGAGTAAATGGAGGGGATGCGATAGCTCAGTGGTCAGAGCAGTCGCTTTTCCCAAGCTAAGGTTAAGCAGCATTGAGCATGGTTACCACTTGGATGAGTGACCATTTGTATGGCTTGGCTTCAGTACAGTCCCCCAGTTCACCTAGCTGCAAATGGGTACCTGCCTCTTTAGGGTGAGGGAAGGTAAAACAGCGAGGGAGAGGAGATGGGTGTTGACCCCAAAATGCTGGCCCTAGAGAGGTTGAGGTCTCTGGTGCCTCACCCCCCTACGACCACATAGTTTATGGTCCTTTTTTTTTACATGGAAAAGACCTATTCAAGAGAACTCTGGACACATGCACTCACAGATGGATCAGCAGAAGACGCTACAAGAAATGGAGGCAGTGGAGTCTTCATTATATTAAAAGATGGCACAGAAATCCGCCAATCAGTACCAACTGGACAGTTCTCAACAAACTTCAGGGCTGAAGCTGATGCACTGTTGACATCAGCCAATATGCTCTGCACCAACAGAGAGGCAATTCACCCCAGAGTTGTCATCTTCTCAGACGCGTTGTCTGTGCTTCATTGAAAACTCACAGAATAAGGAACTCAACGCCCTTGCCTCCGCTCTTGCTGCCCTGCAGCAATCCACTGAGCATACAGTCCTCCAGTGGGTTCCTTCACACTGCAGCATCCATGGCAACGAGGAAGCTGACCACCTTCTGGCGAAGATAGGAGGTCAGCTGCCTCAAGCTGACTACCTTCTGGCAAAGACAGGAGGTCAGATGCCTCAAGCTGACCACCTTCTGGCAAAGACAGGAGGTCAGATGCCTCAAGCTGACCACCTTCTGGCAAAGACAGGAGGTCAGATGCCTCAAGCTGACCACCTTCTGGCAAAGACAGGAGGTCAGATGCCTCAAGCTGACTACCTTCTGGCAAAGACAGGAGGTCAGATGCCTCAAGCTGACTACCTTCTGGCAAAGACAGGAGGTCAGATGCCTCAAGAGCAGCAGGAGGTGACTATGAAGAGGCAAGGACGATTGTGAAGGAAAAGCAAAAGAGAAGGTGGCTTCAGCAGTACCCTAATTTCAACAGTAAGGATGACCACTACTACCTCCTGCCCAGAGAAGACCAAGTAACACTTGTGAGGCTGAGAACTGGACACTGCAGACTCGGACATCACGTGTTTACCAAGTTCTACATTGATGATTCTGCAGGGTGTCGTTGTGGCACTTCTCCCATGACAGTGGAAGAACACTTCCTCCTCCAGACTGTCTATTCAACACACCAAAACCTGAGGGCCGATATCTGGCCTACTGACCTGCCGATAATGGACCAGCTCTTCGGACCCCTGGAGGGCCTTGAGTACACCACAGCATTTGTCAGGGCCTCGGAGGTGCTGTCTGAGCGTTCCACAAAGAAGAAGAGAAGAAGAAGAGAAGAAGAAGAAGAAGAAGAAGAAGAAGAAGAAGAAGAAGAGAAAGAAGAAGAAGAAGAAGAAGAAGAAGAAGAGAAGAGAAGAAGAAGAAAGAAAAAAAAAAAAAGAAGAAAGAAGAAGAAGAAAAAAGAAGAAGAAGAAGAGAAGAAGAAGAAGAAAGAAGAAGAAGAAGAAGAAGAAGAAGAAGAAGAAGAGAAAGAAGAAGAAGAAGAAGAAGAAGAAGAAGAAGAAGAAGAAGATCAGCGTTTGGGGAGTTAGGGAAACGCAATCTGATGAAGAAAAGAGTGCTCGAAGAGAGAATGTGAGGTGAGAGCAGAGGCAGAACTCTGAAGAGTGACAGACAGACAAGCACAGGAAGAAGACTGGCATAGGACATACCGTAAGAGGAAGGCAGAAAAGAGAGAGAGAAGAAGAGAGAGAGAAGAAGAGAGAGAGAAGAAGAAGAAGAGAGAGAGAGAAGAGGCAAGATACTTCTGTGGGTTTCATCGGGAAACATGGTTTTATTTCTGAAGAGTAGGTTAGGATCGGAGCCTATTCTGAGAGTATAGCATAATTATAAAGAGACTCTCTCTGGTCCTACTCTCTCTCTCTCTGTGCTCTCTAAGTCTATCGTGCACATATACTTCTCTCTTCTCATAACTGGTCTCTCTTCATCTTTGATCTGCATCTTTAAATCTATATTTAGCACTCTCTCTTCTCTCTCACTTACTTATCACTCTCTCTCGTCTGCTCTCTCTCTGCTCGTCATCTCTCTAGAGACTCATCTCTCTTCTAACACTCTACCTCATCACATTCACCACCATTCTTCTCTCCATCTCTTCTACTCTCTCACATTCTCCTCATACACACATCACCAGACGACTCACACCTGCTACACACACACACACACCCACACACCACCATTATCGTCATCAACATCCATTCTTTTTTAAAACCAAATTTACGACAGCGATAAACCCATACACTCTAACACACCAAAACCCTAACCCCCCCCCACAACATCACACACACCACACACCACACCCACGCACACCTGACAAGCCTGAAACCAGCCATCACCACTCCTCTCATCCAATCAAAAACCCTGTTGTAAACCGTCACGCGCCGCCATGACAGCGGAAGTGGGCGGAGCCTCCACTTGGACAGCCATACAAAAAGCAGGTTAAGACAGGTCGTCATCGGAGGACCCTACCCAATCACAGAAGACTTGCATGCCTGGTTAGAACCTTGACAAGGACATCAGGCGGGCACCATCCAACGGTTCACATTCTGCCGTTATCCCAACCGTTTGCAAAGTCGACAGTCCCTCCCCTGTTGGCTGCCCTGGTTCCTGTGACGCCAGTTGCCGGGTTCTTACCTACCCTTTAGTTTGCACCGGACAGCTCGCCCCTGCAGCGAAATTTCCCCAAGATGCGGTGGTTGCTGATTTTTGCCATGGTTGTCGTTTGTAAGTATTTGGTGGTGAGTGGGGGGTGTGTGTGTCTTGTGTTTGTGTGTGGGTGTGTGTGTGGGGGGGGGAGTGGGTGGGTGGTGTGGGGGAAGAAGGGGGAGTTGTGTGTGTGTGTGTGTGTATGTGTGTGGGGTGTGGGGGGGGGGGTAGGGAAGTTGTGTGTGTGTTTCTTTGATGGGTCTTTTTTTTTATTAAATCATTAATTTGTTACATTTTCTTTATTTATTTATTTTTTTTATTTATATCACTTTAAGTCACGTCAGATTTCTCTGCGTGAAATTCGGGCTGCTCTCCCCGGGGAGAGCGCGTCGCCACAAGATCAGCGCCACCCAATTTTTTTTCTGTCTACAACTGCATTTGTTTCCCTATCAGAGTGGCTTTTTTCTACAGAACTTTGCCAGGGACAACTCTCTTGTTGCCGTGGGTTCTTTTACGTGCGCTAAATAATTTTTGTGTAACACACGGGACCTCGGTTTATCGTCTCATCCGAAAGACTAACGCCCAGACCACACCACTCAAGGTCTAGTGGATGGGGAAAAATTTTCGGATCCAAACGGGATTTGAACCACGCCCACTTCCCGACCCGCACTTTTCGCTTTCTAGACAGGCACGTTACCTCTAGACCACTGATCTTTTTCGGTGTTGTTCTTTTCCTCTTTTGTTTTGGTTCTGCTTGTTTCCATGTTTGAAGTTATCATTTAGTTGGGTTTTTTTTTTTTACTCTTTAAACAAAAACAAACAAAAAATTCAAAAATTTAATTATATTAATTTTCACCAACATGAGTTTTCTGGGTACGTTCTTTTTCTTTAATTTACCAATTGTTTCCCTCTCTCTCTCTCTCTCTCTCTCTCTCTCTCTCTCTCTCTCTCTCTCTCTCTCTTCCTCTCTCTCTCGCTCTCTCTCTCTCTCTTTTCTTCTCTCTCTCTCTCTCTCTCTTCTCTCTCTCTCTCTCTCTCTCTTCTCTCTCTCTCTCCCGTCCTTCCCTTCATCCTTCCTTCTGTCTCTGTCTCTGTTTCTGTCTCTGTCTCTCTCTCTGTCTCTCTCTCTCTCATCTTCAGTCTTCAATTTGATGTTGTTGATAATGAGGTTGTGCTTAAAGTGCATAACAACTACTACCCTCTGTGTGTGTGTGTGTGCGTGCATGCGTGCGTGTGTGTGTATGTGTGTGTGTTCTTTTAACGGCCTTGGATGGTGATAAACACACTTTCGATATTTTGTTTGTAATCGAGCGAGCACGTACGCACTAACACACACACACACACACACACACACACACACACACACACACACACACACACACACATTGCCGCAAATGAAAACAAGAGTAATGATAGCAATAGCAGCAGCAGCAGCAGCAGCAGCAGAAGCACAGCAGCAGCAGCAGCAGCAGCGGTAGTAGGTAGTAGTAGTAGTAGTAGCATAGCATGAAAAAGGCTAGTGAATAACAGCAGCAGCAGTAGTAGTAGTAATAGTAGTTAGTAGTAGCAGCGCAGCAGCAGCAGAGCAAGCATAGTTGTAGAAAAGTAGTAGTATTAGTATAAATAGAATATAGTAGTAGTAGTAGTAGTAGTAGTAGTAGTAGTAGTAGTAGTGGGTAGTAGTAGTAGTTGTAGTAGCAGTGAGATAGCGATAGATTTGAATAGTTAGCAGTGATAGTATAGTAGTAGTAGTAGTAGTAGTAGTAGTAGTAGTAGTAGTAGTAGTGGTTTAGTGTAGTAGTAGAAAAGTAGTATGAGTATAGTGTAGTAGTTAGTATTGCGTGAGTAGTAGTAGTAGTAGTAGTGTAGTAGTGTAGTAAAGTAGTAGTATAGTAGTAGTGGTGTGGTGGTGGTATTGTAGTAGTAGGGGGAGTATTGTAGTAGTAGTAGTAGTAGTAGTAGTAGTGTAGTGGTAGTTAGTAGTAGTAGTAGTAGTATAGTAGTAGTATAGTAGTAGTAGTAGCAGCAGCAGCAGTAGCAGCAGCAGTTGTAGTAGTAGTAGTAGTAGTAGTAGTAGTAGTAGTAGTAGTAGTAGTAGTAGTAGTAGTAGTAGCAGCAGTAGTAGTAGTAGTAGTAGTAGTAGTGCTAGTAGTAGTGCTACCTGGCCACTTTATTACTATCTGCTGCCTTTACCGTCCACCTCCCAGCCGTAAAAACAACCTAACATCTTCTCTTTTTCACCAAGAATTCCAGTCACTCCTCGACCACTACAGCCTCTCTCCCACTAAACTTATAATTCTTGGTGACTTCAACTTCCATTTCGACAACCAGTGTTCTCCAGATGTCAAACGTCTTTCTCTTTCTCTGTCCAACCATTCTCTCTCTCAACTGGTAAACGAAGCAACACACAGATCTGGTCATATTTTAGACTGGCTGATTACTAATGCTTCATTTAATCTTGTCACATCTGTTTCTGTCACCGACGCACTGCATTCTGATCATTCCGCCATTCTTTTCCATCTTAACATCACAAAACCTGTCAGAAAGAAGAAATATGTTACTCGTCGCAATCTTAAGGCCTTAGACATTCATACCTTCTCTTCACAAGCTTCCGAACGTTTTTCACAAACCTCTGACCACACTGACCTCTCTGATCACTATAACACTATTCTCCGCCAACTGCTTGATGAGCATGCACCTCCTACTGACCATCTCCTCCCTGACAGACCCTGTGCGCCATGGTATACCCAAGACATCTTGATAGCGAAGCGCAAACGCCGGCAACTAGAACGGCAGTGGCGGAAGTCAAAAACCGAAATCAACAAACAGCTTTTCCGAAAACAAATAAACAAAGTCAAACTCTTATCCATTCAGCAAAGACAGACAACTACTTTTCCCCAAGTTCTCTGTGCTACATCCATAAAATCTATTTTTTCCCTCACCTCAAATCTTGGATCTGCAAAAACAACTCCTCTGCCTAACACCCACAGCCTGTCTGAACTTCCATCCATATTTTCTGCATTCTTCTCAGACAAAGTTCGAAACATACGCTCCAGACTGGATCAGACTCAATTCCAGCCTGCGCCTCATGATCCCCAGTTCACTGGCACTCCTCTCTTTTCCTTCTATCCCACAAGTGAAAAAGAAATTATGACAATTATGAAGGAAATGACTATAAAATCATGCGACCTTGATCCCATACCTGCTCCTGTTTTCTCACAATGCCTTGGTACCTATTATCACTAAAATAGTAAACTGATCTCTTGTGTCAGGAAATTTTCCACCAGCTCTTAAAACCGCAATAGTCACACCTCTACTGAAAAAGCACGACCTCGATCCCAACATTCTGAAGAATTATAGGCCTGTACTCAAACTTACCCTTTCTCTCTAAAGTACTAGAAAAAGTCGTTCTCAAACAGCTCAACAGTCACCTTCATTCCAATGATCTCCTTCCCACTTTTCAATCTGCCTATCGCCCCAACCACAGCACCGAAACCACCCTAGTCCACACTTTAGATACACTTCTACTTGCTTCTGATGCAGGAAAAATCTCCCCCCTCACTTCTTGACTAATCTGCAGCCTTTGATACCATAGATCACTCAATTCTTCTTTCTCGCCTCCAAAATACGTTTGGTATTAACGGCACAGCCCTCACCTGGTTTACTTCATACCTCACAGACAGGTTCCAGAAAGTTATTGTAAACAAAATTCAATCAAAACCTGTCAAAATGGTATGTGGAGTCCCGCAGGGATCAGTCCTGGGCCCTGTTCTCTTTACTCTCTACACTGCTCCACTCTCACATATAATAAAACAACCACCATATTGATCATCATTTCTATGCCGATGATACTCAGCTTCAGTGCAGTGTACTGTTGAAAACTTGCCTTCCCTCCTGACAAATATGTCCTACTGCCTTCAAGACATTCAAAACTGGATGACTCGAACAAGTTACAACTTAATGCCGATAAAACCGAAGCCATGCTCATAGGGGACCCAGCATAAACTTTCCTCTATCGCAAAAACTTCAATAGAATTCGGCAATGCGTCAGTTCCTTTGTCCAACTCTGTGAAGTATTTAGGAGTAGTTCTTGACAACACACTCTCTATGAAAAAAGTCATCACCCAGACCTGCCAGTCTTGCTACTATCAATTACGGCGCATAAGAGCGATTCGCAAGTATCTGTCCACTGATGCAACTTCCAAGCTTGTCACATCTCTCATTCTTTCACGTTTAGACTACTGTAATTCTCTTTTGGTTGGCCTACCAGCATCATCTATCCACTCTCTTCAACGCATACAAAACTCTGCAGCTCGACTGGTCCTAAGAAAGAAAAAATCCGAACACATCACTCCTCTTCTGCGATCTCTTCACTGGCTGCCTGTCTCACAAAGACTGGAGTATAAAATCTGTACCCTCTGTTTCAAATGTCTCCACAAATCTGCACCCCCTTATCTCTGTAACTGTCTTCATCTGTACACTCCATTCCGTTCCCTTCGTTCAGCCGCAGATACTTTGTGCTTTCGAACACCCATATTCACACAAACCACTGTAGGCCGTCGCTCCTTCTCTGTTTCTGGTCCATCCACCTGGAATGACCTCCCACTTTCACTTCGACAAAAGCCTTCACTTGATACCTTCAAATCCAGCCTCAAAACACACTTATTTCCTACCTGAGACTTTCCCCCCAAAAATCTGTCCCTAATTTTCAACAGCATCTTTCACCTTCTAAGTGTTGTTCCGAGTGTGTGTGTGTGTGTGTGTGTGTGTGTGTGGGGTTTTGTGTGGGGTGTGTGTGTGTGTGTGTGTGTGTGTTTTGTGTGTGTGTGTGTGTGTGTGTGTGTGCGTGCATGCGTGCATACGTGCGCGCGCATGGTTTTGAAATCTGTTGTTCATTATGTTTAAGGAGAGTTCATGCCCGTAAATGATTGAGTGCAAGCGCTTTGATTTGTTTGTTTTTTACAAGATTCAGCGCTATATAAATTCCATATAGTAGTAGTAGTAGTAGTAGTAGTAGTAGTAGTAGTAGTAGTAGTAGTAGTAGTAGTAGTAGTAGTAGTCATAGTAGGAGGAGGAGGAGCAGCAGCAGTAGCAGCAACAGTAGTAGTAGTAGTAGTAGTAGTAGTAGTAGTAGTAGTAGTAGTAGAGAGGTAGTAGTAGTAATAGTAGTAGCAGCAGCAGCAGTACTAATAGTAATAGTAGTAGCAGCAGCAGCAGCAGCAGCAGCAGTAGTAGTAGTAGTAGTAGCAGCAGCAGCAGCAGTAGTAATAGTAGTAGCAGCAGCAGCAGCAGCAGCAGTAGTAATAGTAGTAGCAGCAGCAGCAGCAGTAGTAATAGTAGTTTGCAACAGAAGCAGCAGCAGCAGCAGCAGCAGCGCAAACAGCAGCAGGCAGCAGCAGCACAGCAGTAGTAGTAGTAAGTAGTAGTAGTAGTAGTAGTGTAGTAGTAGGAGGAGGAGTAGTAGTAGTAGTAGTGAGTGGAGTAAGTAGTAGTAGAGAGCTAGTAGTAGAGAGTAGTAGAGTAGTAGTAGTAGTAGAATAGAGTTAGCAGCAACAGTAGCAGTGTCAGAAGTATAAACAGTGGTAACAGAAGCAGAGGGAGGAGAAATTAATGCAGGCAATGTTTGCCACACAGCAATAGTCATCAATTGTCCCACTACTGGTCCTTTTATCATTTGGCAATAGTCATCAATTGTCCCACTACTGGTCCTTTTATCATTTGGCAATAGGCATCAATTGTCTCACTACTGGTCCTTTTATCATTTAGCAATAGTCATCAATTGTCCCACTAATGATCCTTTTATCATTTAGCAATAGTCATCAATTGTCCCACTAATGATCCTTTTATCATTTAGCAATAGGCATCAATTGTCCCACTAATGATCCTTTTATCATTTAGCAATAGTCATCAATTGTCCCACTACTGATCCTTTTATCATTTAGCAATAGTCATCAATTGTCCCAAAGAAACCAGGAAACAGCAGCAGTAACGTAAGCAGTATCAACAGCAGTATAACATCAACAACGTCAGTGCCACCAACAGGAAGTCGTGATGGTGGAATTAAAAAAAATAAAAACAGCTTTTAACAACAAACCCAAAACCAAAAAACCCCAAAAACAAAACAAAAACCCAAACCCCCA
>CM054164.1:8393088-8430043 GCA_028751875.1 Rapana venosa
GCTGCCTGTCTCACAAAGAATAAAGTATAAGATTAATACCCTTTGTTTCAAATGTCTCCACAAATCTGCACCTTCTTATCTCTGTAACTGTCCTTCACCTGTACACTCCGTCCCGTTCCCTTCGTTCATCCATAGATACTTTGTGCTTCAAACACCCAATTTAAACAAACCACTGTTGGCCGTCGCTCTTTCTCTGTTTTCCGGTCCCTCCACAATGGAACGAACCTCCCTCTTCCACTTCGCCAAAAGCTTCATTTGATTCTTTCAAATCTAGCCTCAAAAAACGCACTTATATCTACTTGAGATCTTCCCCGCCCTGTTATCTGTACCTACTTTCAAGGGCTGCCTTCACCTCCACCACCCCCACTTAGGAGTGTTTATGTCTAAAAATTTGATATTTGTCTATCATGAAATTTTATTGATGTTCATGCGTGGTGAATGATTTGAATGCAAGCGTAGCTTTGATTGTTTACTTTACAAGATCAGCGCTATATAAATTCCATACAATTTATCTTATTCTATCTATCTATCCTACTATCTATCTATCTATCTATCTATCTATCTATCTATCATCTATCGTATCTACTATAGCTATCTATCTATTATCTATCTATCTACCTATCTATCTATCTGTCTGTCTGTCTGTCTGTCTGTCTATCTATCTATCTCTCTCTCTCTCTCTATCTATCTCTCTATCTATCTATGTTACACAAACGCAGACTAGATCGTAGGGTAGCCTCTCATTTATGTACTCGTGAGGCCCGTCTCTTGAGGAAAAGTAACACTGCAGCCTCAAATCTCCCAGACAAATTAAAGCCTACAAAACATGACTCCTCACTTGTTTTTGTCCGGTGTTTTTACATTTTAAGCTCTTTCTCTCACCTACAGACGCCCAGGCAGAGAAAGAAGCCATCTCTCTCTCTCGCTCTCTCTCTCTCTCTCTTTCCTTCCAGTCAGAAAACTATGACCACTCAGACGAAAATGAATGACGTCTGCTGGGTCAAAGGGAGTGAACTCCCAGACGACTTTTTTATTTACCACGAAAAGGGACACCAGAATACGTGCAGAGCAAAGAGCAGCAGATAGATCATCTTCTCTCCTTGCCCCCCCCCCCCTCCCCCCAGGTTGTTTTTTTCATTCTTTAAGAAGGAAAAGGGTAGGCAGTAGGACAGTCAATCCGGTATCCTCATGTCGCCACAAGAGCAGCGCCATGCCATTAAAAAAAATTAATGTCTGCATGTGTCTGTTTCTGTACAAAAAGAGTTTTGTTTGAGTTTTTTTTTAAAAACAGAATTTTGCCAAGAACAGCTCTATTGTTGCCGTGGATTCTTTCACGAGCGCTCTATATACATATTTTGTTTATTGTGTGTGTGTGTGTTTGTGTGGGTTTTTTTTTTATAAATAAAAGAAACACTAGCACCCAGACCACCACTTAGTTTGGAGGGTGAGAGAAACATGCTCAGGATCAAGATGGGAATGGAACCATCCACCTTTACTTTTCTGTACCCAGCAGTCAACAAACATTACTAAGAGACATTTTCACCTTGCACATTAGTACTTGAATACAAACTTAATGACACACACACACTCACACATTCACACCACACACACATACACACACACACACACACACACACACACACACATAAATATATATATATATATTTAATATAGTATATATATATAATATATATATAAATAATAAATATATAATAAATAATATACTATATATATAATATATCGTAATGAACTGTGTGTGTGTGTGTGTGCTTTTGAAAAACAATTGACTATTGTAATTTTATTTGATAGTTTTGGCCTGCAGCGTACCTATTTTGTAATATTCTGTTGAACTATGATTAATTGTCATTTGGTTGTATGACTGTGTAAGATTAGTTGAAAGCAATGCGCTTGATTTGTCTTTGCAAGATACAAGCACTATATGAGTTCCATTTATATATATAATATCTATATATAAAGGGTATATATATATATATATATATATATATATATATAATATATATATATATTATATATATATATATATATATATAAATAAATATATAAATATTTAAAGTTCATGTGATATAGTCTCTTACGTCTTTATTCCCTATTGCCAGTGTGTTTGTGTGTGTGTGTGTGTGGTGTGTGTGTGTGTTGTGGTTTGTGAGTGTGGTGTGTGTGTGAATGTTGGTTATCGTTGTCTCTGATGTCTGTTTCTTCAGTTAGTGTTGCTGATATCTCCACCATCACCGGACTTCCTGTTGGTGGCACTGACGTTGTTGATGTTATACTGCTGTTGATACTGCTTACGTTACTGCTGCTGTTTCCTGGTTTCTTTGGGACAATTGATGACTATTGCTAAATGATAAAAGGATCAGTAGTGGGACAATTGATGACTATTGCTAAATGATAATAGGATCATTAGTGGGACATTGATGCCTATTGCTAAATGATAAAAGGATCATTAGTGGGACAATTGATGCGATTGCTAAAATGATAAAAGGATCATTAGTGGGACCATTGATGACTATGCTAAATGATAAAAGGACCAGTAGTGAGCAATTGATGCCTATTAGCCAAATGATAAAGGACCAGTATTGGACAATTGAAGACTATTGCCAAAATGATAAAAGGACCAGTAGTGGGACCATTGATGACTATTGCGGTGGCAACATTGCCTGCATTAATTTCCTCCTCCCTCTGCTTCTGTTACCACTGTTTTATACTTCAGACACCTGCTACTGTTGCTTTGCAACCGCTAACTGAACAGTCCTATTCTCTACTACTACTACTACTACTACTACTACTACTACTACTACTACTACTACAACTACTACTCCTCCTCCTACTACTAATACTACTCCTCCTCCTACTACTACTACTACAACTAACTACTACTACAACTACTACTACTGCTGCTGCTGCTGCTGCTGCTGTCTGCTGCTGCTGCTGCTGCTGCTGCCTGCTGCTGCTTCTGTTGCTACACTATTAATACTGCTGCTGCTGCTACTACTATTACTACTGCTGCTGCTGCTGCTGCTGCTACTACTATTACTACTGCTGCTGCTGCTGCTCTACTACTACTGACTACTGCTGCTGCTGCTGCTGCTGCTGCAACTACAATTACTATTAGTACTGCTGCGCTGCTACACTATTACTACTACTTACCTCTACTACAACTACTACTACTACTACTACACTACTACTACTACTACTGTTTGCTGCTACTCTGCTGCTCCCCTCCTCCTACTATAGACTACTACTACTACTACTACTACTACTATACTACTACTACTACTACTACTACTACTACTACGACGATATGTAATTTATCTATAGCGCTGAATCTGTAAAACAAACAAATCAAAGCGCTTGCACTCAATCATTTACAGGCATGGAACTCTCCTTAAACAACATAAATGAAACCATCAGATTTCAAAAAAACCATGCCGCGCGCGCACGTATGCACGCAATGCACGCACACACACACACACACACACACACACACACACACACACACACACACACAACACACACACACACACACTACACACTCACACACCACACCACACACACTCGAACAACACTTAGAAGTAAATATGCTGTGAAAATTAGGGACCGATTTTTGGGGGAAGTCTCAGGTAGAAATAAGTGGTGTTTTGAGGCTGGGATTTGAAGGTATCCAGTGAAGGCTATTTGTCGAAGTGAAATTGGGAGGTCATTCCAGGTGGATGACCCAAAACAGAGAAGGAGCGACGGCCTACATTGCGTTTGTGTTGAATAGTGTGTTCGAAGCACAAAGTATCTGCGCTGACCGAAGGGAACGGAATGGAGTGTACAGATGAAGACAGATACAGAGATAAGGGGTGCAGATTTGTGAGACATTTGAAACAGAGGGTACAGATTTTATACACCAGTCTTTGTTAGACAGGCAGCCAGTGAAGAGATCGCAGAAGAGGAGTGGTGTTTCGGATTTTTCTTTTTCTTAGACCATCGAGCTGCAGAGTTTGTATGCGTTGAATAGAGTGATAGATGATGCTGGTAGTCCCAACCAAAAGAGAATTACAGTAGTCCTAACCGTGAAAGAAATGAGAGATGTGACAAGCTTGGAAGTTGCATCAGTGGACAGATACTTGCGAATCGCTCTTATGCGCCGAAATTGAATAGTTAGCAAGACTGGCAGGATCTGGGTGATGACTTTTTTCATAGAGAGTGTGTTGTCAAGAACTACTCCAAATACTTCACAGAGTTTGGAACAAAGGAACTGACGCATTGCCGAATTCCATTGAAGTTTTTTGCGATAGAGGAAAGTTATGCTGGTCCCTATGAGCATGGGCTCGGTTTAATCGGCATTAATTTGTAACTTGTTCTTGAGTCAATCCAGTTTTTGAATGTCTAAGCATGAGTAGGACATATTTGTCAGAGGGAAGGCAAGTTTTCAACAGTATCACTGCACTGAGAAGCTGAGTATCATCGGCATAGAAAGATGATCAAATAGGTGGTTGTTTATTATCAGTGAAAGTGGGAGCAGTGTAGAGAGTAAAAGAGAACAGGGCCCAGGACTGATCCCTGCGGGACTCCCATACATTTTGACAGGTTTGATTGAATATTTGTTTACATAACTTCTGGAACCTGTCTGTGAGGTATGAAGTAAACCAGGTGAGGGGCTGTGCCGTTAATACCAAACGTATTTTGGAGGCGGCACAGACAAGAATTGAGTGATCTATGGATCAAAGGCTGCAGATAGTCAAGAAAGTGAGGAGGGAGATTTTTCCTGCATCAGAACAAGTAGCAGTGTATCTAAAGTGTGGACTAGGTGGTTTCGGTGCTGTGGTTGGGCGATAGGCAGTTGAAAGTGGAAGTAGATCATTGGAATGAATGGTGACTGATTGAGCTGTTGAGAACGACTTTTCTAGTACTTAAGAGAAGGGTAAGTTGAGACAGGCCCTATAATTCTTCAGAATGTTGGGATCGAGTCGTGGCGTATTCAGTAGAGGAGTGACTATTCCAGTTTTAAGAGCTGATGGAAAAATTCCTGACCACAAGAGATTGAGTTTACTATTTTTAGTGTAATATGTACAAGTTGAGAAAGGCATTGTTGAGAAAACAGGAGCAGGTATGGGATTCAAGGTCGCAGATTTTATAGTCATTCCTTCAGAATTGTCATGATTTTCTTTTTCCACATTGTGGATAGAAGGAAAATAGAGGAGTGCCAGTGGAACTGGGATCATGAGGCGGACAGCGGAATTGATCTGATCCAGTCTGGAGCGTATGTTTTCGGAACTTTGTCCTGAGAAGAATGCAGAAAATATGGATTGAAGTTCAGACAGGCTGAGGGTGTTAGGCCAGAGAGTTGTTTTTGCCGATCCAAGATTAGAGGTGAGTGGATAAAATAGATTTATGGATGTAGCACACAGAGAACTTGGGAAGAGTAGTAGTCTGTCCTTGCTGAATGATAGCAGAGATTGACTTTGTTTATTTGTTTTCGGAAAAGCTGTTTGGTTGATTTCGGTTTTTGACTTCCGCCACTGCCGTTCTAGTTGCCGGCGTTTGCGTCATCGCATCATGATGTCTTGGGTATACCATGGCGCACGAGGGTCTGTCAGGGAGGAGATGGTCAGTAGGAGTCATGCTCATCAAGCATTTGGGCGGAGAATAGTGTTATAGTGATCAGAGAGGTTCATTGTGGTCAGGAGGTTTGTAAAACGTTCGGAAGCTGTTAAGAGAAGGTATGCAATGTCTAAGGCCCTAAAGATTGGCTACGAGTAAGCAGAATACTTTTCTTCTTTCTGACAGGTTTTGTGTGTTAAGAATGGAAAAAGAATGGCGGAATGATCAGAATGCAGTGCGTCGGTGACAGAAACAGATGACAAGATTAAATGAAAGCATAGTAAACAGCCATTCTAAAAATGAACCAGATCTGTGTGTTGCTTTCGTTTTACCAGTTGAGAGAGAGAATGGTTGGACAGAGAAAAGAGAAAGACGTTTGAAAACCATCTGGAGAACACTGGTTGTCGAAAATGTAAAGTTGAAGTCCACCAAGAATTATAAGTTAGTGGAGAGAGCTGTAGTGTCGAGGATGACTGAATTCTTGGGTTGAAAAAAAGAGAAGATGTTAGGGTGTGTTTTTTACGGCTTGTGAGGGTGGACGGAAAAGGCAGCAGCCATAGTAATAAAGTGGCCAGGTAGCACTACTAACTAGCACTACTTACTACAACTACAACTACTTACTGCGCTGCTACAAACACACAACTACACTACTACTACTACTACTACTCACTACTACTTACTACTACTACTACTACTACTACTACAGCTGCTGCTCTGCTGCTGCTGCTACTACTACTACTACACTACTACAACTACAACTAACTACTACTACTACTACTAACCCACTACCACTACTACTACTAATCTACTACAACTACCACAATACTACCACCACCACTACTATACTACTATTACCACCACCACACCACCACTACTACTACTACTACTTCTACTACTACAACTACTACTATTACTACTACTACTACTACTACTACTACTGCTACTATTACTTCTACTACTATCACTGCTTCACTACTACTACTACTACCAACAACTACTACTACTAACTACTACTCCTACTACACTACTACTACAACTATACTACTATTATTGCTATCACTGCTAGCACTACTACTACAACTGGCTGCTGCTGCTGCTGCAGCGCAGCTGCCTTCTACAACTACTACTACAACTACTACTACTACTACTACTACTACTACTACTACTACTACTCTATACTACTACTATTATTATACAAATACAAACATTTACTACAACCTAATTGTTACATCTGCTGCTGCTGTCTACTACACTACTACTCAACTTCTACTACTGCGCTGCTGTTGCTGCTGCTGCTACTACTACTACTACTACTACTACTACCTACCGCTTGCTGCTGAGCTGCTGCTGCTGCTGCTGCTGCTGCTGCTATTTGCTATCAATACTCTTGTTTTCATTTGCGGCAATGTGTGTGTGTGTGTTGTGTGTGTGTGTGTGTTTGTGTGTTGTGTGTGTGTGTGTGTTAGTGCTACGTGCTTCGCTTCTATTACAAAAAAAATATCGAAAGTGTGTTTATCACCATCCAAGGCCGTTAAAAGAACACACACACATACACACACAGCACCGCATGCACGCACACACACAACACACAGAGGGTAGTGTGTTATGCACTTTAAGCACAACCTCATTATCAACAACATCAAATTGAAGACTGAAGAGAGAGAAGAGAGAGACAGAGAGAGAGACAAGACAAAACAGAGACAGAGACAGAAGGAAGGATGAAGGGAAGGACGGAAGAGAGAGAGAGAGAGAAGAGAGAGAGAGAGAGAGAGAGAGAGAGAGAAGAGAGAGGAGAGAGAGTGAGAGAGAGAGAGAGAGAGCGATGAGAGAGAGAGAGAGGAGAGAGAGAGAGAGAAGAGAGAGATAGAGAGAGAGAGAGAGAGAGAGATATAGAGGGGAAACAATTGGTAAATTAAAGAAAAAGAAACGTACCCAGAAAACTCATGTTGGTGAAAATTAAATAAATACATTTTGAATTTTTGTTTGTTTTGTTTGAAAGAGTAAAAAACAAAAAACCCAACGTAATATAACTTCAAACATGGAAACAAGCAGAACCAAAACAAAAGAGGAAAAGAACACACCGAAAAAGATCAGTGTCCTAGAGGTAACGTGCTGTCCTAGAAAGCGAAAAGTGCCGGGTCGGAAGTGGCGTGGTTCAAATCCCCCGTTGGATCCGAAAATTTTTCCCCATCCACTAGACCTTGAGTGGGTGTCCTGGGGCGTTAGTTCCTTTCGGATGAGACGATAAACCGAGGTCCCGTTGTGGTTAACAAAATTATTTAGCGCACGTAAATGAACCCACGGCAACAAGAGAGTTGTCCTTGGGCAAAGTTCTTGTAGAAAAAAGCCACTTCTGATAGGAAACAATGCAGTTGTAGACAGAAAAAAAATTGGGGTGGCGCTGATCTTGTGGCGACCGCTCTCCCCGGGGAGAGCATCCCGAATTTCTCGCAGAAGAAATCTGACGTGACTAAAGTGATATAAATAAAAAAAATCAATAAATAAAGAAGATGTAACAAATTAATGATTTAATAAAAAAAAAACCCATCAAAGAAACACACACACAACTTCCCTAACCCCCCCCCCACCCCACACCACATACACACACACACACACACAACTACCCCCTTCTTCCCCCACACCACCACCCACCCACCCCCCAACACACACACACCCACACACAAACAACAAGACACAAAACCAAAACACCCCCCACTCACCACCAATACTTACAAACCGCAACCCATGGCAAAAATCAGCAACCACCGCATCTGGGGAAATTCGCTGCTAAGGGGCGAGCTGTCCGGTCAAACTAAAGGGTAGGTAGAACCCTGCACTGGCGTCACAGGAACCTAGGGCAGCCAACAGGGGAGGGACTGTCGACTTTGCAACGGTTGGGAATAACGTCAGAAGGAACCGTTGATGGTGCCCGCCTATGTCCTGTCAAGGTTCTAACCAGCATGCAGTCTTCTGTGATTTGGGTAGGGTCCTCCGTATGACGACCTGTCTTAACCTGCTTTTGTATGGCTGTCCAAGAGGAGGCATCGCCCCACTTCCGTTGTCATGGCGGCGCGTGACGGTTTACAACAGGGTTTTGATTGGATGAGAGGAGTGTGATGGCTTGGTTTCAGGGCTTGTCAGGATGTGTGGTGTGTGTGTGTGTTAGTGTGTGTGTGTGGTTGTGGGGGGGGGGTTATGTTGGTGTTAAAGTTATGATTTTAATCTGTCTGTGTCAACTTTGGTTTAAAAAAAAAATGTAGATACTGTTTATACATGTGTGTGGTGTGTGTGTGTGTGTGTGTGGTGTGTGTGTGTGTGTGTGTGTTGTTTGTAAATGAGGGAATGTGTGATATTATGTATTAAAGTAAGTGTTGTGTGTGTGTTGCATGCTTAGACCAGGTCCTAATTTCTCCTCCTCTCTTTATCCCCTATCACACACATACACACACACAGGCACA
Source organism: Rapana venosa (assembly GCA_028751875.1). NCBI lineage: Eukaryota > Metazoa > Mollusca > Gastropoda > Neogastropoda > Muricidae > Rapana > Rapana venosa. The sequence continues at coordinate 8,402,157 of CM054164.1, forward strand.
CACAGAGCGATCAAGAGAGAGAGAGAGCGAGAGAGAGAGAGAGAGAGAGAGAGAGAGAGAGAGAGAGAGAGAGAGAGAGAGAGAGAGAGAGAGAGAAAGAGAGAGAGAGAAAGAGTCACTATAATTAAATTATGATATTAAATATAGGCAGAATCCATAACTATCTCTCATGAATGAAAACCATGTTTTCCCATGAAACATAGAAGTATATACTGCCATCCTCACACACTCTCTCTCTCTCTCTCTCTCTCTCTACTCTCACTCATCTCTCTCTCTCTCCTCTCTCTTTTTCTTCTGCCTTCCCATACTGGGTAGGATCCAACGTGCCAGGTCTTCCCTGTGCATGTCTGTTCTGTCACTCTGCAGGAGTCTGCCGCTAGGGCCTCAGCCCACACATCCCACTTTCAGAGCAGCTCATTTTCTTCATACAGGAGTTTTGCGTTTCCCTAACCCACCAAACGCTGATCTTCTTCTTCTTCTTCTTCTTCTTCTTTTCTTCTTTTTCCTTTTCTCTTCTTTTCTCTCTCTTCTTCTTCTTCTTCTTTTCTTCTTCTTTTCTTCTTCTTCTTCTACTTCATCTTCTTCTTCTTCTTCTTTCTCTTCTTCTTCTTCTTTTTTTTTTTTTTTTCTTCTTTCTTCTTCTTTCTTCTTCTTCTTCTTCTTTCTTCTTCTCTCACTTCCTTCTTCTTCTTCTTCTTCCTCTTCCTTCTTCATCTTCTTCTTCTTCTTCTTCTTCTTCTTCTTCTTTGTGGAAGCGCCAGACAGCACCTCCTGAGGCCCTGACAAATGCTGTGGTGTACTCAAGGCCCTCCAGGGGTCCGAAGAGTTTGTCCCTCATCGGCAGGTCAGTAGGCCAGATATCGGCCAGTCCTCAGGTTTTGGTGTGTTGAATAGACAGGTCTGGAGGAGGAAGTGTTCTTCCACTGTCATGGGAGAAGTGACACAACGACACCCTGCAGAATCACCAAAGTAGAACTTGGTAAACATGTGATGTCCGAGTCTGCAGTGTCCAGTCCTCAGCCTCACAATGGTCACTTGGTCTTCTCTGGGCAGGAGGTAGTAGTCATCCTTACTGTGGAAATTAGGGCGCTGCTGAAGCCACTCTTCTCTTTTGCTTTTCCTTCACAATCGTCTTTGCCTCTTCATAGTCACCTCCTGCTCCTCTTGAGGCATCTGACCTCCTGTCTTTGCCAGAAGGTGGTCAGCTTGAGGCATCTGACCTCCTGTCTTTGCCAGAAGGTAGTCAGCTTGAGGCATCTGACCTCCTGTCTTTGCCAGAAGGTAGTCAGCTTGAGGCATCTGACCTCCTGTCTTTGCCAGAAGGTGGTCAGCTTGAGGCATCTGACCTCCTGTCTTTGCCAGAAGGTAGTCAGCTTGAGGCATCTGACCTCCTGTCTTTGCCAGAAGGTGGTCAGCTTCCTCGTTGCCATGGATGCTGCAGTGTGAAGGAACCCACTGGAGGACTGTGTGCTCAGTGGCCTGCTGCAGGGCAACAAGAGCGGAGGCAAGGGCGTTGAGTTCCTTATTCTGTGAGTTTTCAATGAAGCACAGACAACGCGTCTGAGAAGATGACAAACTCTGGGGTGAATTGCCTCTCTGTTGGTGCAGAGCATATGGCTGATGTCAACAGTGCATCAGCTTCAGCCCTGAAGTTTGTTTGAGAACTGTCCAGTTGGTACTGATTGGCGGATTTCTGTGCCATCTTTTAATATAATGAAGACTCCACTGCCTCCATTTCTTGTAGCGTCTTCTGCTGATCCATCTGTGAGTGCATGTGTCCAGAGTTCTCTTGAAGAGGTCTTTTCCATGTAAAAAAAAGGACCATAAACTATGTGGTCGTAGGGGGGTGAGGCACCAGAAACCTCAACCTCTCTAGGGCCAGCATTTTGGGGTCAACACCCATCTCCTCTCCCTCGCTGTTTTACCTTCCCTCACCCTAAAGAGGCAGGTACCCATTTGCAGCTAGGTGAACTGGGGGACTGTACCGAAGCCAAGCCATACAAATGGTCACTCATCCAAGTGGTAACCACGCTCAATGCTGCTTAACCTTAGCTTGGGAAAAGCGACTGCTCTGACCACTGAGCTATCGCATCCCCTCCATTTACTCTAGCCTAAGTACTTTTCTCACTTGCTATTATTGTTTTTCTATTGAAGGGATTCCAGGGACTGTCTTTGTATCTCGCAGCTTGTTTTCTTCTCTTTGTTTTATAAACAAAGTATGGGCAGTCAGTTTTTGCACATGACCATTCCAAAAACATCATCTGATTCACACAGAACTGTGTCTCTGTCGTCATTGCTATTCAGCACAAACTTTTTAAAATAGTTTGTTCCTGTCTGTACCATCCAGGTGTCTTATCACAGATCTGTCAGTTATAATTGCCACAAAGTCTTTACCCCCAGTACATTCAAATTCACCAACGGTGCTGTCAAAGTCTGGAAGTTGGGGCAATCCTATCAGCACAGTCTCTAAACGCAGCCGCACTGTCACAATCCTTTGAGCACAAAGAAGCTGTATCATCCAGCTCATGCAGTACACACCTTGCTCCCTGTTACACCGATCTGTTTTCTCTTGTCGTGTGGACTGTGCTCACCTCTTGCTGCTGGAAACCAGCAAACTTGCTGGAGACACACTGTCCTGACTAGTGAAGGCTGTGGTCGCGCATTGCTTGCTTCTGCTGTGGCTGCTGTGCCCTCCTCATACCACTACCACGTCCACTGGGGGGTTTCTCTCTGAAGTAGTGTACTTGTGACCTGCTGTTTAACCCTGGATCTGCCATGCTTGTTGAGGACTATCCGGTACTGGTTGCAAAGCAGCAGCAGCAGCAAACTGGTGTGGGTATGGCCTGTTGTTTCCCAGCTGGTGACTGTGTTGTCTGTCAGCGCTATGGTCAGCATCATCTCCACAGCTGCTGGAAGTCCAGTAACTGGCATGGTTGGCAGTACAGCGAAAAAATAAGATTATCAGAGCTCTCTATAACATGCCTGTGGCTTTGCTCACATCACAGTGACCAGAGAGAGAGAGAGAGAGAGAGAGAGACAGAGGAAGTAGACAGAGACAGAGACAGAGACAAGAGACAGAGACAGAGAGAAAACATACAGACAGACAGTCGGAGACAGGAAAACAGAGACAGAAGCATTGTCTATCTTGGATATATCTATATTCTATATATCTCTCTATATAATTATATATAAGCTTAATCCAAAACCAAACAGCCATAAACCAACACCCCCCCCCCCACACACCACACCCACACCACCACTTACCCATCTCCCTCTTCCAGGACAAAGTTTACATCAACTCTCACCCCACTCCCTCCCTCCCTCCCTCTCCTCTTCCCTCCACCCCACCTCATCTCCTGCCCACCTGTTCTCACCCCACCTATTCAAAGAAACAGTAGGCAGGAACCTGAAGGAATAGTTTCACCACATAAGGATTTAAATGACGTGTGTTCCACAGTGTCCCCCTTTATTGCTATACTGCAGTGTACCTTTGTTGAGGCTCTTTCTAGGAATGAGTCATATGTCTACCGTCACCGTCACCGAATCCTTTGGGGCGCCTTCGAAGCTTTGTCAACCGCCTTTCTCCAGTCCTCTCGTCTCTCAGCCGTCCTCAGGGTGTCTCTCAGCTCCGTGTCTGTCCACTCTCGAATGTTGTCCTCCCATCTCTTCCTTTGTCTGCCTCTTCTTCTTCTTCCTCCCCTCACTGTGCCTTGTAGGATTGTTTTAGCAAGACCAGAGGAGCGTGTGTCATGACCACACCACTTCAGTTTTTGTCTGACGAGTGTCTACAATGGGTTAAAAAACAGCATTTGTAGGGGTGTGGGTGTGGGTGTAAGTGGGTGTAGAGGGGGATGGGGGGAGGGGAGGGGAGGGGAGGTGTGTGTGTGTGTGAGAGAGAGAAAATGCAGCAGGAGTGTGGAGAATATATAAAGAAATACAGAAATAATAAATAATAAATAAATAAATAAATGAATGAATGAATCTATCTATCTATCTATCTATCTATCTATCTATCTATCTATCTATCTATCTATCTATCTATCTATCTATCTATCTATCTATCTATCTATCTATCTATCTATCTATCTATCTATCTAGCTACCTACCTACCTATCTATCTATCTATCTATCTATCTATCTATCTATCTCTCTATCTCTCTATCTATCTATCTATCTATCTATCTATCTATCTATCTATCTATCTGTGTGTGTACCTATGTATGTAGGTATATATCTATGGAGGAAGGTGTCAGGATGGTTAAGACGTTTGCCTGCCAACAAGTAAACCGTGAGGTTCTGGGTTCAATTCCCACCCTCGCCCTTTCTTCCCACTTTGACGAAAAAATCAAAGTGAATGTCAAAGTCCTTCGGATGAGACTATAAACCGAGGCCCCGTGTGCGAACGCATGCAGAACATCTTGCGCACACGTTAAATCCTGTTCCGCTGTTCGAAAGAGTAGGCCATTGTGTGCCGGTGGGAACAGATGACAAAATTAAAAAACCCGCATACACACGCATAAATTAAAAAAATAAAAAATAAAAATAAATGTCATCTGAGCGCTTTGATTTGTTGCTTTACAAGATTCAGCGTTATATAAATTCCATACATTATTATTATTATTATTATTATTATTATTATTATTAAATAATAATAATAATATAATAATAATATTATATGTATGTATGTATGTATGTATGTGTGCGTGCGTGCGTGTGTGCACGTACGTATGTATGTATGTATGTATGTATATATATATGTGTAATGTATGCATGCATGTATGTATGTATGCGTGTGGTGTGTGTATGTATGTGTGTGTGTGAGGGGGTGGTGCATGCGTGTGTGCGTGTATGTATGTATGTATGTATGTATGTATGTATGTATGTATGTATGTATGTATGTATGTATGTATGTATGTATGTATGTATGTATGTATGTATGTATATATATATATATATATATATATATATGTATTATGTATGTATGTATGTATGTATGTATGTATGTTGTATGTATGCGTGTGTGTGTGTGTGGGGGGGGGGGGGGTCATACGTGTGTGTGTTTGTGTGTGTGCGTGTGTATATGTATGTATGTATATATATATGTATGTACATATGTATGTATGTATGTATACATGTATGTATACATGTGTGCGTGTGTGTTCGTGCGTGCTGTGTGTGTGTGTGTGTGTGTGTGTGTGTGTGTGTGTGTGTGTGTGTGTGTGTGTGTGTGTGTGTGTGTGTGTGTGTGTGTGTGTGTGTGTTGTGTGTGGTAAAACTGGAATATATTCTCTTTTCTGTTCTGATTAGTGCGAGATAAATCAGATTTTGGTATGATCTTATTACTGACAATTCTGACAAACTTTCATCAAAATTGTATTATGTATTATATGGTTTATAAACGAAGAGAGTGTATTGCTCAGAATGGATACAGAATATTTATAACGTTTTTATAGACACAGGGTTTGTTTGTGTGTGTGTGGGAAACAGACTTTTGTAAACGAAGATAGTTTATGTCGTAATGTCATAAAGGATTAAAGGATAATTGTGAAAAATCGTGGTCAGAAGAGCTGCAATGAAGAAATATAATACATATTTTATTATAACTACAAAAACATGTTTTAAAAAGGAAAAGCATATTAGTGAGTTGCCATATAACAATATGGTTTCATTATTTAGATTCAGGTGTGTTAATCTTTCCTTGCCGACTGAAACAGGATGACTGAATGTATTCAACATGAACATCGTCTTTGTAAAATGTGAGATGAAAACAACAGGCATTGAGTTTCACTTTATCATGGAATGTCCGAAGTTTTCTGATCTTCGGAAGAATGTCCTACCTCAGGAATATCTGTCTCCAAGATCTGCGCCCACAGTTTGTAATTTGTATGTTTGTCCGTCGTGTCCGATGATGACCTCCAAAACAGCAGAGGAGGCAGCTGCCGTTTTGGAAACTGGGCAGAAATTTGATTATAGTGGAGATGCCTTGCCCACAGTACATCCCCACTCTCTCGGCCAAGTGGGCATAAGGACAGTCAGCGTTGGAGATGTTCTCCAAAGGCCAACCAGCCCCCAGGGCTGCAGCACATAAGGACTGTGCGAGTCAAGCCTCCTAGTCAGAGAGTCATAGTCGATCACTAAAGACTAAGCTGTAAAGTGGAATTCCAGGAGTGGGAAAGAAAGCCACTGGTCATACAACCTCTCACTTTGCTGTTGTCCTCAGCGTCAATGGTTTAAAGAACTGTGATAAAGCCCAGGCGCTGACGGCAATTCGTAATTTGTTCTGTCAAAAAGACGTTATTAAAACTTTGCAAATGTATGGTCAAGAGTAAGGTTGCATGACATTGATGAAAAGGTTGACTACATTTTTATTTCTGTCACATGCAGTGTTGTAAACGTTTTTTTGTTAATGCAAATTATGTAATTCTGTTACAGTTGATGTTGTTTGCTGAAATCCTCCATGCCCCCAAGAGGGATTAAAGGCGAATTAAATCTTGAATCTTGTGTGTGTGTGTGTGTGTGTGTGTGTGTGTGTGTGGTGTGGTGTGTGTGTTTGTGTGTGTGTGTGTGTTTGTGTGTGTGGTGTGGTGTGTGTGTGTGTGTTTGTGTGTGTGGTGTGGTGTGTGTGTGTGTGTGTGTGTGTGTGTGTGTGTGTGTGGTGTGGTGGTGTGTGTGTGTGTGTGTGTTTGTGTGTGTGGTGTGGTGGTGTGTGTGTGTGTGTGTGTGTGTGTGTGTGTGTGTGTTGTGTGTGTGTGTGTTTGTACACACGGGTGGGGTGATGATGATGGTGGTGGTGGTGGTGGGGAGGGGGGGGGGGTTTAGGAGGCTGGGGAATAAACAGTCCAGTGGTTAGAGCGTTGCGCTCGTGATCTGACGGCCCGGGATCGAGCCACCACCCGTTATGAGGGGATTCCCCCTGGAGTTAACATCAGTACCCACTTGGTTTCAACATGGCTTATTCACTATTCATACAGTATCAGCAAACAGCACCACAGCAGTGGACAGGCATCAAGCTACAGCTGATTTTGAGCCCCCCCCCCCCCCCGCCCACGAGGAGTTCGCATAGGATGCTTATGCAGACAAGTGACATATATCTATATATAAACAAAACAATCTCCATATATACAAATACCATTACACAAAAAGTGAAGACAATATACAACACTACCAAACTAAAGTAAACAGAAAGTGTAACAAAAATGCACACACACTCCAGGAAGCAGTAGTACAATAGGAATGACAACAGGAAAGAGCAGAAACTGTTCATATCAGCCCAATAATGTCACACCTCTACACTTCAACACACGGAGAAAGAAGAAGTAGAAGAACACTCTATCGCAGAACCGTTTACTTTATTTACTTTTATATTCTAAAATCTTTTGGATTTGTCAGTAAATTCATGCACTGTTTTGATAATTTTTAATGTTATCATCAAAAGCTCAATTGTCTGTCCCCACATAGTAAGGTTATACACTCTCTTCATTGGTTTTAGGGTATCCATTGTTTGACGGCCAACAGTTGAACAGTATGGACAGTGAAGAACGAAACGTTCAGAATGAACAATGAACAATGAACAAATTGTTTATTTATTATAGGGTTATAGAGTAACATTGGCGCTTAAGACTTCTATCTTCCTGTCAGTGGCTTCCTTTCGGCTTTCCCCCCAAAACCATCCTCACTCCATCCCATCCCCATCCATACCATCCATCCATTCCATCCATCCATCCATCCATCCATCCATGAATGCGTGCAAGCAGAGACAAAGACAGACACAGAGACAGGAAGAGACAGAGACAGAGAGAGAGAGAAAGAGAGAGAGAGAGAAGAGAGAGAGAGAGAGAGAGAGAGAGAGAGAGAGAGAGAGAGATGTAGACTGACAATACGAGAGAAAGAGAGAGAGAGAGAGAGAGAGAGAGAGAGAGAGAGAGAGAGAGAGAGAGGGGAGAGAGAGAGGTGGGGGGAAGAAGTAGATTGACAATACGAGAGAAGAGGGAGAGAAGTAGACTGACAAATAAAAAGGACAGAGGTAGAGAAAAAACAAAGATTCACACCCACACCACACAAGCACCCACAGACACACACCACTCCCCCCCCCCCCCCCCCAACCCACACACACCCACCCAAACCTATATCCACACCCACCCAACCCACCCACACCACACCCACACCACCCACCTACCCCCCCACACACACCCACACACACTACCCCCCAAACCATCACCCCACACCACACCCACACCTACCCCCCCAACCACACCACACCTCACCCCTCAACACACCACACCACACACCCAATCACCCCCCCCCACCACACCACACCCACACCTACCCCACCAACACCTACCACACACCCTCACCACCCCACACCCACACACACCACACCCACACCTACCCCCCACACACACAACCACACCCACACCTACCTCCACACCACACCACAACCACACCTACCCCACACCTCCACTACCCACACCCACACACACCACACCCACACCTACCCCCCACTACACCACACTACCTACCCCACACCCTCACACCACCACACCCACACACCCCACACCACACCTACCCCCACCCTCCACACCCACACCCACCACACACACACACACACCAACCCCCACACACGACACCACCCTCCACACACCCACACACCACCACACACACCACACCACCTTACCCCCCTCCTCCTCACCCCCCACACCCTCATACAGACGATCAGTGAGCTGACAATCAAGGAGGAATGTTTATCATAAAGGTCGACACTGCAGCCATACAGTCACACACATCACACACACACACACACACATCCACAGTCACACACAAAGAACACACAAACAGTCAACCCCACATCACACACACATAAGTCAAAACCAGATACTCACAAAACACATACAAGTCAAACAAACAGTCACACACCATCCCCACACACCAGTCCAAAAACACACAAAAGTCACACACCATACAGTCACACCATTCAAAAAATTCATCAAAACACATAACCCCAAGCACACACACACCCACAACACACCTTTTTACGTCAAAAAAAAGGGGGCAAGTTCAAAACCACACACCCGGCAAACACAAAGTTCCAAAAAACATTAAAAAAAACCCTCCTTCAACGACGGGGTTCCAAACAAAAACCACCACAAAACAACAAACCCCAAAAAACAAAAAAATTCACTTTTTTAAAGGGGGGCCAAAAAAAACCCCCAAACATTTAACAAAAAAAGAAAAAAAAAATTAAAAATTTTTTCCAAACCCCCCAAAACCCCCCTTTTTTAATCCCCCAAAAACATAAAAAAAGGGTCAAAAAACACGGGAAAGGTTTACCTTCCAGAACAACAAAAAAGTTAACAACAAAAAAGGCCCCCAATTCAAAAACAAAACAAAAACAGTTACAAAACATACCGTCCCACAAAGTCAACAAATACAGTCGCCAAAATTTAAGTCCAAAACCGGGTCTTTTTTAAACTTTACACCCCGGGGACACCCCCATCTCAACAAAAAAATGGGATTTTCCCAATAAAAATCACACCTTACAAAACCAAAAGTCCAACAAAGCCAAACTTAAAAAAATTTCAAAAAATTTAAAATTCACCCAAAGACAAAACACAGCCCCCCACAAAATTTTTTTACATTCCCCCCAAAAATTCAAACAAACCAAAAAAAGCAAAACGAAAAACATCCCACCCCCTTAATTTTTTAAAGTCTTTTAACACAATCCCCAAAAGAAAACAAAAGGTTAACCCCTTTCATCCAAAAAAAAATTTCAAACAACCGACATCCCAAAACTAACGGGGGTCCAAACAACCGGTCCACCACCAAACAAAAAAAACAGCCATAAAAAATAAATCAAACCACGGTAACTCAAAAGGGGACAAAAAAATTTTTTCCTTCCCTAAAGGCCAAATTAAACAACGGGGATTCAACCCACACAAAGAAACACAAAGAAAAAAACAACATTAAACGGGGAAAGTACACAAAAGGGGTAAGACGCCCTTTTTTTCCCCACACAGGTACCTTTTAATAAAAAGGGTTAAAAAGTCTTCAAAAGGCCAAAAAAAATAAACGTAAAAAACGGTTTTTTCCAAATAAAACCGTCACAAAACTTTCCAAAAAAACTTCCAAAAAAATAAACCCTTTTTCCCATAATTTTAACAAAAAAGTAAACAAACCCCCCTTTTTTTCAACAAAGCCCCTTTTTAAAACTAAATTAATTTACCCCAAAGACAATTTAAACTAAATCCAACACAGTACAAAAAACTTTTTTTGTAAAACAAAGTAAAAGTTTACAAAAAACCCCCCAAAGGCCCCCCCCACACAAAAACACCATCGAGGGGACTTTTAAATTAAAAAGCCCAAAAAAAAGGTAAATTGAAAAAAAAAACCCCCAAAACACAAGGGGTTTACACCCATTTTTTAACCCCCGCCCCAAAAATCCCCAAAAGGAAAAACTTTAAACCCCCAGTCTCACCACAGCACACACACGTCACACAAAATCCCCCAGTCCCCAAAAACAAAAGTCCCAACATAGTCCACACACAGACACAAAAACCAGTCAAAACCAAAACAGTCACACACATTCACCCCTTACAGTCACACACCAGCACACACAATCACCCACACAGCCACACACCAAAAGCCCACACATCACACACACACACAAAACACACAACACAAAAATCTCACACACACCACACCACAGCCCCAAAACCACATCACAACAAAATTCACACACATCCACCACACATTTAAAACACCAGTCGCCACACAGCCAACACGGGCACACACCCAGTAACACTCGAAAACCACACGTCACACACAACCAAACCACAAAAGCAACACACAGCCACAACACAGTCACAAAACCGTCACAACACATAAAACACACAAAAAGACCAAAACCAGTAAAACCCCACACATCACACACCCCGCACAAAAAGTCACAACCACAGTCACAAAACATTCACAAAACAGCACAAAAACATTTTTCACACAGACCACCCCCAAAAAGTCACACACAGTAACACAAAGTCACACACACAGCTCCACACGAAACCCCACAGTCCACACACACACACACACATTTCACACCAAGTCACACAAGAATTTTCAAAACAAATTACACACACCAAGTCCCACCACAGTCCACACAACACTTTCACAAACATCACCACCCGGGTAAAACACACACACACAGTCAACACACACCAACACACAACCCAGTCACAAAATCAGTCACCACACCCCACAAAAAAAACATTCCCCCCCCCCCCCACATTTACACACACCCCAACAACACACAACCACCACACACAGTAAAACACACAAACAGCACCCCCACCCCACACACAAACACCCCACAACACAGCCCAAAAACACACAAAATCCCCAAAAACAACATGCCCCCCACCCCAACACACACCCGTCACATCCACAAAAGGTCAAAACACACGGGTTAAAACACACACAATTTTACCCCACACAGCCACCACCCCTTAAAACACACACACAAACACCCCACACACACAAAAAAGCCCAAACAAGACCACAGGTCACAACCAAGTCACAAAACAGTCAAAACACATTTACACCCAAAGTCACACACACCAGTCACCCCCACAATTTACACACACGTCACAAAACCCAGCCCCACACACCAAAAACCACACACAAAATTCACCCACACATTCCCCCACCAGTAAAACCCCACACTTTTCCCCACACACGTCACACCCACATTTCACACACAAAAAACACACACAGTAAACACACACTTTTCACCCCAAAACACAGTCAAAACACACAGTCACACAAAAAGGTTAACACACAAAAACCAAACACACACATTTAAAAAACCCACAGTCACACAAACACCGAACACACAGTCACACAAACACACAGAAAACCACACAGTCACAAACACCCTTTACACACAAACGGGCCCAACCCAAAACCACACCCCATTTCCCACACACACAGTACACACAAAACACCAAAAAAAAATTTAAAAACAACAGTCAAACACACACATCACACACACACAAAAATCACCCCCCACACTAAAAAAGTCACCCACACCACACAAAAGCTACCCCAAAATCAAAACAACAGTCACACACCCACCATTTCAACACACAGCCCAACAAAAAACACACAAAGTCCCCCACACAAAACCAACACAAAAGTCCACACACACAAAAAGTCACACACACACAAAGTCCCCTTTTTTGGGTCAGCTGACAAAAACACGCCCGCCTCCCCAGACTCGAACTCCCCCCCTCACCCCCCCCCCCTTTCCCCTTCCCCTTTCCCCCTTTCCCCCCTCCCCCCCTCCCTTCCCCCCTATCTTTAGTTTACCCCCTTTTACTCGCCCCTTGAGCATGGTCTGGATGCTAGTTTTAAAAAGGTGGAAAATCAGAGACTTTTCTTACTGTTGTAGTAGCACACGTCTAGCACAACCCCACACACACCAACATACACCACACACACACACCCCCACCAAACAACACAAACCACACAACCCCCCCCCCCCAAACACACACAAAAACCACACACCCCACACATAACACAAAACCAAAAACCCCAAACCACCCCCCCGCGCGCCACAAAACACGTCACACACACGACCACACACGCGCGCCACAACCCACAAACACACACGCACGCATACACACACATGCACTAACGCATACACATGCACCCATACGCTTTGCAAACACACACAAAAAACCCCAAAAACACTCCCCCCCCCCCCCCCCCCCCCTTCACCCCCCCTTTTTATATGTCCGGCAAAATTCCCTTCTGCGTAAAGCCAGGTTTCCCTTTCCCCTAAAAAGGGTGTGTCGCCAAAAGGGAAAAACAGCGCCATAAATTTTCCATTTAAAAAAAAAATCTATTTTTTTTCCTCCCTTACAGCTTTGTTTTTTACAAGTTAAAAAATTTTTGTTTTTCCACCAGGGGACAGTTTCCTTTTTTTCCCGTGGGTTTTTTTACGTGTGATAAATTTGAAATGTTGCAAAACGGGAAATTTCTTTTTATGGGCCCAATCCAAAGACTAACCCAGAACCACTAAAATTTTTAGACGGTGGGGGGGAAAATTTGGGGGTCACGCACTGGGTTAAAAACCCCCCACTGCTTATTTCCAAGGCAGCTGGTTCGGCCCCCAAAACCCCTTGGGATTAAAAACCCAAAAACCAAAACCCAAGGGCAGATAAAAAGGAAGGAAGGAGGCAGGAGGTTAAGACTTTTGCCTCCAACAAGTAAACCGTGGTTCGGGGTTCGTTTCCCACCTCCCCCCTTTTTTCCCATTTTGCAAAAAATCAAACTAAATGTAAAAGCCCTTTTCGTAGGAGACTATAAACCGAGGCCCGTGTGCGAACGCATGAAAAAAGAAACCGGCACACGTTAAAACCCTTTTCCGTTTTCGAAAAGAGAGCCATTGTGTCCGGGGGGGGAACAGATGAAAAAAAATTGAAAAAAACCGTTTCCCCCGGGAGATTTGGATAAAAAAAAAAAAAGAATGAGTGCTTATTCCTTATCCTCAAATTAAAAAAAAAAAAAAAAGTCTCTCACAGAGCGCTTTGATTTGTTGCTTTACAAGATTCAGGGCTATATAAATTCCATACATTATTATGATTTTTTATTATTATAATCATTGACGCTGTCTCTTATAGGGGAACAGGCCCCCTTGTGGGGATAGCATGCGGGGGGGGGGGGGGGGGCTGTCAGTACAAACAGCATCCCCCACCTTCTGGAAATTCTGTGCTAGAAAATCCCTCTTTTCTATCCCTCTCTTTTGTTTCTTTCTGCCTTCTTCTTCTTCTTCTTCTTCTTCTTCATCTTCTTCTTCATCATCATCTTCTTCATCTTCATCATCATCTTCTTCTTCTTCTTCTTCATCTTCTTCTTCTTCTTCTTCTTCTTCTTCTTCTTCTTCTCTTCTTCATCATCATCATCATCATCTTCTTCTTCTTCTTCTTCTTCTTCTTCTTCTTCTTCTTCTTCTCTTCTTCTTCTTCTTCTTCTTCTTTTTCTTCTTCTTCTTCTTCATCTTCATCATCATCATCATCTTCTTCTTCTTCTTCTTCTTCTTCTTCTCCTTCTTCTTCTTCTTCTCTTCTTCTCCTCCGTGTCTATTTTCTGCCTTCTCCATCCATTCTCCAGCCTCCCCCCTCCCCCCTCCCCCACCCTACCCCCCTACCACCACCACCCCCCCCCCCCCCCCACCCCCGCAGAAAGACTTAAAAGATCACCAAATCTCTCTAACGCAGAAGTCGGATGCGCTGGGCCTGACTTGTCAGGCGCTTAATTAACGGCAGCGTAACGCATTTTGTGACAGATAACAACAGGTTTTGCCCGAGCGTTCGACGAAGAGAGAAAAAAAAGAGAAGAGAAGAGAAGATACAGGGATGGAGTGTCTATGAGGCTGAGGGAAGGGGGAAAGATTTAGAAGCCCCCTCCCCTCCCCTCCCTTCCCTTCCCCCCTAAAACTGTCTCTCACTTTAGTCCTGCATTCATTCTGTGACCACTGAAACACATAAAGCACCCACGTCAGACAGACTGGTCCCTACGAAGTCCTCTCCCCCCAACAGCTACCCCCCTCCCCCTCCCCCTGCGAGTCATAATCCTCTTCTTTGTGTTTAGAAACCATTTGTCTTGTGAATGCTTTTTCTTTCTTTCCTTCCTTCCTTCCTCCTTGTTGTTCTTCTTGTTTCTGTTATTCTTTTTCTTCTTCTTCTTTTCTTCTTGTTCTTCTTTCTTGTTGTTCTTGTTCGTTTTGTTCTTCTTCTTTTTTTCCTCCTCCTTCTTCTTTCCTCCTCCTCCTCCTTCCTCCTTCCTCCTCCTCCTCCTCCTCCTTCTTCTTTTTCTTCTTTTTCTCCTTCTTCTCCTCCTTGTTTCTTTCTCCTCAGGGCGATGTATTCCGGTCCGTAGACAACCCCCCCCCCCCACCCCAACCCTTTGGTGTGGGGTAGCCAGGACCCATGAAAGATGTGTGTTTATTTATTTATTTATTCTTTTATATCGAGGATAAAGGAATAAGCACTTATGCGCTTTTTTTTTTACATCTAGTCCCCGTGTGTATGCGGTTTTGTCAATTCAGTCATCTGTTCCCACCGGCACACAATGGCCTACTCTTACGAAAAGCGGAACAGGATTTAACGTGCGCGCAAGATGTTCTGCGTGCGTTCGCACACGGGGCCTCGCTTTTTTATTGTCTCATCCGAAGGACTTTTGGAGAGAGTGGAGTCGGCGCTGATGTTAACTCCAGGGGAAGATATCCCTTCCTTGACTAGGCTATCCCGTCCTCTCTGTTTGTCTTTTGACAGAGTTTGACAGAGTGTGTGTGTGTGTTGTGTGTGGCTGGCCAAGTCTGCAAGAGCTGCATTAGAACAGAAGGGAATCGTCCTCCCCCCCCCCCCCCCCCCCCCCCCCCCCCCCCCCCCCCCCCCCCCCCCCCCCCCCTTGTGGTTTAAAAGCTGAGAGCTGGTTGGATGAGGGGTGGGGGGTGGGGGGGGGGGGGAGGGCAGAAGGGGAAAGTGGTTTCATGCAGGAAATAAGAGAATTAGGAAGGAACAATGAATAATGAACAAAGTGTTGGCCCATTGGTATGAACAACGAACAGACAGAAGTTGGCATGACACGTTGTGCGTTTGTGTGTGTGTGTGTGTGTGAGACATGGACCCAGAGAAACTTGTCTGCGTTTGGTTGGTGGGGAGGGGGGGGGGGGGGGGGAGGGGGTGAGGGGGGGGGGGGGGGGTTATTCAAGGAGTGTGGCTGATTCAGCGCGGGCTGTAGAGGTTAAAATAATGGCTGTTGTTCATTACCCCAGGTAGAAAGTCAATCAAGCCGCTCAGCAAAAAGGCTGCACACCGGTATTAAAAAAATCACTCTTTTCCTTCTGTTTGTCTATGTAACTCTTATATTCATACTGCACGTACTAAGGCATCCACAGAAATGAAAACCACTTTTTTGTAAAAGACTAGCCTCTGACTCAAAACTCATGTGATTTTGAACAAATTTGGTAGGTTTGAAATTTTAAAATTTTTTCGGCATACACTGAACCCCCTCAGTCCTTTGTTGTCTGCTAGCTTCCTTACCGCAATATGCATGTTCGGGTCAACGCTGTAGGAATACAGGCAATCCTCATTTGATGGTTATTTCGAACTTTCTCGTGACTACCTGGTATTGCTCTATGTCCTCAATAAAAAAAACACACACAAGTGCATAGTCCATTTTTTCATGCTTAAAAAAATATGTGAAAAATCACCATTTTTCCCCCCACTGGCACTCTATATAAGATACTACGTGACCCCCAAATTACTACCGGTGTGCAGCCAAAGCCTGTTACTGGCTCTCAGCACCTGAGCTCTTCCCTACCACTTCCTCCTTCGTCTGCTTTTTTGTTTGATTTACCACAACACGCAGCCGGTTTTTTTTTTAAATAAAAAAAACAAACAACCCCACAAGTACATCTGGGTTCAAATCGCATAGATATTTATTTTTAGTTATTTATACCACTTTCAAGTGACGGCAGATTTCTCTGCGTGAAATTCGGGCTGTTCTCTCTCCCCGGGCAGAGCGCGTCGCCACAAGATCAGCGCCACCCATTATTATTTTCTTCTTTTTTCTGTCTGCAAGTGTATTTGTTTCCCTATCAGAGTGACTTTTTTTCTACAGAATTTTGCCAGGAACAACTCTCTTGTTGCCGTGGTTTTTTTTTCACGTGCGCTAAATAATTATGTGTAACACACGGGACCTCGGTTTTTCGACTCATCCGAAAGACTAGCGCCCAGACCACCACTCATGGTCTAATGGATGGGGGAAAAGTTTCGGGCCCAAACGGGATCGGAACCACCGCACACTTCCGACCCGGACTTTTCGCTTTCTAGACAGGCGCGTTACCTCTAGACCACCGACCGGCCTTGAAAACAAGATCGTCAGATTCATACAAGATGTCACTATTTTTAAAATTTTTATTATCATTTTTTCTAGTATAAATGAACAAGCACACACTGGGGTGCTTCCCGCCCCCCCTCACTCTTAAATCTAGTCCCTGTGTGCATGCAGTTTTGTGAATGCTGTCGTCCGTCCCCACTGGCACAAATAGCCTACTCTTCCGAAAAGGGGAACAGGTTTTAACATGTGTGCAAGATGTTCTGCGCGTGCACACACAGGACCTGGCTTTATATTCTCACCCCAAGTTTCCGCCCAACACTTCTGTTTGATTTGAAATAGTTTGGAAGATTTCCACATGATGTCTCTGACGGGTCAAGGGGCGCAAATCATGGGTGTTTTTTCTTTTTTTTTTAGAATAAGAAATTGCTAGATGCAAATATGGAGATTTCCCTGCGTGAATTTAAAGAATTGAGGGTGTAAAACGTGTCTGAAGAAACAGGTTTCTTGTACCTGGTTATAGATTAAAGAGGCTTAGGCGTTTGAAACATTTAGTTTTGGCGGCCATTTTGGATTGTTTCTATGGCAACAGTGCAAATAAACGAGTAATTTACAGATTTTTAGCATTTACAAGTGACGCCCTTTCAATGTATCAGCAGGTGGACAAAAAACACGAACAGTCTTAGGTTCAATTCCACCCCAAAACACACACACACACACACACACACACACACACACACACACACAACACACACACACACACACACACACACACACACACACACCACACGCACGCACGCACGCACGCACGCACGCACGCACGCACGCACACACACACACACACACACACTCTCTCTGTCTCTCTCTGTCACTCTCTGTCACTCTCTCTCTGTCTCTGTCTCTCTCTCTCTCTCTTATATATATATATATATTTATATATATCCGTAAGGGCGGGGACTGGATGTAAAAAAGCACATGGGTGCTTATTCATTATCCTCGAAATAAAAGAGTTTGTCATTGTCATTGTATGGTACAACTTGTCAACACAATTTCGCAGTTTTTACCCCATATCCCGCCTTAAGAAGCACGCGCACACACACACACACACACCACACACACACACACACACACAACCACACACACACACCACACACACACACACACACACACACACACACATACACTCACACACACACATACACACACACACTCACACACACACACTCACCACACACACACGCATACACACATACACACACATATACACACACATACACACACACACACACACGCGCGCGCGCGCCACGCACACACACACACACATACACACACACACACACACACAACACACACAGTACACTGATATCACTATTTAGTGGAAGGACGTTAAACTGAAGAAGAAGAACTACACACACACAGACGGGAATGCAAAATTTCAAGCTACACAAGAACATTTAGTAAAACAAAGCAACAAAGCAATAGACGCCTTTAAAAGAGCAGTTCATGGACAAAATTTAAAGACTATTCGACTCACTGATAACCCCTGTTTTAACCTATGGAGCAGAAGTTTGGTTTCCTTTTTATTTTAATGAGGAGACAGAATTTCATATTAATAAACTGTTCAAGGCGTGCTTATCCAATCAGTTTTTGTATGAGAATTTTCATGTAAAATTTTGTAAACAAATACTAGGTGTTCATAAAAAAGCATTAGTACTACCCACTTTGGGTGAATTAGGAAGATTTCCACTGACCCTTAAAATCATATGCCAGATATTATCCTTTGGATTCATTTGACAGAATCAAAACCAGACTCTTATATTAGAATAGTATGCGATTTTATGTATCAGACGAATACATATGATAAATGAATCAACACAGTGAAAAATAGTTTGTACACAATTGGATTCAAACATTTCTGGAAGAACCAAGGTACTTTTGATGTTCATGGGTTGAGTTATGCTGTTCAAAGAAAGCTTGAGGACATGCATAACACATTGTGGATCTACCAGAAGAAAGATTTTGCAAAACTAAAATTTCATGATTATGCTACCAAAGAATACAGACTGGAACCATATTTAATAAACTATGAAAACAAATCTCATAAGAAGACGTATTGTAAATTTCGCACAAGCTGTCACAATTTAATGATAGAGAAAGGGAGGCACCAAAATAATAATAATAATAATAATAATAATAATAATAATAATAATAATAAATAAAAATAAATGGAATTTGTATAGCACTATATCTTGCAAACACAAATCAAAGCACTTGCATTCATCCTACTCTCACACATGCAACAAGTTACAGTTAATAGTTTTTACAAACTGAAATGTAAACACACACACACACACACACACACACACACACAACACACACACACACACACACACACACACACACACACACACACAATACAAAACACACACACACACACATATCTAGAGAGGACAGAAAATGTAGATACTGTAACAAAATAGAAAATGAATTTCATTTATTCGATGAATGTATTTTATATGATGAACTCAGAAATAATTTGTTATCAAAAATCAAAACCAAAGACAAAGAACGCAAAAACTGTGTACATAAATGAAGTGACATAATCTTCTTCTTCTTCTTCTTCAAGTGTCCGGTCTGGTCCTGCAGACATCGACGATCATGGCTCTCCATTCTTCCCTGTTCTCGGTCCCTCTCATGAGCTCATTGTTGGTGCCCTCTTGATTCGTTGCGAATTTGTTTAAGCTGTCTGTGAATTTTGTGCGTTGTCTTCCTCTGCTCTTGTTTCCACAGATCAAGCAGATATCATCAGATATGTGTATGGGTGTTTTGAAAAAAGAGAAAGAGAGAAGTAGAATGCAACATGTTTTAAGTGTATATCACTTTTATTTTACTCTAAATAGATAATTATAATTGATGTTTTTGTTGTGTCAAATAAGTCTACTTGACTTAAATGGCAACAAAATATTCTGAATCTGAAAAATACTCTATTCTGAATCTGAAAATATTCTGAATCTGAATCACGGACAGAGAGACAGATAGAGAGACAGACAGACACATCCACACACACCCCCACCCACCCACCCACACACACACACACACACACCCACCCACCCACCCACACACACATACCCCCCCTCCACACACACACACACACACACACCACACCCACTACAGACACCCCCCCCACCCCCCCCCCCACACACACCCAGATACCCACCCACACCCCCACACCCCCCCCCCCCCCCAACATCCCCACACACACACACCCACACCCACACCCACCCACAGTCCCCCTCCCCCCCCCCCCCACACCCTCCCCCCACCATCCTTTTTTTTTCGTGAAGACTCAAGAATACTTCATTACCTTAGTAGAGAAATCATGAGTGGCATTTTAAGATAAACCATCATGCTTTAAGCAATATATGCAGAAAATAGCAACGCACATCTTAAAAGTTGATGTCATATGCATTACACACACACACACACACACACACACACACACACACACACACACACACACACCTCGTCTAAAAATTATCACTGAGAGTGAACAGGCGTTAAATTGAAGACAACAACAACAACAACACACACATTTTTACAGAAACACACGCGCGCACGCGCACGCACACACGCGAACCCACATCCACACACGTCCACGCACACACACCCACACACGCGCGCACACACCCACACACGCGCGCGCACACACCCACACACGCGCGTGTATGCACACCCACACACGTCCATGCACGCACACCCACTCATGAACGCGCACGCACACGCGCATCAAGATAACAAAACAGTCTTAAGTCAAGTCAAGTCAAGTCAAAAACACCTTAATCATCCCATGAAGGACAGATACAATCACATACAATTTAAATGAAAACAAGATAAAAAACCAAACACCAATTGCTTGTCAGTAGAGTGTGTGGCCACATGAGCAGCGCCACCTATCTTATATAAGAGCGACAAGGCAAAACTAGGGCATAACTGCAATTTTAATCAAGTCTCATAAAATATCTTATTACCACAAACAAACAACATCACATCTATTAATAACAGCGTTTGCGTGAAAATGTAAATAGTTACACCTCTACTAAAAAAGCACGGTCTCGACCCTAACATACTGAAAAATTACAGACCTGTTTCTAACCTACCTTTCATCTCCAAAGTCCTTGAAAAAGTAGTTCTGAAACAACTCAACAGCCATCTTCATTCAAATAGTCTCCTTCCCGCATTTCAGTCTGCCTATCGCGTCAACCACAGCACGGAAACCACCCTAGTCCGTACATTAAACACGCTTCTAAACGCTTCTGACTCAGGGAAAATCTCTCTTCTTACTCTTCTCGACTTATCTGCAGCATTTGACACTATGGATCACTCTATCCTTCTCTCTCGTCTCCAAAAAACGTTCGGTGTTACTGGCACAGCCCTTACCTGGTTTAGTTCATACCTCACTGATCGATTCCAGACAGTCTCAGTAAACAAAATTCAATCAATTCATGTAAAACTAGTATGTGGAGTCCCACAAGGATCAGTTCTGGGCCCTGTCCTGTTCACTCTCTACACTGTTCCACTCTCATACATAATAAACCCTCACCAGATCAACCATCATTTCTACGCTGATGACTCTCAGATTCAAAGCAGTGACACTCCTGAAAATCTGCCTTCTCTCTTGACAAATATGTCACTTTGCCTTCAGGACATTCAAAACTGGATGATACAAAACAAGTTACAGCTAAATGCAGATAAAACCAAAGCCATGATTATAGGGAACAAACACAAACTCTCTTCCATCACAACAGATTCAATAGAATTTGGCAGTACATCAGTTCCGCTATCCAGTGCAGTTAAGTATCTAGGTGTTGTTATTGACAACACACTCTCTATGCAAAAGTTCATCACCCAGACCTGCCAGTCCTGCTACTATCAATTACGACGTATAAGTGCAATCCGAAAGTACCTGTCCACTGATGCAACATCCAAACTTGTCACATCTCTTATTCTTTCACGTCTGGACTATTGTAATTCTCTTTTGGCTGGTCTGCCAGCATCATCTATCCACTCACTTCAACGCATACAAAACTCTGCAGCTCGATTAGTCCTCAAAAAGAAAAATTCTGAGCATATTACTCCACTCCTGCAATCTCTCCACTGGCTGCCTGTGCCACAGAGAGTAAAGTACAAGATCAGTACCCTCTGTTACAAATGTCTCCACAAAACAGCACCCTCCTACCTCTGTGAATGTCTTCACCTGTACACTCCTTCTCGTTCCCTCCGCTCTGCTGCAGATACCTTGTGCTTACGAATACCTAGATCCAACCAATCCACTGTTGGCCATCGCTCTTTCTCTATTTCTGGTCCATCGATCTGGAATGACCTCCCTCTCTCCCTTCGTGGAGAGCCTACTTACGACACTTTTAAATCCAGCCTCAAGACATACCTATTTCAAACCTAAGATTTTTCCCTCTTGTTTCATCTCATGTCTGTCCCTGCCTTTAACAGCCAAAATTCCATCACCCTGCTGAAATGTATAACCTGTGTGTGTGTGTGTGTGTGTGTGTATATTTGAATTTGTTGGAATATTGTTAATCATTGTTGTTTGTTTGTTTGGGATCGGATTGAATGGAAGCGCTCTGATTTGTAATTGCAAGATATAGCGCTCTATAAATTCCATATATTATTATTATTATTATTATTATTATTAAATCACAATAGAATGTTCCATGCAATCATCACCCCAATTCTCCATCCCACCACAACACTTTCATTCAATACATTGGTTAAACTGCCAGTGTGTACAACCTTCGTGTGTGTGTGTGTGTGTGTGTGTGTGTGTGAAAGATTTACATGACAAATCTTTGATTCAATCATCATGGTTCAATAAGATAAAAAAATATTTTAGTACAAAGCGGATTTGACTGTGGGAGAGACAGTTTTGTTCAAGTATTCATTCTACAAGTTCACATATCAAAGCCTTCTTAATAGAAAATTTTGTTAATGAATGGAGAACTGAGCTATGGAGTAATAGTAGATGTCTTTATTATAAAAACTATAAGATCGATTTTGGTATGGAAAAATATATAACTTGTCTACCAGATGTATATGTTTACGCTCTTATGAAGTTTCGTTGTAGCTGTCACAAGCTTCCTATTGAGGTTGGATGTTTCCATAATATACCAAATGACGAAAGAACATGTTCAAAATGCAATATGTCTGTTTTAGGGGATGAATTTCATTTTATCATGGAATGTCCCCACTTCACACATTTATGACAAGATTTTATTCCCTGACATTTTCTTCAACCCACGTCCAGTTATAATTTGTGTAGGCTAATGAAATGCAAATCTCGAAAAGTTCTCCTGTCGCTCTCAAAATTCATAAGATTTGCAGGTATTTCTTGAAATTTCAATTGTTTTTCATATGTGTAGATTATGTCTTTTTAAGAAATGTGTATACTTAAAAGTAGTATTGAGTCATTAATACTGTTTGCTTATAATTATGAATGAACTCTTGCTTTTCAGTTACTGTTAGTATTCATGTTATTTTTGGGTATATTGCCGTAAGTTTATTCTCCTGTTCAATTTGTTTGTAATCCTCCATACCCCAAAAGGGGTGAAAGGAATTAAATCTTGAATCTTGAATCTTGTGTTTACATTTGAATTTGTAAAAAAATATTGATTGTAACTGGCTGATTGTGAAAGACTAGTATGAACAAAAGCGCTTTGATTTGTGTTTTGCAAGATATAGCGCTGTATGAATTCCATGTCTTCTTCTTCTTCTTCTTCTTCTTCTTCTTCTTCTTCTTATCATTATTATTAAAAGACACTTTCTGTCAGTCAAAGTATGTGTAGCTTTTCTTTCCTTAAGAAACAAGTTCGCAATCTTTTTTTAAAATCTCCATTCCCTACAAGATGATTTAGACATACATATCACCATTGAAGTTGGATTGTGGCGATCTTAATGGTAGGCAAAATACGCGAAATCTGACCTTTGGTGAACCTTGGAGCTCTAGCCGAGGATAACCCACCTCCACCACCCCCCTTTCCCCCCCACCCCCATCCCCCAAAAAAAATAAAGAGCAGCAACTACACCTGGGTAGAGGTGCTAACAGTCACCACTCTGAATTATTCAACACAGGAGTAGTGCCGGGCATTCTCTTGCCAGTGGCCTATTGTTTCCCAACAACAAAAGGGGCCCTGTAACAGAGGGTTCCCCCCTCTTCCCCCCACCCCCCAGTACAGTTTTTTTCCCCCATGTGGATGATGGGGAGGGGAGGGGAGGGTGAAAGGTGAAAACGTGGGCAGGGAGAGGAGGTGGGGGGGGGGGGGTACCGGCTATGGGTCTGAGGAAAGGTCAGAAGTTTTTAAAATTTATTTTGGGAGAGGAGTCAGGGGGGTGGGGTGGGGTGGGGGTGGAGAGAATGAATCCATTTGTGACTACATTCCACAAGTGACCTACTTTTGAATGACTGTCTTCAGGGGTCAGCCAGCAATGACCTCTCTCCCTCTCTCTCCCAGAGTTGGTGTGACGGGACGAGAACTGAAAGGGCGTGCTGTTAGTAAGCTGCTGCAAATTTTTGCTATTAAGCTTCAAAATGTCAGTTACTGGCCTTCCAGCAACTGTAGTAACAACCTTAAACGCCCTGCTGATCGACAACGTCCTATCGAGCTGGAAAGTCGCGGGGGAGAGCGGCAGCGTTGTCTTCGTCTTGCAACTGAAGCCAGCTGACAAGTCAGTGTCAACAGAAATGGCGGACCCAGTGCTGAACTGTGACTCACGAGTTCAGTATTTTCGCAAGAAGCCCCCTTCCCAAATCCGTTGCGATTTTCAAAGAAGCAAACAACATCAAGAAAGACAGGCAAGTCATCAGTGTGACAAGGACAGTGTTTTGGAAGAGCCGGTGTTGTCTGACAGTGACTCCCCGCATTGTGAGAGAGTGGATGCAGAATCAAAACAAGCCAGCGTGTACACAGAGCTGTGTGTTGACAGTGCAGTGAATGTCCCAGCCACACTAGATTCACTTGATTTGCCATGTGAAACAGCAACAGACAGCAAGATCGGTGTGTATTCTGAGTTGTCTGATGTGGACGGAGAAGAACAGACAGTTGACTGCTCAGTTGAGGGTTTTTATACTGATATTGTAAAAGAGTATGTGTCCACTCTGACAGACAAACGTGTGCAGCGTCTATTACAAGACAGCAAAAGAAACACACAGTTTCACAAGATTGTAGTTCAAGATTCAGGCAATCAAACTATTCTGATGTGTGAATCGGATGACATCACCCTAGAATATTCTTGTAATGGAGATACTGGCGAGGAATCCAAGTGTGTGTTCTGGTACATCAAGCAAGAAGACAGAAACATGTTCCCAGAAGAACGTGTCAGGCTTGCCAGACTTCCTAAAGGGAAGCAGCGTCCTAACACACAACACGCAGAGACAGTGCCACGTGCTGAACGGGAATTACATCTTTGGGACATGATCGGGTTTTACATGGGCTGACTTCGCTGGCTGCAGACTGGAAAAGGAAAGGCTGTTTTGAAAACTGAGACACAGACAATAATGTATCAGATCTAGATGTACATACCATTACTGACATGGTTTCCATGTCATTGTATATCGTTTGTTACCGCGCTGCAGCGCTATATGGCTTGATTGCTAAATAACAATAAATATTGTTAATTGTTCATTGTTCCCTCTCTTCCTATCATTCTCTCTCTCCTCTCTCCCCCTCTCCTCCTCTCAATCGCTCTGCTTCAATCTCGCTCTCTCCCCCTCTCCTCCTCTCTCGCCTCGACCCCTCTCTCCCTCTCTCTCCCCTTTCCCTCTCCCTCTCTCTATCTCCCCTCTTCTTTCCCCCCCTCTCTCCCTCTCTTCCTCTCTGCCTCTCTCTCCCTCTCTCTCTCTCTCCCCTCTCTCTCTCCCGCTCTTCCTCTCTCCCTCTTTTCCTCTCTCCCTCCTCTCCCTCTCTCTCCCCCTCTCTCTCTCCCTCTCTCTCCCCTCTCTCTCTC
The DNA here is from genome assembly GCA_028751875.1 of Rapana venosa. Lineage (NCBI taxonomy): Eukaryota > Metazoa > Mollusca > Gastropoda > Neogastropoda > Muricidae > Rapana > Rapana venosa. The sequence goes on from CM054164.1 coordinate 8,428,062, forward strand.
CCTCTCTCTCTCTTCCTCTCTCCCCCTCTCCCGCCTCTCTCTCTCTTTCCTCTCTCTCTCTTAGGGCCAGTGCTGTCACAACATTGCTGCACAACATTTGCAGACATCAGACAGAAATACCTGTCAAAGCGCTTCACCAATGCCAATGCACAGTCCTTTCAAACTAGTTTGAATGGGTGAAACATGCTTACCAGTGAAGACGTTTGGGTAGGTATAAAATTATAGTTAATGCGCTGAAAGCCCGAGCACTAGGTTAGGTATAGCTGGTGGACACACAAGTTGAACTAGTTCACGTCTCTTTGGAAAAACCACTCTTGAGTAATGCCAGCATTATCCCTGTTGGTTGTGCTGTTTTGGTTAAGTTTCTTTCGTCAAAATGTCTACCCCCTTGTATGAGGACTGGTGGCCTAAACAATTACAATCGAGTCTCTGAGCCCTCCCTCCCTCTCTTTGTTGTCGTTTGGCTTTGTTCCTTGTGACAACATTCAACCACTGAACTGTCCCCACCTGCTCATCTAGACCCCTCCACCACACACAGCCACACCCACGTTTGAACTCTTACAATCAGAGATTCATTTCTCTACACACACACACATACACACTTAGAGACGTGTTGAAAAGCCTATCTCTCCAATCAAATTGCAGGGCACTTGATCTAGACAATCTGGATGGAAGAATAATGAAGCTTTCTAGCCCAAGTTATATAGCTGGAACATAGACACATTTGCATAACTTGTGCATAGAGAAAAACAACTTTCCTCTCATGTTTAAAAGGGCAAAAGTCACACCAGTCCACAAATCAGGTGAATATTCTGGTCCTTCAAATTACAGACTAAGTTCAATTCTGTCTGTCTTATCTAAACCCATCGAAAAACATATCCAAAAATCCGTATATTCCTACTTCGTAAACAACAATCCATTAAACGAAGATCAGTCAGGCTTTCGTAAAAGAAAATCAACAACAAAAAACCCAACTATCCCTGTCATGCAGCTCTTACTCAACCTAGAGACAATGTCTTAGGCAACATAAATGAAAAAGAGGAACTGGTTTGTGAACACAAAGAAGAGGATCAGCACTTAGGGTGGTGGTGGCGTTTGGGTGAAGCTTCCCGGAGACCAGTCCCTTTGAAGTGGATGCTTTCTTTGTGCAGGGATGGAATGAAGTCTATTTATTTCATGGTAATTGGGGGTGGGGGTAGGGAGGAGCCGAAGGGGCGGGGTGGGGGTTGGGGTGGGGTGGGGTGGCAGCTAAGGGGTTTCCCTCTCCTTAGTCATGAAGCTTTCTTGTCAAATTGCGATCTCATTTCCTTTTCTTGTCTTCAAAGAGAGAGAGAGAGAGAAGAGAGAGAGAGAGAGAGAGAGAACTCAACTCAAACTCAAAAGATTTATTCACAAAAAGGCCATTGGCCCATACATGAAGGGGGGTTGCCAAACTGCTTGGTATTTTCTTCTTCTTCTTCAAGTGTCGGTCTGGTCCTGCAGACATCCACGATCATGGCTCTCCATTCTTCCCTGTTCTCGGTCCCTCTCATGAGCTCATTGTTGGTGCCCTCTTTATTCGTTGCGAATTTGTTTAAGCTGTCTGTGAATTTTGTGCGTTGTCTTCCTCTGCTCTTGTTTTCACAGATTTTGCCACTCCATAACAGTTTCTCTAGTCCGTCAGCCCTGATTATATGGCCGAAAAATTTGAGCTGTCTTTCTCTGATGGTGTTGAGAAGGGATCTCTTGTACCCAGCCATTTCCATTACTTCTGCATTTGTTTTTCTTTTTGTCCATGAGACTTTCATGATTCTCCGGATGAACCACATCTCCACTGCTTCTAGTCGCTGTTCTGTGTCCTTGGCTAGGGTCCAGCACTCACATCCGTACAGAAGAATGGACCATACGTAGGCTCTCAAAACATGGATCTTGTCTTGAGGCTTATCTTACTGTTGGTAAAAATGCATTTCATGTTGTTAAAGTTGCCTTAGATTGACGATTCT
>CM054164.1:8430543-8440543 GCA_028751875.1 Rapana venosa
AGTTTTTTAAATTAACAACTTTTGAATGTAATACGTTTGATTTGCGTTTTAGTGAAGTTACTTTGTTTCTTTGTCTCTGAACTGCTCATTTGACCATGTGTTTTCAAATAGTCTCTTTGGTGTATTTCGATTCTATGTCTTTTGTATCCAAGGGTGGTTTGATTTTTTCTTGAACTCTTTTTTTTATGAAAGGGGCATTTTTTGTCGTATACTGAAGAAAAAGTCCAAAACCAAAATTCAGCAGCTTCATCAGGGTCTCTGATTTGGTATGTTATGTCATGTAATGGCGAGTTTGTCAAGTCTGAAAGGAAATCTTGCTCGTTAAAGTTTTTAAATTTCCTGTAAAAAATAGTTTTATGCCCTACTTTAGGTATTTTGATACGATTTTTAAACCATTTATTCAGAAGCGAGTAGAAGCGTGTTTAAAGTATGTACTAGGGTGGTTTCAGTGCTGTGGTTGACGCGATAGGCAGACTGAAACTCAGGAAGAAGATTGTTTGAGAGAAGGTGGTTGTTGAGCTGTTTGAGAACTACTTTTTCAAGGACTTTAGAAATAAAAGGAAGATTGGAAACAGGTCTATAATTCTTCAGAATGTTAGGGTCAAGGTCATACTCTTTCAGTAGAGGTGTGACTATAGCAGTTTTGAGAGCTGATGGAACATTTTTTGAAACAAGAGATGAGTTCACTATTTTTGTGATTGTGGGTATAAGTTGTGGTAGGCACTGTATGAAAAGAGAAGCAGTATTGGATCAAGATCACATTATTTTATGGTCATTTCTTTCAGAATTGTCATGATTTCTTTCTCACTTGTCGGATGAAAGAATAGGAGAGGAGTGCCCGAGAATTGGGGATCAGGAAGTGCAGGCGGGGAAAGGATTCTGATCCAGTTTGGGAGCGAATGTTATGGACTTTTTCAGAAAAGAATGCAGAAAATATAAAAGGAATTCAGAGTGGTTGTGGATGGAAGACAGGGGGCTTGCTTTCACAGACCCCAAAAAGCAGATGTGAGAGAAAAGAGAGATTTCATTGACGTGGCATAAAGAACTTGAGAAGAGTAATACTTTGTTTTTTCTGAAAGAATTAAAGACTTGATTTTCTTTACTTGTTTTCGAAAGAGCTGCTTTTTAAAATTTTCCGTTTTTGATTTTCGGCCACTGCCGCTCTATTGCCTGCGTTTGCGCTTTGCGCCCAAAGGATGTCATGGTGTCCCAAAGGCGCACATGGCCAAATCAGGCAGGAGACGGTCATGGGAGGTGCATGCTCTTCAAGTAGTTGGCTGAGAAAATCATCGTAGTGTTTAGAGGGGTTATTGTTGTCAGAGGTTTGTGATAGGCGTTTCAGCAGCTTTGTGAAGAGAAAGTTTGAATATCTATGGCCTTGAGGTTGCGATGGGTGACATACTTTTTCCTTTCTGATAGGCTTTGCAATGTTTGGGAAGAAAAAGAACAGCGGAATGACAGAAAGTATTCATCAGTGATAGATACAGATGTGATCAGATCTTGGGAAACAACAGTAATTAGCCAGTCTAAAATATGTTCTGATCTGTGCGTTGCTTCATTTACCAGCTGAGAAAGAGAGTGGTTCGACAAAGAAAGAGACAGACGTTTGACGTCGGAAGAAGATTGGTTATCAAAATGGAAGTTAAAGTCACCGAGAATGATAAGCTTTCTGAGAGAGAGGCTGTAGTGATCCAGGAGTGACTGAAACTCTTGATGGAAGATGGAAGATGTCAGATTATTCTTACAGCTTGGAGGTGGACGGTAAAGACAGCAAAATGTAATAGAGTGGCCGGGTGTATTGAAGTTGAGTTCACAGAAAGGGAGTGACAGAAAGAAAGAGCAGGTTCGAGTGTATCTTTATAAACGATGGCAATGCCACCTCCACGGGAGGGTCGGGGAAGAGAAACAGTTTTATAACCAGGTGGTGTCAGTTGTTTTATTTTCGGTTCATGACCATGTGGTTTTAACCAGGTTTCTGTAAGAAATGTTATATCAATATTCTGTTCAGATGAAATCAGAAATGAGATCAGCTTTACCTTCTGGGCAGACAGGTTAAACGTTGAACAAGCAAATTGAGCACGTTGAGAACAAGCACGTTGAACAAGCACATGCTAAGGAGGTTTGAAGGAGGCAGAGAGGTTGATGATAACTGTGGTGAATTAGGATAACTGTCAGAGGAAGAGGATGAAGGCGATGGCATAGAGATGTGGAGAGTGGAAGAGCAGAGAAAAGTTTGGATTGAGAGTCAGGTGTAGAAGCTGGTGAAAGAACTGGGCAAGTTTGGGGATTTACAGTTTCATACACATCGCGATACACATAACTATCAGAACACGTTTTATCAAAGTCATAAACACAGGAAGAAGCAGGTGGATCAGAGGGAAGTAAAGCAGAGTTGTCCTTGGTTACAGTGGTAGCGGTAGTGACGTCAGAAGTGAGGGCAGAGAGGGATGTAGGGGGCCACAGGCAATGATGTCTGCCGGCACGGGTTCCTCGTCTAGTTTTGCAGCGGTTGATTCCTAAGATTGATATGTGTTGTTTAAGTCTGTTTGGTATCATTAGGCTTAAGTTAATCAATATTGAAATCACCAAGTATAATTATTTCAGTTGAGTCGTTACAAACATCATCCATCATTTGTTCAAAATTATCAAACCAACTAATGCGTTCATTGGGGTTTCGATACAGAAATCCCACTAGTATTGGTTTGGCTCCTTTCAGGCGTACTTCAATGCCATAGTTATCAAATAATGTTATCTGCTTATAATTTAATGACTGATGTATATAAGTTATTAACCCTGTTTCTAATTTGGTTTTGGCATCTCGTCTGATAGAAATATAGCTCGGAACTGATATTATATCATCTGCTACATTATGTGACAACCTTGATTCAGAAAAGCCAAAAATATGAAAGGGACTATTTACATTTGACAAAATGGAGGGCAAGTCTGAAACTTTATTTAGCAGAGGACAAACATTTAAAAAGCCTACTTTGAATCCATATCTAGTTAGCCAACCATTGGAATTGGATAGTTTTGCCATATTGTTACCATGTAACCCGGTACCACCTGTGACATGTGGGGAGTCAACCCAACCTAAAATTCACGCCTGGAGAGAGATGGGCGCCGCCAGGCTACTTTTGCCCAAGACATGCCAAAATGGAACGGACGAAAATAAAGAATATACTGGATCGGTCGCCGCCCGGGTCAACAAGGACCGCGCCTTCCGTCTGCCACCAGGGCGGAGGCGCCAAGTGTGCTACTGGTGGAACCCCTACAGCTAAAATCAGAGGAAGGGACTACATCACCACCGCAACGTGGAACGTCAGAAGTCTGGCCCAAAAGGCAAACTCCAAGAACTGATATACGACTGGACAGGTAAAACCTGGCATCTGGTAGGTCTCTGGAGGTCAAATGGAAAGAGAAACGGGTGAACACCAAACGACGGGGGTCAAAATGCTCTACATAGCGGGGAGCAGGATAAGCATATAAAATGGCGTAGGCATCTTGTCAACAAAAACATCAAGAACTCGTAAAAGGATACACCCATAAACAGCCGGCTTATGGCCATCCGCCTCAGGGCAGCCCATTCAACATCACAGTGATTCAAGCCTACGCACCAACAACGGATCACGATGATGAAGTCGTAGAGGAAATCTAAAACCCAAATACATGGGATCATCGATAAAAATGAAACAAGAAAGACATCTTGATCATCCAGGGAGACTGAACGCCAAGGTGGGCGGAGACGCACGAAAGACTGGAGCAAATTCTGCGTCCCTCCTGTAATGCGATCCCCCATGAGCGAGGACTCCGACTACTGGAATTTGCCAGTTACAACGACACGTGCTCGCCAATACCCTTGGAGAACACAAGGCACCCGACGCTGGGCATGCATGCACCCCCAATGGACCATCACAACCAGATTGACTACATCCTGGTGCAGAACCGGTTTCGATCTGGCATCAACAGAGCCAAGACGAGACATTCCCAGTGCCGACATGGGCAGCGATCATGACTTCGTGCTCCTGAAAATTTAGAGTCCGATTGAAGAAAATCAATAAGACAAAGAAAACCAGACTCAAGTTCAAACTGGACAACTGAAGGGCCCCACCATCGCTGAGGGCCTTCCAAGCAACAATAGGAGGGAAATTTCGCACCACTGCTGGGACTTAAGAAGATGCCGAAACGATGACCACCAGTTTTAACACAGTGATGACTGAGACAGCAACATACTTCTTGGCAAACATCGCCGAAAAACACAACCATGGTCACAGATGAAATCTGAATATGTGTGACAAAAGACAAGACCTGAAGAAGAGCAAGAACACTACAGGAGCAGTTGAGTACAGAGAAGTAAACAAGAAGATCAGGAGAGACATGAGGAAACCAAGGAGGAATGGTTAGAGAAACAATGTACAGAAATCGAAGAGAGCCTGACCCAAAAAAAATAGCAGAAGAGCATACCAATTGTGAAAAACTCATCAAACAGAAACAGGGAAGATCAGTAACAATCCAGGACAAAGAAGGAATTGCCTAACAGAAAAGAAGGGAAAACGTTTTGGGAGATGGACGGAATACTGTTCCGAAATCTACAATCATCAGACGCTAAGGCGACCCCAGCGTAACTTGCAAGCCAAGCCTCATCGAATAAAGACAACTTCCCAATTCTTCGCGAGGAAGTAGAAGTAGCAATTAGATCGCTGAAGAAAGGAAAATCAGCAGGGAAACGACAACATCCCAGCAGAGCTGATCCAACACGGGGAGAAGCAGTGACAGACAACCTTACAAGTATCTGCAACAAGATCGGAGACCGGGGAGGCTTACACCATGGACCCAATCACTCATCATCACTCTCCCCGAGAAAGGAAATCTCCACAGTGCCAAAACTACAGGACAATCAGCCCATAAGTCATGCCAGTAAGTCATGCTGAAAGTGATCCTGAACAGGCTGAAACCACAGGCAGAAGAGATCATCGCCGAAGAGCAGGCCGGTTTCCGCCCCAAAAAGAAGCACCACAGAACAGATTTCAACCTGAGGTTCTGTGTGAGAAATACACCACATCAACAAGACATCTTCCACGTCTTCATTGATTTTAAGAAGGCCTTCCGATAGAGTATGGCATGACGCTCTGTGGCCACCATAAACAAATTCAACATGGCCAGAAGCTGATCCACACCATCAAGGAACTCTACCAAAGCCACCAGTGCAGTACCGTACAGGGCACGGTAGGGGAATGGTTCCGTAACCTCAGTTGGGGTCCGACAGGGATGTCTGCTGTCGCCGACACTGTTTAAACATTTTCCTCGAACGCATCATGACTGACGCCTTTGGGAAGACCACACAGGCACAGTCAGCATTGGAGGGCGAACAATCACCAACCTCAGGTTTGCCGATGACCCTTGACGGTCTGGCAGGGAATGAAGAGGAACTGGCCAACCTAGAGAAGCAACTGGACGAAATCCTCACGATACGGCATGGAAATCAGCGCCGAGAAAACCAAGCTCATTCAAACATGCCCAGCCATCACCACCAAGATCACTCTCAGCGGAAAAGAACTGGAGATAGTTGACCATTTCAAGTACCTTGGGAGCCATCATAAGTGAGGAGGGATCGAAGACCGAAATCCTAGCAAGAGCGGCACAAACAGCAGCAGCATGGCAAACTGAAAAACCAATGGAGAGACAGAAACATCCCTCTCGGAACCAAGGTAAAGTTAACTAAACGCGCTAGTCACCTCAATCATGCTTTACGCATGTGAAAGGGATGGACACTGAACGCAGACCTACAAAGGAGATTCAAACAGTAGAAATGAGATGCCTCAGAAGGCTCCTGGCACTCATACAAGGACCATGTCACCAACAATTTAAGTCCGCAAATGATCACTCAACAATGCGGACTATGAAGACCTACTGACCACGGCGAAAAAGAGGAAACTCAGATGGAATGGCACGTAACACGCTCAGAAGGGCTTGCAAAGACCATCCTGCAAGGAACATCCAGGGGAAGAGAAGACGGGCAGACAGAGGAGAAAGTGGGCCGACAACATCCGTGATTGGGCAGGGGAGGACTTCAGTGTCACCCAGGCACTCGCCCACGACCGTGCAAGTGGAGCCACTGGGCCACCGTTCTCCACCATGCAGCGCCCCTACGACCCTGGCGGTTACGGGGCCAGTGAACATGAACAGTGATACAATTAGGCAACACAACAAACAATTCATTCACTCTAGCAATCTTACTCTGAACTCGCACAATTTTAGCAAACCCACAATACAAAGTTTCAAAAGGAGACTAATAATTAATGCAAAATTATATCTCTACAACGCGCTTTTCGAAAGAGTAGGCTATTGTGTGCCGGTGGAAACAGGTGGCAAAATTTACAATTTACAAAACCGCATACACACGGGGATTGCATGTAAAAAACACATGAGTGCTTATTCCATTATCCTCGATATAAAAGAATAAATAAATAAATAAATAAATAAATAAAACACTAGCTGAAATGCATACGCCCATATCCAATCCAAACATCCCACGTGCCCTCAGCAAGCACTGCCGCCCATGCCTGCCCTAAGCTTGCACCGTGCACAACCCATCCAGCCTGCAGAGCACTGCGTTTGTGCCCCCCCCCCCCCCCCCAAAACAGGCACCACACCACACACACACACACCGCACATATGAAAAACACAGACCACAGAAACACACACACACACACACAAACACACACACCCTCACATATGAAAAGTACAGACAGACACACAGAACACAACACACACGCACATATGAAAAGTACAGACACACACACACACACACACACACAACACACACAACCACACACACACACACACACACAAAAACCCACACACACACACACACAACACACACACACACACACGGCACATATGAAAATCGCAGACACACACACAGCGTACCAAAAAACCCCACAAAGACAGACAGACAGACGGGCACACGCACGTAGGCACGCACGCACGCGCTATAGACGCTATGATCCTCTAACGCAAGAGAGGGAAGCATGCACCCTGGCAGCAGACTGATATGGCATTGATATGCACATGTAAATGCGCACAAATGTGCGTGTATGCACAGGCAGAGAAAGGATTGAAAAAGAGTATGCAAACCTATGATATGATCAGCATTTCTAAACTACTAGTAGAAGTAAATAGTAATAAAGCAAAACCTCAACAGAGAACAAAACCCAAAAGAACAAAACCCAAAAGAACAAAACCCAAACTTACCCCCTTTTTGTGATAGAAAGTTGATGTCTCGGAAGACAGGGTGAAAATGCCCGTGCATCCTGGTACTGTCTCAGAAACTGGATGTTTTGATAAAGTGTGTAAACTATTTATTAGAGACCAACGGTAACTTCCCTTCCCACAGCCTCCCGATAGACATGTTAAAACATCTCACGATGGTCATAAACAACCCAGCTATGCCCCTGTTTTAGCACTTCCCCCCATGACAGTGGGAGAACACCTCCTCCTCCAGACCTGTCCCACCACAACACCCAAACCTGAGGACTGGCCGATATCTGGCCTACTGACAAACCTGCCGATGAGGGACAAACTCTTCGGGCCCCTGAGGGGAGGAGGCCTTCACGTCCCCAGGGCAGCATTTGTCAGGGCCTCAGGAGTTGCTGTCTGAGCGTTCGACGACGACAAAGAAGTTCCAGAGGATTTTCTCCTGGAGTTACCATTAGTACTGACTCAACGTCCTTCGGGGTAGACTGTAAACCGTGGTCCCGTGTGTCAATGCATGCAGAACGTCTTGCGCGCACGTTAAGATCCGCCCGCCTTTCAGAGGAGCAGGCCTATGCTGTGCTGTGCTGTGCTGTGCTATGCTGTGCTGTGTTGTGCTATGCTGTGCTGTGCTGTGCTGTGCTATGCTGTGCTGTGTTGTGCTATGCTACGCTATGCTATGTTACGCTATGCTACGCTATGCTATGTTACGCTATGCTATGTTATGCTATGTTACGCTATGCTATGCTATGCTATGTTACGTTACCTACGCTATGCTATGTTACGCTATGCTATGCTATGCTATTTTTACGCTACGCTATGCTATGTTACCTATCTATTTTACGCTATGCTATGCTACCTATGCTATTTACAATATGCTATGTTACCTATGCTATGTTACGCAAATGCTATGTTACGCTATGCTATGTTACGCTATGCAATGCTAGCAATGTTACGCTAACGCTACACTACACTACACTAAAACTACACTGCAATACGCTACGTTTACTCTACACTACACTACACTACACTACACAAAAACTACACTACACTACACTACACTGCAATACGCTACGCTACTCTAGGGTCAGCTACACACCTGTAGTGAAGTTCAGAGGGTTTTGTCACTCGGACAAGCAAGCCTTGTCACTCCTGACGTCGTCGCGTAGTCGTGACGAGGTAGATGGTGTAGGAGGTAGCCGCACCCAGACCCCGTCAGCGAAAACTCCCCGGGCGGTCCCTGGCACGGCGTGTTTGACGTCATTCACAATTACCCACACTCCTGTGCCCGGAAGCAAGATGGGGGGAAGGGGACCAGGTGAATCACACTGCTCTGCGTGACGTCACTGACCGTGACGTTCTGGGGAGGGAATCGGGTGAGAGAAGAAGGAATGATGGAGTGAAGGAAGGAATGAGGGAGTGAAGGAATGATGGAGTGAAGGAAGGAATGATGGAGTTAAAGGGAAAATGAAGGAGTGAAGGAAGGGAAAATGATGGAGTGAAGGAAGGAATGAATGGAGTGAAGGAATGAATGATGGAGTGAAGGAATGATGGAGTGAAGGAATGATGGTGAAGGAAGGAATGATGGAGTGAAGGAAGGAATGATGGAGTGAAGGAAGGAATGATGGAGTGAAGGAAGGAATGATGGAGTGAAGGAAGGAATGATGGAGTGAAGGAAGGAATGAGGGAGTGAAGGAAGGAATGAGGGAAAGTGAAGGAAGGAATGATGGAGTGAAGGAAGGAATGATGGAGTTGAAGGAAGGAATGATGGAGTGAAGGAAGATGGAGTGAAGGAAAGGATGATGGAGTGAAGGAATGAGGGAAGTGAAGGAAGGAATTAGGGAGTGAAGGAATGATGGAGTGAAGGAAGGAATGAAGGATGAAGGAAGGAATGATGGAGTGAAGGAAGGAATTATGGAGTGAAGGGAATGATGGAGTGAAGGAAGGAATGAGGGAGTGAAGGAAGGAATATGGAGTGAAGGAAGGAATGATGGAGTGAAGGAATGATGGGTGAAGGAGTGATGGATTTGAGGGAATGATGGAGTAAAGGGAATGATGGAGTAAAAGGAAAGGGAATGATGAGTGAAGAATGATGGAGGAAGGAAGGAAGGATGGAGTAAAGGGAAGAAATGAGGGAGTGAAGGAAAAGATGGAGTGAAGGAAGGAATGATGGAGTAAAGGGAAGGAATGATGGAGTAAAGGGAAGGATGGAGTGAAGGAAGGAATGATGGAGTGAAGGAATGATGGAGTGAAGGAAGGAATGATGGAGTGAAGGAAGGAATGATGGAGTGAAGGAAGAATGATGGAGTGAAGGGAATGATGGAGTGAAGGAATGATGGAGTGAAGGAAGGAATGATGGAGTGAAGGAAGGAAGGATGGAGTGAAGGAAGGATGGAAAAAAGGAAGGAAAGAAGGAAAGGGAATGATGGTAAAGGGAAATGATGAGTGAAGGAATGATGGAGTGAAGGAAGGAATGATGGAGTGAAGGAATGAGGGATAAAGGGAATGATGGAGTGAAGGAATGATGGAGTGAAGGAAGGAATGATGGAGTGAAGGAATAAATGGAGTAAGGAAGGAATGATGGAGTGAAGGAAGGAAGGATGAGTGAAGAAGGTTTGGAAAAAAGGGAAAGGGAAATGATGGAATGCAGGAAAGATAGATAAAAGGAAGGAATGATGGTATGAAGGAAGGGAAAGGGAAAGGGGAAAGGGAAAAAAGGGAAGGAAAGAAGGAAGGAAAGAAGGAAGGA
>CM054164.1:8445543-8535543 GCA_028751875.1 Rapana venosa
GATCATCATCCCATCCATCACCATGCATCATCACATCACCATCCATCATCATCATCATCACCATCACCACCATCACCACGAATCACCGATCACCAACCACCAATCATCATACCACCACCACCTCCATCACCATTACCCAACCATTCAATGTCATCTAACTCATCAAAACCATCATCATCACATCATCAGCATCCACCATCATCATCACCATCAGCACATCATCACCACCGATCATCATCACCACAACCACCACCATCACAAGGGACCACCACCACCAACCACCACCAAATCATCATCATCACCATCAATCATCGATCATCATCCTCATCATCATCCATCAGCATCACACAGCACCACCAACCACCACCATTACACCACGCACCATCACACCACCACATCATCACCAATCATCATCATCACCCTCACCACCATCACCATCAACCATCACCAACATCACACCACCACCCCCACCATCACCAGTACCACCAATGTCATCATCATCATCAAAACCATCAGCACAGCATCGTCAGCATCACCATCATCATCACCATCATCACCATCAGCACCACCACACCATCAGCATCATCATCAACCACGTAACCACCACCAATCTCGATGACCACCACCACCTCCACCACCATCATACACATCTTCATCACAACCCATCTCATCATATCAACAGCACCATCACATCAGCATCAGCATCAGCATCATCACCACCAGACCACCACCATCACCACCACCACCACCTCACCAGCCACCACCACGCATCACCACCACCACCATCACCATCTCACCATCACATCACCACATCACCACCACCACCGAACCATCACCACCACCCACCGCCCAACCGACCGATCACCACCGACCACCAACCATCACCAACTTCAACACCCGACCACCACCATCACCACCCACCGGACCATGCACCATCACCATCACCACCACCGTCCATCACCACCACCACCATCATCACCATCAGTACACCACCACCACCACACCACTTCACATCACCATCATGACACGAGTGAAACAGGAAACAAATGTAGAACAGAGCCATGAATGGAAGACCATTTGATGTTTGAACTCCCTACTCGTTGACAATGTTACAAAATATCACATGAAATCGGATCCTCAGAAATTGTTCATAGTCAAGTGCCTTTTGGATAGCATATTCACAGTGATAAGGGTTTCTGTGTACGAGGGTGGTTAGCGAATAGGCCCTGTACAACCATGAGCACAAGTGGATTGGTTTCAGATCCAATCAACACACAGCTAAGTGACAGAAAGGCACTGCCAGAAAATCACCGGAACAACAGAGGCCACATGTAGCACAACATTTTATGCGAGAAAAAATGGAAAGTAATAATATATTGAACGATTTAAAGTTGGAACACATTTTTAATACGTTTTTGTACGTTTATGGCTATATTGTAGTGCGGATTAAGGCTTTAAAAACAAACATAGCAGTTCAATGGAACGAACGCTTCAGAAGACCTATTCTCTAAACTGGATATCATCAATACCGAAAGGATTAACACAATTTTAGAGGCCTGTTATTTGTAACATTGCTCCTAAGATGCTGTTCAACAAGAATGGGAAACCTGAAATGCAGAAATGGCTGTAACAATGTGCTATGAAAATGTTCAAGGACGAATCTCTGATGTCCAAAACGAAAGTGGTTTCAACTGCAGATGAATTACCCACGAAGATGCTGGGCAATAAACCAAATTTATGGACATTAACGGCTGACGAGAGAAACGTAGAGCTAGCTTTGTCATGGTCACAGCTTTGTCATTAACATCAAAAAGCTTTGTCATGTCACAGAGACACAAACACGCTTTGTCATGTCCAACAACACCGAGCTTTGGTCAAGTCCACAGCTTTGGTCATGTCACAGCTTTGTCTAGTCACAAACAGCTGTTGTCATGTCACACACAACAAACAAGCTTTGGTCAATGTCACAGGCTTTGTCATGTCAGTATGTCAGTCAGAAAAGCTTTTCATGGCCTGCGCAGCTGTTTCATGTCACAAAGAAGCGTGTGCATGTCCACAGCTTTCACATGTCTGTAGCTTTGTCATGTCTGTTGTCATGTCTCAGCGTTCGTCATGTCTGTTGTCATGTTCACAGCTTTGTAATGTCTTTTGTCATTTTCACAGCTTTGGTCATGTCTCCAGCGTTGTCATGTCTGCAGCTTTGTCATGTCTGCACTTTGGTCATAGTCTGCAGCTTTGACATGTCCTTCAGGCTTTTGTCATGTCAGCAGCTTTGGGTCATGTCCTGCAGCTTTGTCAGGTCTGTAGCTTTGTCATGTCCACTTGCAGCAGCTTTGGTCATGGTCTGCAAGCTTTGCATGTCTGCACTTTGTCATGTCTGCAGCTTTGTCTTGTCTGCAGCTTTGGTCATGTCTGCAGCTTTGTCATGTCAACGCTTTATCATGTCTGCAGCTTTGTCATGTCCTGGTAAAGCTTGTACATGGTCACAGCTTTAATCATGTCTGCAGCTTTGTCATGGTCTGTTGTCCATGTCCTGGTAGCTTGTCATGTCCTGGCAGCTTTGGTCATGTACTCAGTTTAGTTGGTTTTATTAAAGTTGTGGCGCTTTTGTCTTGTTGCCATCACCATTGAATTTTGATTTCAGATGGATGGAGAGCCATGTGATTGTAACTCAGACCACAATCACTGCGAATGTGTTTAAGTCTATCTTGCAGTGGTTTTTGTAACTACGAGTTCAATAAAACTACAGAAGAGAGAGAGAGAGAACAGGGACAGAGAGACAGAAGTAGAAGGAGAGAGAGAAGAGAGGCGAGAGACAGAGCGAGGGAGACACAGAGAGAGAGGGAGACAGAGAAGGCAAAGAGAGAGAGAAGGAAAGAGAGAGGCAGAGAGGAGAGATAGGGAGACAGAGAGGAAGAGAGAAAGAGTAGAGGGACAACAGAGAGGTAGTGAGAATGAATGAATGAATGAATGAATGAATGAATGAATTGAAGGGAAAATGGAAAATGAAAATAATATGAATGAATGAATGAATTTTATTTGACAAAAGGTCTCCAAGCTCTCATCAAAGGGGAAAAGGCAGAGAAGAGAGAGAAGGAGAGAAATAGAGAGAGAGAAGAGGAGAGAGAGAGAGAGAGAGAGGAGAGAGATAGAGAGAGAGTAGAGAGAGAGAAGATAGGAAGGGGAGAGAGAGAGAAAAGGAGAGGGGGTGGGGGGGAGAGAGAAGGAGAGAGAAGAGAGGAAGAGAAGAAGAGAGAGAAGAGAGAAGAGAGAGAGAGAGAGAAGGAGAGAGAGGAGAGAGAGGAGAGAGAAGGAGAAGAGAGAGAGAGTGAGAGAGAGAGTGAGAGAGATAAATATATATATAACGATAACGATAACGATATGTTGATTCAAGAAAGGCGCATATGCCCCATTTGAAGGGGTTTACAAAATGACACACATATATAATAATTTATAATACTCAAGCACACAAAAACTATCTTTATCCAACTAACTACAATTTAGTACATACATGACCAAGTTATACGTGATTTCTGGGTTAATGAGATCAAACTACTTCTCACTTCTCTACTTCTCCTTTTTAAAAGACTTTAGATATACGATAGCACAAGATGTTTTCATGATGACATTTTCCATTTTTTTGGAAGACAGGAGCAAAATCATTCTAAAGTGAGCTGGTCTGTGCTGTTTGGGCGATACATATTTCGCCAAGGAATATAGGTCCTCTAGTCTCTTCTCTTCCCCTCCTTATCTCATCCGTTAAGTCATCTATGCTGGACAAGTACAAATGAAATGCTTATATCAGTCATAGGGGGAAAAGGCAGAGAGGAGAGAAAAAGGAGAGAGGAGATAGAGAGAGAGAGAGAAGAGAGAGAGAGAGAGAAGGAGAGAGAAGAGATAAGGAAGCGAGCGAAGAGAGAAGAAGGAGAGAGAAGGAGAGGAGGAGAGACGAGAGAAGAGAGAGAGAGCGAAGGAGAGAGAGAATGAAGAGAGAGAAGGAGAGAGAGAGAGAGAGGAAGAGAGCGAGAGAGAGAGAGAGAGAGAGAAGGAGAGAGAAAGAGAGAAAGGAGAGAGAGAGCGAGAGAGAGAGCGAGAGAGAGAGAGAGGAGAGAAGGAAGAGAGAGAGAGAAGAGAGCAGAGAGAGAGAAGAGAGAGAAGAGAGAAGGATAGAGAGCATGAGGAGAGAGAAGGAGATAGAGAGAGAGAGAGAGATAGAGAGAGATAGAGAGAGAGAAGAGAGAGAAAAGGAGAAGAGAGAGAGAAGGAAAGGAGAGAAGTGAAGAGAAAGAGAAGAGAGAAGAGGAAAGGAGAAGAGAGAGAAGAGAAGTGAGAGAGAAGGAGAGAGAGAGATGGAGAGAGAGAGAGTGACAGATAGTAGAGAGAGAGAGAAGAGAGAGAGAGAGGAGAGAGACAGAAGAGAGAGATAGAAGGAGAGAGAGAGAGGGGAGAGAATGAGATAGAGAGAGAGAGAGAGAGAGAAGAATGAGAGAGAGGCAGAGAGACACAGAGGAAGAGGGGAGTCAGAGAGAGGAGAGAGGGAGGAACCAAAGAAGCAGTGAGAGATAGAGAAGGAGAGAGGGAAAGAAAGAGGGGCAGAGAGAGAGAGAAGGGGGAGGGGGTGAAGGGGGGGGGGGGAGACAAGAGGCAGAGAGAGTAGAGAGAGACAGAATAGATCAGATACTGAGGCTTGAGACAGAGACCCGGTAATGTCCCTACTACAATCACTCACACTTGCCTGGGTAGGTCCTACAATCACTTGCTGGTAATGTCCCTACAATCACTAGTGCCTGGGTAATGTCCTACAATCACATTCCTGGGTAATGTCCTTACAATCACTTGCCTGGGTAATGTCCTACAATCACTTGCCTGGGTAATGTCCCTACAATCACTTGCCTGGGTAATGTCCTACAATCACTTGCCTGGGTAATGTCCCTACAATCACTTGCCTGGGTAATGTCCTACAATCACTTGCCTGGGTAATGTCCTACAATCACTTGCCTGGGTAATGTCCCTACAATCACTTGCCTGGGTAAGTCCCTACAATCACTTGCCTGGGTAATGTCCTTCAATCACTTGCCTGGGTAATGTCCTACAATCACTTGCCTGGGTAATGTCGGGTACAATCAGCAACTCAGGTAATGTCGGGTACAATCACTACCTCAGGTAATGTCCCGGATAAAAGCACTTACCCTGGGTGATGTCGGTATCAATCACTAACCTCAGGTAATGTCGGTACAAATCACTACCCGGGTAAATGTCGGGTACAATAACCTATCTGGTCTGGGTAATGGTCGGGGTACAATAACCTATCTGGGTAATGGTCGGGTACAAAACTTCCCTGGAATATTCGGGTACGAACCACCTACCCGGGTGATGTCGTTACAGTCACTTACACCCAGGGTGATGTCGTGCACAACCACCTAACCGGGTGATGTCTGTACAGTCACTTAACCCGGGGATGTCGTTCACAACCAACACTAACCTACCCGGGTGATGTCGGTACAGTCACTTACCCGGGTGTGTCGATGCACACCACCTACCCGGTGATGGCGTGCACAACCACCACCTACCCGGGTGATGTCGGGTACAATCACTTACCCGGGTAATGTCGGGTACAATCAACATAGCATCAGGTGATGTGCGGTACAATCACTTACACCGGGGATGTGTGCACAACCCACCCTACCCGGGTGATGGTCGGGTACAGTTCACTTACCCGGGGTGATGTCGGGTACCTCAGCATTTTTTCCTCCCGAAGAGCAGAGCGTGGTTTCGTCGTCGCAGTGGTGCGTGCATTATGAATGTCGAAGCGGAACTCCCAGGCCTGCTGCCGGTGACGGGGCCATAGGCCTGCTTCTGCAGGTCAGCTGGTCCTTGTCCGGGTTGTTCAAGGCGGTCGGAAACGCCCCAGCCCTGTCGACATGAACGTCAAACCTTCAGCCTGCAAACAAAAACACCCAGCCAACGCGCTTGCTCTTAGCCTGGACCTCCTTGATAGCAAAGAGTTGCAACAACAACAACAACACCAACAACAACAACACAGCCTACCTACGCTGGAAACGTTCATTCATTGGTTTTATATTATTATTTATTATTTATTATCGTTGACGTATAAAAGGACGGAGGCACAATCCTGATATCCATTTATGTTCTGAAGTTGACTTGAGATGACAACATGAAAGAAAGAAGGTCAGCCACGAGAAACACATCTTTGCTTTTTTTTTTTCCCCAATGGCAAAAGTCGATGTCCTAGGGCCGGACTTTGTCAGTGTGGGGGGGCCTGAGGCCAGCGTCACGCGTTCTCTCCCTTGACAGAGACTCCGTGCTGGCTGAGCGTTTGACAAAGGAGAAGAAAAAGGCTGTACAGGTGTTTATCAGCGGGTGACCTTGCCTTTACAGGTGTTTATCAGCGGGTGACCTTGCCTTTACAGGTGTTTATCAGCGGGTGACCTTGCCTTTACAGGTGTTTATCAGCGGGTGACCTTGCCTTTACAAATATTTATCAGCGGGTGACCTTGCCTTTACAGGTGTTTATCAGCGAGTGACCTTGCCTTTACAGGTGTTTATCAGCGGGTAGCCTTGCTTACAGGTGTTTATCAGCTGGTGACCTTTCCTTACAGGTGTTTTATCATCGGTGACCTTAGCCTTTTGCAGGGTGTTTATCTCGGGGGACCTTGCCTTAACCGGTGTTATATCACGGTGACCTTGCCTTTACAAGTGTTTTATCAGCGGATGACTCTTCGCCTTTACAAGAGTTTATCAGACTGGATAACTTGCCTTTAACAGTGTTATCACGGTGACCTCAGCCTTTACAGGTGTGTTATCAGCGTGGTGACCTTGCTTTACAGGTTTTATCAGGCGGGTGACCGTGCCTTAACAGGTGTTTGCGTCAGTCGTGAACCTTGCCTATACAGGTGTTTGACAGAGCGGGTGACCTGCCTTTATCAGGTGTTGGTTGAAACAGTGTGATGATCTTGGCTTTACAGGTGTGACGATCTGCTGCTTTACAGGTGTGACGACCTGGCGTTAGCAGGTGTGACGATCTGGGCATTTACCAAGGTGATTATGATCTTGGCTTTACAGGTGTGATGATTCTTGGCTATACAGATGTGATGATCTTGGCTTTACAGGTGTGATGATCTTTTGGCTTTTTTACAGGTGTTGACGAACTTGGCTTTACAGTTGACATCATTTTTTGCTTTACAACGGTGGTATTAACCAAGGTAGGAACAGGGCCGCGATTCCTCAAAGACCGAGCTGCTGGGAGGTTGCTGGGCGGAAGGCGACTTGGTAGTGTTTTTAGTTGTGCCCAAAAGGAGGCCGTAAAGCCGCCTTAAGTGCCGCTGGTCCCACAGAGTCCCACCAGCCATTCCGACAGATCCCCCGGGACAGCAGCTCTCTCCAACACCACTCCCCACAAAAAAAAAAAACAACAACAAAAACCAAACAACAGACCGCAAGGCGCAGCCACAGCAGTCAAGCAGCTCACAGCTCTGCCTAGGTCTAAACCCTGGAGGTTTGAAGACATTACCTTAGTCATACAGCGCCGTGGTTCGTGTGTTTTGGATCTCAACAAGCATGGTTCTATGCAGCTGGCTCCTAGCCTGCACTAGTGGTGTCTGTTCTGCAGGCTCTTGGGGAAGACTGGACCGCCCAGATCCACAGCTCCAACCCTTTACCACAAGCTCTGTCTGCAGACAAAGTCCACAACAACTCCAGCAGTCTACACTCTTACACAAAACAAAACGTGTACGCTGCAAGGACCCCTGCTCCCTGTGGGTTCCTGGCAACGAACTGGCGTGATTATGAACTAGCGAAACAAGGAGCCCAGAAAGAAACAGTGCGAAAAGGCTGCCACCACCTTCCATGTAAGAGACAATTCATCACATCGTCAATGCCCGACCCAGAGTAGAGAATGACGAACGACCCCCACTTCTCCAAAGAGAAGAACAAGTCATCCTTCGAAGACTACCGGCACTTGGGCACAACAGGCTAAGTCACCCCATGTCCACAAAGCTGAAACTCCTTCCCTCTCCCCTTCAGAGTGTCCGCTATACAGCACCTGAGGAAGAAGAGTGTGTGGCCGATAGAGATCACCCCCTCAACCAAGCTGTACGGCCCATGAGAGCTGGAAAGGACCTACCATTCTTTTCCCCAGACAAGCCTGACGATGTAAAGCAAACGAGAAAAGAAGGACAACTAATGTATAGTTGCAAATATGAGAATGTTGCTGAAATCCCTTGACCAACATTGCACGCGTCTGTATCTTTGGGGCCGGGTTGATTGGGAACCACATCAAGACGCGTAGTGCGGAGTGCACCCCTGGCAAGTTGTCGCGGAGATGGCGCAGGTCCAGGTCATCGTGCTGACCAGCATGTCACACGTGACAGCTGGTTCAGTGGTCCCCTTCACCCTTAGTCTCAGAATGATGTCGATGCTGATGCCCCCTACTTCTCCGTGGTGTGGTGAAGTGGTGATGAAGTCTAGGGGTCGGGGTGTTCGTGGGGGAAGCCATTGCAGGGACGTTTGTGGGGTCCACCACCCGGGGTGGGCATCTCTTTCACTCGGGCTTCCATACGCACAGCTGCTACTGTTTTCGAGTGGGCGGCTTAAGTAGGGGACCATAGTATGCTAGCTATGCTCAATAGCGGCGCCATTGAACGCAGGCAGTGCATGCTCCCTCAACTGGTGGCCCTGCAGCAGCCTGACGCTGATTCGCTGCCGTGTACCGTCCGACCCGGAGGTCACAACACAACGGCTCTGGGGATGGTCGGCTGGGGGAAGAAGTTGCGAATAGCACACAGGGACTGTCGAATGAGGCAGCACCAGGACTGTCTAAAAAGGACAGCACAGGAGACTGTCTAGATAGGCAGCACAGGGACTGTCTATATGAGCAGCACAGGACGTGTCTATATGAGCAGCACAGGAACTGACTATATGGAGGGCCGCCAGGACTGTCTATATGAGGCAGCACAGGACTGTCTAGATGAGGCAGCACGGACTGCGTCAGAAGACGTGCAGCACAGAACTGTCCTAGAATGAGGGGCAGGACTGTCTAGATAGCAGGACTGTCCTAGGAGGAGGCAGCACAGACTGGTCTAGTAGAGGCAGCACAGGACAGTCCAATGAGGCAGGACTGTCTAAAGATGAGGGCAGCACAGGACGTCTAGATGAAGCAGCACAGAGACTGTCTAGAGGCGGCGAGCACAGGGACTGTCTAGATGAGGCAGGCACAGGACTGTTCTAGAAGAGGCAGGACTGTCTAGATGAGGCAGGCACAAGTCTGTCTAGATGAGGCAGGCAAACCGACACACACAAGCCCGCCACGGGTGGATCTTGATGAGTATATCCCATCCACAGAGAGTGTAAAAGGTAAAGAAAGGTAAAGGAGTCCCATAACCTATAAGGTTCCGATAGGGGGAGCGAGGCGGTCAGAGACCTCACTTCTCTAGGGCCACAGCATATTGAGGGCGGTGCCCATTCCTCTCGCCATCTAACGCTGCTTTAACTTCCCTGACCCTAAAGAGGCAAGGTACACCATTTACGCTGACTGGGGTGAACTGGGGAACTGTACGAGCCAAAGGCGCGCAAACGGTCAGCACAGCCATCCAACTGGCGTAACCAACGCTCGACGCTGCTTAACTTGGCTGGGGGAAAGGCTAGTGCTCCGACCACTGAGCTATCCATCCCACAGAGATGTGTACAGCTCTTAAATACCTTGTCCGTCATCTGTCAGCACAACACATATATAAATAAGATAATTAATATAGATAATAAGATAGATTAATAGATAATAGATATATAGCTAAATAGAGAGATAATAATTGATAATATAGATAAAGATAGATAGATAGTATAATAGATAGATAGATAGATAGATAGATAGATAGATTGATAGATATGAGAGATAGATAGATAGATAGATAGATAACAATTATTGAATGGTATCATCTTGAGGTGTCCATGATGACTTCGGGCCTTTACCAGATCTAGATAACGTGGTAAAGGAAGTGCAGGGACATCTGTCCTGTACAACTTTTTCTCTCTCGTGGTGTTCAGGAATGTTTTACTAAAAACGCCAGTCTTTCGACTGCCTCATCCACGTCATCAGCTTGTCATCGCTGCTAAGACATTTTGAATTCCATCCTTCTGCTCCCTGCATACTCCTTCCACACAATCAGGATTGCCTGATCATTTTCAGCAAAACTGCATGTCTGGAACATTGACACATGTGTGTCCTACTGCGTTGTCTGGTCCATTCCACTTGAGGGCAGGCACTTTTGGAGTTGGCCGTAATGAGACAGAGCCTGCTGTCAACGGCACCCCCCCCCACTTACCATCCCCCTCATCATGCCGAGTCACACCGTTCTGCCTGCGGGCAAGTGAATATCATAGAGCAATTTATTTGTGGGAAGGACGGACGTGCACGGCAAGGGCTTAAACAATGGGGACTTGTTTGTTTCTGTGTGCTCTTAGGCCTGTTGATGGATGAAGTGAGCAAGGGCTGTTGAGGCTTCATACAACACACAAAATGTTCTGCAGACGCGAAGACTTCAGAACCAGGTACAAGTTTTTTACAAACAGGATCATCGTCGTGTAAAAAAAAAAAAATAGTGGTGTGAATGATTCTGAGGACCAAGTAAAACAGAGGAACGACAGGGACGCTGATGACGTCATGGTGACAACTCACGCGTTCACGATGTTTCCAGAAAGCGGTTCGAAGTTGGGTTCGGTGATGCTGCAGGTTGAAGACACGTACCCTCTGGAGAAGTCGCTGACAGTCTCCTCACAGGCGATGGTCTCGTTTCAGCGACTCTGCCTGAATACTGACCTGCACACACAAAGCATACCTTCACCACACCTCCACCTACAGTTTGACCTTATCCCAACCCACTACCTAAGTTTTACCTTTCCCGCACGCGCCAGCCTAAACAGTTTAAGCCTTATCCACGCCACTACTACATTTGACCTTATCCACCCACTACATACAGTTTGCCTTATCCACACCTCCACCTAACAGTTGTACCTTGATCCACACACTCCACCTACATTTATACCTTATCCAGCACCTCGCACCTACACTTTACTTTATCCATCACCGGTCCACCGACAGTTATACTTTATCCACACCTCCACCTACAGTTTTACCTTATCCACAACACTCCACCTACAGTTTAATCCTTATCCACACCTCACCTACAGTTTTACCTTATCCACACACTAGACCTACAAGTTTACATTATCCACACCTCCACCTACACTTTTACCTTATCTCCACACCTCCACCTACAGTTTCTTAACCTTATCCTCACCTATAACCTACAGTTTTACATTATCACACTTCCACCTACATTTTTAACCTAGCCACCCGCCACCTACAGTTTTTACCTATCCACCAACCTCCACCCTACAGTTTTACCTTATCCACCACCTCCACCTACCGTTTGACCTTACCACGCCAGCCACCTACAGTTTGTACCTTATCCTCACCTATACCATACAGTTTTTACCTTATCCACACCTCCACCTACAGATTGTACCTTTATCCCCAACCTCCACCTACAGTTTTATTACCTTATCACACACGACTCCACCGACATTTCTGTACTTCAGACCCACCCCAAACTCCCTACAGCCACACCAGCCTGTACACTCCACCCTGTTGCCGGTTCGTTCAGCCGCAGATACGTTGCCTTTTGAGCCCCCAGATCCACGCCACTGTCGCCGTCCCTCTGTCTCAGTGTCTCGGGTCTGCCAGCTGCTGCCACTCCTAACTTACATAACCAATGCTTACACATCAAACTAACGTCACTCCACATAATCGCGAACTATCCTACCAAACATATCGCTCACTTCACTACCTATCCGACCAGCCAAACAAGCCATCTAACAAACGTCAAAAATCACACACACTAACTCACTGAACTCACTATCTAACACACTGAACCAACTAACTCACTATTGTAACTAATTCATTACATTAACTAAGTCACACATGAACGAAGTCCACACATTAACTAAGTCACGAATATTAACATAAGTCACTAAATTAACTAAGTCACAAATAAGACAAAGTCACATATTAACTAAGTTCACAACACATTAACTAGAGGTCACGCAGATTAACTAAGTCACACAATAACGAAGGGCACGCATTAACTAAGTCACAGCATTAACTAAGTCCACAAGTTAAACTAAGGTCACAACAGGGACATTAACTAAGTCCACATATGTAAACTAAGGTCACACCTTAATAAGTCAGCACCTTATCAAAGTCCCATATTGACTAACGTCATTAATTAAGCCATCTCGATTAACCTTAGTGCACACTTGACTAACTCACCTGGACCTCCTCATTTAACTAAGGAGTCACGTACATTAACTAAGTCACAGACATAACTAATTCACTGCATTAACTATCGTCCACATATTAAACTAAGTCACATATTAACTAAGTCACAAAGACCAAAATTAAAGTCACACATTAACTAAGGACATCACATTCACCAATCACACAATTAATTAACTCACTAGTTGACAAAGCCATACATTATCATAAGTCACACCATTATCTAATCTTCACATTAACTAATCACGACATTAATTAAGGTCACACATTAACTTTTGTCACAACATTAACTAAAACTCCTAGTTAACTAAGTCATTACATTAACTAAGGCACACATTTACCAAATCACAGATTAACTAAGTCACATATTTAACTAACTCACCTCAGTTAAGTAAGAACTCATTTACGTAGTCACGACATCTGACTAACTCACACATTAACTAAGTCACACATTAACTAAGTCACTCAATAAGTCATTCAACTCATTATCTTAAGTCACATATTAACGAAGTCACTCATTAACTTAGTCCACACATTAACTAACTCATCCATTAACTAAGTCACGAACTATAACTAATGTCACTGCATTAACTAAGTCACACGTTAACTTAGTCACAACATTGAACAAGGTCACACAATAACCAAGGCACGACATTAACTAAGTCCTCGCAAACTCATAAGAACCATAACGAATGGTGACAAAAATTCACAAACGGCATACACACGGTGACTAATGTAAAAGAGCACATCATAGCTTGTCCACTATCCTGGAAAGGAAAGAAAAAAAGAATAAATAAATAGATAACGTGACCGACTACCACTAGCTAACCAAGGCCCAACTGATTCTGACTAATAACCGAGCCGATTGATCCCTCGAACCAACTAACTAACACCTAACCCAACTAACAACTAACTAACTAACTAACCAACTAACCCAACTACCTAACTAACCAACTAACTAACCTCTAAACCAACTAACTAAACAACTAACCAACTAGACTAACTACTAACCCTACCAACTAACTAACTAAGCTAGACTCACTAACGAACGAACTAGACTAACTAACTAACCCAACTAACAGCTAACTAACTAACTAACCAACTTAACTAACGTAACCAATAACAAACCAACTACTAACTAACTACTAACTAACCAACTATACTAACCACTAACTAACCAACTAACGTAACTAACTAAGCTAAGCTAACTACAAACTAACAGCTAGCTAGCTAAATAACTAACTAACTAACTAACCAACTAACGAACTAACTAACAAAACAACCAACTAACTACCAACTAAATAATAACTATCTAACTAACTAACCAACTAACAGGGGGGGGGGGGGGGGGGAGATCTTACATAACTTTAATAAGTGCTATAGATACTAAGGCAATAATCACCCCAACTAAATAACTATCTAACTAACTAATCATAACTAACTTCTAACTACTAACTAACGAACTAACATAACAAAGAACGACGAACGATATAACTAAATATATAACTATCTAACTGAAATAAAAAAAAATAAAAAATTCACCATCTAACTAACAAAATAAATTTATAACTAACTAACCGACTAGCTAACTAAGGCGAAGTAACTAACGAACTAACTAGGCCAACTATCCAACTAACTAGACCTACTAAACCACGAACAACTAGACTTACTAACTAACTAACTACTAACTAATCAACCAACTAACTAACCAACTAACTATCTAACCAACTAACATCGAACTAACGAACTATCTAACTTATCACCACTAACTAACCAAATAACTATCTAACTAACTAACCAACTAACTAAACTAACTAACTAACTAACTAACCAACTCAACAAATAACTATCTAACTAACCAACTAACTAACTATCCAACTAACCAACAACCAACTAACTAACTAACTAACTAACTAACCACTAACTAATCTAAACCAATCGAACCAACTAACCAACTAACCAACTAACCAACTAACTAACTAACTAACTAACTAACTAGACTAACTAACTAACTATTCAACCAATCAAACTACGCAACTAACTAACGAACTAACCATCTAACCTACTAACCAACAACCAACTAACTATCTAACGAACCAACTCACCAACTAACAAACTAACTATCTAACTAACTAATCTAACCAACTATACTTAACCAACTAACTAACTAGCTTACAAACTAACATACTGAACAAACTAACCACCTAACTAACGAACCAACTAACCAACTAACTACTAATCGTACTAATCAACCAACTAACTAACCAAATAACTATCGAACTAACTAACTAACAACAAACTAACCAACTAACTAACTAAACTAACATAAACTAACTAACTAACTAACTAACGAACCAAATAACTATCGAACTATCGAACCGAAAGCATGAACTAAACAATACGAACGATCTAACTCAACTTAACCAACTTAACCAACTAACTATCTAACTCACCAACTAACTAACCAAATAACTTACGAACTAACTAACTAGCTAACCAACTAAACAACTAGCTAACTAAGCTACTATCACTAACTAACCGACTAGCTAACTAAGCAACGTAACGACCTAACTAACTAACTTGCCAGACTAACCAACTAACTAACTATTGTGTTGCTGTTTGTTGTGCTGTTTGTTGTTGCTGTTATGTTGTTGCTGTTTGTTTTGCTGTTTGTTGTTTGCTGTTTGTTGTTGCAGAGTGCTGTTGCTGCAGACTTGTTTGTTCGTTGTCAGATCAGAACTAAACCCACCGGCCCGAACCCATTTCCTATCACCCTGCTAAAGTATACGACCTGTGTGAGTGTTGTTTGTGCTTTTGAAAAACATTTGTAACTTTGGAAATTTTATTTCAGTAATTTTGGTCTGGCAGCGCACCATGTTTGTAAATTACTGTTTGTTTAAAAACTTTTGATTATTTTCATTGGAGTGCATGACTGTCAGATTAGGGTTCAATGCTTGCGCTTTGATTTGTTCTTTGCAAGATATAGCGCTATAAAGTTACATTTATATTTTTATTATTACTTTATTATTATTAGTATTATTATTATTATTGATTATCGTGAAGCTGTGTAGCGAGTTTGTGTGCGCGCGTGTGTGGTGGTGTGTGGTGTGCACCGCGCGCGTGCGTCCCGTGCGCGTGTGCGTGCGTTCGTGCTTGAGTGTTTGTGTGCGGGTGGTGAGCGGGTTTTGGTGTGCGTGTGTGTTGTGCGTGCGTGCGAGTGACTACCTCCTGGTTGACGAGGGTCTGAGGACGAAAGCTGGGGTGGATCTCCAGGTCGGAGGGCTGCTCTGATACCCGGCCCCCAGCCTGCGTCAATGTTGAAGGATCTCCAGGGCGTAGCGTTCATTCTGGAGTCTGCGTTCCTCCACCGCGCTCCACTCGATGGTGATGGTACTGGTTTTTTTTGGCCATGCGCACCAACAAACCAGCAAACCAACATCAGAAACAAACCAACAAACCAACAGCAAACAAACCAGCCAACCCAACATCAAACAAACCACAAACGCAACATCAAACAAAACCAGCAAACCAACATCAAACAAACCACAAACCAAACATCAAACAAACCAGCCAACATCAAACAAACCAACATCATCAAACCAGCAAACCAACATTCCAAGAAACAAACCAGCAAACCAACATCTACCAAACCAGCCGCAACATCAAACATACCAACATCAAACAAACCAACATCAAACAAACCAGCAAACAACATCAACAAACCAGCAAACCAACATCAAACCAAACCAGCCAACAATGAAACATCAGGGGCAGGTCGTGCGCAGCGACGCTTCTGCCTTCACGTGATCACCATTATCATCATCATCATCATCGATCATCAACCACCATCTACCACATCTCCATCATCAGCCCCAGCCACAAGTACTGCCACCGACCATTACCAGACCAATGTCACCATCACCATCATCACCATCAACACCCCGGCCTCCAATTACTGCCACCGGCGTCCTCCACCACCATCACCATTACTACCATGTCACCGATCATCATCCCATCCATCACCATGCATCATCACATCACCATCCATCATCATCATCATCACCATCACCACCATCACCACGAATCACCGATCACCAACCACCAATCATCATACCACCACCACCTCCATCACCATTACCCAACCATTCAATGTCATCTAACTCATCAAAACCATCATCATCACATCATCAGCATCCACCATCATCATCACCATCAGCACATCATCACCACCGATCATCATCACCACAACCACCACCATCACAAGGGACCACCACCACCAACCACCACCAAATCATCATCATCACCATCAATCATCGATCATCATCCTCATCATCATCCATCAGCATCACACAGCACCACCAACCACCACCATTACACCACGCACCATCACACCACCACATCATCACCAATCATCATCATCACCCTCACCACCATCACCATCAACCATCACCAACATCACACCACCACCCCCACCATCACCAGTACCACCAATGTCATCATCATCATCAAAACCATCAGCACAGCATCGTCAGCATCACCATCATCATCACCATCATCACCATCAGCACCACCACACCATCAGCATCATCATCAACCACGTAACCACCACCAATCTCGATGACCACCACCACCTCCACCACCATCATACACATCTTCATCACAACCCATCTCATCATATCAACAGCACCATCACATCAGCATCAGCATCAGCATCATCACCACCAGACCACCACCATCACCACCACCACCACCTCACCAGCCACCACCACGCATCACCACCACCACCATCACCATCTCACCATCACATCACCACATCACCACCACCACCGAACCATCACCACCACCCACCGCCCAACCGACCGATCACCACCGACCACCAACCATCACCAACTTCAACACCCGACCACCACCATCACCACCCACCGGACCATGCACCATCACCATCACCACCACCGTCCATCACCACCACCACCATCATCACCATCAGTACACCACCACCACCACACCACTTCACATCACCATCATGACACGAGTGAAACAGGAAACAAATGTAGAACAGAGCCATGAATGGAAGACCATTTGATGTTTGAACTCCCTACTCGTTGACAATGTTACAAAATATCACATGAAATCGGATCCTCAGAAATTGTTCATAGTCAAGTGCCTTTTGGATAGCATATTCACAGTGATAAGGGTTTCTGTGTACGAGGGTGGTTAGCGAATAGGCCCTGTACAACCATGAGCACAAGTGGATTGGTTTCAGATCCAATCAACACACAGCTAAGTGACAGAAAGGCACTGCCAGAAAATCACCGGAACAACAGAGGCCACATGTAGCACAACATTTTATGCGAGAAAAAATGGAAAGTAATAATATATTGAACGATTTAAAGTTGGAACACATTTTTAATACGTTTTTGTACGTTTATGGCTATATTGTAGTGCGGATTAAGGCTTTAAAAACAAACATAGCAGTTCAATGGAACGAACGCTTCAGAAGACCTATTCTCTAAACTGGATATCATCAATACCGAAAGGATTAACACAATTTTAGAGGCCTGTTATTTGTAACATTGCTCCTAAGATGCTGTTCAACAAGAATGGGAAACCTGAAATGCAGAAATGGCTGTAACAATGTGCTATGAAAATGTTCAAGGACGAATCTCTGATGTCCAAAACGAAAGTGGTTTCAACTGCAGATGAATTACCCACGAAGATGCTGGGCAATAAACCAAATTTATGGACATTAACGGCTGACGAGAGAAACGTAGAGCTAGCTTTGTCATGGTCACAGCTTTGTCATTAACATCAAAAAGCTTTGTCATGTCACAGAGACACAAACACGCTTTGTCATGTCCAACAACACCGAGCTTTGGTCAAGTCCACAGCTTTGGTCATGTCACAGCTTTGTCTAGTCACAAACAGCTGTTGTCATGTCACACACAACAAACAAGCTTTGGTCAATGTCACAGGCTTTGTCATGTCAGTATGTCAGTCAGAAAAGCTTTTCATGGCCTGCGCAGCTGTTTCATGTCACAAAGAAGCGTGTGCATGTCCACAGCTTTCACATGTCTGTAGCTTTGTCATGTCTGTTGTCATGTCTCAGCGTTCGTCATGTCTGTTGTCATGTTCACAGCTTTGTAATGTCTTTTGTCATTTTCACAGCTTTGGTCATGTCTCCAGCGTTGTCATGTCTGCAGCTTTGTCATGTCTGCACTTTGGTCATAGTCTGCAGCTTTGACATGTCCTTCAGGCTTTTGTCATGTCAGCAGCTTTGGGTCATGTCCTGCAGCTTTGTCAGGTCTGTAGCTTTGTCATGTCCACTTGCAGCAGCTTTGGTCATGGTCTGCAAGCTTTGCATGTCTGCACTTTGTCATGTCTGCAGCTTTGTCTTGTCTGCAGCTTTGGTCATGTCTGCAGCTTTGTCATGTCAACGCTTTATCATGTCTGCAGCTTTGTCATGTCCTGGTAAAGCTTGTACATGGTCACAGCTTTAATCATGTCTGCAGCTTTGTCATGGTCTGTTGTCCATGTCCTGGTAGCTTGTCATGTCCTGGCAGCTTTGGTCATGTACTCAGTTTAGTTGGTTTTATTAAAGTTGTGGCGCTTTTGTCTTGTTGCCATCACCATTGAATTTTGATTTCAGATGGATGGAGAGCCATGTGATTGTAACTCAGACCACAATCACTGCGAATGTGTTTAAGTCTATCTTGCAGTGGTTTTTGTAACTACGAGTTCAATAAAACTACAGAAGAGAGAGAGAGAGAACAGGGACAGAGAGACAGAAGTAGAAGGAGAGAGAGAAGAGAGGCGAGAGACAGAGCGAGGGAGACACAGAGAGAGAGGGAGACAGAGAAGGCAAAGAGAGAGAGAAGGAAAGAGAGAGGCAGAGAGGAGAGATAGGGAGACAGAGAGGAAGAGAGAAAGAGTAGAGGGACAACAGAGAGGTAGTGAGAATGAATGAATGAATGAATGAATGAATGAATGAATTGAAGGGAAAATGGAAAATGAAAATAATATGAATGAATGAATGAATTTTATTTGACAAAAGGTCTCCAAGCTCTCATCAAAGGGGAAAAGGCAGAGAAGAGAGAGAAGGAGAGAAATAGAGAGAGAGAAGAGGAGAGAGAGAGAGAGAGAGAGGAGAGAGATAGAGAGAGAGTAGAGAGAGAGAAGATAGGAAGGGGAGAGAGAGAGAAAAGGAGAGGGGGTGGGGGGGAGAGAGAAGGAGAGAGAAGAGAGGAAGAGAAGAAGAGAGAGAAGAGAGAAGAGAGAGAGAGAGAGAAGGAGAGAGAGGAGAGAGAGGAGAGAGAAGGAGAAGAGAGAGAGAGTGAGAGAGAGAGTGAGAGAGATAAATATATATATAACGATAACGATAACGATATGTTGATTCAAGAAAGGCGCATATGCCCCATTTGAAGGGGTTTACAAAATGACACACATATATAATAATTTATAATACTCAAGCACACAAAAACTATCTTTATCCAACTAACTACAATTTAGTACATACATGACCAAGTTATACGTGATTTCTGGGTTAATGAGATCAAACTACTTCTCACTTCTCTACTTCTCCTTTTTAAAAGACTTTAGATATACGATAGCACAAGATGTTTTCATGATGACATTTTCCATTTTTTTGGAAGACAGGAGCAAAATCATTCTAAAGTGAGCTGGTCTGTGCTGTTTGGGCGATACATATTTCGCCAAGGAATATAGGTCCTCTAGTCTCTTCTCTTCCCCTCCTTATCTCATCCGTTAAGTCATCTATGCTGGACAAGTACAAATGAAATGCTTATATCAGTCATAGGGGGAAAAGGCAGAGAGGAGAGAAAAAGGAGAGAGGAGATAGAGAGAGAGAGAGAAGAGAGAGAGAGAGAGAAGGAGAGAGAAGAGATAAGGAAGCGAGCGAAGAGAGAAGAAGGAGAGAGAAGGAGAGGAGGAGAGACGAGAGAAGAGAGAGAGAGCGAAGGAGAGAGAGAATGAAGAGAGAGAAGGAGAGAGAGAGAGAGAGGAAGAGAGCGAGAGAGAGAGAGAGAGAGAGAAGGAGAGAGAAAGAGAGAAAGGAGAGAGAGAGCGAGAGAGAGAGCGAGAGAGAGAGAGAGGAGAGAAGGAAGAGAGAGAGAGAAGAGAGCAGAGAGAGAGAAGAGAGAGAAGAGAGAAGGATAGAGAGCATGAGGAGAGAGAAGGAGATAGAGAGAGAGAGAGAGATAGAGAGAGATAGAGAGAGAGAAGAGAGAGAAAAGGAGAAGAGAGAGAGAAGGAAAGGAGAGAAGTGAAGAGAAAGAGAAGAGAGAAGAGGAAAGGAGAAGAGAGAGAAGAGAAGTGAGAGAGAAGGAGAGAGAGAGATGGAGAGAGAGAGAGTGACAGATAGTAGAGAGAGAGAGAAGAGAGAGAGAGAGGAGAGAGACAGAAGAGAGAGATAGAAGGAGAGAGAGAGAGGGGAGAGAATGAGATAGAGAGAGAGAGAGAGAGAGAAGAATGAGAGAGAGGCAGAGAGACACAGAGGAAGAGGGGAGTCAGAGAGAGGAGAGAGGGAGGAACCAAAGAAGCAGTGAGAGATAGAGAAGGAGAGAGGGAAAGAAAGAGGGGCAGAGAGAGAGAGAAGGGGGAGGGGGTGAAGGGGGGGGGGGGAGACAAGAGGCAGAGAGAGTAGAGAGAGACAGAATAGATCAGATACTGAGGCTTGAGACAGAGACCCGGTAATGTCCCTACTACAATCACTCACACTTGCCTGGGTAGGTCCTACAATCACTTGCTGGTAATGTCCCTACAATCACTAGTGCCTGGGTAATGTCCTACAATCACATTGCTGGGTAATTGTCCTTACAAGCACTTGCCTGGGTAATGTCCTACAATCACTTGCCTGGGTAATGTCCCTACAATCACTTGCCTGGGTAATGTCCTACAATCACTTGCCTGGGTAATGTCCCTACAATCACTTGCCTGGGTAATGTCCTACAATCACTTGCCTGGGTAATGTCCTACAATCACTTGCCTGGGTAATGTCCCTACAATCACTTGCCTGGGTAAGTCCCTACAATCACTTGCCTGGGTAATGTCCTTCAATCACTTGCCTGGGTAATGTCCTACAATCACTTGCCTGGGTAATGTCGGGTACAATCACTAACTCAGGTAATGTCGGGTACAATCACTACCTCAGGTAATGTCCCGGATAAAAGCACTTACCCTGGGTGATGTCGGTATCAATCACTAACCTCAGGTAATGTCGGTACAAATCACTACCCGGGTAAATGTCGGGTACAATAACCTATCTGGTCTGGGTAATGGTCGGGGTACAATAACCTATCTGGGTAATGGTCGGGTACAAAACTTCCCTGGAATATTCGGGTACGAACCACCTACCCGGGTGATGTCGTTACAGTCACTTACACCCAGGGTGATGTCGTGCACAACCACCTAACCGGGTGATGTCTGTACAGTCACTTAACCCGGGGATGTCGTTCACAACCAACACTAACCTACCCGGGTGATGTCGGTACAGTCACTTACCCGGGTGTGTCGATGCACACCACCTACCCGGTGATGGCGTGCACAACCACCACCTACCCGGGTGATGTCGGGTACAATCACTTACCCGGGTAATGTCGGGTACAATCAACATAGCATCAGGTGATGTGCGGTACAATCACTTACACCGGGGATGTGTGCACAACCCACCCTACCCGGGTGATGGTCGGGTACAGTTCACTTACCCGGGGTGATGTCGGGTACCTCAGCATTTTTTCCTCCCGAAGAGCAGAGCGTGGTTTCGTCGTCGCAGTGGTGCGTGCATTATGAATGTCGAAGCGGAACTCCCAGGCCTGCTGCCGGTGACGGGGCCATAGGCCTGCTTCTGCAGGTCAGCTGGTCCTTGTCCGGGTTGTTCAAGGCGGTCGGAAACGCCCCAGCCCTGTCGACATGAACGTCAAACCTTCAGCCTGCAAACACCCAGCCACGCGCCTCTGCTCTTAGCCTGGACCTCCTTGATAGCAAAGAGTTGCAACAACAACAACAACACCAACAACAACAACACAGCCTACCTACGCTGGAAACGTTCATTCATTGGTTTTATATTATTATTTATTATTTATTATCGTTGACGTATAAAAGGACGGAGGCACAATCCTGATATCCATTTATGTTCTGAAGTTGACTTGAGATGACAAACAGTAAATAAAGAAGGTCAGGCCACGAGAAACACATCTTTGCTTTTTTTTTTTCCCCAATGGCAAAAGTCGATGTCCTAGGGCCGGACTTTGTCAGTGTGGGGGGGCCTGAGCCATGCGTCCACGCCGTTCTCCTCACCTTGACAAGACTCCGTGCTGGCTGAGCGTTTGACAATGGGAGAAGAAAAAGGCTGTACAGGTGTATCAGCGGGTGACCTTGCCTTTACAGGTGTGTTATCAGCGGGTGACCTTGCCTTTACAGGTGTTATCAGGCGGGTGACCTTGCCTTTACAGTTTTTATCACGGGTGACCTGCCTTTACAAATATTAACAGCGGTGACTTGCCTTTACAGTGTTTATCCAGCGAGTGACCTTGCCTTTACAGGTGTTTATCAGCGGGTAGCCTTGCTTACAGGTGTTTATCAGCTGGTGACCTTTCCTTACAGGTGTTTTATCATCGGTGACCTTAGCCTTTTGCAGGGTGTTTATCTCGGGGGACCTTGCCTTAACCGGTGTTATATCACGGTGACCTTGCCTTTACAAGTGTTTTATCAGCGGATGACTCTTCGCCTTTACAAGAGTTTATCAGACTGGATAACTTGCCTTTAACAGTGTTATCACGGTGACCTCAGCCTTTACAGGTGTGTTATCAGCGTGGTGACCTTGCTTTACAGGTTTTATCAGGCGGGTGACCGTGCCTT
The DNA here is from genome assembly GCA_028751875.1 of Rapana venosa. Taxonomy (NCBI): domain Eukaryota; kingdom Metazoa; phylum Mollusca; class Gastropoda; order Neogastropoda; family Muricidae; genus Rapana; species Rapana venosa. The sequence continues at coordinate 8,468,765 of CM054164.1, forward strand.
AACAGGTGTTTGCGTCAGTCGTGAACCTTGCCTATACAGGTGTTTGACAGAGCGGGTGACCTGCCTTTATCAGGTGTTGGTTGAAACAGTGTGATGATCTTGGCTTTACAGGTGTGACGATCTGCTGCTTTACAGGTGTGACGACCTGGCGTTAGCAGGTGTGACGATCTGGGCATTTACCAAGGTGATTATGATCTTGGCTTTACAGGTGTGATGATTCTTGGCTATACAGATGTGATGATCTTGGCTTTACAGGTGTGATGATCTTTTGGCTTTTTTACAGGTGTTGACGAACTTGGCTTTACAGTTGACATCATTTTTTGCTTTACAACGGTGGTATTAACCAAGGTAGGAACAGGGCCGCGATTCCTCAAAGACCGAGCTGCTGGGAGGTTGCTGGGCGGAAGGCGACTTGGTAGTGTTTTTAGTTGTGCCCAAAAGGAGGCCGTAAAGCCGCCTTAAGTGCCGCTGGTCCCACAGAGTCCCACCAGCCATTCCGACAGATCCCCCGGGACAGCAGCTCTCTCCAACACCACTCCCCACAAAAAAAAAAAACAACAACAAAAACCAAACAACAGACCGCAAGGCGCAGCCACAGCAGTCAAGCAGCTCACAGCTCTGCCTAGGTCTAAACCCTGGAGGTTTGAAGACATTACCTTAGTCATACAGCGCCGTGGTTCGTGTGTTTTGGATCTCAACAAGCATGGTTCTATGCAGCTGGCTCCTAGCCTGCACTAGTGGTGTCTGTTCTGCAGGCTCTTGGGGAAGACTGGACCGCCCAGATCCACAGCTCCAACCCTTTACCACAAGCTCTGTCTGCAGACAAAGTCCACAACAACTCCAGCAGTCTACACTCTTACACAAAACAAAACGTGTACGCTGCAAGGACCCCTGCTCCCTGTGGGTTCCTGGCAACGAACTGGCGTGATTATGAACTAGCGAAACAAGGAGCCCAGAAAGAAACAGTGCGAAAAGGCTGCCACCACCTTCCATGTAAGAGACAATTCATCACATCGTCAATGCCCGACCCAGAGTAGAGAAGGACGACTACCCCCATCTCCAAAGAGAAGAACAAGGTCATCCTTCTAAGACTCCGCACTGGGCACAACAGGCTAAGTCACCCCATGTCCACAAAGCTGAAACTCCTTCCCTCTCCCCTTCAGAGTGTCCGCTATACAGCACCTGAGGAAGAAGAGTGTGTGGCCGATAGAGATCACCCCCTCAACCAAGCTGTACGGCCCATGAGAGGAGCTGGAAAGGACCTACCATTCTTTTCCCCAGACAAGCCTGACGATGTAAAGCAAACGAGAAAAGAAGGACAACTAATGTATAGTTGCAAATATGAGAATGTTGCTGAAATCCCTTGACCAACATTGCACGCGTCTGTATCTTTGGGGCCGGGTTGATTGGGAACCACATCAAGACGCGTAGTGCGGAGTGCACCCCTGGCAAGTTGTCGCGGAGATGGCGCAGGTCCAGGTCATCGTGCTGACCAGCATGTCACACGTGACAGCTGGTTCAGTGGTCCCCTTCACCCGTAGTCTCAGAATGATGTCGATGCGGAGGCCCCCACATCCCGTGGTGTGGTGAAGTGTGGATCGAAGCGTCTAGGGGTCGGGTGATTCGTGGGGGAAGCATTGCAGGGACGTTTGTGGGGTCCACCACCCGGGGTGGGCATCTCTTTCACTCGGGCTTCCATACGCACAGCTGCTACTGTTTTCGAGTGGGCGGCTTAAGTAGGGGACCATAGTATGCTAGCTATGCTCAATAGCGGCGCCATTGAACGCAGGCAGTGCATGCTCCCTCAACTGGTGGCCCTGCAGCAGCCTGACGCTGATTCGCTGCCGTGTACCGTCCGACCCGGAGGTCACAACACAACGGCTCTGGGGATGGTCGGCTGGGGGAAGAAGTTGCGAATAGCACACAGGGACTGTCGAATGAGGCAGCACCAGGACTGTCTAAAAAGGACAGCACAGGAGACTGTCTAGATAGGCAGCACAGGGACTGTCTATATGAGCAGCACAGGACGTGTCTATATGAGCAGCACAGGAACTGACTATATGGAGGGCCGCCAGGACTGTCTATATGAGGCAGCACAGGACTGTCTAGATGAGGCAGCACGGACTGCGTCAGAAGACGTGCAGCACAGAACTGTCCTAGAATGAGGGGCAGGACTGTCTAGATAGCAGGACTGTCCTAGGAGGAGGCAGCACAGACTGGTCTAGTAGAGGCAGCACAGGACAGTCCAATGAGGCAGGACTGTCTAAAGATGAGGGCAGCACAGGACGTCTAGATGAAGCAGCACAGAGACTGTCTAGAGGCGGCGAGCACAGGGACTGTCTAGATGAGGCAGGCACAGGACTGTTCTAGAAGAGGCAGGACTGTCTAGATGAGGCAGGCACAAGTCTGTCTAGATGAGGCAGGCAAACCGACACACACAAGCCCGCCACGGGTGGATCTTGATGAGTATATCCCATCCACAGAGAGTGTAAAAGGTAAAGAAAGGTAAAGGAGTCCCATAACCTATAAGGTTCCGATAGGGGGAGCGAGGCGGTCAGAGACCTCACTTCTCTAGGGCCACAGCATATTGAGGGCGGTGCCCATTCCTCTCGCCATCTAACGCTGCTTTAACTTCCCTGACCCTAAAGAGGCAAGGTACACCATTTACGCTGACTGGGGTGAACTGGGGAACTGTACGAGCCAAAGGCGCGCAAACGGTCAGCACAGCCATCCAACTGGCGTAACCAACGCTCGACGCTGCTTAACTTGGCTGGGGGAAAGGCTAGTGCTCCGACCACTGAGCTATCCATCCCACAGAGATGTGTACAGCTCTTAAATACCTTGTCCGTCATCTGTCAGCACAACACATATATAAATAAGATAATTAATATAGATAATAAGATAGATTAATAGATAATAGATATATAGCTAAATAGAGAGATAAATAGATAATATAGATAAAGATAGATAGATAGATAGATAGATAGATAGATAGATAGATAGATAGATAGATAGATAGATAGATAGATAGATAGATAGATAGATAGATAACAATTATTGAATGGTATCATCTTGAGGTGTCCATGATGACTTCGGGCCTTTACCAGTATCTAGATAACGTGGTACATGAAGTGCAGGGACGATCTTCCTGTACAACTTTTCTCTTCGTGGTGTTCAGGGAATGTTTTACTAAAGACGCCAGTCTTTCGACTGCCTCATCCACGTCATCAGCTTGTCATCGCTGCTAAGACATTTTGAATTCCATCCTTCTGCTCCCTGCATACTCCTTCCACACAATCAGGATTGCCTGATCATTTTCAGCAAAACTGCATGTCTGGAACATTGACACATGTGTGTCCTACTGCGTTGTCTGGTCCATTCCACTTGAGGGCAGGCACTTTTGGAGTTGGCCGTAATGAGACAGAGCCTGCTGTCAACGGCACCCCCCCCCACTTACCATCCCCCTCATCATGCCGAGTCACACCGTTCTGCCTGCGGGCAAGTGAATATCATAGAGCAATTTATTTGTGGGAAGGACGGACGTGCACGGCAAGGGCTTAAACAATGGGGACTTGTTTGTTTCTGTGTGCTCTTAGGCCTGTTGATGGATGAAGTGAGCAAGGGCTGTTGAGGCTTCATACAACACACAAAATGTTCTGCAGACGCGAAGACTTCAGAACCAGGTACAAGTTTTTTACAAACAGGATCATCGTCGTGTAAAAAAAAAAAAATAGTGGTGTGAATGATTCTGAGGACCAAGTAAAACAGAGGAACGACAGGGACGCTGATGACGTCATGGTGACAACTCACGCGTTCACGATGTTTCCAGAAAGCGGTTCGAAGTTGGGTTCGGTGATGCTGCAGGTTGAAGACACGTACCCTCTGGAGAAGTCGCTGACAGTCTCCTCACAGGCGATGGTCTCGTTTCAGCGACTCTGCCTGAATACTGACCTGCACACACAAAGCATACCTTCACCACACCTCCACCTACAGTTTGACCTTATCCCAACCCACTACCTAAGTTTTACCTTTCCCGCACGCGCCAGCCTAAACAGTTTAAGCCTTATCCACGCCACTACTACATTTGACCTTATCCACCCACTACATACAGTTTGCCTTATCCACACCTCCACCTAACAGTTGTACCTTGATCCACACACTCCACCTACATTTATACCTTATCCAGCACCTCGCACCTACACTTTACTTTATCCATCACCGGTCCACCGACAGTTATACTTTATCCACACCTCCACCTACAGTTTTACCTTATCCACAACACTCCACCTACAGTTTAATCCTTATCCACACCTCACCTACAGTTTTACCTTATCCACACACTAGACCTACAAGTTTACATTATCCACACCTCCACCTACACTTTTACCTTATCTCCACACCTCCACCTACAGTTTCTTAACCTTATCCTCACCTATAACCTACAGTTTTACATTATCACACTTCCACCTACATTTTTAACCTAGCCACCCGCCACCTACAGTTTTTACCTATCCACCAACCTCCACCCTACAGTTTTACCTTATCCACCACCTCCACCTACCGTTTGACCTTACCACGCCAGCCACCTACAGTTTGTACCTTATCCTCACCTATACCATACAGTTTTTACCTTATCCACACCTCCACCTACAGATTGTACCTTTATCCCCAACCTCCACCTACAGTTTTATTACCTTATCACACACGACTCCACCGACATTTCTGTACTTCAGACCCACCCCAAACTCCCTACAGCCACACCAGCCTGTACACTCCACCCTGTTGCCGGTTCGTTCAGCCGCAGATACGTTGCCTTTTGAGCCCCCAGATCCACGCCACTGTCGCCGTCCCTCTGTCTCAGTGTCTCGGGTCTGCCAGCTGCTGCCACTCCTAACTTACATAACCAATGCTTACACATCAAACTAACGTCACTCCACATAATCGCGAACTATCCTACCAAACATATCGCTCACTTCACTACCTATCCGACCAGCCAAACAAGCCATCTAACAAACGTCAAAAATCACACACACTAACTCACTGAACTCACTATCTAACACACTGAACCAACTAACTCACTATTGTAACTAATTCATTACATTAACTAAGTCACACATGAACGAAGTCCACACATTAACTAAGTCACGAATATTAACATAAGTCACTAAATTAACTAAGTCACAAATAAGACAAAGTCACATATTAACTAAGTTCACAACACATTAACTAGAGGTCACGCAGATTAACTAAGTCACACAATAACGAAGGGCACGCATTAACTAAGTCACAGCATTAACTAAGTCCACAAGTTAAACTAAGGTCACAACAGGGACATTAACTAAGTCCACATATGTAAACTAAGGTCACACCTTAATAAGTCAGCACCTTATCAAAGTCCCATATTGACTAACGTCATTAATTAAGCCATCTCGATTAACCTTAGTGCACACTTGACTAACTCACCTGGACCTCCTCATTTAACTAAGGAGTCACGTACATTAACTAAGTCACAGACATAACTAATTCACTGCATTAACTATCGTCCACATATTAAACTAAGTCACATATTAACTAAGTCACAAAGACCAAAATTAAAGTCACACATTAACTAAGGACATCACATTCACCAATCACACAATTAATTAACTCACTAGTTGACAAAGCCATACATTATCATAAGTCACACCATTATCTAATCTTCACATTAACTAATCACGACATTAATTAAGGTCACACATTAACTTTTGTCACAACATTAACTAAAACTCCTAGTTAACTAAGTCATTACATTAACTAAGGCACACATTTACCAAATCACAGATTAACTAAGTCACATATTTAACTAACTCACCTCAGTTAAGTAAGAACTCATTTACGTAGTCACGACATCTGACTAACTCACACATTAACTAAGTCACACATTAACTAAGTCACTCAATAAGTCATTCAACTCATTATCTTAAGTCACATATTAACGAAGTCACTCATTAACTTAGTCCACACATTAACTAACTCATCCATTAACTAAGTCACGAACTATAACTAATGTCACTGCATTAACTAAGTCACACGTTAACTTAGTCACAACATTGAACAAGGTCACACAATAACCAAGGCACGACATTAACTAAGTCCTCGCAAACTCATAAGAACCATAACGAATGGTGACAAAAATTCACAAACGGCATACACACGGTGACTAATGTAAAAGAGCACATCATAGCTTGTCCACTATCCTGGAAAGGAAAGAAAAAAAGAATAAATAAATAGATAACGTGACCGACTACCACTAGCTAACCAAGGCCCAACTGATTCTGACTAATAACCGAGCCGATTGATCCCTCGAACCAACTAACTAACACCTAACCCAACTAACAACTAACTAACTAACTAACCAACTAACCCAACTACCTAACTAACCAACTAACTAACCTCTAAACCAACTAACTAAACAACTAACCAACTAGACTAACTACTAACCCTACCAACTAACTAACTAAGCTAGACTCACTAACGAACGAACTAGACTAACTAACTAACCCAACTAACAGCTAACTAACTAACTAACCAACTTAACTAACGTAACCAATAACAAACCAACTACTAACTAACTACTAACTAACCAACTATACTAACCACTAACTAACCAACTAACGTAACTAACTAAGCTAAGCTAACTACAAACTAACAGCTAGCTAGCTAAATAACTAACTAACTAACTAACCAACTAACGAACTAACTAACAAAACAACCAACTAACTACCAACTAAATAATAACTATCTAACTAACTAACCAACTAACAGGGGGGGGGGGGGGGGGGAGATCTTACATAACTTTAATAAGTGCTATAGATACTAAGGCAATAATCACCCCAACTAAATAACTATCTAACTAACTAATCATAACTAACTTCTAACTACTAACTAACGAACTAACATAACAAAGAACGACGAACGATATAACTAAATATATAACTATCTAACTGAAATAAAAAAAAATAAAAAATTCACCATCTAACTAACAAAATAAATTTATAACTAACTAACCGACTAGCTAACTAAGGCGAAGTAACTAACGAACTAACTAGGCCAACTATCCAACTAACTAGACCTACTAAACCACGAACAACTAGACTTACTAACTAACTAACTACTAACTAATCAACCAACTAACTAACCAACTAACTATCTAACCAACTAACATCGAACTAACGAACTATCTAACTTATCACCACTAACTAACCAAATAACTATCTAACTAACTAACCAACTAACTAAACTAACTAACTAACTAACTAACCAACTCAACAAATAACTATCTAACTAACCAACTAACTAACTATCCAACTAACCAACAACCAACTAACTAACTAACTAACTAACTAACCACTAACTAATCTAAACCAATCGAACCAACTAACCAACTAACCAACTAACCAACTAACTAACTAACTAACTAACTAACTAGACTAACTAACTAACTATTCAACCAATCAAACTACGCAACTAACTAACGAACTAACCATCTAACCTACTAACCAACAACCAACTAACTATCTAACGAACCAACTCACCAACTAACAAACTAACTATCTAACTAACTAATCTAACCAACTATACTTAACCAACTAACTAACTAGCTTACAAACTAACATACTGAACAAACTAACCACCTAACTAACGAACCAACTAACCAACTAACTACTAATCGTACTAATCAACCAACTAACTAACCAAATAACTATCGAACTAACTAACTAACAACAAACTAACCAACTAACTAACTAAACTAACATAAACTAACTAACTAACTAACTAACGAACCAAATAACTATCGAACTATCGAACCGAAAGCATGAACTAAACAATACGAACGATCTAACTCAACTTAACCAACTTAACCAACTTAACTAACTAACCAGCTAACCGACCAAATAACTAATCAACCAACTAACTAATCAACCAACTAACTAACCAACTAACTAAACTAACCAACCGACTAACTAACTGACCAACTAACTAACTAACTAACTAACTAACTAACCAACTAACTAACCAACCAACTAACTAACCAACTAACCAACCAACCAACCAACCAACCAACCAACTAACTAACCAACCAGCTAACCGACCAACTAACTAAACCAACTAACTAACTAACCAACCAACTAACTAACCAACCAACCAACCAACTAACTAAACCAGCCAACTAACTAACTGACTAACTAACTAACCAACTAAGTAAGAAACAAATCAACTAACTAACCACATAACTAACCAACTAACCAACTAATTAACTGACCAACCAGCTAACTAACCAATTAACTAACTAACCAACCAACTAACTAACTAACCAGCTAACCGACCAAATAACTAATCAACCAACTAACTAATCAACCAACTAACTAACCAACTAACTAACTAACCAACCAACTAACTAACTAACCAACCAACTAACTAACTAACTAACTAACTAACTAACCAAATCAACTAACTAACCAACTAACTAACCAACCAACCAACCAACCAACAAACTAACTAACCAACCAGCTAACCGACCAACTAACTAACCAACTAACAAAACTAACCAACCAACTAACTAACCAACCAACCAACCAAACCAACCAACCAACCAACCAACCAACCAACTAACTAACTAACAGCTAACCGACCAACTAACTAACCAACTAACTAACTAACCAACCAACTAACTAACCAATCAACCAACTAACTAACTAACCAACTGACTAACCAACCAACTAAACTAACCAACCAACCAACCAACTAACTAACTAACCAACTAACTAACCAACCAACCAACTAACTAACTAACCAACTGACTAACCAACCAACTAAAACTAACCAACCAACCAACCAACTAACCAACTAACTAACTAACTAACTAACCAACCAACCCAACCAACTAACTAATACCAACTAAGCAACTAACCAATTAACCAACCAACTAAATAATCAACTAACCAACCAACCTACTAACTAACCCAACCAACTAACCAACCAACTAACTAACTGACTAACTAACTAACTAACTAACTAACTAACGACTAGCTAACTAACTAACTAACCAACTAACTACTAACTAACCAACTAACTAGCTAACTAACTAACTAACCAACTAACTAACCAACTAACTAACTAACTAACTAACTAACTAACCAACCAAATAACTAACTAACTAACTAACTAACTAACTAACTAACCAACCAACTAACTAACCGACTAGCTAACTAACTAACTAACTAACCAACTAACTAACTAACCGACTAGCTAGCTAACTAACTAACTAACTAACTAACCAACCAACTAACTAACTAACCAACTAAGTAACTAACCAATTAACCAACCAACTAAATAATCAACTAACCAACCAACCTACTAACTAACCAAACAACTAACTAACAAAACCACCAACCACTAACTAACTAACTAACTAACTAACCAACCAACCAACCAACTAACTAACTAACCGACTAGCTAACTAACTAACTAATCAACTAACTAACTAACCAACTAACCAACTAACTAACTAACCAACTAACTAACTAAACAAATAACTATCTAACGAACTAACTAACTAACCAACCAACCAACCACAACTAACTAACTAACCGACTAGCTAACTAACTAAACCAACTAACTAACTAACCAACTAAACCAACTAACTAAACTAACCAACTAACTAACTAAACAAATAACTATCTAACGAACTAACTAACTAACCAACCAACCAACCAACCAACTAACTAACTAACCGACTAGCTAACTAACTAACTAACCAACTAACTAACTAAACAACTAACCAACTAACTAACTAACCAACTAACTAACTAAACAAATAACTAACTAACTAACTAACTAACTAACCAACCAACTAACTATCTAACTAACTAAACAACTAGCTAACTAAGCAACTAACTAACTAACCAACCAGCTAACTAAGCAAATAACTAACTAACTAACTGACTAACTAAACTAACCAACTAACTAACTAATTAGCTAACTAACCAACCAACCAACTAACTAAACCAGCCAAATAACTAATGACTAACTAACTAACCAACTAAGTAGCAAACAAATCAACTAACTAACCACATAACTAACCAACTAAACAACTAATTAACTGACCAACCAACTAGCTAACCAACCAACTAACTAACTACCCAACCAACTAACCACATAACTAACCAACTTCTTCTTCAAGTGTCCGGTCTGGTCCTGCAGACATCGACGATCATGGCTCTCCATTCTTCCCTGTTCTCGGTCCCTCTCATGAGCTCATTGTTGGTGCCCTCTTTATTCGTTGCGAATTTGTTTAAGCTGTCTGTGAATTTTGTTCGTTGTCTTCCTCTGCTCTTGTTTCCACAGATTTTGCCACTCCATAACAGTTTCTCTTGTCCGTCAGCCCTGATTATATGGCCGAAAAATTTGAGCTGTCTTTCTCTGATGGTGTTGAGAAGGGATCTCTTGTACCCAGCCATTTCCATTACTTCTGCATTAGTTTTTATTTTTGTCCATGAGATTTTCATGATTCTCCGGATGAACCTCATTTCCACTGCTTCTAGTCGCTGTTCTGTGTCCTTGGCTAGGGTCCAGCACTCACATCCGTACAGAAGAATGAACCATACGTAGGCTCTCAAAACATGGATCTTTGTCTTGAGGCTTATCTTACTGTTGGTAAAAATGCATTTCATGTTGTTAAAAGTTGCCTTAGATTGACCGATTCTCTTCTTGATTTCTGTGTCACACTTGCCGTCCGGGGTGATAGTACAACCAAGGTATTTAAAGGTGTTTACTTGTCTGATTCTCTCTCCTTTACAGGCTATGTTGCATTGTGGTATAATAGCTTTTCTCGAGATCACCATGCATTCTGTCTTCTTTGCATTGAGCTGTAATCCTTTCTTTTCGCTTTCGTCTGTTACTGTTGTTAAAATCTTTTGCAGTTTTTCTTCAGAGTCGGCGATAAGGACTGTGTCATCTGCATATCTCAGGTTGTTGATGTTGTGGCCACCTACACTAATTCCCTCATGATTCTCAATATTTCGTAGAATCATTTCACTATATAAAAAAGGTAAAAAGGTAAAGGTGTCCCATAACCTATAAGGTCGTAGGGGAGCGAGGCGTCAGAGACCTCACTTCTCTAGGGCCAGCATATTGAGGGCGGCGCCCATCTCCTCTCCCTCGCTGCTTTACCTTCCCTGACCCTAAAGAGGACAGGTACCCATTTACAGCTGGGTGAACTGGGGGAACTGTACTGAAGCCAAGGCGCGCAAACGGTCACCCATCCAACTAATACATTTCACTATATACATTAAATAAATCAGGCGAGAACACGCAGCCCTGCCTCACACCCCTGCAGATTGGTCTATATTGACTGATGCCATTGTCGACTCTAATGGCTGCCTCCTGTTCCCAATATATGTTTCTGAGGACTCGAAGATCTTTCCCGTCGATGTATAGCCCTGCCAGAATATTAAACAAGTCGGAGTGTCGTACTCTGTCGAACGCTTTTGAGTAGTCAATGAAGCAGAGGTACAGGTCTTTCTGGACCTCGATGGATCTTTCCATGAGAGTTTTCAATGCGAAGATTGCATTTCTGGTGCCTTTGTCTGCCATGAATCCAAAATGCGTTTCTGATATTTCTGGGAGTATTTTATTTCTCATTCTCTTCATGAGTATTCGTAAAAGAACTTTGGTGAGGTGACTGATCAGGCTGATTGTACGATGTTGGTCACATTCAGCTGTACCCAGTTTCTTAGGGATCGCAATGTAGATGGACTTCTTCATATCTGTCGGAATCTCTCCTGTGTCATATATATTGTTTAGTAGTTTTGTGACTGCCTTAATTCCCACTTCATCCAGGGCTGTTATCAATTCAGATGGGATATCATCAGGTCCTGGCGCCTTACCACTTTTCATCTTGCAGAGTGCATGTCTCACTTCGTCTTCCATGATTATGTGGCCATCTTCGTTGCTAATATGAGGAGGTGGACCTCTGTCGTCGTGGTATAACTCTTCGTTGTATTCTGACCACCTGTTAAGAATATCTTCTTTTTCCATGAGTATTTCTCCATCTCTCGACTTTACACAACCTGTTTTTGCAGATGATTTCTTCCCTGTCACATCTTTTATTTTTTCATGCATAAGTTTGCTATCAAAATTTGCATTCATTTCAATTTCTTTGCACTGCATATTGATCCATTCTTCCTTGGCTTCATTACATTTTTTCTTAACCAGTTTGTCGAGTTCTTTATACTTCTTTTCATCTACTTTTGCCTTTCTCCTGTTTTCCATAGGTTTAAAATCTCGGAGCTCATCCACTTCTTATGTTCCTTTCTATTTGTGACTGGTATATATTCTTTTGCTGCCTCGCTGATGCTATCTTTCATCATCTGCCATTTTTCCTCTGTAGTGGTGAGTTGATCTAGGCCATCAAATTTGTTTCCAACTTTGATCTTGTATTTTTCTTTGATTTCTTCGTCAGTTTGTAGCATGTTCATTTGCAGTTGTGGTGTTCTTTTTGCTTTTGACAACTTTTTCAATTTTAGTCGCACTGTCCCGATAACTGGGACATGATCACTTCCACAGTCTGCACCTGGCATGGACTTACAAGATGTTATAGAGTTACGGAAGCGTTCTTGAATCAGGATGTAATCTATTTGATTCCTGGTTCTGTCGGGTGGCGGGGTGAAATTATTTCACCAACAGGAGAAGCAAGGTGCCTCCTTCCCTCCGCTAGCCTGTGGGAGATCCTTGGGCAAGATCGGGTACCCACTTAGCTTCCCGATCATGGTTACGTGAAGTCATGGAAGGCAGGTGACGGATGATGTGTTGAGCAGCCGAATAGTTTTTGGGAACTGGTCAGCACTTCAATGTGTTAGGCAGATGATACTACATGAGTACAATGGCTAAGACAATCCGCTCAGTACGAGCACTGCTCCTATAGAAAGTAATTGCAGCCTACTATAGGTATACTTCTGCAAAGAATGTCATGGCAATCAGAAAGAAACAGAATACAGATAACAGCGTGAGGGGGCTTTCAGTTTATCTGGAAGTTCCTCGCTCGGTAGGGTGGATTATGTGCGACAGGTAACCCTCGATTGTCATCCAGCGACTAACCAACTAACCAACTAATTAACTGACCAACCAGCTAACTAACCAACCAACTAACTAACCAACCAACTAACTAACCAACCAACTAACTAAGTAACCAGCTAACCGACCAACTAACTAATCAACCAACTAACTAACCAACCAACTAACTAACCAACCGACTAACCAACCAACTAAAACTAACCAACCAACCAACCAACTAACTAACTAACCAACTAGCTAACTAACTAACTAACCAACCAACTAACCAACTAACTAACCAACTAAGTAAGTAACTCATCCACTCACGAACTCACCGCCAGGTTTCAGCTTCTTCAGCCACACCTCAATGGTTCCATTCACAACGCCGAACTTGTAGTCCGACACATAGGGCGGCTTGTCCGTCAGCTCAGGCGGGAAGTACTGACTGGTGCTGGTCGTCTCCAAACGGTTAAAATCTCTGTGGATAGAGAGAGAGAAAGAAAGAAAGAAAGAAAGAAAGAAAGAATGAATGAATGAATGAATGAATGAATGAATGAATGAATGAATGAATGAATGAATGAATGGCAAGACAGCCTTGTGGTTACAGCCTTGTGCCATCTGACGGCCCGGGTTCGAGACCAATCCGAGCCACCTCAAGACGCTTGTTCAAGGGGATTCCCCCTGGAGTGCCCACTCCACTCCACTCCACTCCACTCCACTCCACTCCACTCCACTGCCCAGAGGGTCCTCAGGACGCGACTATCAACCAATATCCTGTGTGTCAATGCACGCAAAACATCTTGCACACATGCTAAAACCTGTTCCCTCTTTCAGAGGAGTAGGCCATTGGGTGCCTGCCGGTGGAAACGGGTGTCAAAATCGACAAAACTGCATAGACGCGGGGACTGGATACAGAAAAGCACATGAGTGCTCATTCTATTCTTCTCGAAAAGAAAATGCAATGTTAAGGCTGTCTTCAGCCTTTACAGCTGTCAGTTATGGATGTCAGTCCAGTGCCATGTCTTCAGTACAATGTTGTTATGTTGTCAGATGTGATGTTGACATTGTCTTTCAGTACAATGTTGTTATGTTATCAGATGTGATGTTGACATTGTCTTCAGTACAATGTTGTTATATTGTTATGTTTTCAGATGTGATGTTGACATTGTCTTCAGTACCATGTTGTTATATTGTTATGTTGTCAGATGTGATGTTGACATTGTCTTCAGTACAATGTTGTTATGTACACACTTTAAACACGCTTCTACTCGCTTCTGAATCAAGGAAAATCTCCCTTCTCACTATACTCGACTTATCAGCAGCCTTCGATACTATAGACCACTCAATTCTTCTCTCCCGTCTTCAAAAAACGTTCGGTGTTACTGGCACAGCCCTCACCTGGTTTAATTCATACCTTACTGACCGATTCCAGACAGTTGCAGTAAACAAGATTCAATCAATACCTGCCAAACTGGAAAGCGGAATCCCACAGGGATCAGTTTTAGGCCCTGTTCTTTTCACTCTTTACACTTCCCCACTGTCACATATAATAAACCGTCATCAAATTAACCATCACTTTTACGCAGATGACTCTCAGATTCAAAGCAGTGTTACTCCTGAAATCTGCCTTCTCTCCTGACAAATATGGCCCACTGCTTTGAAGATATTCAAAACTGGATGACACAGAACAAATTACAGCTAAATGCAGATAAAACCGAAGCCATGCTCGTAGGGACCAAACACAAACTCTCTTTCATTACAACAGCTTCAATAGAACTCGGCAATACATCAGTCCCTCTATCCACTGTTGTGAAGTATCTAGGTGTCGTTATCGACAACACACTCTCTATGAAAAAATTCATCACTCAGACCTGTCAGTCGTGCTACTATCAATTACGGCGTATTAGTGCCATTCGAAAGTACCTGTCCACCGATGTAACAGCCAAACTTGTCACTTCTCTCATTTTTTCACGTCTGGACTATTGCAATTCTCTTTTGTCTGGTCTGCCAGCATCATCTATCCACTCCCTTCAACGTATACAAAACTCCGCAGCTCGACTAGTTCTCAGAAAGGAAAAAATCTGAGCACATTACCCCTCTTTTGTGATCTGTCCACTGGCTGCCTGTGCCACAGAAAGTAAATTATAAGATCAGTACCCTCTGTTACAAATGCTTCCACAAAACTGCACCCTCCCACTTCTGTGAATGTCTTAACCTGTACACTCCTTCACGTTCCCTCCGCTCTGCTGCAGATACCTTGTGCCTACGAATACCTAGATTCAACCAATCCACCGTTGGCCACCGCTCTTTCTCTATTTCGGGTCCATCGACCTGGAATGAGCTCCCTCTCTCTCTTCGCCAGAAACCTAGTTATGACACTTTTAAATCCAGCCTCAAGACATATTTATTTCAAACCTAAGATTTCCTCCCCTCCTGTTTCATCTCAGAACTATCCCACCTTCACTAACCCATGTCCTATCACCCTGCTAAAGTATACCACCTGTGTGTGTGTATGTGTGTGCTCTTGAAAAATATTTGACTTGAAATTTTATTTCATAGATTTTGTCTGCAGCGCAGCATGTTTGTAATATCTGTTTGCTTAAACTATTGATTATTTATTATTGATTGCATGACTGTGTAAGATTAGGTTGAATGCATGCGCTTTGATTTGTCTTTGCAAGATATAGCTCTATATAAGTTCCATTTTTTATTATTATCATTATTATTATTATTATTATTATTACTTTATTATTAGTAGTATGCTGTCAATATGATGTTGACATTGTCTTCAGTACAATGTTGTTATGTTTTCAATATGATGTTGACATTGTCTTCAATACAATGTTGGTATGTTGTCAATATGATATTATCTTCAGTACAATGTTGTTATGTTGTCAATATGATGTTGATACTATCTTCAGTACAATGTTGTTATGTTGTCAATATGATGGGATATTATCTTCAGTACAATGTTGTTATGTTGCCAATGTGATGATGATATTGTCTTCAGTTGAATGTTGTTATGTTGTCAAAGTGATGATGATATTGCCTTCAGTACGATGTTGTTATGTTGTCAATGTGATGTTGATATTGTCTTTAGTGCAATGTTGTTTTATTGTCAAATGTGATGATGATATTGTCTTTAGTGCAATATTGCTATGTTGTCAATGTGATGATGATATTATCTTCAGTGCAATGTTGTTATGTTGTCAATGTGATGATGATATTTTCTTCAGTGCAATGTTGTTTTGTTGTCAATGTGATGTTAAAATTGTATTCAGTACAATGTTGTTATGTTGTCAATGTGATGTTAATATTGTCTTTAGTACAATGTTGTTTTGTTGTCAAATGTGATGATGATATTGTCTTCAGTGCAATATTGCTATGTTGTCAATGTGATGATGATATTATCTTCAGTGCAATGTTGTTATGTTGTCAATGTGATGATGATATTTTCTTCAGTGCAATGTTGTTTTGTTGTCAATGTGATGTTAATATTGTCTTCAGTACAATGTTGTTATGTTGTCAATGTGATGATGATATTATCTTCAGTGCAATGTTGGTATGTTGTCAATGTGATGATATTGTCTTCAGTACTATGCTGTTTTTTTGTCAATGTGATGTTGATATTGTCTTCAGTACAATGTTCTTTTGTTGTCAATGTGATGATGATATTGTCTTCAGTACAATGTTCTTTTGTTGTCAATGTGATGATGATATTGTCTTCAGTACAATGTTCTTTTGTTGTCAATGTGATGATGATATTGTCTTCAGTACAATGTTGTTATGTTGTCAATGTGATGATATTATCTTCAGTGCAATGTTAGTATGTTGTCAATGTGATGTTGATATTGTCTTCAGTACAATGTTGTTATGTTGTCAATGTGATGATATTATCTTCAGTGCAATGTTAGTAGGTTGTCAATGTGATGTTGATATTGTCTTCAGTACAATGTTCTTTTGTTGTCAATGTGATGTTGATATTGTCTTCAGTACAATGATGTTTTGTTGTCAATGTGATGATGATATTATCTTCAGTACAATGTTGTTATGTTGTCATATATATTGTAGGTCAGTCTCTCTCTGTCACTGGACTTACAGTCTGTCTCTCTCTCTCTGTCACGGGATTACGGGTCTGTCTCTCTTTTTTAATGGACTTACAGTCTGTTTCTCTGTCATGGAAACTTACAGTCTGTCTCTCTCTCTCTCTGTCACTGGATTACGTTCTGTCTCTTCTCTCTCTGTCTGGACTTACAGTCTGTCTCTCTGTTACTGGATTTACAGTCTGTCTCTCTCTCTGTACTGGACTTACAGTTGTCTCTCTCTCTGTCACTGGACTTACAGTCTGTCTCTCTCTTGTCACTGGATTTTACAGTTTGTCTTCTCTCTGGTCACTGGACTTACAGTCTGTTCTCTCTCTCTGTCATGGACTTACAGTCTTTTCTCTCGGGTCACTGGATTACAGTCTGTCTCTCTCTCTGTCACTGGATTTACAGTCTGTCTCTCTCTTGTCATGGACTTCCCAGTCTGTCTCTCTGTCAACTGGACTTACAGTCTGTCTCTCTCTCTTGTTACTGGACTTACAGTCTGTCTCTCTGTCACTGGACTTACAGTCTGTCTCTCTCTTGTCACTGGACTTACAGTCTGTTTTCTCTCTGTCACTGGACTTACAGTCTGTTTTCTCTCTCTGTCATGGATTACAGTCTGCTCTCTCTTGTCATGGACTTACAGTCTGTCTCTCTCTCTGTCATGGACTTACGTTCTCTCTCTGTCATGGACTTACAGTCTGTCTCTCTCTTGTCATGGACTTACAGTCTGTCTCTCTCTTGTCACTGGACTTACAGTCTGTCTCTCTGTCAATGGAACTTACAGTCTGTCTCTTCTTCTGTTAATCTGCCCTTACCTTCTGTCTCTCTTTGTCACTGGACTTACGGGTCTGTCTCTCTCTCTGTCACTGGAACTTACGTCTGTCCTCTTCTCTGTCACTGGATTTACAGTCTGTCCTCTCTTTGTCATTTGACTTACAGTCTCTTCTCTGTCACTGGACTTACAGTCTGTCTCTCTGTACTGGGCTTACAGTCTGTCTCTCTCTTGTCACTGGACTTACAGTCTGTTCTCTCTCTCTGTTATGGATTACAGTCTGTTTTCCTCTGTCACTGGACTTACGTCTGTCTCTTGTCACTGGGCTTACAGTCTGTCTCTCTTCTGTCACTGGATTACAGTCTGTCTCTCTCTCTGTCACTGGATTACGGGTTGTCTCTCTCTCTGTCATGGACTTACAGTCTGTCTCTTTTCTTGTCACTGGACTTACAGTCTGTCTCTCTGTACTGGACTTACAGTCTGTCTCTCTCTGTCACTGGACTTACAGTCTGTCTCTTTCTGTCATGGACTTACAGTCTGTCTCTCTCTTGTCATGGACTTACAGTCTGTCTTTCTCTCTGTCACTGGACTTACAGTCTGTCTCTCTTCTGTCATGGATTACAGTGTCTCTCTCTCTGTCACTGGACTTACAGTCTGTCTTTCTTCACTGGACTTACAGTCTGTCTCTCTCTCTGTCAGGGGACTTACAGTCTGTCTCTCTTTACTGGACTTACAGTCTGTCTCTCTGTCACTGGACTTACGTCTGTCTCTCTCTTGTCACTGGACTTACAGTCTGTTCTTTCTGTCACTGGACTTACGTCTGTCTCCCCTCTGTCATGGACTTACAGTCTGTCCCCTTGCCCACTGGACTTACAGTCTGTCTCTCTTGTCATGGAATAAAGTCTGTCCTCTTCTTGTCACGACTTACAGCTGTCCTCTCTCTTCACTTGACTTCAGTCTCTCTCTCTGTCACTGGATTACAGTCTCTCTCTCTGTACTGATACAGTCTGTCTTTTTGTCACTGGACTTACGTCTCCCCTCTGTACTTGACTTACAGTCTTCTCTTTTCATGGACTACAGTCTTCTCTCGTCACTGGACTTACAGTCTGCTCTTCTGTCACTGGACTTACAGTCTGTCTCCCCTTCTGTATGATTTTCGTCTTCTCTCTCTCTTAATGGATTACAGTCTGTCTCTCTTTAATGGACTTACAGTCTTTTCCCCTCTCTCTGTCACGGATTACAGGTCTTCTCTATCTGTCATGGACTTACAGTCTGTCTCTTCTCTTGTCACTGGACTTCCCAGCCCTGTCTCTCTCTCTGTCACTGGACTTACAGTCTGTCTCTCTCTCTGTCACTGGATTACAGTCTGTTCTCTCTTGTCACTGGATTTAAACAGTCTGTCTCTTTCTGTCACTGACTTACGTCTGTCTCTCTTTCACTGGACTTACAGTCTTTTCTCTCTTTCACGGGACTTACATCTGTCTCCTGTCATGGACTTACAGTCTGTTCTCTTTCACTGGACTTTACAGTCTGTCTCTCTGTCATGGACTTACAGTCTGTCTCTCTCTGTGTCACTTGGTACTTACAGTCTGGTCTTCTTGTCACTGGACTTACAGTTGTCTCTCTCTCTTGTCATGGTCTTCAGTCTGTCTTCTCTCGTCATGACTTACAGTCTGTCTCTCTGTCACTGGACTTACAGTCTGTCTTCTCTTCTGTCACTGAACTTACAGTCTGTTCTCTCTTCCCCTGTCATATGAACTTCAGTCATGTCTCTCTCTCTTGTCATGGATTACAGTCTGTCTCTTTTGTTTCATGGATTACATTGTCTCTCATTTTCTTTGTCACTGGACTTACAGTCTGTCTCTTCTCTGTCATGGACTTACAGTCTTCTCTCTCTTGTCAATGGACTTATCTTAGTCAATGTTGTCTCTTCTGTCACTGGACTTACAGTCTGTCTTCTCTTGTCATGGACTTACAGTCTGTATCTCTCTCATGTCACTGGACTTACTGTCTGTCTCTCTGTAATGGACTTACAGTTGTCTCTTCTCTGTCACTGGACTTACGTTGTTCTCTCTCTCTGTCAATGACTTACAGTCTGTCTCTCTTCTCTGTCACTGGACTTACAGTCTGTCTCTCTCTCTTGTCACTGGACTTACAGTCTGTCTCTCTGTCACTGGACTTACAGTCTGTCTCTCTCTCTGTCACTGGACTTACAGTCTGTCTCTCTCTCTGTCACTGGACTTACAGTCTGTCTCTCTGTCACTGGACTTACAGTCTGTCTCTCTCTCTTGTCACTGGACTTACAGTCTGTCTCTCTCTGTCACTGGACTTACAGTCTGTCTCTCTCTCTCTCTGTCACTGGACTTACAGTCTGTCTCTCTCTGTCACTGGACTTACAGTCTGTCTCTCCTCTCTGTCACTGGACTTACAGTCTGTCTCTCTGTCACTGGACTTACAGTCTGTCTCTCTCTCTGTCACTGGACTTACAGTCTGTCTCTCTCTCTGTCACTGGACTTACAGTCTGTCTCTCTCTCTGTCACTGGACTTACAGTCTGTCTCTCTGTCACTGGACTTACAGTCTGTCTCTCTTGTCACTGGACTTACAGTCTGTCTCTCTGTCACTGGACTTACAGTCTGTCTCTCTGTCACTGGACTTACAGTCTGTCTCTCTCTCTGTCACTGGACTTACAGTCTGTCTCTCTCTCTGTCACTGGACTTACAGTCTGTCTCTCTCTCTGTCACTGGACTTACAGTCTGTCTCTCTCTCTGTCACTGGACTTACAGTCTCTCTCTCTGTTACTAGACTTACAGTCTATCTCTCTCTCTGTCACTGGACTTACAGTCTGTTCTCTCTGTCACTGGACTTACAGTCTGTCTCTCTCTCTGTCACTGGACTTACAGTCTGTCTCTCTGTCACTGGACTTACAGTCTGTCTCTCTCTCTGTCACTGGACTTACAGTCTGTCTCTCTCTCTGTCACTGGACTTACAGTCTGTCTCTCTCTCTGTCACTGGACTTACAGTTTTCTCTTGCCCTCTTACACTGTCTCTCTTATGCTTACGCGTCTCTCTCCTGTCACTGACTTACATTGTTCTCTCTCTGTACTGCACATGTCTCTCTTCACTGGACTTACAGTCGCTCTTGTCACTGGGCTTACATCTGCTCTCTCTCTGTCACTGGACTTACAGTCTGTCTCTCTCTGTATGACTTAAGTCCCTGTCTCTCTCTCTGTCACTGGGCTTACAGCTGCTCCTCTCGTCACTGACTTACTTGTCTCTCTGTCACTGACTTACAGTCTTCTCTCCCTGTCACTGACTTACAGTCTGTCTCTCTGTCACTGGACTACAGCTTCCTTCCACTGACTTACAGTCGTCCTCTCTCTGCACTGGACTTAGTCTGTCTCTCGTCACTGGACTACAGTCTGTCTCCTCTCTGTCATGGATACGTCCTCTCTCCACTGACTTACAGTCGTCCTCTCTCTGTCACTGGACTAAGTCTGTCTCTCTTTCACTGATTACAGCGCTTCTTCACTGACTTAAGTCTGTCTCTCTCTCTCCGGCTACAGTCTGTCTCTCTTTCACTGGATACAGCTTCTCTGTCACTGGACTACAGTTGTCTCTCTTACTGGATTACATCGTCCTCCTCGCACGGACACAGTTGTCTCTCTCCTTCACTGGACTTACAGTCTGTCCTCTCTTACTACTTCGCTCTCTTCTCTGTCAGGTCGTCCTCTCTCTGTCACTGACTACAGTCTGTCTCTCTGTCACTGACTACAGTCTTCTCCTGTCTGACTTACAGTCTTCTCTCTTCACTGGACTCAGTCTGTCTCTCTGTCACTGACTACCTTTTCTCTCTCTCTTCACTGACTATCTGTCTCTCTCTCTGTCACTGACTTACAGTCTGTCTTCTCCTCTGTCACTGGACTACATCTGTCTCTTTACTGACTTACAGTCGTCTCTCTCCTGTCAGGACTTACAGTCTGCCCTCTCTGTCACTGGCTTACGTCTTCTCTCTCTTGTCTGGACTTACAGTCTGTCTCTCCTCTTCAGGACTACAGCTGCTCTCTGTCCTGGACTTCAGTCTGTCTCTCCTCTGTCACTGGACTTACGTGCTTCCTCTGTCCTGACTACTCTGTCTCTCTTTCACGGATTAGTTGTCCTCTTTCAGGACTTCAGTCGTCTCTCTGTCACTGACTTACGTCTGTCCTCTTTCACTGGACTCAGCTGTCTCTCTTCACTGACTTACAGTCTGTTCTCTCTTGTCACGGCTACGTGCTCTTGTCACGACTTACGTCTGTCTCTTCTCTCACTGGACTTACATCTCTCTCTCTGCAGACTTACGTCTTCTCTCTTCACGGCTTACAGTCTGTCTCTCTCTCTTGTCACTGAACTACAGCTGTCCTCTCTCTCACTGAACTACAGTCTGTTCTCTCTTCTGTCACTGGACTTACAGTCTGTCTCTCTCTGTCACGGACTTACAGTCGTCTCTCTCTGTCACTGGACTTACGTCTGTCCTCTCTCTGTCACTGGACTCAGTCTGTCTCTCCTCTGTCACTGATACATCTCTTCTCTCTGTCATGGACTTACGTTGTCTCTCTCTGTCACTGGACTTCAGTCTGTCTCCTCTCGTCATGACTACAGTCTGTCTCTTGTCACTGACTACAGTGTCTCTCTTCCTTACTGGACTTACAGTCTGTCTTCTCTCTCTCTGTCAGACTTACAGTCGCTCTCTCTGTCACGACTTACATCTGTTTTCTCGTCACTGGACTTCATCTGTCTCTCTGTCACTGGACTTACAGTCTGTCTCTCTCTCTGTCACTGGACTTACAGTCTGTCTCTCTCTCTGTCACTGGACTTACAGTCTGTCTCTCTCTCTGTCACTGGACTTACAGTCTCTCTTTCTCTTTCACTGGACTTAAAGTCTGTCTCTCTCACTTCTTTTCCCAGGAGGGATTCTAAGTGAGATAGAGAGCACGACCCGGGCCCAGGTGTGTGTCAGGGGAACGCCTAATGAGGACGTACCTGCGGTTGGTCCAGTAGACGTCCATCTCGTTCTCCTGCAGCTGCGTGGAGTCTGCCATGATCCAGTGCTGCTCCTTTGGCGGGTTGACGTGGCGAGGCCAGTAGGACATCCTGACCTGCATCTCCGTCAGGCGCAGATCTGCCTGCTGGTTGTTGTCCTCGACTGCGGCATCAAGACAGGCACAGTGATGACTGACGTTTCGGCACTGCACTGCACTCTACTGCACTATACTACACTGCACTGCACTATACTGCACTGCACTCTACTGCACTATACTACACTGCACTGCACTATACTACACTGCACTGCACTGTACTGCACTATACTGCACTGCACTATACTACACTACACTGCACTGCACTCTACTGCACTATACTGCACTACACTGCACTGCACTATACTACACTACACTGCACTGCACTGCACTATACTGCACTACACTGCACTGTACTGCACTATACTGCATTGCACTATACTACACTACACTGCACTATACTACACTGCACTGCACTATACTACAATGAAATGCACTACACTGCACTACGCTACACTACACTACACTGCATTGCACTACACTACACTACATTACATACACTTCACTACACTGTACTCCACTGCACTACACTACACCACACTACACTGCACTACACTACACTACACTACATTACACTACACTACACTACACTGCACTACACTGCACTACACTAACACTACACTGCACTGTACTACACTCCATTCCACTCCACTCCACTCCACTCCTCTCCTCTCTACTCCACTCCACTCCAAAATCTACCGGGGTGGGAGTGGGGGGAGGGCGGGATAGCCTAGTGGTCAGATCATTGCGCTCGCAATCTGACGACCCCAGTTCGATTCCCGTTCAAGGGGATATTTTCCCTGAAGTTAACATCAGTGCAGACTCCACTCTCCCCAAAAGTCCTTCGGAGGACACTCCACTATTCTACCATCCACTCCACTACTCTACCATCCACTCCACTATTCTACCATCCACTCCACTCCACTACTCTACCATCCACTCCACTCCATTACTCTACCATCCACTCCATTACTCTACCATCCACTCCACTACTCTACCATCCACTCCACTACTCTACCATCCACTCCACTACTCTACCATCCACAGCAAGTTCTTGACAGCTCAAGTAAGCGAGCGGGCGCGCGCGCACGCACACACACACACACATGCGCACACACACGCACGCACGCACGCACACACACGCACACGCACACACACACACACACACACATACACACACACACACAGGAGGAGGAGGAGGAGGAGAGAGGGGGGTGGAAAACTGACTTTTCAAACAGTAGTTGAGTTTGTCGCCGACAGGACTTGTGGTAAACCCACTGGCACAGTCACAACTGTCGCCGTTGTAGCAGGTTCCCGGGAAACAAGGAGACGTATAGGAACACACGGCTGTTCACACACCACACACACACACACACATTCACACACATTCACACACATTCACACACATTCATTCTCTCACACACACATTCAAATGCAAAAATAAAATAAAAACTTTCAAGAAAATTTTTGATAGATCTTCAAGCGTTTTCTGTCTGTCTGTCTCTACATCTATGAACCTAGCACGTGTGTGTGTGTGTTGGTGTGTGTGTGTGGTGTGTGGTTGTGTGTGTGTGTGTGGTGTGTGTGTGTGGTGTGTGTGTGAGTGTGGGGGTGTGTGTGTGTGTGTGTCTGTGTGTGTCTGTGTGTGTCGCGGTTCTTCGTGGAAAGTGTGTGATTGTGTTTATGTGTGTGTCTTTGTGAATGTGGGGTGTGTTTGTAAATGTGTGTGAGTGTTTGTGTGTTTGTGTGTATGTATGTGTATGTGTAAGATAGGAGGGGAGGGGGTGAGGGATAAAGAAAGGCAGAGAATGGTTGTGTGGGATGAAAATAGAGATGTGTGTGAGTGTGTGGTGTGTGTGAAGATAGAGAATGTGTGTGAGTGTGAGTGGGTGTGAAGATAGAGAATGAGTGTGAGTGTGTGTGTGTGAAGATAGAAATGTGTGAGTGTAAAAGTGTGTGAAGATAGAGAATGTGGTGTGTGTGTGAGAGAGTGTGAATGTGTGTAGATAGGAAAGTGGTGTGTGTGTGTGAGAGTGTGAAAGTGTGTGAAAATAGGAATGTGTGTGTAAGTGTGTGGGGAAATTACCACTACAGCCACACATACCACACTGACCACTACAGCCACACAGACCACTACAGCCACACAGCCTCACTGACACTCCAGCCTCACTGACAATACAGCCACACTGGACCAGACAGCCACACAGCCACACTGGACCACTACAGCCCACTGACCACTTACAGCACAAAAGCCTCACTGCACCACTACAGCCACACTGACCACTACAGCCACATGACCCACTACAGCCTTCACTGACCAGTACAGCAACACTGACCATACAGCCTCCCTGCCCACTACAGCCACATGCACCACTACAGCCACACTGCCATTACAGCCTCACAGCCACCTGACCCACTACGCACACTTGACCCCTACAGCCACATGACCATACAGCCGCAAGAACACTCCAGCCACACAGCCTCACTGACCACTACAGCCTTCACTGACCACTACAGCACCTGCCCACTACAGCCACCCACTGACCACTACAGCCACACTGACCACTCAGCCACACAGCCACACTGCACTACAGCTAATGACCACTAACCAGCAACACTGACCACTACAGCCCCACTGACCACTACAGCCACACTGCCCACTACAGCCACACTGCCCACTACAGCCAACTAGCCACAATGACCACTACAGCCTCACTACCCCTACAGCACAGCCCACTACAGCCCACACTTGACACTACAAGCCACACGACCACTACAGCCACACAGCCACCCTGAACTTTACAGCCACACAGCCACACTGACCACTACAGCCTCACAGCCACACGGACCATTACAGCACACAGCCCACACTGACCATACAGCAAACTTGTCCACTTACCGCCACCAGCCACACTGACCCTACAGCACACTGACCACTCCAGCCACACTGACCATTACAGCCACCACAGCCACACTGACCACTACAGCCAAACTGACACTACAGCCACACGCCACACTGACCACTACAGCCACACAGACACTACAGCCCACACAGCCACACTGACCACTACAGCCTCACAGCCTCCAGACCACTACAGCCACACTGACCACTAACAGCCTCACTCGACCACTACAGCCCACAGCACAATGACCATTACAAGGCCACACTGACCACTACAGACACACTGCCCACTACAGCCACACAGCCACACTGGACCATACAGCCACACTGACACACTACAGCCACACAGCCACATTGACCACTCAGCCTCACTTGTCCACTACAGCCTCACAGCCACACTGACCACTACAGCCACAATGACCACTAAGCCACACTTGCCACACTGGACCACTACAGCCAAACAGCACACTGACCACTACAGCCACACTGACCATACAGCCACCACAGCCACATGACACTACAGCCACACTGGACCACTACAGCCACACTGCACACTGACCACTACAGCCACCACAGCCACACTGACACTACAGCCACACTGACACTTCAGCCTCACAGCACATGACCACTACAGCCACCACTGACCACTACAGCACACTGCCCACTACAGCCACACATCGACACCTGAACCACTACAGCTCACAGCCACCGCGCCCACTACAGCCTCACTGCCCACTACCAGCCTCACTGACACCTACAGCCACACTGACCACTACAGCCTCACAGCCACACTGACCATACAGCCACACTGACCACTACAGCCACACTGACCACTACGCTCACAGCATTACTGACACTACAGCCACACTGACACTCCAGCCTCACGCCACACTGACACTACAGCCACACACTGCCCACTACAGCCTCACAGCACACTGACACTACAGCCACATGATCCATACAGCCCAGCAGCCACCATGACCACTACGCCACACCTGACCTCTACAGCCACACAGCACACTGAACACTACAGCCACATGCACCACTACTAGCCTCACTGGTCACCCAGCCACACTGACCATACAGCACACTGACCACTACAGCACATGACCACTAAGCCTCACAGCCACACTGGTCACTACAGCCTCACTGACCACTACAGCCACACAGCCACACGACCACTACAGGCCCACTGACCACTACAGCCACACTTGACCACTACAGCCACACAGCCACATGACACTACAGCCACACGACCATACAGCCACACCGCCACACTGACCACTCAGCCACGCAGCACACTGACCACTACAGCCACGCTGACCATACGCCACATGGACCACTACAGCACACTGTCCACACAGCCTCACAGCCACGCTGCCCCAATGCCCCACACACCCACATTCAGGACCTGACTACCCACGAACAATCTGGATTGAGAAGGCCGACAGTGGAGTTATAGTGTAGTGTAGTGTAGCGTAGATAGTCAAGCACAGTGTAGTGCGGTGTAGCGTAGTATCGTGTGGCATTGTATGGCGTAGCTAGTGTAGTAGTTGTGTATATATGCGTAGTGTAGGCGTACTGTAGCGGCAATGTAGTATAGTTTACTGAAGTGTTGCGTAGCGAAGTCGTAACGTGTAGTGTATAGTTAGTACCATCACAAAGTAGAATGTAATGTGAAGGCGTAGTGTATAGTGTATAGTGTAGTACCAAACAAAGTAGAATGTAATGTGAAGCGTAGTTGTGTGTAGTATCGATTGTCTCTCTCTCTCTTTCACGCGCTCTCTCTCTCTCCTCACTTTGCATTCTTTCACAAGCACCTTGACCCTCCCCTTCATCTACCCCACTCCCCTTACTTCCACAGTAAACTTCCTCCTCTGCAATGCCCCACTCCCCCCCCCCCTCCTCCACTTACATTCCCAAAAGCGGTAGCGACATTCTCGGCGGTAGTTGTAGGCGGCACACCACCGGACTGCAGAAGTTTCTGAAACATCAACACACCTGTCAACACTCCAACCATTCTAACCAACAACAACCTGTCAAACACTTGGAAAACATTCTCACCCAACACATAATTGTCAACATCCCAAAACATTGTCACCAACACACAACTTGTCACACTCAATCATTGTCACAACACAACCTGACAAAACACTGCGTAACCTGTCACCAAACACACCTGTCACATCTAAACATTTTGTCACAAACACACACTGACAACACTGGAAAGACACTGTCACAACACAAACCCTGGTCAAACACTCCAAACATTGTCACAACCACACCTGACAACACTTGGAAACACTGTACCAAACACACACCTTGTCAACAACTTTTACTTTCACTTACACCACACTGTAACATAGGAAACATTTCACCACACACACCTGTCAACACGCCAACATTGTCACAACAACACCTGTCAACACTTTGGAACCACTGTCACAACACAAACCTGTCAACAACTCTAGACATTCTCACTTAACACTCACCTGTCAGCACTTACCATTGTCACTACAACACTGTCAACACTAGAAACACTGGCACCAAACACCACCTGTCAACACTCTAGACATTCTCACTTACACACACCTGTCACACTCTAAACATTGCAAACTTACACACACCTGTCAACACTATAAACATTGTCACTTACACACACTGTTCAACACTAGGAAACATTGTCACAAAAACACACACCTTGTCATCCTAGGGAATACGTTGTCCACTTACCACACCGTCAACATAGGAAACATTGTCACCAACACACACCTGTCAACACTCCAAACATTGTCACCAACACACACTGTCAACACTTGGAACCACTGTGTCACAACAACATGTCAACACTCTAGACAGTCTCACTTACACACACCTGTCAGCCACTCTTAACATTGTCACTTACACACACCTGCAACATAGGAAACATTGTCACCAACACCCACCTTCTACTCTAGGAAACATTGTCACCAACACACACTGTCCAACACTTCTAACATTGTCACTTACACCACACCTGTCAAACTAGGGAGACATGGTCACCAACACACACTGTCAACACTCTAACATTGCACCAACACACACATTCAACACTCTAAACATTTGTCGCCAAAACACATTGTCAACACTTGGAAACATTGTCACCAACACACACCTGTCACACTAGGAAACACTGCATCACAACAACACAACTTGTCAACACTCTAAACATTGCCACCAACACACACTTCAACCTCTAAACATTTGTCGCCAACACACACTTGTCATCCGTTAGGAAACATTGTCACCAACACACACCTTGTCAAAACTAGAAAACACTATCACCAACACACACTTGTCAACCTCTAAAACATTGCCACCAACACACACTGTCAACACTCTAAACTTGTCACCAACACACACCTGTCAACACTCTAAAACATTGTCACCAACACACACTTGTCAACAATTGGAAACACTATCTCAACTCACATTGTCAACACTTGGAAACACTATCACCAAAACAACACATGTCAACACTTGGAAACACTATCACCAACCACACACTTGTCTTACACTAGGAAACACTATCACCAACCACACACTTGTCACACTCGGAAACATGTGTCACCAATTCTGAAAACAGACAAAGAGAACCGACACTCTGAAAGAACGTCATGGAGCCTGAAATATGTCAGAAACAATAAACAGACAGTTGTCACACTGTGGTAATACTCACACAGCTTGGAAAGGGCTCCATTTAGTATGGTCACAGTTAGGGAGAATGTTTGGAGTTGTTGACATTCATGAAAGCATTGAAGAGAGATTATAAACTCTCTATCTGAGATAATACAGTAAGTTAGTCTGAATTAAAATTTTTGAAAATGTGATAGAGAGATGTCGACCATCTGAACATTGTCCACACAGTCTGAAATATTTTCTAAACAGATATGGGAGAGTTGTCATCATCAGCAACAATGCCACATAATCTGAAAATATTTTCTGAAAACCATCAAGGATTGTCAGCATTCTTTGATACATGCTTCCAGTCTGAAACATCCCTGACGTGTGGAAAGAAAATGTTCACGCACTATATAGGCACTGACCCAAACAGGCATACACTGTTACCTGAGACACCAACCAAAAAGGAAAGAATCAACACTGAAACCAGACAGGGCGCTGAATCTTTTCCTGAAACGTCAACACAGCTGTTACAGCACTCTGTGAAACACAAAGAGTCGTTGAGACATTTTCAGAGATCAACAAAAGATTTCAGTACTCTTAAAATAGGATTCAGAAACTGAATGTTTTGTTGAAAAGTAAACGAAATTTCAGTGCTCTCTTGAAAAACCAAAGTGCCCGATTCCTTGTATGAAGCAAATATGTCAGAACTTCCTGAAACACTGACACAGTCTGATTTTTTTTGTGAAACACAAAAGAACAAATATTTGCTGAAATATGAAACGTCGTATGATTACACTGCACTATATTGCACTGTGTTGCACTCTTTTATATCCGGTTTTTGGGTTGTGTTACGTTGAATTGTAGTTGTATAAAAATTGCATTGTATGGTATTGTCAACACCAAGCGGAATCCAACCAGAATCGACAGATATACCACGAAAACAGAATCTAAAGATATAACACCAACAGACTCGGACAGATGAAAACTCCAAACACGAATCGACAGAAAACAACAACAGTTTTTAAAGCTGTAACATCACCAGAATCGACGAGTTACACCAAACAGAATCTACAGATGTCACACCAACAGAACAAAATTTTACGATGATATAACAACCAACAGTTTCTGAGAGTAACACCAACAGTTTTTACAGCTTGTAAAATATAACCCCCGACACAACCACGAATCTTAAGATGTAACACAAACAGAATCTTTTAAAAACATAAAGGATGTAAAGCAATCAGAATCTGCAGGTGTAAACACCGACCGAATTACCCTAACTATACACAAACAGATTCGACAGCTGTAACACCAACTGACTCCACAGTGTAATACAAACGGAATTCTGAGATGCAACACGAAAGATATCTGCAGATTAAACATCACAATCTACAGATGTAACACACAGAATCAACAGAGGTAACACCACAGAATTACAGGTGTACCGCACAGAATTACCAGATGTAACAGCACAGAATCTACAGATTGTACCACACAGAATTAAGGAGTAATCACAGAATTAAGATTGCTAGCTCCATTAGAATATACAGATGTAACTCACAGAATCTACAGAATGTACACAACAGAATCTACAGGATTGACACCACACGACTCTACAAATGAACACATAGGATCTACAGATGTTACACCATTAGAATCTACAGATGCAATACCACAGAATCTACAAATGTAACACCACACAATCTACATGTGTAACACCACACAATCTACAGATGTAACACCAACACAAACTACAGATGTAACACCACAGAATCTACAGATGTAGCACCACAGAATCTACAGATGTAAAACAATCAGAATCTACAGATGTAACACCACAGAATCTACAGATGTAACTCCACAGAATCTACGATGTAATCACAGAAATCTACCGAAGTAAACTAACAAAATCTACAGATGTAACTCCACAGAATCTACAGATGTAACTCCACAAAATCTACAGATGTAACTCCACAAAATCTACAGATGTAACTCCACAGAATCTACAGATGTAACTCCACATAATGTACGATGTAACACCACAAAATCTATGGGGGTAACACCACAGAATCTACAGATGTAACACCATCAGAATCTACAGATGTAACTCCACAGAATCTACAGATGTAACACCATCAGATTCTACAGATGTAACACCACAGAATCTACAGATGCAACACCACAGAATATACAGTTGTAACACCACAGAATCTACAGAGGTAACACAACAGAATCTATAGATGTAACACAACAGAATCTATAGATGTAACACCACAGAATGTACATATGTAACTCCACAGAATCTACAGATGTAAAACCATTAGAATCCACAGATGTAACACCACAGAATCTACAGATGTAAAACCATTAGAATCCACAGATGTAACACCACAGAATCTACAGATGTAACACCACAGAATCTACAGATGTAACACCACAGAATCTACAGATGCAACATGACAATATCACTAAGGACAATATCATCAGGACCATATCATTAAGGAAATATATAGGAAATATCACTAAGGAAATTATCACTAAGGAAATATCACTAAGGAAATATCACTAAGGAAATATCACTAAGGAAATATCACTAAGGCCCATATCACTAAGGAAATATCACTAAGGCCCATATCACTAAGGAAATATCACTAAGGAAATATCACTAAGGGCCATATCACTAAGGAAATATCACTAAGGAAATATCACAAAGGAAATATCACTAAGGAAATATCACTAAGGAAATATCACTAAGGAAATATCACTAAGGACAATATCATAAGGACCATATCACTAAGGAAATATCACTAAGGACAATATCACTAAGGACATATAACTAAGGACCACATCACTTAGACCATATCGTAATGACCATATCACTAATAACCACATCATAAAAATGGTTTATTGATAACAAAGAAGGAAAAGACTGGCGAAAAAGGAAAAACATCAGGTCACAAAAGGATCAAGGTTAAGAGAGAGAGGTCAAGACGAGGGAGACGAGAGAGATGAGGGGGAGAAGGAGGAGAGGCGAGAGAGAGAAAAGAGCGAGAGAGAGAGCGATAGAGAGAAAGAGAGGGGATAGAGACAGAGAGAGAGAGAGGGATGAGATGTGAGGGAGAGAGAGAGGTGGGGGAGGAAAGAGAGAGGAGAGAGAGGAAAGAGAGAGAGGGGGTGAGGATAGAGAGAGGGAAGAGAGAGGGAGAGAAAGAGAGAGATGGCGGGAGAGATTAGAGGGACGAGAGAGGGAAAGAGGAGGAGAGAGAGAGAGGGATGAGGGAGAGAGAGATCTGAGGGAGAGAGAAGAGAGTAGAGAGAGAGAGGGAGAGGAGAGAGGGAAGGAGAGAGAGAGGAGAGAGAGAGAGAGGGAGGGAGAGAGAGAGAGAGAGACACACACACACACACACAGACAGAAGCAAGAAAGGAAAGAAGAGTGTGGGGAGGGGGTGGTTCACATGGAGGAAAGCGCGGCTGGGGCACACATCCTTCGTCTTTGTGCAGGTTGGGCATCAACTCATCATCATCATCATCATCATCAGCATCAGCATCATCAGCATCATCATCTGCATCATCATCACCACCATCACACCATCATCATCATCGCCATCATCACCACCATCATCATCATCACCATCATCGCCATTATCATCATCACCATCATCATCCCATCGTCGTCATCATCACCGTCGCCATCGCCGTCATCGCCACATTCATCGTCGCCATCATCATCATCATCCTCATTCGCCATCCTCATCTATCATCATATCACACCACCCCTACCCCACCACACCACACCACCACCACCACCACCACAATCATCATCATCATCATCATCATCATCCATCATCTCATCGCCTCATCGCCATCATCGCATATCATCACCACCTTCATCATCATCACCACCATCATTCCCCATCTCGTCATCATCACCGTCGTCATCGCCATCATCGCCACATCATCATCGCCGTCACCAACGCCATCACAATCATCATCATCGTCGCCACCATCATCGCCATCATCGCCATCACATCACCATCATCACATCACCACACCGTCATCACTATCACCATACATCACACCATCGTCATCATCATCATCGCCATCACGACCATGTCACCATCCCCATCACCGCCATATCATCACCATCTCACCACATCATCATCATAATCACCAGCCAATCGCTGTCATCATCATCACCACCACCATCCTCCCATCATCATCCTCACCACATCGCCGCATCATCATCACCACCATCTCGCATCGTCGTCGTCGTCCCGTCGTCATCGCCCATCATCGCCACATCTCATCGCCATCCTCATCGCCCATCATCGCCATCCTCACCATCGCCCCAACACAGCCATCCACACCCCATCACCAACACCATCACAAAACATCTTCATCACACCATCCAACCATCATCATCCTCGCCATCCATCATCCATCACCCCCCCCGTCTATCACCATCACATCACCACATCGCCATCATCATCATCGACATCCGACCATCGTCACCATCTCCCCATCACCCAACACCGCAATTCACCGCCATTCATCATCACCCTCATTCACCATCATCACCACCACCACAATCACCACCACCATCACCACCACACCATCCCCCCACCACCATCTCACCACCACCATCACCATCATCACCATCATCACCACCATTCATCACCACATCACCAACACCACCACATCATCACACACACCTCATCACCACACCTCAAATCACCGGCTTGTTGTGATGCTAAGGTCAGTACTGTGACAGTGCAGTGGTAGGGGAGACAGCAGGCAGAATGGGGAGAGAGAGAGGGGGAGAGAGGGAAAGAGGGAGGAAAGAGGGAAAGGAGAAGAGAGGGAGAGAGGCGAGGGTGGAGAGAGAGGAGAGGGAGGAGCGAGGGAAAGAGAGGAGAGGGAGAGAGGAGGGGGAAGAGAGAGAGGGAGGGAGGGAGTGAGAGGGAAAGGGACGAGAGAGGGAGAGAGGGGGGAGAGAGAGAGGAGATAGGGAGGGGAGAGGGAAGGGAGAGAGAGGAGAGAGGGAGGGGGAGAGCTGAGATGAGAGGGAGGGAGAGAGGAAAGGGGAGAGAGAGAGGGGAGAGAGGGAGGGGGAGAGAGAGAGAGGAGGGAGGGAGAGAGGAAGGGAGAGTGGTGGTGGAGAGAGGGAGGTAGGGGGAGAGAGAGAGAGAGGGATGGGAGAGAGGGAAAGAGGACGGAGAGAGGGAGAGATGGGAGGGGGGAGAGAGAGAGAGAGGAGGGAGAGAGGGAAAGGGAGAGAGAGGGAGAGTGGGGAGGGGGAGAGAGAGAGAGAGGGAGGGAGAGAGGGAAAGGGCGCGAGAGGGAGAGGGGGGGGGGGGGGGGAGTGGAGGGGGAGAGAGAGAGAGAGGGGGAGGGAGAGAGGGGAAGGAGAGGAGAGGGAGAGAGGTGAGGGGAGAGAGAGAGAGAGAGGGAGGGAGAGAGGGAAAGGGACGGAGAGGGCGAGTGGGAGGGGGAGAGAGAGAGAGACGGGTGGGGATGAGAGGGAAAAAGGGAGAGAGAGGCGAGAGAGGGAGGTGTGAGAGAAGGACGCGAGGGAGGGAGAGAGTTAGAGAGAATAGGGAGTGGAGGGAGAGAGAGGGCAGGGGGGAGGTGAGAGAGCGAGAGGGAGGGAGAGAGGGAAGAGGGAGAGAGAGGGAGGTGAGGGAGGGGGAGAGAGAGGAGAGGGAGGGAGAGAGGAAAGGGTGAGAAGAGAGGAGAGAGGGAGGGGGGAATGATGAGAGAGAGAGGGAGGGACAGGATTGAGAGGAACAAGGTGAGACGAGAGGGAGAGAGGGAGGGGGAGGAGGTTGAGAGAGGTGAGGGAGAGAGGAAAGGGAGAGAGAGGGAGAGAGGGAGGGGGAGAGAGAGAGTAGAGGGAGGGAGAGAAGGGCAAGGACGAGAGAGGGAGAGAGGGAAAGATGGAGGGAGAGAGGGGAAAGGACGAGGAGAGAGAGAAAAAGGGAGGGAGAGAGAGAGAGAGGGAGAAGAGAGAGGGAGAGAAGGATGGAGGGAGAGAGGGAGAGACAGAGGGAGAGAAGTGGGAGTGATAGAGGGAGTGAGAGAAGAGAGAGGGAGGAGAGGGTTTGAGAGATGGGGTGGAGGGCGGGTAGCTGAGAGAACTTGGACCTGGAAGTTGTCAGTGAGGTGCTGACTGACTGGCGAACTGACAGACTGACTGGCTGACTGGCTGACTGACTGGCTGACTGGCTGACTGATGGCTGACAGATGATGAACTGGACTGGCTGAATGGCTGACTGACTGACTGACTGGCTGACTGACTGGACTGATGGCGGGTGACTGGGCTGGCTGACTGGATTGATGACTGACTGTGACTGGCTGCTGACTGACTGGCTGATTCTGATGGCTGCCGGGGGGGGGCTGGCTGATGGCTGGCTGACTGACGACTGTGGATGGCTGACTGACTGGATCTGGCTGATCTGACTGGTCTGATGAAATGACTGGCTGGCTGGCTGGCTGACTGACTGATGGCTGGCTGGCTGGACTGTCTGAACTGGATGGCTGACTTGGCTGGCTGGCTCTGATCTGATGCTGACTGGCTGGCTGAATGGTGGCTTGACTGATCTGACATGATGAAGGCTGGACTGACTGGCTGACTGACTGGTGGCTAAGCCAGGGCTTGTGGTCACCAGGCCTTCAGAAGAAAGGGGAGGGAGCCACCGGCAGACAGACAGAAGCAGTATGGTAAGGTAAGGTCAAGGTTAAAGGTTTGTCCCATAACCTATAAGGTCGTTCGGGGAGGACGAGGCACGTCAGGAGCCTCACTTCTCAGGCCAGCATATTGAGGGCGGCGCCATTCCATCTCCCTCGCTGGCCTTTACTTTCCCTGACCCTAAAGAGGTCAGGTACCCATTTACAGCTGGGTGAGACTGGGGGAACTGTACTGAATCCAAGGCGCGCAAACGGTCACCCATCCAGTGTGGTAACCTCGCTCGACGTGCTTAACTTGGCTGGGGGAAAGCGAGTGCTCCGACCACTGAGCTATCCCGTCCCATACACAATGATGAAGCCGACAAATAAACTGTATCCACTTAGTTCCACATTAATCAACTACTCAACATTATCAGTCACTTATTCATTTAAACAACCAGTATACGAATTGACTTATTACATACTTAATACACATAAAATTTTCCTTCTACATAAGGTCATACCACACCATTGCCATCCACACTCGCAAGCCATGCATTTCAAACAACCAAATGAAGCAATCAGTCCAACTTTTTCAAAGTCGAGGACAAAAAATGGAAACGACTGATTTTACATCAGCTATTGCAATAAAAGT
This sequence comes from Rapana venosa, assembly GCA_028751875.1. NCBI lineage: Eukaryota > Metazoa > Mollusca > Gastropoda > Neogastropoda > Muricidae > Rapana > Rapana venosa. The sequence continues at coordinate 8,505,718 of CM054164.1, forward strand.
AAAATGATTCTTACAAACTCTCTTTACACAGTCACATGTTTATGACGCAAACTCACACACCACACACACACATACACACACAAACACACACTTTACACACACACAAACACACTCAAACACACACATACACACACATACAACACATACTCACACCTACATATACACACACACACTCACAGAGTCTGCAGGCACAAACTCAACATGCACACGAATCAAAAATCAATACCCATACAAAATAAATATTTTCCACCAACATGACACATACCTCACAAATCAAATTACTTTACTGTAAACAGAATCAAAACACACGCGCAATATTATGACAAACTACATACAGACATCAATAAAATGATAGTGAAACTAGACAAAAACCGTTTTCACAAAAATCATCGATATCCGCAATTAAAGACTAAGACAATAACAGTGGTTAACCACAAACATAATTATTATACACACAAGAGAGAGACATGAACAGAGACAGAGAGCCAAGAGAGAGTGAAGAAGAAAGAGAGAGAGTGAGAGACGAGAGAGTGAGAGACAGAGGAGAGAGTGAAGAGACAGAGGAGAGAGTGAGAGACAGAGAGAGTGAGAGACAGAGAGGAGAGTGATGAGACAGGAGGAGAGTGAATGAGTCAGAGGACAGACAGCAGAAGGACGAATGAGGAGAGACAGACAGAGGAGACAGTGAGAGGTGTAGGAGACATGAGCAGACGAGACAAAGATGAGAGTGAGTGACCAGAGAGACAGGGGGGGGGGGGGATTGGGGTGGGACAAGAGAGAGAGTGAGAGACAGAGAAGAGATAGACAGAGTGAGAGACAGAGTGGAGACAGGAGAGAGACAGAGAGAGTGAGGACAGACAGACAGACAGAAGACAGAGAGACAGACAGACAGACAGAGAGAGTGAGAGACAGAGAGAGAGAGACAGAGAGAGAGAGACAGGTGAGAGACAGAGAAAGAAAGAAAGACAGAGACAGACAGACAGAGGACAGACAGACAGAGAGAGAGTCAGAGTGAGAGAGTGAGAGACAGAGAGGGGGGACAGACAGAGGGACAGAGAGTCAGACAGACTGAGAGACAGATCGGAGGACAGACCACAGAGAGAGACCAGAAGAGAGGATAGGACACGACAGAGAGACGAGAGAGAAGACAGACACAGAGCGAGAGACACGAGAGAGAGACGACAGAGAGAGAAAGACAGAGACGAGACAGATGAGACTGAGAGAGAGTAAGCGGACAGAGTGAGAGAGAGTGACAGAGACAGGAGACAGAGAGAGGAGGACAGATAGGTAGTAAGAGACAGAGAGACAGACAGACAGACAGAGAGGACAGACAGACTGACAGAGAGTAAGAGACAGACAGACCAGACAGAGTAAGAGACAGAGAGACCGAGAGACAGACAGACAGACAGACAGAGAGAGAATCAGATGAGAGGGAGGGGGGACGGGGGTGAAGACTCCCGGATGTTGCAGTTCTGGTCTCCGTTGTGCCTCAAACCCAAGCAGCAGTAGTTCTCTATGTCCCAGTACCCAACCCTTCACCGTCCGCCATGAACAGCAACTGAAAATGGTTGGTTATGGTCTTGTCTTGCCTTGTCTTATGTTGTTTTTTTGCCTTGTCTTGTATTGCCTTGACTTGTCTTGTCCTGTCTTGTCTTGCTTGTATTGTCTTGTCTTGTCTTGTCTTGCTTTGTTCTTGTCTTGCCTTGTCTTGTTCTTGCTTGCTTTGTTTTGATCGTGTCTTGCTTTGTCTTGTCTTGTTTGTCTTGCTTTGTTTGTCTTGCTTTGTCTTGTCTTGTCTTGCTTTGTCTTTCGTGCTGGTTGTATCTTGTCGCGTTGCATAGTGTTGTGTAGTGTTGTGTTGTGTCGTGTTGTGTCGTGTTGTATCGTGTTGCACGTGTTGTGTCGTGTCCTGTGTGTAGTGTAGTGATAATGCAAGAGCAGTTGTAGTGTAGTGTGTGTAGTGTAGTGTAGCGAAGTGTAGTGCAGAGTAGTGTAGCGTAGCGTCAGTGTAGTGTAGTGTGTGAAGTGTAGTGCAGTGTCGTGTAGATAGGCGTAGGTGTAGTGTAGGGCATGCAGTGCAGTGAAGTTGTAGTGTACGTGTGTGTAGTGTAGTGAATGTGTAGTGCTGTGCAGTGTAGTGCAGTGCAGTTGCAGTGCAGTGAAGTGTAGTGTTAGTGGAGTGTAGTGAAAGTTGTAGTGTAGTGATGAAGTGTAGTGTAGTGTAGAGCTGTGCAGTGTAGTGCAGTGCATTGCAGTGCCGTGTAGGTAGTGTAGTGCAGAGTAGTGTAGCGTAGCGTATCGTGTTGGTAGTGAAGTGTAGTGCAGTGTAGTGTAGTGTAGCGTAGCGTAGTGTAGTGCATGTTAGTGCAGCGTAAGTTTAATGGGGTGAAAGGCCACGACTCTTGAAGAGTGCTTAAGACCACGAGCAATGCATGGGGTTACAAGCCAAGCAGCGCTGATCCAACCCAGCAACATAACATCCACCCACACCATTCACACCACCCTGCTTCCCACCCACCCACTTAGGGGTTCCCGCCCTGTATTGAACACAGGATTTTAAAACACACAAGCAACTGGGGTATGCGCATGTGCACACACACCACACTTTCTCTCTCTCACACATGTTCCGCTTTTTCGAAAGATTAGCCTTGTGTGGGTGGGAACAGATACACAATTTTCAAAACCGCATACACACGGGATCTGATGTAAAATTAGACCATGATGTGCTTATTCCATTATCTTCGATATAAAAGAATAAATAATAAATAAAAACACATTACACACACTTTTCTCTCTCTCCACACACACAACACAACACAACACTTTCTTTCTCTCTCTCACACACACAACACACCACACACACAAACACACACACCACAACACACACACACACAAACACACACACTAACACACACACAACACACACACACACAACACACACACAACACACACCACACACAACAACACCACGCAAACACACACACAAACCACACACACAACACACACAAGCAACCACACACACAACACACAACAAAAAACACAAACACACACAACACACACACACAACACACACACACACACACACACACACGCACACACACACACCCACACACAAACACACACAAGCAACACACCACACAACAACAACACACCACAACACACACACGCAACACACACACACAACACACACAACACAAACACACAACACACACACACAACACACACGCAACACAACACACACACACACACAACCAACACAATAGCAAACACACCACAACACCACAACACCACACACCGCAACACACACCATCAACACACAACACACACAACAAAACACCAACACAAACACACACCACAACCACACACACACCACACACACAACAAACAAACACACACCCACACAACAACACACACACCACACAAACACACACGCAACCACACACACACAAAACACACACACAACAACAACACAAACCAACACAAACACACACAACCACACCACACAACAACACAACACACACAACACACACGCAACACAAACACACACACAACACACACAAACACACACCACACAACACACACACACAACACACACACACACAAACACACACACACAAAACACACACGCACACACACACACAACGACAACACAACACACACACACACAACACACACACGCAACACACACACAACACACACACACACACAACACACAACACATCACACACAACACACACACACACCACACACACACAAACACACACCACAACCACACCCGCAACACACCACACACACACACAACACACACAGCAACACACACACAACAACAACAAACACACACACGCAACACACACACACACACAACACACACAAGCAACACACACACACAACACACAACACACAACACACACCACACACACTGCCACCTTTGTTGTGACAGCCCTCGTCCCCCCCACCCCACCCCCCCACACCACAGCCCACTACAGCCCACACTGACACTAACAGCCTCACAGCCACATGACACTACAGCACACTGGACCACTACAAGCCACACTGACCACTACAGCACTACAGGCACACGACCACTACAGCCTCACTGACCATTACAGCCACACGCCCACTGACCACTACAGCACACTGACCACATACGCCAACTGACCATACAGCCTCACTGACCATTCAGCCACAGCCACATGACCACTACAGCCTCACAGCACATGGACCACTACAGCCACACAGCCACCTTGACCACTACAGCCACATGGCCCATACAGCCACCACTGACCACTACAGCACACAGCCTCAGTGACATACTTCCACATGACGACTACAGCCACACAGCCCACACTGACCACTACAGCCACACTTGACCACTACAGCCACACAGCAACTCTGACCACGACATCCACCACAAGCCACACTGACCACTACAGGCCCACAAGCCCACACTGAAACTACAAGCCACTGGACCACTACAGGCCACACGGCCACACTGACCACTACAGCCACACTGCCACTCCAGCCACACTGCCACTACAGCACACTGACCACTACAGCCACACAGCCACATGACCACTACAGCCACACATACCACACTGACCACTACAGCCACACAGACCACTACAGCCACACAGCCTCACTGACACTCCAGCCTCACTGACAATACAGCCACACTGGACCAGACAGCCACACAGCCACACTGGACCACTACAGCCCACTGACCACTTACAGCACAAAAGCCTCACTGCACCACTACAGCCACACTGACCACTACAGCCACATGACCCACTACAGCCTTCACTGACCAGTACAGCAACACTGACCATACAGCCTCCCTGCCCACTACAGCCACATGCACCACTACAGCCACACTGCCATTACAGCCTCACAGCCACCTGACCCACTACGCACACTTGACCCCTACAGCCACATGACCATACAGCCGCAAGAACACTCCAGCCACACAGCCTCACTGACCACTACAGCCTTCACTGACCACTACAGCACCTGCCCACTACAGCCACCCACTGACCACTACAGCCACACTGACCACTCAGCCACACAGCCACACTGCACTACAGCTAATGACCACTAACCAGCAACACTGACCACTACAGCCCCACTGACCACTACAGCCACACTGCCCACTACAGCCACACTGCCCACTACAGCCAACTAGCCACAATGACCACTACAGCCTCACTACCCCTACAGCACAGCCCACTACAGCCCACACTTGACACTACAAGCCACACGACCACTACAGCCACACAGCCACCCTGAACTTTACAGCCACACAGCCACACTGACCACTACAGCCTCACAGCCACACGGACCATTACAGCACACAGCCCACACTGACCATACAGCAAACTTGTCCACTTACCGCCACCAGCCACACTGACCCTACAGCACACTGACCACTCCAGCCACACTGACCATTACAGCCACCACAGCCACACTGACCACTACAGCCAAACTGACACTACAGCCACACGCCACACTGACCACTACAGCCACACAGACACTACAGCCCACACAGCCACACTGACCACTACAGCCTCACAGCCTCCAGACCACTACAGCCACACTGACCACTAACAGCCTCACTCGACCACTACAGCCCACAGCACAATGACCATTACAAGGCCACACTGACCACTACAGACACACTGCCCACTACAGCCACACAGCCACACTGGACCATACAGCCACACTGACACACTACAGCCACACAGCCACATTGACCACTCAGCCTCACTTGTCCACTACAGCCTCACAGCCACACTGACCACTACAGCCACAATGACCACTAAGCCACACTTGCCACACTGGACCACTACAGCCAAACAGCACACTGACCACTACAGCCACACTGACCATACAGCCACCACAGCCACATGACACTACAGCCACACTGGACCACTACAGCCACACTGCACACTGACCACTACAGCCACCACAGCCACACTGACACTACAGCCACACTGACACTTCAGCCTCACAGCACATGACCACTACAGCCACCACTGACCACTACAGCACACTGCCCACTACAGCCACACATCGACACCTGAACCACTACAGCTCACAGCCACCGCGCCCACTACAGCCTCACTGCCCACTACCAGCCTCACTGACACCTACAGCCACACTGACCACTACAGCCTCACAGCCACACTGACCATACAGCCACACTGACCACTACAGCCACACTGACCACTACGCTCACAGCATTACTGACACTACAGCCACACTGACACTCCAGCCTCACGCCACACTGACACTACAGCCACACACTGCCCACTACAGCCTCACAGCACACTGACACTACAGCCACATGATCCATACAGCCCAGCAGCCACCATGACCACTACGCCACACCTGACCTCTACAGCCACACAGCACACTGAACACTACAGCCACATGCACCACTACTAGCCTCACTGGTCACCCAGCCACACTGACCATACAGCACACTGACCACTACAGCACATGACCACTAAGCCTCACAGCCACACTGGTCACTACAGCCTCACTGACCACTACAGCCACACAGCCACACGACCACTACAGGCCCACTGACCACTACAGCCACACTTGACCACTACAGCCACACAGCCACATGACACTACAGCCACACGACCATACAGCCACACCGCCACACTGACCACTCAGCCACGCAGCACACTGACCACTACAGCCACGCTGACCATACGCCACATGGACCACTACAGCACACTGTCCACACAGCCTCACAGCCACGCTGCCCCAATGCCCCACACACCCACATTCAGGACCTGACTACCCACGAACAATCTGGATTGAGAAGGCCGACAGTGGAGTTATAGTGTAGTGTAGTGTAGCGTAGATAGTCAAGCACAGTGTAGTGCGGTGTAGCGTAGTATCGTGTGGCATTGTATGGCGTAGCTAGTGTAGTAGTTGTGTATATATGCGTAGTGTAGGCGTACTGTAGCGGCAATGTAGTATAGTTTACTGAAGTGTTGCGTAGCGAAGTCGTAACGTGTAGTGTATAGTTAGTACCATCACAAAGTAGAATGTAATGTGAAGGCGTAGTGTATAGTGTATAGTGTAGTACCAAACAAAGTAGAATGTAATGTGAAGCGTAGTTGTGTGTAGTATCGATTGTCTCTCTCTCTCTTTCACGCGCTCTCTCTCTCTCCTCACTTTGCATTCTTTCACAAGCACCTTGACCCTCCCCTTCATCTACCCCACTCCCCTTACTTCCACAGTAAACTTCCTCCTCTGCAATGCCCCACTCCCCCCCCCCCTCCTCCACTTACATTCCCAAAAGCGGTAGCGACATTCTCGGCGGTAGTTGTAGGCGGCACACCACCGGACTGCAGAAGTTTCTGAAACATCAACACACCTGTCAACACTCCAACCATTCTAACCAACAACAACCTGTCAAACACTTGGAAAACATTCTCACCCAACACATAATTGTCAACATCCCAAAACATTGTCACCAACACACAACTTGTCACACTCAATCATTGTCACAACACAACCTGACAAAACACTGCGTAACCTGTCACCAAACACACCTGTCACATCTAAACATTTTGTCACAAACACACACTGACAACACTGGAAAGACACTGTCACAACACAAACCCTGGTCAAACACTCCAAACATTGTCACAACCACACCTGACAACACTTGGAAACACTGTACCAAACACACACCTTGTCAACAACTTTTACTTTCACTTACACCACACTGTAACATAGGAAACATTTCACCACACACACCTGTCAACACGCCAACATTGTCACAACAACACCTGTCAACACTTTGGAACCACTGTCACAACACAAACCTGTCAACAACTCTAGACATTCTCACTTAACACTCACCTGTCAGCACTTACCATTGTCACTACAACACTGTCAACACTAGAAACACTGGCACCAAACACCACCTGTCAACACTCTAGACATTCTCACTTACACACACCTGTCACACTCTAAACATTGCAAACTTACACACACCTGTCAACACTATAAACATTGTCACTTACACACACTGTTCAACACTAGGAAACATTGTCACAAAAACACACACCTTGTCATCCTAGGGAATACGTTGTCCACTTACCACACCGTCAACATAGGAAACATTGTCACCAACACACACCTGTCAACACTCCAAACATTGTCACCAACACACACTGTCAACACTTGGAACCACTGTGTCACAACAACATGTCAACACTCTAGACAGTCTCACTTACACACACCTGTCAGCCACTCTTAACATTGTCACTTACACACACCTGCAACATAGGAAACATTGTCACCAACACCCACCTTCTACTCTAGGAAACATTGTCACCAACACACACTGTCCAACACTTCTAACATTGTCACTTACACCACACCTGTCAAACTAGGGAGACATGGTCACCAACACACACTGTCAACACTCTAACATTGCACCAACACACACATTCAACACTCTAAACATTTGTCGCCAAAACACATTGTCAACACTTGGAAACATTGTCACCAACACACACCTGTCACACTAGGAAACACTGCATCACAACAACACAACTTGTCAACACTCTAAACATTGCCACCAACACACACTTCAACCTCTAAACATTTGTCGCCAACACACACTTGTCATCCGTTAGGAAACATTGTCACCAACACACACCTTGTCAAAACTAGAAAACACTATCACCAACACACACTTGTCAACCTCTAAAACATTGCCACCAACACACACTGTCAACACTCTAAACTTGTCACCAACACACACCTGTCAACACTCTAAAACATTGTCACCAACACACACTTGTCAACAATTGGAAACACTATCTCAACTCACATTGTCAACACTTGGAAACACTATCACCAAAACAACACATGTCAACACTTGGAAACACTATCACCAACCACACACTTGTCTTACACTAGGAAACACTATCACCAACCACACACTTGTCACACTCGGAAACATGTGTCACCAATTCTGAAAACAGACAAAGAGAACCGACACTCTGAAAGAACGTCATGGAGCCTGAAATATGTCAGAAACAATAAACAGACAGTTGTCACACTGTGGTAATACTCACACAGCTTGGAAAGGGCTCCATTTAGTATGGTCACAGTTAGGGAGAATGTTTGGAGTTGTTGACATTCATGAAAGCATTGAAGAGAGATTATAAACTCTCTATCTGAGATAATACAGTAAGTTAGTCTGAATTAAAATTTTTGAAAATGTGATAGAGAGATGTCGACCATCTGAACATTGTCCACACAGTCTGAAATATTTTCTAAACAGATATGGGAGAGTTGTCATCATCAGCAACAATGCCACATAATCTGAAAATATTTTCTGAAAACCATCAAGGATTGTCAGCATTCTTTGATACATGCTTCCAGTCTGAAACATCCCTGACGTGTGGAAAGAAAATGTTCACGCACTATATAGGCACTGACCCAAACAGGCATACACTGTTCCCTGAGACACCAACCAAAAAGGAAAAGAATCAACACCCTGAAACAGAAGGGAGCCTGAAATCTTTCCTGAAACGTCAACAATGCTGTTACAGCACTCTGTGAAACACAAAGATTGTGAGACATTTTCCAGAGACATCAACAAAAAGATTTCAGTACTCTCTAAATAGGATTCAAAACTGAACTTTTTTGTTGAAAAAGTAAACAGAATTTGTCATTGCTCTCTGAAAACCCAAGTGCCGAATCATTGTATGAAGCAAATGTTCAGAATTCTGAAACACTGACACAGTCATTGTTTTTTGTGAAACCAAAAGAACAATTGTTGCTGAAATATGAACGTCGTATTGCTACACTGCACTAATATTGCACTGTGTTGCACTCTTTTTATCCTGTTATGTTGTTACGTTGAATTGTAGGGGTATAACATTCATTGTATGGTATTGTCCTCATGCATTGTATGGTATGTACTCATTGAACTGTATGTATTGTACTCATTGAATTGTATGGTATTGTACTCAGTGCATTGAATGGTATTGCACTCATTGTATGGTACTGTAACTCATTGCTTTGTATGGTATTGTACTCATTGTATTGTATTGTTAAGGATAATTGTATTGTATTGTACTGTTATTGTATGGTATTGTACTCATTGTATGGTAATTGTACTCATTGCATGGTATTGTACTCATTGTATGGTATTTACTCATTGTAGGTATTGTACTCATTGCATTGTATGGTATTGTGCTCATTGTAATGGGGCTTTAATTTGTTTGCTTTACAAGATACAGAGCAATATAAGATTCCATATCATTATTATTGTATTATTTTATTATTATTAAATTATTTATTGTATTGTACTCATTGTATGGTACTGTACTCATTGCATTGTATGGTATTGTACTCATTGTATTGTATCTATTGTACTCATTCTATGGTATTATATTCATTGTAAGGTATTTGTGCTCATTGTATGGTATTGTACTCTTTGCATTGTATGGTATTGTGCTCATTGTATGTGTTGTACTCATTCTTTTGGTACGGGTACTCATTGTATGGTATTGTACTCATTGTATGGTATTGTACTCATTGTATGGTATTGTACTCATTGTATGGTATTGTACTCATTGTATGGTACTGTACTCATTGTATTGTATTGTACTCATTGTATGGTATTGTACTCATTGTATGGTACTGTACTCATTGCATTGTATGGTATTGTACTCATTGTATGGTATTGTACTCATTGTATGGTATTGTACTCATTGTATGGTATTGTACTCATTGTATGGTATTGTACTCATTGTATGGTATTGTACTCATTGTATGGTATTGTACTCATTGTATGGTATTGTACTCATTTCATGGTATTGTGCTCATTGTATGGTATTGTACTCATGTATGGTATTGTACTCATTGCATTGTATGGTATTGTACTCATTGCATTGTATTGTACTCATTGTATGGTACTGTACTCATTGTATGGTACTGTACTCATTGTATAGTACTGTACTCATTGTATGGTATTGTACTCATTGTATGGTACTGTACTCATTGCATTGTATGGTATTGTACTCATTGTATGGTATTGTACTCATTGTATGGTTTTGTACTCATTGTATGGTACTTGTCATTTCTGAAACATGACTATTGTGTCTGTAATTATTTCTGAAGCATAACTGTTTGTGTCTGTAATGATTTCTGAAACATGACTTTTGTGTCTGTATTGATTTCTGAAACATGACTTTTGTGTCTGTAATGATTTCTGAAGCATAACTGTTTGTGTCTATAATGATTTCTGAAACATGACTCTTGTGTCTGTAATGATTTCTGAAACATGACTTCTGTGTCTGTAATGATTTCTGAAACATGACTTCTGTGTCTGTAATGATTTCTGAAACACGAGCATATCGTCAGAAGATTTCCGGAACATGAAAGTTTTGCCTGTACACACCTCCTCTACATACAGATTATGGCGGTGCTTCTCTGTGAAACAGAAAAATGACAGTAATCTAATTGCAATAATATCTTAAATCTCTATATCAACAACGCATGTGTCAAAGTAACACCAACTAGCGGCACCAAACACGATCAGGGGAAAGAATCAACTCTGCAGGCCAGACGCAGAGAGGAGTACAGCCCCCTGGGAGTTTGTCCAGACTGGAAGATCACTATCATTATAGTGGCAATGTCATAATACCAACCATAGAGGGGGTGTCATAATACCAACTATATAGCAGTATGTCATGATATCAACAATATAGTGGTATGTCATAATATCAACTATATCATCATCATCAGACCCGTGACCTTGGCGGTCGTGGGGGAGACACGAAAGACGATGCCGTGGTAAGCCTCCTCCATCCATCTCGGTCCTCGGCTCTGCGCAGTAGTGCCGAGTCATTCATCCTGGTTCATTCTCTGATGTTGTCCATCCATGACTTGTTCTGTCTTCCCCTCTTCTGCCACCTGTCGAGTGTTCCCTGCAGTACTGGTTTTTGGCAGAGTGTTGTGGCGGGTGACGTGGCCGAGCCATGTCAGTTTTTTCTTCTTGACGATGGTGAAAAGGGGGTTCCTGTGGACCTGCCAGTCGTGTTATTTGACTCTTGACAAATTCATTGGTCTTTCGTTCTCTCCAGGATGTGCCCAGTAGTTTTCTATGGCATTTTGTTTCAAATGACTGGATTCGCTTTGCTGTTTCAGCAGTCAATGTCCAGGTTTCACTTCCGTACAGCAGGGTAGTCTGATTTAGGTTTTGTAGAGCTTTAGTTTGATTGGGAAACTGATCTCTTTACTTTTCCATATGGTGGTGAGTTTTGTCATGGAAGATGTTGCCATGGCTATTCTGACTTTGATTTCTGTCGTCGATCGCCCGTCCTTTGTGAGTGTAGCGCCAAGGTATTTAAAAGAGTCTACCTCCTCCAGTGTTGGCCGTTCATGTAAATTTTAGCAGTGGCGTTTGCTCGTGCTGTTCACAAGTACTTTACTTTTCTCCGAGCTCACCTCCATCCCATATGCTCCAGCTCTGTTCTCAAGTCTGGTTGTAAGATCTTGCAGCTCTGTGTTACTTCCGCCCATGGGGTTTAATGTCATCGGCAAACCGCAAGTTGTTGAGGGTCTGCCGCCAATGGAGATGGTAGAGTGGAAGTCATGGAGGGTCTCTCTCATAATGTTTTCCAAGAACAGATTAAACAGGACTGGAGATAACAGGCATCCTTGTCGGACCCCAACTGGGGTTTTTAAAGTAGTCTCCGACCTGATTGTTCAGAAGGACTGCACTGCTTGCGGTGTTGTATTAGTGCTTGAATGGTTTGCACTAGTCCTTCTTCAATGCCAAACATTCTGAGGACCTGCCACAGGCCTTCGTGCCATACTCTGTCGAAAGCCTTCTTGAAGTCGATGAAGTTGTGGAACAGGTCTCTCTGATGTTGAAGATGTTTTTTCCATCAGGTTTGTGGCAGTTAAAAATCTGTTCGATTGTGCTCCTGCCTGCCCTGAACCCAGCTTGTTCCTCTGCAAGGTGTTCTTCTCCCTCCTTCTTGAGTCGATTCAAAATAATTTTGAGCATGATCTTGCTGGTGTGGTGATGAGGCTGATTGTCCTATAGTTTTGGCATTGGCGTAAATTCCCCTTCTTGGGCAGGGGTATGATGAGTGATTGTGTCCAGTCTTTTGGGCCCCAGTTTTTGTCTCCCAAATCTTCTGACCGATAGCTGTAACATATGTGATGACTGTTTCACCACCATGCTTGAGCAGCTCAGCTGGTATGTTGTCTGCTCCTGGGGACTTTCCTACTGGTAAGCTGCGGATGGCTTCTTCCACTTCTTCCCTCAGTATAGGTAATGGCGAGGGTGCTCTTGATGTAGCTGCTTTCTCTATACTGTGTGTGTAAAAACTATATACTGGTGTGTAAAAAACTATATAGTGATACGTAATATCAACTATGTAGTGGTATGTCATAATAACTATTTAATTGTATGTCATAACATCAACTATATAGTAGTATGTCATAATAACTATTTAATAGTATGTCATAACATCAACTATATAGTAGTAGGTCATAACATTTTTACATAGTACAAAATCAACAGTCAGCCTTTGTGAGCTTTTCATTCATCAGAAAATGTTTCAAAGATTTTTTTAAAGTTTGGCATGGAAGAAATATTTTTTAAGGATACTGGCGGATTATTCCAATAAGTGCCACCACTAATATAAGACTAGATTTGAACAAATCTATTCTGGGTTTCGGCACAGTAATTTTATGTGAATGACGATAAGTATTAACTGAAAAACGTTTTGCCAGAGTGGGTGGTGCATCACCATATACTATTCTGTGCATCATTAAAGCTTTGTTGTATTCCAACTTCAAATTAAAAGGTAAAATGTCAACTGTTTTGTAGTCCATAGAAGTTAACGAATTTGATTTTAAGAGAATAAGTTTAATGGCACGCTTATATAATCTAGCCAGAGGTTTCATGGTATTTGCACTTGCAGAATCCCACAGGGTTGATGCATATTCTAGAACCGAATTTATATGCGCATGAAAAAATTGTTTTCTAGCGCTAAGATTAAGGAAGTGTTTTATTTTAGATAGCTGAAACACCTTTTGGGATACAATTTTACTTAGTTTGGCGATGTGCTCTGTCCATGAAAGATTATGATCGATAGTGATTAGATGGAGAGACAGAGAGAGCAATGCTGCAGAGAGAGAGAGAGAATGAGAGAGAGAGCTGCAGAGAGAGAGAGAGACAGAGAGAGAGAAAGATGCAGGAGAGAGAGAGCTGCAGAGAGAGAGAGAGACAGAGAGAGAGAGAGCAGAGAGAGACAGAGAGACGCAGAGAGAGACAGAGAGAGAGAGATGCCCGAGAGAGAAAGAGAGAGCTGCAGAGAGAGAGAAGAGAGAGGGGAGAGAGGGGAGAGAGAGAGAGAGATGCAGAGAGAGAGCTGCAGAGGAGAGAGAGAGAGAGAGAGAGAGAGAGAGAGAGAGAGAGAGAGAGAGAGCTGCAGAGAGAGAGAGACTGCAGAGAGAGAGAGCTGCAGAGAGAGAGAATGCGCACAGAGAGAGAGCTGCACAGAGGAGAGAGAGCTGCACAGAGGAGAGAGCTGCACAGAGAGAGAGACTGCACAGAGAGGAGAGCTGCAGAGAGAGAGAGAGCTGCAGAGAGAGACTGCAAGAGAGAGAATGCCGCACAGAGAGAGAGACTGCACAGAGAGAGAGAGCTGCACAAAGAGAGAGCTGCACAGGGGAGAGAGAGCGCAGAGAGAGAGAGAGCTGCAGAAGAGAGAGAGAGAGCTGCAGAGAGAGAGAGAGCTGCACAGAGAGAGAGAGCACAGAGAGAGAGACAGAGAGAGAGCTGCAGAGAGAGAGAGAGAGAGAGCTGCAAGAAGAGAGCTGCAGAGAGAGAGAGGAGAGAGTGCAGAGAGAGAGAGAGAGAGAGAGAGAGATGAAGAGAGAGAGAGAGAGAGGGACACACACACACACAGAGCTGCAAAAAGAGAGAGGACGACAGAGAGAGAGAGAGCTGCAGAGAGAGAGAGATGCAGAGAGAGAGGACAGAGAGAGGGAGACAGAGAGAGAGCTGCACAGAGAGAGAGAGAGATGCAGAGAGAGAGAGACAGAGAGACTGCAGAGAGACAGAGACAGAGAGAGGGAGCTGCAGAAGAAAGAGAGAGAGAGACAGAGAGAGAGCTGCAGAGAAAGAAGAGAGAGACAGAGAGAGAGCTGCAGAGAAAGAGAGAGAGAGACAGAGAGAGAGCTGCAGAGAAAGAGAGAGAAAAGAGAGAGAGCTGCAGAGAAAGAGAGAGAGAGAACAGAGAGGGGAGCTGTAGAGAAGAGAGAGAGAGAGAGAGAGGAGAGAAAAGAGACAAGACAGAGAGAAGCTGCACAAAAAGAGAGAGGAACAGAGAAGAGCTGCAGAGAAAGAGAGAGAGAGACAGAGAGAGAGCTGCAGAGAAGAGAGAGAGACAGAGAGAGAGCTGCAGAAGAGAGCTGAGAGAGAGAGAGAAGAGAGAGAGAGAGAGACCAGCACACAACAGACTGCAGAGAAAGAGAGAGCGACAGAAGAGAGAGACTGTCCAGAGAGAGAAGATGCAGAGAGAGAGAGAAGACAGAGAGGGATACAGAGATGAGAGCTGACAGAAGGGAGAGCAGAGAGTAGAAGACAAGAAAACTGCCAGAGAGACAGAGACAAGGAGGGACTGCAGAGAAGAGAGAGTAGACAGGGAGAGCTGCAGATGAAAGAAGGGACGCAGATAGAGAGCTGCAGTGAGAGAGCCTGCGTAGAAGAGAGAGATAGAGACACACCACCTACACAGCTGCAGATGAAAGAGAGCGACAGAGACGAGAAGCTGCAAAGGGGACAGAGAGGAGACAGAAGACAGAGGAGAGACATATAGCCTGTAGAGAAGAAGAGTGACAGAGAGGACCCATTCCTTCCCCCCAAAAAGTGCAGAAGATAAACCCGCCACCACCCAAGCTGATACATGAATAGGCTGTATAGGGTCAGTAGCGTCGCGTATAATACAGTCTTCAGCTTACTGCCTGCTCTGTCCTGCCTGCCTGCCTGCCTGCCTGCTGCCTGCCTGACTGCTGCCTGACTGCTGCCTGCTGCCTGACAGCCTGACTGTTTATATTTCGTACAGTTTGTTGTTGGTAGCAGCCTGGCTTGTCCAGAATGAGGAAGATCAGCAGTCACCCTCTCCTCTCCCCTCTCCCTTTCCCCTCTCCTCCCTCCCTGCCTCTACCCTCTTACTCTCCAGTCTACCCGCTTATGACACCCATCTGCAAGGTTGTGCGGGGTGGAGGGAGAAAGCGAGCGGGTAGAATGGTGCTAACGTACTTCCTTTCAACACACGAGTCAATCAATGTCACAGGTACTGGGCTGCAGACATTTGACTGACTCACAGACAGATAGCAACAGTGTCTGTCTGTCTGTCTGTCTGCTATGAAGTCTGTCTATATGTCATTCTGTTGTCTTTGTTTGTTTCATCTGTCTGTCTGTCTTTCTCTCACTTGTTTGCTCTTGATAATTAATTTTATTTTTTGTCGCACATTTTCTCCTGATTTGCTAATTGCTTTCAGTGGAAAGGAATTTTTTTAATCGCTGATCTCTCTCTCTCTCTCTTCTCTCTCTCTCTCCATCTCTCTGTCTCTGTGTCTCTCACTTCTCTCATCAGTCTCTCTTTCCCTCTCTCCCTCTGTATTTTAATGAATTACATACTATTTGTGTTGTTATTTAATAAAGGTATTGTCCTTATTTCTTTTATGGATTTCATACTAATGGATGAATTTTGCCGCGTAGTTTATTTAGTTTCATTTCATAATTGTATTGTTGTTGATGAATACTGACCGATGCATAGTGAATTCAATAATGATTCATACTGATTTGTTGGTGAATACAGACCTTGCATAGTGTAATCTATATACTATGTTTGATGCTTTGTTGATGTGGAGGCTTTTCTTTATATTCTTTGCTTTCTCTCCGAAACCACCCTAATTCCACATTTAGATACATTCTATTGCTTCAGATGCATGGAAAATCTCCTTCTCACTCTCTAGAGTTATCTGCAGCTTTGATACATAGAATCACTCATTCATCTTTCTCGTCCCAAAATACGTTGGTATTTATGGCACAAAGTCCTTACCTGTTTTTACTCAACTCACAGACCGATTCCAGAAAGAAACCAAACATAAAACCCGTTAAAAGGAAGTAGTAAAGGATCATTAGTTAAAGAAAGATTTTGAAAAATAAAAAAAAGTAAAATATAAATTAAAAGATACATGTAAGAAGATGGAAAAGATAGTAAAAAAATAAAAATAAAGATAAAAAGATAGTTAAAGATAGTTTTAAAAAAAATAGTAAAAGAATAGATATAAAAGTAAAATAGTAAAAGATAGTAAAAAGATAGTAAAAGATAGATAGTAAAAGATAGTAAAAGATAGTATAGAAGATAGTAAAAGATAGATAAAAGATAGATAGTAAAATAGATAGTAAAAGAAGAAGAAAAGATAGTAAAAATAGAAGTTAAAAGAAAAGTAAAAGATAGATAGTAAAAGGATAGTAAAAGATAGTAAAAATGGGATGTAAAAAAGTAGTAAAAGATATTTAAAAGATAGTGAAAGTTATATAAAAAATAGTAAAAAAAAAGATAGAAAAAGATAGAAAGTAAAAGTAGATAGGAAAAATAGATAGAAAAAATAGTAAAAGATAGATAGTAAAAGTTTAGAAGTAAAAGTTTTTTTTAAAAAAAAAATAGATAGTAAACGAAAATAAAAGATAGATAGTAAAAGATAGATAAAAAATTAAAATAAAAATAATAAAAATAATATATGGAATTTGAAATGGGCGCTGAATCTTGTAAAATAAAAAAACAAATCGAAGTGCTTGCACCCCAATCTTTTAAACAGGCATGCAACTCTCCCATAAAAAACAACAGATTTCAAAACCAGGCGCGCGCATTTGCACGCATCACGCACACACACGCGCGCGAAACGCACCACACACACCACACACACACACCCACAAAAACAAAACCACACACACACTCGGAACAACACTTAGAAGGTGAAAGATGCGGGTTAAAAATTAGGACAGATATTTGGGGAAAAAAGGTCTCAGGTAGGAATAAGTGTTTTTTGAGGCTGGATTTGAAGGTATAAAATTGAAGGTTTTTGGGGAAGTAAAATGGGGAAAGGTCATTCCAGGGGGAAGGAAACCAAAACAGAAAAGGGAGCAAACGGCCAACGTGGTTTTTTTAAATCTGGGTTTTCGAAACACAAAGTATCTGGGGCTAAAACGGGGGGAACGGGATGGAGGGGGTACAGATGAAGACATTTAAACAGAGATAAGAGGGTGCAAAATTTGTGGGGGGACATTTGAAAACAGGGGTTTTGATTTTATACTCCGTCTTTTTTGAGACAGGCACCCAGTAGAGATGGGCAGAAGGGGGGTGATGTTTTTTCCGATTGTTTCTTTTTGGGAAAATTTCGGGGCTGCAGGGGTTTGTATGCTTGAAGAGAGTGGATAAGGTTGAGGTAAGGCCAGAAAAAGAAAATTTTACAGTATCTAAACGTGAAAGAAGAAAGATGTGAAAAACTTGGAAGTTGCACCCAGGGGGACAGATATTTTGGCGAATCGCGCTTATCTTTGAAATTTGATAGTACAAGCGGGCAGGTCTGGGTGATAAATTTTTTTCATAAGAGTGGGGTTGTCAAAAAACTACTCCTAAAAAAATTCCCAAAAGATTTGGAAAAAGGAAGGACGTATTCCCAAATTTTCCTTTTTAAATTTTTTTGCGATAGAGGAAATTTTTTTTGGGTTTTCCCTATGAGCAGGGCTTCGGTTTAATCAGCATTAAGTTGAAAAACCTTGTTCTGAGTAAACCAGTTTTAATGTCTTAAAGGGCAGTGGGGCCCTATTTGTCAGGGGGGAAGGGGAAAAGTTTTCAACAGTACACTGCACTGAATGGGGTATCTGGGCCATGGGAAATGATGATCAATAGGGTGGTTTTTTTTATATGTGAGAGTGGAGCAGTGTAGAGATTTAAAGGGGAACGGGGCCCCAAGGATTTGATTCCTCGGGATTTCCACTTTTCCAAATTTGAAAGGTTTTGATTGAATTTTGTTACAATAACTTTCGGGAACCTGTCTGTGGGGTACGTATTTTGGGGCGAGAAAAGAAGAATTGAGGGGATTAGGGATAAAAAGGCTCCCAATTAATTCAAGAAGAGTGAGAGGGGTTTTTTCCCTTTGCATCAGAACAAGTTAGAAGTGTACTAAAGTGTGGACTGGGGGTGGTTTCGGTGCTGGGGTTTGGGGGCGATGGGGGCAGTTTAAAATTTTGGGAAAGGAAAACATTGGAATGAAGGGGACTTTTTTTTGGAGCTTTTTTGGAACGACTTTTTCTAGCCCTTTAGAGACAAAGGGTAAGTTTGAGACGGGCCCATAATTTTTCAAATTTTGGGGATCGAGGTCGTGTTTTTTCAGTAGAGGTGTGACTATTGCTGTTTTAAGAGAGGGAAAAATTTTCCCTGACAAAAAGAGAGAGTTCCCTTTTTTTAGTGATAAGGTACAATTGTGGAAGGCATTTGGAGAAACGGGAGGGGTTTTTGGGTTTAAAGGGGTCGCATGTTTTTTATAGTCTTTTCCTTTCGAATTGTCGGATTTTTTTTTTCACTTGTGGGAGGGGAAGGAAAAAAAGGGGGAGTCCCATTTGAACTGGGGACCCAGGAGGCACAGGCTGGAATTGAGTCTGATCCATTCTGGAGGTATTTTCGAATTTTGTCAGAGAAAAAAGGGCAAAAAATTATGGAGGGAATTTTCAGACGGGCTGGGGGTGTTAGGCAGAGGATTTTTTTTTTGCAGACCAAGGTTTTTTGAGGTGATGGAAAAAAAGATTTTGTGGAGGGAAGCCGGGAAAATTTGGGGAAAGGAGTAGTATTTTGGGCTTTGCTGAATGGTTTTAAAGGGTTTGCTTTTTTTTTATTTGTTTTCAAAAAAGTTTGATGAAATACATGGAATTTATAGAGCGCTTTATCTTGCAATTAAAATCAGAGCGCTTCCATTAAAATTCCGCTCCCCCCACAAACAACCAACAATGAAAACAATTTTCTAAAAATTAAAATTAAAGAGATTTAAAAGAAAGGTATAAAAAAAAGATAAAAAAAAGAAATGTAAAAATGTAAATGAAAAAAGCTAGGGCTGTTGCCTCCCGGTTTTTAAAAGGTAGGAAGAGTTTGGGGCTTTTTGACACTGTTTGTTCTAAAGGGGGGAAGAGCAAATGGCTTTTAAACACTGCTGTTCTAAAAGGTGGGAAAAGAGCATGGCTGTTGACACTGCTTTTTTCTGAAGGTGGGAAAAGACCCTAGGGCTGTTAAAAACCTGCTGTTTAAAGGGTAGGAAGAGCTAGGGCCTGTTAACACTGCTGTTTGAAGGTGGGAAAAGACCCTATGGCTGTTCCCCGGGCTTTTTCTAAAAGGTAGGAAAAAGCTATGGCGGGTTAACACGCTGTTCTGAAGGTAGGAAAAAACTATGGCTGTTGACACTCTGTCTAAAGGTAGGAAGAGAAAGTGTTGACATGCTGTTCTAAAAGGTAGGAAGAGCTAGTGTTGACACTGCTGTTCTGAAGGTGGGAAGAGCAAAGGCTTTTGGGACACTGCTGTTCTAAAGGTAGGAAAGCTAGGGCTGAAACACTGTTTTCTGAAGGTAGGAAGACTAGGTGTTAACATGCTGTTCTAAAGGGGTGGGAAATTTAGGGCTTTGCACTGCTGTTCTAAGGTAGGAAGAGCTAGGGCCCTTTTGAAAGGGCTTTTCTAAGGTGGGAAAGGGAGCTAGGGCCCTGTTGACACGGGTGTTCTAAAGGGCGGGAAGGTAAGCTAAGCTGAAGGCATTTTGCATTGCTTTTTGAAAAAGGCGATAATGCTGTCGACAAGGCTGATACTGTTTTTTTGAAAAGGGCTGAAAAATTTTGCTGTTGAAAAAGGCTGTTTAATGCGTTGACACGGCTGATAATCCCTGTTGACAAGGCTAAATAATGCCGTTGACAATGCTGTTTAATGCGTTGAAAAGGCTGAAAATTTGTTTTGGGTGAAAAGGCTGAAAACCCTTTTGGGACAAGGTTGATCTGATAATTTCAAACCTTTGCACGGGGAGAGACACTAACTGTTAAATCATCCCCATGTCATAGAGAAACCTCAGATAAACCCTGAAAATAAAAGAAAACAAACCCAACAGACTGTCGGGATTGAAAGAGAGACAAAAGAAAAAAGAAAGAGAGATTTGACAGAAAAGGACACACAGACAGACAGACAAAACACACACACAGAAAAAGAGGACGGACGACAGAAAAAAGAGAGACTGACAGAAGAGAAAAAAAAAGAAAAAACAGACAGACAGAGAAAGAAGACTGACAGACGGGACACAAAAGGACAGACGGGACAGGGGAAGAGGGGGAAGACAGACAGAGAAAGAGGGGACTAACAGACAGAGAAAGAGAAAACAGACAAAACGAGAAAAGGGGAACGGACAGACAGACAAACAGATAGACAACAGAGAAAAAAAGACAGACAGCGGGAAGAAAGAGAGACAGCAACGGGGAAAACACGATAAACAGAAAAGAAAGAGAGCCCAGACAGACAGAGAAAGGAAAACAGACAGACAAAACAGAGAAAGAGAGACAGACAGCCGACGACAGAGAAAAAGAGCAAAACAGACAGAGAAAAAGAAGGGGACAGCCCAGACACACAGTTAGACAGACGGGAGAAAGAGAGAAAGACAGACGAGAAAAGAGACAACAGACAGCCCAGAGAAAGAGAGACAGCAGACAGAGAAAAGAGACAGACAGACGGGCGGGGAGAAAGAGAGAACAGACAAAACAAAAGAAAGAAGACAGACGGGCCCGACACACAGACAACAGAAAAGACAGACAGCCAGCCCAGAAAAAGGGAAGACAGCAGACAAGAAAGAGGGGGACCAGACAGACAGACACACGACAGACAGACAGACGGGAGAGAGAGAGAAAGAGAAAAACGGGACACAGAGGAAAAGGGGAGACAGACAACGGGAAAAGGGGAAGACAACAGACAGACACCAGACAGACAAGAGGGGAAAAGAGGGGTCAAAAGGGAAAATCAGACAGTCTTTGCAGACAGAAAAAGAAAGGGGAAGACAGGAGAGACAAAAACTGAAAATGGGAGAGAAAAAAAAGGGAGGTTTATAAAAAAAAACAGACGACAGATAACAGACAGGTCGACAGACATCGAGACGGGACAGACAGACAACAGAGGGGACAGGGGGGCAGGAAATTTAGACAGACGCGAAAAAATATTAAAAAAATTTCCAAAAAAAAAGAATAGTAAAAAGGGAAAAGGACGATACGGGGGTCGACACAGGAAGGAAAATGGTTTTGCTTTTTCCCCTTTTCCCAATCTCCCCCCTCCCCCCCTTTCACCCCCCCCCCCCCCCCCCCCCCCAACCTCCCCCCCCCCCCCTGTCCCCCCCTTCAGTTCCACACCCCCCCTCCTCCCTCTTTTTCCCGGTTCTTTCTTTCCCTTGTCACGGGGGGGAAAAACACCCGAGCGTGGGGGAGGGGGGAGGTGGGGGTGGGGGAGGGAAAGGGATTTAAAAGAAATAAACATAGCGGGCCCCCAAGCAAAGACAACCTTCTTGGGGATTGGAGCGCTGTTTTTTGGAGCTTTTGGGGCTGAGTGTGTTTGTTGTGTGTGCGTGCCGCGCGTTTGTGTGTGGGTGTGTGTGCGTGAGAGTGGGTTTGGGGGTTTGTTTTCCCCTATTAAGGGGCTTTGCCAGTTTCTCTGAGTCAGAATGAATCCCCAGACAGTGGCGGGCGCTGTGTGGGGGGGACGGGTTTTTCAGTGGGGGGCGGGTTTTTGCCCATTTCGTTTGCTCCAGCTTCCGCAAAAAGGGTTCCCCACTGGGTCCCAAATTCCCATGGGAACTTTTTGGCCTGGCACAGCACCCTGCACTCTCTCCTGTCAAGAAAATTTTAAAAGCCTTTAAGTCGGGGTATGGCTCCTATGTGGAGGTGTGCCTTATAAACGTGCTACAAAGGGAAATTCACAGCCAAAGCCAGTGTGTGCTCTCACCGCCACCCTTTGCGGGCCCTTTAACAAGACGGTTTTCCCCCTTTTGGCGGAGGACCCGCCCCCCTCCCCCCCTCCCTCCCCCTGCCTGCCCCGTTTCCTTTAGAAAAGGGAACCCCTGGCACAGGGGGGGAGGAGGAGAGGAGGGGGGGGGAGGAGGAGGGGGGAGGGGGAGGGGGAGGAGGGGGAGGGGGGGGGGGGAAAGGGGGGGAGGGGAGGGGAGGGGGGAGGGGAGGAGGGGGGGAGGGGGGGGGGGGGAGGAAGGAGGGGGAGGGGGGGAGGGGGGGGGGAGGAGGGGGGAGGGGGGGAGGAGGGGGGGAGGAGGGGGGGGGAGGGGGGGGGGGGAGGGGGAGGGGGGGGGTGGAGGAGGAAAAAGAAGAAAAAAGAAGAAAAAAAAGAAGAAGATGAAAGAAGAAGAAGAAAGAAGAAGAAAAAAAGAAGAAGGGGAAGAAGAAGAAAAAAGAAAAGAAGAAGAACAAGAAGAAAAAGAAGAACAAGACAAGAACAAGAAGAAAAAAGAAAAGAAGAACAAGAAAAAAGAAACAAGAACAAGAACAAGAAAAGAAAAGAAGAAAAAGGGAAAAAGAAGACCACCACCACCACCAACAACAGCAGGGAGAGCAGCAGAAACAAAAAACAAAAAACAACAAAAAACAACAAAAAGGAGATCTTTCAGAGGCAACAGAAAAGGGGGTTCCCCCGCCACAAGCTATGAGTAACATCTTTTCACCACTTAAAAACGTATCATTCATCTAAGATGCACCCTGCTGGGCCCCGCACCGCCCCGGGGGTAAAAGAGGATTTTCGCTGACCTGTAGCATTTCTCTCTGCCCCCCCGCAGGGAGGGGGTCCCCCTTGGGGTTTTATTTGTAAGTTTATAACCTGGTGGAACAATCAGAATAGTGCGCTACGATTTCCCTTTAAGGGTTTTCAGCAAATAAATTTCACGTGTGTGGGGTAAAGAAAAAAAGAAAAAGGGTGGCGCTGGGTCTTTTGGGAGGCGCCCCCCTGAGGAGAGCAGCCCCCAATTTTTAGCAGAGAAATCTCGTGACGTTTTAAAATGGGTATAAAATAAAATAAAAAAAAATGAGCGCTTTGATTTGTTTTTTTACAAGATTCGCGCTATTAAATTCCCCCAAAAATTATTATTTTTATTATTATTTTTTTTTATTATTATTTTATATTATTATTATTATTATTATTTTTTATTATTATTTTATTATTATTATAATGTATGTATGTATTAAAGTATGTATGTATGTATGTATGTATGGGTGTTTTATGGGAGTTTTGTATGGGGTGTATGTTGTTTGTTTTTAAAAGCGAAAAGTATCTTTTTACTTAAATTTTTTCTGTCATAAAAAATTTTGTCTTTTCTATATTTCTCCTTTTTTCTGTCTGTAGTTATGCTTTTCTGTCTATCGTCATTCACTACCTTTTATCGACTAAACCCTGTCTGTTGTCGTCTGTCTGTCTGTCTACCTGTGTTTCCTGTTTATTGTCATCTAATTTTGGGCTATCTGTCTTCTATCAATTTTATTTTATAATAAATATATCTATCTATCTACCTATCTATCCCTTCCCCCCCCCCCCGATCCCCCTTTTCCCCCCATCTGTATCCCTTTTTCTTCCCCCCACACCCATCCCCCCTATTCCCCCTCTATCTTGCCCTTTCTCTTTTATCTTTTGTCTCCTATCTTTCTATTTCCTATTCCCACCCCCCCAAACCCGGCCCCTTTCCCCCACCGGGGTGCCTTTATCTAAACGACTTCATTCCCCCTTTCACCTTTTTCCCTCCCCCCCTTTTCTTTCCCCTTCCCCGCCAAAAAACAGGGGGGAAGGGTAGAGGGCAGGGGTTTTAACCCCTTTTTCTTCCCCCCCAAAAAAAAAGAACAGGAAAAAAAGAAAAACTTTAAAGGGAAAAAAAAAGGGGAAAAAAAGAAGAAAGAAAAAGAAAAACAAAAAAAAAAAAGGAAAGGAAAACAGACAGAAAGAAAGAAGGTGGTGTTCACAGGCGGCTAGCCTGAATGGAAACCCCCTTTCCCTTTTGCAGCGCTAGAAATTAATTTTAAAGTCTGCATTTTCTTTAAAAATTGTCGTCCCCGGGTGGTGTTGGCTGCTTCAGAAAAAAAAGGGCATGGCTGACCCCCAGGCTGTCCTCCTTTTTTTCTCCTCCGCAGAGCTCTGACGTCATTTTTATGGCGTAACCGACGTTTTTTTTTTTGGCTTTTTTTTTGTTGGTGTGTGTGTTGTGGGGGGGGGGGTTTTTGGTTTGGTGGCGAAAGGGGGGGGGGGGGGGGGGGGGGGGGGGGGGGTTTTTGGTTTGGGGGCGGGGGGGGGGGGGGGGGTATTGTGCCCTGTCACTTTTAAAATTCCTGGCCTGCTGTTCCCACGCCGCCTCCGCCCAGCCCTGTCCCGAAATTTGTTATGTCGGGGTCCTACAGTCAGAAAATCCCATTTATCATCATCATCATCAAACACGTCCCTCGTCGTGGGCGGCTCACCACATCACCATCATCATATTACCATCACCATCACACATCTTTATCTCGTCGTGCGTCGTCGTAAACATCACCTCATCATCATTACCATCACCACCCTCATGTTTTTCTCGTGTCATCATTTTTTCACTATCATCATTTATCACATCACATCATCCTCATCATCCCTAACAATACATGGAATTAATATAGCGCTGTATTTTTTGCAAAGGAAAAAAATAGAGCGAGACATTGAACACTTTAAGGGCAGGGCCCCCCACACATACTCAACGCAAAAAAAAGGGCACAAACAAAAACAAACACACACAAACCACACACCACCAAAACACCACCCACACACACACACACACACACACAAGTACACACACCCCCAAACACATGCCAAACAACACAAACAAAAGCCATTTCACACCAAACCCCACACAAACACCCCGCAAAAACACACTCTCTTTTCCCCTCTCTTCTCTTCCCCCTCCCTTCCCCCTCTCTCTCTCCCCTCTCTCTCTTTTCTCTCTTGTCCCCACACAACTACAAAACAACATTCATCATCGGGTTTGTCAAACATAACATCACATCCTCAAAAAAGAGAAAAAAGAATAGGAAGATCGACACCAGGGGAAGGGGGGGGGAGAGAGGGGACATGGGCAAGGCAAAGACAAAATTTTTTTATTCGAGGTTTAAAAAATAAGCACCCATTGCTTTTTTTACATTTTTTCCCGTCCCCCCCCTTGGGAAAATGTATGATTTAAAAAAAAAAATAAAACCCATTCCAATACCTCACACAGTATACGGGGGAAAAAATTTTCACAAAAGCCCACAAAAAAAATCACCGAAAACGGGGAGAGAAAAAGCAACAGTAAAAAAAGGAAAAACAAAACAAAAACACAAAACAAAAACCCAAAAAAAAAGCAAAGAAACCCAAACAAACAAAAAAAAGCGGCAAAAAAACAACAAAAGGGGGAAAGGGGGCAAAACCCAAAAACCCCCCCCCCCCCCCCCCAAAAAAACCCCCCAACCAAAAAACCCAAACAAAAAACCCAAAACGGAGAGAGAGAGAAAGGGGAGGGGGGAGAGGGAAAAAGAGAGAGAGAGAGAGAAAAGAGGGGAGAGAGGAGAAGAGAGAGAGAGAGGGACAGACAGACAGAAAAGACAGACAGACAGAGCAGAGACCAAAGACAAGGGCAATTTACAAGGGCAATGACAAAAATTTTTTTATTTCGAGGATAAAGAATAAGCACACATGTGATTTTTTTTCCCAGTCCCCGCCCGGTTTTTGGAAAAAATCTTAATAAAATTAAACCCCAAAACTTATTAAGTCTCACAAAAAAAACAAAAGGGGGAAAAAACCCTTTTCAAAACACTCGCCCCCCAAAAACCCCCCCCCCCCCCCCCCCCAAAACAAGCAATTAAAAGAAAATTTCCCAAAAATTTCCCCAACCCCCCCAAACCCCCCCCCCCAAAAAAACCCCAACCCAAAAAAAAAAAAACAAACAAAAGGGGAAGAAAAAACCAAACCAACAAAAGATGATAAAAAAAGGGAAAAAAAACAAACAACAAACCCAAAAAAAACAACAACAAAGCCCAAAAAAAATAAAAACAACCAAATTAATTGTAAAAAGATAAACTCTCCAAAATTGTCAAAAGGTAACATTTCTTGTTAAAATAATTATAAGATATTTTAAATAGGGCACTCATTAAAAATTAATACAGAGGCAAGTTTCCCTTTAAAAAATTGAAATTTTAAAAAAAATGAATCCTTTATCAGGATTTTTTTCCCATGACTAAAGCAGGACCCATAAAAAAGGGGAGAGAGAGGAAAACCCGGGACAGAGAGACAGAGAGTGTGTGTGTGTATTTCAGAGATAATATCCAATATATAATTCCCAAAACGTATGCGATCCCATCAACATCATTTTAGATTATACTCGTTTCAAATTATATGTCATGATAATGAAAAAAATTTTAATACCCATACATCCACACAATAAAAACAAGAAACAAACCCAAGAAGAAATTTAAAACTATACAGTGGTTGAGGAGAGAATATGAGTGGGTGAGTGATGTAGTGAGTTGAGTGAGTGAGTGTGTGTGTGTGTGTGTGTGTGTGTGTGTGTGTGTGTGTGTGTGGTGGGTGTGTGTGTGTGTGTTTGTGTTTGTTTGAGCGTGTTTTTGGGGGGGGGGTGGGGTGGGGGGGGTGTTTCAGGGATAATACTAAATATGTAATACTCACATAGCACACGATCAACACAAACACTTTTTAATTATGCTATGCAAATTGAATTTTCATGGAAATAAAATAAGTGCATTACCCATACATCACAAAATTTAAAGGGGGGGAAAAAAGCCAATAAAGTCATAAAAAGAACATCTACACATTGTAAGAAATAGAAACAAATCTTTTTTCCGGATAATGAATAAGTATTCATGTGCTTTTTTACATCCATTTCCCCGCCCATGGGGGTACATTTAAAAATGCACTCAGTACTCATACTTTCAAGCAGAAGAAGCAAAGGAAAAAAAAAAAAACTTTTTTTTAAAAAAAAGAGAGAAGAAGAAAAAACAAACAAACAAACAAACAACAGAAAACAACAACAACAAACAAATGGAAAAAAAACCCTTAAAAAACCCCCAAAAAAAAACAAACAAACAAAAACAATTAAAAAAAAATAGCACCGTTCCCCCTTTACATACCACACACACACTCACACACACACACACACACACACCACCACACACACCACACACACAAACACATATATATTATATACATTTCACCAAAACAAAAAACAAACAAGCGAAAAACCCAAACAAATTACCAACAAGAACAAAGTAACAACTACAGCAAGAGAGAGAGAGAGAGAGGGGTAAGCCAAAACTTATAGATCAAAAATTGAACACCTTCATTATTGCAGAATAGTACACATAGTTGTTACACGTAATAATAAGTATGGAAATAGGGGCACTTACTGGAGCTCAAGTACAGTCAACAAGCCCAAAATTAATATTGAAAATAGAACGTATGAAAAAAGCCCTTTTTAGAAGACACAACAACTATAGAAGGGGAGAGTACTCGAACTCGAAATTTATTGAGAGTAAATGGATAAGCACAGGGCTTCTTTACACCATGCTCCACAAAGAAAAACAGGAAAAAAAAAACAGAAAAAAATAAAAACACAGGCAATGCAAAAAACCCTTCAAGTAAAAAAAGTATGCAACAGTAAGAATCAGCAGTTTTAGATACATTCCAATGAAGATTCAAATGAGCATCATAATGAAATACTACTACTTACTACTATTATTTGATGAAAATCAAAGAGACAATAAGAGAGAGAGAGAGAGGAAAAGGAGAGAGAGGAGGGGAGGAGGGGAGAGAGAGAGAGAGAGAGAGAGAGGGTGTGTTGTGTGTGTGTGTGTGGTGTGTGTGTGTGTGTGTGTGTGTGTGTGTGTGTGTGTTTCAGAGATGGTACTAAATATATGATTTTCAAAACAGTACCGATCACCTTCAAACTTCGTTTTGATTACTCATACAAATTTTATGTCATGATAATCAATAAATTCAATACCCATACTCTCACAAATTAAAACAAGGAGGGAAAGAAAGAAGGAAAAACAAAACCCAGCCAAATCATAAGGTCATAGTGAGAGAAAAGAGGAGAGAGAGAGAGAGGGGAGAAGAGAGAGGAGAGGAGAGAGAGAGAGGAGGAGAGAGGAGAGGGAGGGGAGAGAGAGAGAGTGTGTGTGTGTGTGTTTCAGGGAAAAACACTAAATATATATATAATTCTCAAAACAGTGCACGATCAACGTCAACCCTTATTTTGGATTTTACTCATGCAGGTTATATGTCATGATAATGAAATAACTAAATACACGAGTACTCACACAATAAAAGAGTAAAGAAGAGAAAGGGGGGGATAAAAACCAAATCTATCAGGTCAGGGTGACAGTGAGACAGAGGAGACAGAGAGAGACAGAGTGGGTGGATGCTGTGAGAGCTAGGTGATGGGGGGTGGGAGGTGGGGTAGTGTGGGGGGTAGGGTTGGGAGGAGGTTAGTGGTGCCTGCCTTGTCACCCTGGATTGATTTCAGGAAAGGTGGGCGCTATTAAATAGCCATCTCTCCTTTCTCCTTCTTCTATACAATGGTACTTCCTTGTTGAGTCAAAGAAAACTGATCAGAGATACAGAGACAGACAGACAGAAGACAGAAAGTACAGAGAGAGAGAAGTTGAGAGAAGTGAGATAG
>CM054164.1:8540543-8558916 GCA_028751875.1 Rapana venosa
TAGGTGTTGATGAAGGAGGTGAAGGATGTGTTGAAAAAAAGTATAGAACAGATTATGAGGGAAAGTGTCAGGTTGGAATTAAGTGCATTTTTAGGCTGGATTGAAGGTACAATTGAAGGCTTTTTGGCGCTGTGTAGAGGAAGTTCATTCCAGCGTGGATGGAACCAGAAAAGAAACAGTAGAAAGAGCGACGGCATCAGTGGTTTGTTTGAATCTGGGTGTTCCGAATGCACAAAGTATCTGCAGCTGAAACAAAGGGAACGGGATGGAATATAAGGTGAAGACAGCTACAAGGATAGGAGCGTGGCAAATTTGTGAAGACATGTTAAACAGAGGGTTTTGATCTTATACTTTAGTCCTGTGAGACAGGCTGCAGTGAAGAGAATCGCAGAAGAGGAGCGATGTGTTCAGATTTTTTCTATATTAGGACCAGTCGAGCTGCAGAGATTTTGTATGCGTTGAAGAGAGTGGATGGATGAATGCTGGTAGGCCAACCAAAAGGATTACAATAGTCTGAAACGTGAATGAATGTGAGATGTGACAAGCTTGTGAAGTGGCTCAGTGGAACAGATACTTGCGGAATCGCGCTTATGCGCCGTAATTGATAGTAGCAAGACTGCAGGCCTGGTGATGAAATAATTTTTTTCTTAGAGTGTAGTTGTCAAGAAAACTACTCCTAAATATTCCAAGAGTTTGGACAATGGAACTGAAGTATTGCCGAATTCTATTGAAGGTTTTGCAATAGAGGAAAGTTTTATGTTTGGGTCCACATATGAGCATTGCTTTGGTTGTATCGGAATTTAGTTGTTACTTGTTCTGTGTCGTCCAGTTTTGTTTGTCTTTGAAGCAGTAAGGGACATATTTGTCAGGGGAAGGCAAGTTTTCATCAGTATCGCGCCTGAAGCTGAGTATCATCGGCATAGAAATGATGATCAATATGGTGGTTGTTTATTATATGTGAGAGTGGAGCAGTGTAGAGAGTAAAGAGAACAGGGCCCAGGACTGATTCCTGCGGGACTCCACATTCCATTATGACAGGTTTTGATTGAATTTTGTTTACAATAACTTTCTGGAACCTGTCTGTGAGGTACGTATTTTGGAGGCGAGAAAGAAGAATTGAGTGATCTATGGTATCAAAGGCTGCAGATAAGTCAAGAAGAGTGAGGAGGGAGATTTTTCCTGCATCAGAAGCAAGTAGAAGTGTATCTAAAGTGTGGACTAGGGTGGTTTCGGTGCTGTGGTTGGGGCGATAGGCAGATGAAAGTAGGGAAAAAAATCTTGGAATGAAGGTGACTGGAGCTGTTTGAGATAACCTTAAACTTTCTAGTGCTGTAAGACAAGGTTGTTTGAGACTGGCCTATAATTTTAGAAGTGTTGTAGTTCTGTGGTCAGTGCTTTTCAGGGGTGTGGACTATTGGCCTGTTTTTAGTGCTGATGGAAGATTTCGAATCCAAAGAGATGAGGTTACTATTTTAGATGTATAGGCACAAGTTGTTTGACGAGGCATGTGAGAAACAGGACAGGTTTGGGACATGGTCGTCTGAGTTTTTAAGTATTGCTTAAATTGTATGATTTCTTTTTCACTTGGGGGATGGAAGGAAAGAGAGGGTGCCAGTAAACGGGGGGGGATCGGAGGCCAAAGGTTGGAATTGAGTCGACCCAGTCTGGAGCGTATGTTTCGAACTTTGTCTAAAAAGAAGGCAAAAAAAAAATAGGGTTTTGGAAGTTCGACGGCTGTGGGTGTTGGCAGGGGATTTGTTTTGTGACCCAAGGAGATTTGGGTGAGGGAAAAAAAGAGATTTTATGGATGTGCCAGAGTTTTGGGAAGATTTGTAGTCTGTCTTTGCTAAATGGTTTTGCGTTGGTTTTTATTTTTTTTTCGGAAAAGCTTTTTTGTTGATCTCGGTTTTGATTCCCGCCCTTGCCTTTCTAGTTGGGGGGCGTTTGCGCTTGCATCAAGTTTTCTTGGGTTTTAAAAACCGCAAGGGGTCTTGGGGGGAAGTGGTCAGAAAGGGGGTCTTGTTAAAGAGTTGGGGGGTTTTGGGGGGGGGGGGGGGTTTTTTCCCCCTTTTGGGAAAAAAACTTTGGGAAGTTGTAAAGGGAAAGTTGAATTTTAAAGGCCTTCTTTGCGACAGAAAAATTATTTCTTCTTTCTAACGGTTTTGTGATGTTGAGATGGAAAAAAATGGGGGAATGATCAAAATGCGTTGGGGGGTGAAAAAAAACAGCTGTGACAAATTTTAAAAGAACATTAGTAATCACCCCCTTAAATATGACCGTTGTGCGTTGCTTCTTTACCAGTTGAGGAGAGAAAGTTGGACAGAGAAGAGAAAGACGTTTGACATTGGAGAAAACCTAGTTATCATAGTAAAGTCCGACACAAGAAACAAGTGTATAAGTCCAGACACAAGCAACAAGGGAAAGAACACTACCACCATCAGAGCATACAAAAACCCCAAATGTTAACCCCTTTAAGAGACATCCCACTAGATGAAATATCTGCTTTAACAAGTAACATGTTGTAAAACGCCTTGCTTTCTTTATTTTAGAAAGAAGAAAACCACAACTAAACCAGTTAAGCCCATAAATATCGCCATAAAAATCCCACAACTTTTCCTCTGTGATAATAGCCATGAAGACCAGAGGACACTAACCAACAGAACAATTATACCAGAAGAGCGTCGTCACTTTGTAGCTAATTTTTTAATAGTATCAGCTAAGTGGCCGAGTTGTTCCTAACCCAAGCCTGTGCTGAGGTGCAGAAGGTGGGGGTGGTTGGTGGTGGCGGAATGGTGCTTCCTGACAGCGCATACACAATGTGCTAATAGTGAAACACCAATGCTGTAATTATACTGACAAGTGTATGGCTTGCTCACCAAACATGTACGGATTCTTTCCGGCTAATGTTTGGGTTTCAGAAGAATTCGATGAATTGTTTCTTTTTTCGCTAACCTGAGATTGTATTTGTTGACTGTTATTGTTTTAAGACCTCTAATCTTTGCTTGCGTTCATCTTGCAGATTTTAGACGCTGTGTGATTCTTTCTTACTATATCCTGGTCAGTGTCTGCGCTGCTAGCTTCTTCTTTTCTATTCAATGTGTGAGTCTAAATCCCTAGGTGTTGCTAAATTATTATCATTCGCCTCTAATACTCGGTAAGCTTGATTGCGCCCCATTATTTCTCGCATGGGTAGGTTGATCATTTATTTTTTTCAGTGCTGTGTCCTTCGTCAGCTTGTGTGAAGCTAGTTTCCAACTCTAAATAGTTTCATTTTGTTGTGTTTGCCGACTGTGCTAGGTCGTCAAGGGTAGACTTTTCAAAATTTGGGTAGGTTTTGTTCCACATTTTGTAGTTGTGCAACGGCTTGCGTAGCTGTCTGTTTAGTAGTTAGTGCATCACTAATACCAGTTTTTCTCTGCATAGCAACACCTTAGTCTCTGCTTGAGTGTATTTCTTGCTAGGAACTGAGTTGGAATATTTTCTTTGTTAATAAAAACCTTTGTCCTTTGTCCGGTTACAGCAACAGATTGTCTTTGTTGTCCCATACATAGTCAGTATGGTCAGTACTTCTGGCGTGGTTTGTCCCAAACTTGTGTAAAATCTTAACTCTGCTTTCTAATAATTCTCTTCTGCTGAATGCTAGGGTGCTACAGATGCGTGCCGCATCACCCATATCATCAGCTGGCGTAAACACATATCATCCATATCGAGAATCATAGTCTTCCATAATTCGATTATTGTTTTTTATTTGCTACTATAGAAAAAAAGATGACCAACAAAACATTTGAGCAATCCTTGATCCATACAGACGTTTTAAAGATCCCTTAGCATTAAAGGAAACAGACAACAGATCGTTATTACAAACAACCCCTCCACTACTGTTGAACCAGATCTGACTGTTAGGTTTTCCTAATTTAGGAAAAGATTAGGTATTGTTACATCACAACTAGGCTATGCTTTTCAGATTGAACTAGAGTCTTGAAGATGATCCAAACAGAAGTGTGGGTAGCAAACTTAGGTAGGCTATTATAAAATAGATATGTCAAGCTAGAAGGCAGGAAGTGCGATCATTGAACAACGCCGAACAGATTCTTGATCTATACTGATTTAGGATACAAAAGAAAAAAGAGATACTTATTATCAGGGCATACAGATGCTGAGGGACTAAACACAGAGTGTCTGCGGATAAAGGAACAGGAAAAAAGATGCTGCCATAGCAAAAGCCTATGGTAACAGTTTTGATTCCTCTTGACTTTGAACTTCTCAGCTCCACATGCCTTACTATCAGGCGCACCAGAGACAGACTGTCGTATGACTGACCTTTAATGACAGTGCCGTGTTATTACATCAGAGACGCTGACGCAAAGTACAAAATATCTATATATCTTTAGAGTATGATGTTGTCAATCACCCAGGACTTGCTCGCTTGATTGCACAGCAATATCATCAAGGCTGCTACTATTATAAGAAAGAGTGCATAACCATAGCACATTAATGAAGATTAAAGCAGATACTGTGTGAATATAAATCTGAACACGCCCAGCAAATACATTAAAGGAATATTAAATGCCGTTTGAAGAACCAGCCACCCCCTTTTCCAGTTAATAGAGGTCATAATCCCGGTATTAAACAGTTATCATGTACTAAAGAGGCAACCAATCAAATCTACCCTCAGGGCGTATTTACCATATCAAACACTTTGACGAGGTAAGAAATACTTTTGGTCTGTCAAAAGCACAATGACACACTACTGGTGAAACAAGCAATATCTTGACCATCTACATAATGTTTAGCTTCATGAATACCTAACCTCTAAATATGCATTGTGGTTGACGTTAAGATCAACAGATGATGATCAAGCTGCATGTCAGAAGACGCATTGAAAAACGCTCAGAAGGAATAACTATACAAATAGAAAAGAGCAAGAAAATGATAGCCCATAAAAATATATCTATTTGTAGTGATGGATGCACAGCTCAACATAGAAGGAAAAAGACTAAAAGAAGTTGTTTACTAATGGACCAGCTAAGTTTTCTACCAAACGAAGCACATTGCTCTCTAATAAGCGGGCAGACGGCTGTGGCAAGACTGTATTGTTGTAGATTTATACAAACAGTGGACAAAAATCATTCGAGTTCATTGTTAGATTCTGTCCAACAAACACAACAAATAAAACAGACAGAAGAGAAATATTTGACAGTTGAGAATGTTTACAAATAATTATAGTCAATCCGCTCTGACAGGCCAAGCGAGTGTTTTAGAATACTATACATCTCTTTGAAAATAGGCAGACCCTTTTCCTTTATTAGAAAACTGCTCAGCCAGAGCGTGACCTTGTTAAGAAAAAGATA
This sequence comes from Rapana venosa, assembly GCA_028751875.1. Lineage (NCBI taxonomy): Eukaryota > Metazoa > Mollusca > Gastropoda > Neogastropoda > Muricidae > Rapana > Rapana venosa. The sequence continues at coordinate 8,545,895 of CM054164.1, forward strand.
GTTTGTCCTAAGGCTGCCTTCATGGAGACATGCACAGATATCTGTTTTGTTGCTGACACAAAAATAAAAAATAAAAAAAAAAAATAGCATATTAAAAAGAAAATTACCAGTGAACTAATCAAGTCGTTAATTTTTCACATGATAGACAGAGATGGGTTTTTTTAATAATTGTTCTTGGGAGAATGATGTTATTAAAAGACGGACAAGAAAGAGAAAAGAAAAAACTAAAACTAAGAACTCAAAGCATAAAAACTAATACTCAAAACAACCAGCCGACTAAAATACTGTGTAGTGTAAAAACCAATCAGCTGATTTTTTTTAAACATGCAGTCCACGAGACGCAGCATGTATGAATCAGACCGTGTGAAGTGAAGCGAGGCGACGAGCCGCATTGAAAAGCAGGTGAAAAACGTTATATAATTACACTAATATATACAAAGTCATGGTGCAGTCAGACCAGATCTACCGTACGTGTAACCGTTTCATTTTTAGAACCACATCTTTTCGTTAGTGGCACAGCACCTGAGGGCAGTTATGCATATCTTCATTGAGAAGCTCGCAGATCCTGTGTTTTAGGTAGGGTGAGAGGTTGTTCTGATTCTGAACAAAATTAATCTGACATTACCTAACAAACGAAGCACGGAAGCAGGTAAATAAATTCAAAACACTTTTTTAAATGAAAAGCTCGCATTTCTTCACTGCACTGCTTCACACAGCGAATGACAGACAGCAGGGCTCGGTTGCTAACACAAAGAGTTCTGACGGAAATGTCGTCACTGTTACTAATCAGCTATTCGATCTAGTCTTGTGATTGGGAAAGGTAAGTAACATTGTCTAGAAGATGTCTTACCTGGGCGGGAGACACCCGAACGCTACTATTGAAATCTCCGTTATTCATTGTCAAAGCCATTGGCGTCTGTGTAGTCATCATGGCATCGGCGAGGTGTGTGTCTCCTACCCCATTTTCTTTCTCCCTTCTTCAACTCTTTTTTTCAGTTGTACCAGGTATCCCCTCATCTCCATTTTTTTAGAGGTGTCCTGAAGGTGTGGCATATTGTGTGAGGTCATTAGCTAAGTCAAAAATAAATTAGTATTACATTCAGTTTTAGTAAGAGATAGAAAAAGGTGGTCAAGGTAAACTGTTTAGTTTTTATATAAAACGATGCAAGTTTTGGTTCGATGAGGCGAAGCCGAATCGGACCAAAAGTTCCTGTTTTGATAAACAGTAAGGAGTTGAGCTGACCCCCCTTTTTTCTATTCTTCGTAAAAGAAACAACAACAACAAACAAAACCAAGAAGAATAACAACCACAAACTTAATAAGTCATTCAAAGATAAACATCTACCAGTTGTCAATGGTACATATACTTGTTACACATAACAATAAGATACTTGAAATAGGCACTCGTTAAGACTTTAAGTACAGAGACAAGTCCAATAAGTATTGAAAATAAAAAATATGAATCCTTCATCAGATACACCATAACTATAAACAAAACGATAAAGGTGAGAGAAGAAGACAGAGGCAAGACAGAGTAGTGTGTGTGTGTATTTCAAAAATAATATCCAATTTAAAATTCCCAAAACATACACATCACCCCATCAACACGCATTTTTAATTATACTCGTTTCAAATTATATGTCATTGATAATGAAATAAACCTAAAATACCCCATATATTCACACATAAACCAGAAACAAAACAAAAAGAAGAATATAAACCTATACAGCATTGAGGAGAGAATGTGATGAGTGAGTGAGTGATGATAGTGTGTGTGTGTGGTGTGTGTGTGTTGTGTGTTGGTGTTTGGGTGTGTGTGGGTGTGTGTGTGTTGTTAGTGGAGTGATGTTGTGTGTGGTGGTTGTGTGTGTGGAGTGGTTGTCAGATAAACTAAATAGATAATAACTCAAGAGCACACATCAACAAACCAAACACAACACTTTTTAATTATACTCACAAAATTGAATACATGATAATAAAAATAAATGCAATACCACATACACTCACACAAAAAAGGGGAAACCCAATAACGTCTAAAAAAACATCTAACATTTGTGACACAATGACAAATTGACAATGACAATGACAAAGTATTAATTTTTGAGATAATGAATATGCACCAATATGCTTTTTACATCAATCCCCGCTCGTAGATACATCATAAAATAACCCAATACTTCATACAGTAAAAACAGAAAAAAAAACCTTTAATAAAATAAAACAAAACAAAAACCAAAGAAAAAAAAAGAAAAAAGCAAACTTAGTATAAAGTCATACACATAACATCTACACATGGAAGTAAGAGTACACATATTTACACTCAACAATAAGATATTGAAACAACACTCACTAGAACCAAATACACACACAAACCCAATAAAACTGAAAAATAATGAGAGAGAGAGAGAGAGAGAGAGAGAGAAGAAGAGAGAGAGAGAGAGGGGGGAGGAAACAGACAGAACAGACAGACAGGGATAAGACAAGAACCAAAAAAACACAGACAGACAGACAGACACACATAACACAGCACGCCAAACACAAACACACACCACACACACAAACACACACACACACACACACACACACACGGACAAACACACACACACACACTACACACATACACGTAAACACAACACACACACACACACACACACACACACACACACACAGCAGAGACAGCCCCGATAATGTTAAACCTAACAATCCCGTTTGATTTGTATAGGACCAACCAACGAGACAGATCGATTTTCCGTGGCCTGTAACACACGATGTATTCTTTAGAAACAGGCAGTCTGACAGAAGTCGAGCTAGCAAGCCAGCAAGCCAGTAACCTGATCGTGCCTAGCGTGGCCCAGTGGATCTGATTAACAATCCTTATACAGACAGACCAGACAAATACACCTCCTTTTTGCAAGCACCTACCAACCACACCACATCACTGCTGTCCCTTTACCTGTTATGTACTGCCTGAATCTAAAACGAAATGATAGATATGCAAATGCATTCTGCAATATACAATTTCCGGAACCAGAGAGAAGAAGCGAGAGAAGAGAAGAGAGAGAGAGAGAAGAAACAGACAGACAAGAACAGACTGACAGACAGACAAGACCAATGACAATGACAAAATTCTTTTATTTCGAGACAAATGATAAGCACCCAGTGCTTTTTTACATCAAATCCCCCCCTTAAGGAGATATATGATAATACAATAAAAAAACTATAGCAATATTGCCCAAACCAATACGAACCACCGCACACACCCGACCACGGACTTTTCCGCCAGTCAAGACACGCGTTCACCTCCTAGACCACCGATCCACTTTAGCCCATCACAAGGGGAGAGTGGAAATGGGACGGAAGAAACATATATTTAACTCAAGAGAGAAGAATGGGAAGAAGAGAGAGAAGAGAGAGAGAGAGAGAGAGAGAGAGAGAGAGAGAAGAGAGAGAGAGAAAAAGAGAGAGAGAGAGAGAGAGAGAGAGAAATGAGAGAATGAGAGAGAGAGAGAGAGAGAGAAGAGTAGAAAGAGAGGGAGAGAGAGAGAAGAGAATGACAAAGTCTTTTATTTTGAGGATAAGAATAAGCACCTATGTGACTTTTTTACATCCAGTTTCCCCCATAAGGGATACATAATAATAATAATAATCATAATCATATAATAATAATAATGAGTAATAACAACAATAATAATAATTATAAGAATAAAAATAATAATAATAATAATAAAAAGAAAAGAGAAGAAAGAGGAGGAGGAGGAGAGGAGGAGGAGGAGAAGGAGGAAGAAGAAGAAGAAAAAAGAAGAAGCCCACTCACACAGTAAATAAGAACAAAGAAAACAACCAAAAAAAAACCAAAACAAATCAAAGCTTTGACAAAAAAAAACAAATTGCTACCTTTACAAGATCAGCACCAATAAATTCCATACATTATCATCATCATACACCATCATCATCATCACCATCATCATCATCATCATCATCAGCATCATCACATCATTATTATTTATAATTTTAAATATATTAGTAATTATTATATTATTTAATTTAATTACTCTTATACTGATTATCTGTTTTTGGTATCTTCTCTCCTCTGTGACTTTAAGCACCAATGAATTCCGTTATTTTCGTTTTCATCAACATCACTCATGAATAATTCTAGAAATACAAATCCCAAACTGAATGCAGTTACGTCAACGCTGCAAACTCAACACAAAAAAAATCTCACCATTGGGACCCTCAGCATTTTAAGCCAGGAACAGGAAATGGTTAATAAGCAATCAGTTCTTTGTTTGTGTGGTTTTGTTTTTAAAGATTGTATCCGAGTTAGCCCACATAGTGTGTCTCTGCATGCCAACAGAATAATAACACTACAAAGGTCTGATATCGGCCAACTGATTATCGTTAAATCAAACACACACAAAAAACACACACACACACACATCACACATACACACAACACAGCACACACATAATGTCAACTAGTAAACGCTAGCTCACAGGCTACTCAATATCCAAATAAAACACTTTCTAAATTCTAAATAATCAGTCTCGAAAACTATTTTTTTTGCGTCACATTTACCAATCAATGACTAGCGTCAACTATTTGGGGATATCTGCAGTTAAACAACTTGAAAAATCATCATCGTTTATATAAAATACCATAAAACTTGTATTGTTAAAAACAAGCACCCTGACAATGAGGATTATAATCAAATAAATTCCACATTCCGAAACTGACTTTTATATTCTATAAGCTGTGTTTATGCAAAAATTTGTATTCACAATGCACCATCCCAAATTACCAAAGCTTTCAAAGTTAACAAAATAGACACAACCATTGCTATACATTTCCAAGACCAGAAATAACCTATATAAATCGAGCCTCTTGTATTTCAGCAGGGACCTATGAATAAACTCCCCAAAAATTGAAATTATTAAAACAAAATCTGTATAAAACACATCCCAAAATTTCATGAATAAAATAAGACCCAAGACTGTATAACTAAGAAGATTAAATGTCACTGACATATTCTTGTCATTAAAATCAATATGACCCAAGTTTTCATATTCAGATAGAGTACAATGTTAACATATCTATATAGTGATATGATATCAACCCCAGCACGCTTTGAATCAGTGTGTGTGTTGTGTGTGGTGTGGTGTGTGTGTGTGTGTGTACAATTTGATGCGTGTGTTTGTAATTGGTTCGTTTTGGTTTTTACTTTCTTGCTTTGCCTTTTTAAACGTTCTTTCGTGTTACACAAAAATATGCTGATTTATTTATTTGTCGCTGTTAGTTTTCTTTTTCATTGTATTAGATGAGCAAATTGTTATTGCTGACATTAGTACTGCTGGGTGGGTTTACATTGCCTAATTTATTCATTGATTGGGAAGGAATAACGTGTTCTGCCTCAACTCAAAAGAACAGTATACATGTGTGGTATATGACCAGGGAAAGGAGGGAAAGTTCTTTTTATACTTCTTTGCTCTGAATCCAATAGCTGTTGATATTCTTGTGTTCCTGATAATTATATGAGTATTATTATGTGGTGAAGGGATATTGGTGAGGATGTGTATGTGTCTGTAGTGTTAAATGAAAATCATTCCACTGTTTATATCATTTGTTGTTGTGATATTGTTGGTGGTGGTGGGGGTAGGAGTTTCTGTTTATTTGCTTTTGTTGTTTTGGGTTAGGTGATTTTGTGGGAGGGATGGGGGGGGTGGGGGGGGGGGGGGGGGGGGGGGGGGGGGAGCGGGGGGGGAATTTGGACGCTTTTCTCTCTTTGTTAGTTGTATATGTTCTTCAATTGTCCATGGCTGTTATTCTTTGTCCTATGTTAGTTATTGGTCGCTGGTTGTTGTTGTGTACGTAATGTTGAGTTTGGTTTGATGTGTGATTTCCTTGTTGTGGTTGTTCTGGTTGTCTCATCTTTTTTTTGTTGTTTTTATTCAGTTGTTTGTATGGTTGAAGGTTGTGTGTGTATTTGTGTGTGAGGGGGGGAAAGCAGTTGGTGTGGTTGTTTGTTTTTATTCTGTTTGTCCCCCCCACCTCTCTTTGTTTGTTTTGGTTGTTTTTCTTGTTGCGTGTTTGTTTGTTTATGACGATATTGTTTTCAAGATTTTTGAATTATTTGAATTGTATGGTTTAATGTTTTTTTTTGTTTTTTTGTTTGTAATTCCACATATCCTATTTATTGTTTTTTCTGTTTATTTGTATAGTTTACAGATATTAGTTTTTTATTCTATGTCTGCATATAATTAGCTTTTTTTCTCGGTCTCGCTTTTTTTCGTCGTTAGATGAAAGAAAAAAAAGCATAGGCACTGCTTATTCAATGTACCATCTGAAAATAAAAGTTTACTTGACTTTTACGTGAGAAAACACACACTCACAACACACACTCACACACAACACACAGAGTCCGGATGAACTATAATCCGAGCCTCGTGTTCAAAACGCATGCAAACATCTTGTGCACATGGTAAATCCGGTCCGCTTTTCTTAAGAGTAGCCATTGTTCCGGGAAAACAGATGACACAATTTACAAACCGTATACACACGGGACAAGATTAAAAAAAGCACATAGGCTTTATCCATTAGCCTCGATATAAAAGAATAAATAAATAAATAAATAAAATAAATAACACACACACACACACACACACACACACACACACACACACACACGCACACACACACACTCTCTCTCTCTCCTCTCTCTCTCGCCTCTCCTTCTACTCTCTCTCTCGCTCTCTCTCTCTCTCGCTCTTCAATTACCAACTGTTCAGATACTGCCTACATTCCACACCACAGGTACAAGGAACAATGGAATATCACACTCAATAAGCCTCACCGAGCCTGCTCCATTTTCCTGCAAAGAAACAAAAACTCAGGAATGGTATACCAAACCATTGGGCAATGAATTTTTCATGAAACAATACCAACTGGCAACAATTTTTTTTTTCATTACCAAAAAAAAAGCCCTCTCAGATCTAAAACAAGTGTGACTTATATTAGGTAATCAACGTTGGGTTTTTTGGTTTTTTGCCGCACACCACACACACACACACACAACACACACACACACACACACATTTTTATTTAAAGGTGTGTGTGACGTGAGCGCGCACAAGTGTGCATGATATGTGTGTGCGTGTATATTATATTTTAATATTATTTTTCCAATGTATTTCTAACGATTTTTTCCTTTTTTTTTCTTTTTTACTGGTTTAATTTAATGGTAAATGATGCTATAATGATGACTTTAGTATATTCATTAACGAAATTGGTCTTAATAATGCTTTGAAATGAAAAAAAGCAAAGGCATTCCATATTTCAATGTACCATCCTGAAATAAACAATTTTGACTTGACAGACACATAACACATAATATAGTACACACAAGAAGAAGAAGAAGAAAAGAGAGAGAGAGAAGAAGAGAGAGATAGAGAAAAGAGAAGAGAAGAAGAGAGAGAGAAGATTTAATTTCCTTGACCCCTTTTGGGGTATGAGGATTACGAACGAATTCAAACAGAGAAATAAACCTAACAACCATACACCCACAATAATATCCGACATAACAGGAACTTTAAAAGCAAGATTTGATCCCAAAATGATAGACAAGCAGTATCACGACTCCACATTTTTTTTAAGTACACACATTTTTTTAAAAAAAGACAAAAAAACGAACTTCATGAACACACCACCACTACCACCACCACCCCATACCCCCACCACCCACCTTTCCAATCACCACTGACCACTATATGATCAAAGACACTTACCACTCTTTTCTCCCAAAGCAAAAGCAAGTACTAATCACAATAATTTTAAATTTGCAAGTGTACAACACTCATACTACCAGAAGCCAGAAGCGAAAATTGCAGGTGTGCTGTATGTCAAACCCTTGCTGCCGATGGGAACTATCACCCCCCCTTCACCAACAGCTACCCGGTTTTCTTGTCAAATCCACTGATGGTTGGCTGATTTGACCTTGGGTTAAAGGAATTAAAAGTTAGGCGAGGGTTAAGCTTGGTAAAAGGGTTTTTGATCGTCTCATGTTCCAATGTTGGATACAAATGCCAGCGATGGTTTTTTGCCGCGTTGTTTGTTGTAATTTGTGTCGAAAAATTTTTCACCCCACACGTACAAAACACACACAACAAAAACTACCCAAATAAAAAACACCAAACAAAATAATTTAACTGACTACATAAAAACAATCAACATTTTTCTAAAAACCACCAGCCCCAAATTTTCAGACAAAAACGCGGGGCCCTGCGTGCGTGTGACGTGTGGTTGAGTGTAATATTTCTGCAGATTTGTTCGAAATCAAATGTATCCCCAGTTTTGGGCATTTAGGTGTGTTTTTGATGTGTGTTTAAATTTTTGTTTGGATGGGGGTTTTAAGGGCCTCAGATTGTGTGTCTTATATGTGTTGTGTAAAATTGGTTTGTGGTTTGAAGGATGGTTTCGTTGGTGCTGTTGTTTTTTTTGTGTATGGGGAACATGACCCTTTTAAATGACCACTTCTACACCAAAAATTTGTATGAGGTGTCTAGGATATGTGTTAGGTGAGGATCTTTTGGTGTATTGTGAAGTTGTTTCGTTAATATTTTTTAAGGATGTTTTTTGTTTATTTTTTGGGGTGAATTTGTTGGGTTTTCGGACGGGCCTTTTCTTGAGTTTTGGGTAGACCTAAATTAAAGTTGTTTTTTGTTAAAGGGTGGGTTTAAAAATTTTTTAAATTACGTTTCTCCTCTTTGTTACTCTTTTAAAGGACCGAATTTCCCAGTCTTTCCCATTGAATTTAATTTATTTAATATTTTACTTAAAATTATTTTTTTTTTCGGTTTTTTCAAATTTTTTTAGCCCATATTTTTTATCTTTCATCCCCCTTCTTTGTAAAAAAAGCTTTTTTCCCCCACATACCCCTCTCGCCTTCCATAACTTTTTTTAATCCATAATTTCATTTTTAACATTTTGTCTCTTCTAATTAACTTTCCAACCAAAATTTTTCAAAAACTTTTTTAAATTTTTTAAACTTCGGGGGTTTTTTTTAATATTGTTTCGCCTTGCCAGTTCTACTCTGGGTTCAGGATTTAAATTGTCCCATATTTTTCAAAAAGAAAAAAAAAAAAAAAAGAAAGAAAAATGGGTTTTTTCCCGGTAAAAAAATAACTTTTTTTTTAAGGTTTTAAAAAAAAAAACCCTTTTTTTAAACAATTGAAAAATTTTTTAGAAAATCAAATTTTAAAAGGTTTTTTTGGGTTTTTAAAAAAATTTTAAGATAAAAATTTTTTTCCCCCCTAAATTTTTCCAAAAAAAATTTTTTTAAGAAAAACCCTAAACCCCCCACCCAAAACCCAAATAAAAAACCCTCCAAAAATTTTTCCCCCCCCCAAACCCACTAAAAAAAAATTTAAAACATTTAAAAAAATTCCCCCCCCCAAAAAACCCCTTTAAACAATTTTCCCCCAAAACCAATTTCCCAATTTTTCTTTTTAAAACCCCTTTTTTTCCGGGGTTTTATAACAAAAAAAAACCCTTTCCCCAAAACCTTTTCCCCCCCAATAAAAACCCCAAATTTCCCAAATTAAACCCTTTAACCACCCCTTTTAAACCTTCAAAAAAACTCCCCCCTTAAAAACCCCCCCAAAAACCCCCCCCAAAAAACACCCCCCCCCAAAAAACCCCTTTTTTCCCCCCCCCACCCCCAGCCCCCAAAAACCACACCACCACCACCACCACCACACCACCACCTCCCACCTTTCCATCACCACTGACCACATTATAAAACACACCATCTTTCTCCAAACCCAAAGAAGCTATCCATAATCTTTTCATGCACCCAATTCCAAACCAACAAATTCATTTTATCCCCCCCGAAACATCACCCCATTTGCAACACGTACCGGGCCCCCACTGCGGGGGGTCTTGGGTAGGTTTTTTGGCCTTGGGTTTAACTTGTAAAGGGTTTTAATGGTCTGCTTTTGAACAAAAGGCAGGAGGGCGCCCCCTTGTGGTTGAATGTGGGAAATTTGCAAGGGCCCACCAAAAACACACAAAAAAACACAAAAAACCCCCCCAAAACCCAAAACCCCCACACCACCATTCAAAAACGGGCCCCTTCCTGGGGGTTTTGGGGGGTAGTGTGTGTGTTTGTTGTGTGGTGTATGGTGTGTGTTATTATGCTGTGATGTTGTTTTTGTTTTGTGTTTTGTGTGTTGTTTGGGGTGTGGTTTTGTTGTATTGTTGTTTCGTCTTGTGTGTTTGTTGTTTTTTGTTTGTGTTGTTCGTGTGTTGTGTGTGTGTGTGTGTGTTGTGTGTTTTGTGTGGGTGTGTGTGTGTGTGTGTGTTTTGTTGTTTGTTTTGTGTTGTGTTTTTGGTTGGTTTGTGGTTGTGTGTGTGTGTTTTGTGTTGTGGTTGTTGCGTGGTGTGTTTGTGTTGGTTTTGTGTTTTGTGTGTTTTTGTTTGTTTGTTGTGTGTGTGTGTTGTGTTGTGTGTGTGGTGTGGGTTGTTTTGTGTGTGTGTGTGGTGTGGGATAACGGGGGGTGGGGTGTTAGGAATGTTCCGATTTGTTTTTCTTTTATGTGTCTCTTGACACAATTTCATTATTTATTTTTCTTTACATCGAGGATAAGATAAAAAGCCTATGCGTTTTTACATCTAGTGCCCGTGTGTATGCATTTGGTAATCTTATCTATCCCCCGCACACAATGGCCTACTCTTCGAAAGCGAAAAAATTTTAACGTGGTGCAAGATGTTCGCTGTTCGCACACAGGGCTCGTTTAATCTCATCCGAAGACTTTGGAAGTGATCTCACTGATGTTAACTCCAGGAAAATTCCCCTTGAACGAAATTTGACCGGCGTCAGTTGCGGTGCATTTCAAACCACTGCCTCTCCGTCGTTAGGGACCCTGTAATACCATAATTATTGCTTTAAAAAACAACAACAAAAACCGCATACAACAGTATTGCATTTAGAACCATCCCGAAGTCAATTGGCACTTTAAGGGTGTGTCAAGCGAAAAAAAACAAGACAAAAAACGAAAAAAAAAAACAAAACAAAACAGTACAACACCCCTTATTGTAATGGATTTTAAAATAAACCTGGCCTTCCCTTACTACTAAAAAACCCCTCCCCTACTGTCGGGCTGCTACGCTACCTGCTGCGCTGCTGCCCTTCCCTGCGGCCTCTGCTGCTGCTGGCTCCTCTCCTATTTTAACTACAAATTTTTTTGCTGCTCTCTGTTTTCCCCCCCTGCTGCTGCGCTCTCTACTAAAATAAAAAGTTCTTCTAACTACAATTTTCTGCTGCTGCTGCGCTATAACTACTGCTGCGCGCTAAAAACTTTTCTGCTCTGCTGCACTAATGCTACTCCTTGCTACTGCTGCTGCTCTGCGCGCTACCACTACTACTGCCCCATACTGCTACTGCTGCTGCTGCTGCCCTTCTAAGATACTACTACTGCAATTTTCTGCGCTGTGCTGCGCGTTGCTGCTGCTGCTGCTACTACTACTATAAAAGATATACTACTAACACATATAACTCTATCTGCTGCTGCTCTGCTGCTGCTGTGGCTACTACTAATGCGCTGCGTTGCTGCTGTTGCTTCTGCTGCTGCTAGCTCAAAACTAAAAATTGCATACAACAACAAAACAAAAAACAAAAAGAACAATAAAATAATGATAAAAAAAAACACCAAACAACAACACCTACAAAAGGCAAACTTTTTCAGTAACTCAACGAAGCAAAAGGGCACAAGTTGACAACTTCACTATACACGAATTTCTTTTTTTTTGCTATTAAAAATTTAAAGAAGAGGAAAAAATGTATTGGAGTCGTTCACTCAATTTACACACACTACACACACACATCACACACAACACACACCACACACAAAAACACTACATAAACAAATTTACACCACAGTACACCCCACCACACCACTACACCACAACTCATCGCACACACTATCACACACACACACACACAACACCCACACTCACACACACACACACACCACCACCACCACCACACACACCGCGCGCACACACACACACAACACACAACACACACACACATCACACACACACACCCCACACAATCAAACACACACTACACACACAACACTGCCACACTATACACACACAACACAACACACACACTAACACACGACACACAAACACACACAAATTACGACTTCTTTTCTCCCACACTCTCTTCTCATTTTACCCCAATCCTATCCCACACCTCCACCCCACCCCCATACAACACCTTCCTCATCCCATTCCCTTCTTCACAAGCCCACTCCCTCAGCCCACCTGCATCCCTCCCACCACTCACCACCACCACCACCTCCCCCGCACGGCCACCACTGAAACACCAGCCACAGCCAGCACAACACATTCTCACCTCAACTCCCTCGTCTGTGTTGCCAACACATGCGGGACGTTCAAACTTGTGGGTTGTTCGTTCCTCTTTGGGCCCCCCCCCCCCCCCCCCCCCCCCCCCCCCCCCCCCCCCCCCCCCCCCCCCCCCCCCCCCGTATGTTATTTTTTTAAAAAAAATTTTTGGCAAAAAGTTTTCCCGTTTAGCTTTATATTGCCACGAAAGGGGGCCCCTGGGGAAGTTTTCCGGGGTTTTGGTGGGTCATCCCCGGTGTTAATTTTAATATTTTTCCCCCCAAAATTTTTTTTTTGGGGTGGGAAATTCCCCTTTTTTGGGGGTCCTATAAAACCCTTGGGCTATAACCGAGAGTTTTAAAATTTTTTGGTTTCCCCGAAAGTTTTGTGAATTGTTCTGTAACCCAGGAGCACAAAAACCCAAAAACCCCGTCTTAAACCCAAATGGAAATTTTTCCCTTTTAAATTAATTGTAAAATTTTGCAAACTGGCCCCTTATTGGGGTTTTTGGGGACGCAAATTATCCAAAAAATTTCACCCAAGTTTTGTTTTTCTTACAAAAACCTTAATAAAATTATTTTTCAAAATTCTTTAATTAATTAACCCACATAACCTG
>CM054164.1:8559416-8601916 GCA_028751875.1 Rapana venosa
ATAACTAAAAAAAACTAACTAATAACTAACTAACTAAAATAAAATAACCAACTAATAACTAATACCTATAACCAACAACCAACTAACTAACCAGCCAATAACTACTGACTAACTAACTAACCAACTAAGTAACAAACAAATCAACTAACTAACCACATAACTAACCAACTAAACAACCAATTAACTGACCAACCAACTAGCTAACCAACCAACTAACTAACTACCCAACCAACTAACCACATAACTAACCAACTTCTTCTTCTTCAAGTGTCCGGTCTGGTCCTGCAGACTCGACGATCATGGCTCTCCATTCTTCCCTGTTCTCGGTCCCTCTCATGAGCACATTGTTGGTGCCCTCTTTATTCTTGCGAATTTGTTTAAGCTGTCTGTGAATTTTGTTCGTTGTCTTCCTCTGCTCTTGTTTCCACAGATTTTGCCACTCCATAACAGTTTCTCTTGTCCGTCAGCCCTGATTATATGGCCGAAAAATTTGAGCTGTCTTTCTCTGATGGTGTTGAGAAGGGATCTCTTGTACCCAGCCATTTCCATTACTTCTGCATTAGTTTTTATTTTTGTCCATGAGATTTTCATGATTCTCCGGATGAACCACATTTCCACTGCTTCTATTCAATGTTCTGTGTCCTTGGCTAGGGTCCAGCACTCACATCCGACCAGAAGAATGGACCATACGTAGGCTCTCAAAACATGGATCTTTGTCTTGAGGCTTATCTTACTGTTGGTAAAAATGCATTTCATGTTGTTAAAAGTTGCCTTAGATTGACCGATTCTCTTCTTGATTTCTGTGTCACACTTGCTGTCCGGGGTGATAGTACAACCAAGGTATTTAAAGGTGTTTACTTGTCTGATTCTCTCTCCTTTACAGGCTATGTTGCATTGTGGTATAACAGCTTTTCTCGAGATCACCATGCATTCTGTCTTCTTTGCATTGAGCTGTAATCCTTTCTTTTCGCTTTCGTCTGTTACTGTTGTTAAAATCTTTTGCAGTTTTTCTTCAGAGTCGGCGATAAGGACTGTGTCATCTGCATATCTCAGGTTGTTGATGTTGTGGCCACCTACACTAATTCCCTCATGATTCTCAATATTTCGTAGAATCATTTCACTATATACGTTAAATAAATCAGGCGAGAACACACAGCCCTGCCTCACACCCCTGCAGATTGGTCTATATTGACTGATGCCATTGTCGACTCTAATGGCTGCCTCCTCTTCCCAATATATGTTTCTGAGGACTCGAAGATCTTTCCCGTCGATGTATAGCCCTGCCAGAATATCAAACAAGTCGGAGTGTCGTACTTTGTCGAACGCTTTTGAGTAGTCAATGAAGCAGAGGTACAGGTCTTTCTGGACCTCGATGGATCTTTCATGAGAGTTTTCAATGCGAAGATTGCATTTCTGGTGCCTTTGTCTGCCATGAATCCAAATTGCGTTTCTGATATTTCTGGGAGTATTTTATTTCTCATTCTCTTCATGAGTATTCGTAAAAGAACTTTGGTGAGGTGACTCATCAGGCTGATTGTACGATGTTGGTCACATTCAGCTGTACCCAGTTTCTTAGGGGTCGCAATGTAGATGGACTTCTTCATATCTGTCGGAATCTCTCCTGTGTCATATATATTGTTTAGTAGTTTTGTGACTGCCTTAATTCCCACTTCATCCAGGGCTGTTATCAATTCAGATGGGATATCATCAGGTCCTGGCGCCTTACCACTTTTCATCTTGCTGAGTGCATGTCTCACTTCGTCTTCCATGATTATGTGGCCATCTTCGTTGCTAATATGAGGAGGTGGACCTCTGTCGTCGTGGTATAACTCTTCGATGTATTCTGACCACCTGTTAAGAATATCTTCTTTTTCCATGAGTATTTCTCCATCTCTCGACTTTATACAACCTGTTTTTGCAGATGATTTCTTCCCTGTCACATCTTTTATTTTATCATGCATAAGTTTGCTATCAAAATTTGCATTCATTTCAATTTCCTTGCACTGCATATTTATCCATTCTTCCTTGGCTTCATTACACTTTTTCTTAACCAGTTTGTCGAGTTCTTTATACTTCTTTTCATCTACTTTTGCCTTTCTCCTGTTTTCCATTAGGTTTAAAATCTCGGAGCTCATCCACTTCTTATGTTCCTTTCTATTTGTGACTGGTATATATTCTTTTGCTGCCTCGCTGATGCTATCTTTCATCATCTGCCATTTTTCCTCTGTAGTGGTGAGTTGATCTAGGCCATCGAATTTGTTTCCAACTTTGTTCTTGTATTTTTCTTTGATTTCTTCGTCAGTTTGTAGCATGTTCATTTGCAGTTTTGGTGTTCTTTTTGCTTTTGACAACTTTTTCAATTTTAGTCGCATTGTCCCGTTAACTGGGACATGATCACTTCCACAGTCTGCACCTGGCATGGACTTACAAGATGTTATAGAGTTACGGAAGCGTTCTTGAATCAGGATGTAATCTATTTGATTCCTGGTTCTGTCGGGTGGCGGGGTGAAATTATTTCACCAACAGGAGAAGTAATGTGCCTCCTTCCCTCCGCTAGCCTGTGGGAGATCCTTGGGCAAGATCGGGTACCCACTTAGCTTCCCGATCAGGGTTACGTGAAGTCATGGAAGGCAGGTGACGGATGATGTGTTGAGCAGCCGAATAGTTTTTGGGAACTGGTCAGCACTTCAATGTGTTAGGCAGATGATACTATATGAGTACAATGGCTAAGACAATCCGCTCACTACGAGCACTGCTCCTATAGAAAGTAATTGCAGCCTACTATAGGTATACTTCTGCAAAGAATGTCATGGCAATCAGAAAGAAACAGAATACAGATAACAGCGTGAGGGGGCTTCCAGTTTATCTGGAAGTTCCTCGCTCGGTAGGGTGGATTATGTGCGACAGGTAACCCTCGATCGTCATCCAGCGACTAACCAACTAATTAACTGTCCAACCAGCTAACTAACCAATTAACTAACTAACCAACCAACTAACTAACCAACCAACTAACTAACCAACCAACTAACTAACCAACCAACTAACTAACCAACCAACTAACTAACCAACCAACTAACTAAGTAACCAGCTAACCGACAACTAACTAACCAACTAACTAACCAACCAACTAACTAACCAACCAACTAACTAACCAACCAACTAACTAACCAACCAACTAACTAACCAACCAACTAACCAACCAACCAACTAACTAACCAACAACTAACTAAGTAACCAGCTACCGACCAACTAACTAACCATTTAACTAACCAACCAACTAACTAACCAACCAACTAACTAACCAACCAACTAACTAAGTAACCAGCTAACCAACCAACTAACTACCCAACTAACTAACCAACAACTAACTAACCAACCAACTAACTAACCAACCAATACTAAGTAACCAGCTAACCGACCAACTAACTAACAACCAACTAACTAACCAACCAACTAACTAACCAACCAACTAACTAACCAACCAACTAACTAAGTAACCAGCTAACCAACCAACTAACTAACCAACCAACTAACTAAGTAACCAGCTAACCGACCAACTAAAAAACCCAACCCAACTAAAAACCCAAACCCAAACAAACAAACCAAAAAACTAAAAAGAAACCCAACCCAAAAACCGCCCAACAAACCAAACCCAAACCCCAACTAAAAACCCAAACCCCAACCAAAACAAACCCAAACCAAACCCAACTAACTAAGAAAACCAGCAAAAACCGCCCAACAAAACTAACAAACCCAAAACCTAATAATAAAACCAACAAAGAAACCCAAACCCCAAACAACTAAAAAAACCCAAACCCAAAACCCAATAACCAAACCAAAACCAACAACTAACAAACCCAAACCGACAAACCCAACCCAAAACTAAAAACTAACAAACCAACTGCAAATAACTAACAAACCCAAACCCAAAAAAACCAAACTAACTAACAAACTAACAAACTAATTTAACTAACAACTAACTAAAAAACCTAACTAACAAACAAAGTAAGTAAGAAACCCCCCCCAAATCCATACGAATCACCGCCGTTTCGCTTCTTACCCAAAACCCCTCAAGGGTTTCCCATCCCAAGCCGAACTCTTTTAGCCCACCCCGGGGCGGCTGGCCCCGTCAGCTCAGGGGGGAAGTACTGACGGGTATGGTCGTCCCAAAAACGGTTAAAATCTCTGGGTATAGAGGAAAGAAAGAAAAAAAGAATGAAAAAATAAAATTTGAATAAATAAAAAAATAAATTTTGAATGAAGGAATGAATGAATGAATGAATGAATGAATAAAGGGAAAGGGACACCCTTTGGTTACAGTTTTTGTGCCATCTGAGGGCCCCGGGGTTTTCAAGCCCAAAACCCGGCCACCTCAAGCCTTTTTTTCAAGGGGTTTCCCCCCCTGGGAGGGGCCCACTCCACTCCCCTCCCCCCCACCCCACCCACCCCCCCCCCCCCACCCCACCCCCAACCCCCTCCCCCCCCCACCCACCCCACACCCTCCACCCCCCCCCACCCCCACCAACCCCTCCCCCCACCCCCCCCCACTCCACCCCCAACCCCCCCCCAACCCCCCCCCCCCCACCCAAACCCCCAAACCCCACCCAACCACCCCAAAACCCCCCCACCACCCCTCACCCCCCCCCCACCCCCCACCCACCCCCAAAAAAACCCCTTACCCCCCCCCTCCCCCCCCCCACACCACCCACTACCCCACCCCCCCCAACCCCCCAAAAAAAACTCCCCCAAAAAAAACCCAAAAAAAAATTTAAAAAAAACCCCCCAAAAAATTCCAAAACCCCCCCAAAAAACCCCCCCTTTTTAAACCCCCAAACAAAAAACCCCCCAAAAAAACCCCCCAAAAAAAAACCCCCCCAACCCCAAATCCCAAAAAAAACCCCAACAACCCCCCACCCCCCCCCAAAAAACCCCCAAAACCCCCCCCCACCCAAACCCCCCAAAAACCCCACCCCAAACAAAACCCCCCCCCCAAAAATACAAAAACCATTAAAAACCCCCCCTCCCCAACCCAAAACCCCTCAACTTCCCAAACCCCCCAAAAAAAAACCCTCCCCTCACCCCCCCCCCCCCCCCCCACCCACCAACCATACCCCCCCCATACCCCCCCCCCCACCCCCCACCCACCCCCCATCCCAACCCCCCCACCCACCCACCCCAAAAAACCCCACCCACCCCACCCCCCCCCCCACCACCCCACCCCCCCACCCCACCCCACCCCCCCACTCCCTCCAACCCAAACCCATCCCCCCACCCAAAACCCCCCCCAAAACCCCACCCCTCACCCCACCCCACCCCACCCCCCCACCCCACCCCCCCCATCCACCCCACCCACCCACCCCCCCCACCCCACCCCCCCCCCCACCCCCCCCACCCCCCCACTAACCCCCACCCCACCCCTCCACCCCACCCACCCCCCCCACCCACCCACCCCACCCCCCCCCACCCCCCCCAAACCCACCCCACCCACCCATCCACCCACCCCCCCCACCCCACCCCCCCCCACCCCACCCACCCCACCCCCCCACCCCCCCCACCCCCCCCCCCACCCCCCCCTCCACCCCACCCCACCCCACCCACCCCCCCACCCACCCCCCCCCACCCCACCCCCCCCCACCCCACCCCCCACCCCCCCCCCACCCCCCCCCACCCACCCCAACCCCCCCCCCCCCCCCCCCCACCCCACCCACCCCACCCCCCCCCACCCACCCCACCCCACCCCCCCCACCCCCCCACTCCCCCCAACCCCCCCCACCCCCCCACCCCCACCCCCCCCCCACCCCCCCCACCCACCCACCTTTCAGAGGAGTAGGCCTTTGGGTGCCTGCCGGGAAAAATCGAAAAACTGCATAGACGGGGGACGGATACAGAAAACACATGATGATTCATTTTTCTCAAAAAGAAAAGCAATTTTAAGCTGTCTTCACCCTTTACGTGTCAGTTAGGGATTCAGCCGGGCCCCTTTTCTACAATTTTTGTTATGTTGCAGATGTGAGTTGACATTGTTTTCAGTACAATGTTTTATTTTATCAATGTGATGTTGACATTGTCTTCAGTAAATGTTGTTATTTGTTTTTTGTCAGTTGGTGTTGACATTGTCTTCATTCCCAGGTTATATTTTTATTTTGCAGAGGATGTTGACTTTGTCTTCAGTAAAATGTTGTTTGTACACACTTTAAACCCTTTCCCTCGTTCTGAATAAAGGAAAAATCTCCCTTCTCACTATACTCATTATAGCGCCTTCGATATATGACCACTCAATTTTCTTCCGTTTTAAAAAAACGTTCGGTGTTTGGCACAGCCCCCCCGGGTTTAATTCATCCCTTACTGCGTTCCAGACAGTTGCAGAAACAAATTCAATAAATACCTGCCCAAACTGGAAAGCGGAATCCCAAGGGGATCAGTTTTAGGCCTGTTCTTCCTCTTTTTCACTTCCCCCCTGTATATAAATAAACCCTTTATCAATTAACCTAATTTTTCGCAGGACTTCAGATTTTAAAGCAGTGTTCCTGAAATTGCCTTCTTCCCGACAAATATGGCCCCTCTTTGAAGATATTCAAAAGGGGTTGACACAAAACAATTACAGCTAAATGCGAAAACCGAAGCCATGCTCGTAGGGCCAATCAAAAACCTCTTTCATTAAAACAGCTTCAATAGAACCGGCAATACATCAGTCCTCTACCACTTTTTGTGAAGTATCTAGGTGTCGTTATCGACAACACACTCTTATGAAAAATTCATCACTCAGACCTGTCAGTCGGCTATATCAATTACGGCGTATTAGTGCCTTCGAAAGTACCTGTCCACCGATGTAACAGCCAAATTGTCACTTCTCTCATTTTTCACGTCTGGACTATTGCAATTCTCTTTGTCTGGTCTCCCCCAGCATCATCTATCCACTCCCTTAAAAATTTATACAAAACTCCGCAGTCGATATTTCTCAGAAAGGAAAAATTGAGCACATTACCCCTCTCTTGCGATCTCTCCACTGGCTGCCTGTGCCACAGAAAGTAAATTATAAGATCAGTACCCTTGTTACAAATGCTTCAACAAAACTGCCCCCTTTCCCACTTCTGTGAATGTCTTAACCCTGTACACTCCTTCACGTTCCCTCCGCTCTGCTGCAGATACCTTGTGCCTACGAATACCTAGATTCAACCAATCCACCGTTGGCGGCCGCTCTTTCTCTATTTCGGCTCCATCGACCTGGAATGAGCTCCCTCTCTCTCTTCGCCAGAAACCTAGTTATGACACTTTAAAAGCCAGCCTCAAGACATATTTATTTCAAACCTAAGATTTCCCCCCCTCCTGTTTCATCTCACAACTATCCCACCTTCACTAACCCATGTCCTATCACCCTGCTAAAGTATACGACCTGTGTGACTGTGTGTGTTTGCTCTTGAAAAATATTTGACTATTGAAATTTTATTTCATAGATTTTGTCTGCAGCGCAGCATGTTTGTAATATCTGTTTGCTTAAACTATTGATTATTTATTATTGATTGCATGACTGTGTAAGATTAGGTTGAATGCATGCGCTTTGATTTGTCTTTGCAAGATATAGCTCTATATAAGTTCCATTTTTTATTATTATCATTATTATTATTATTACTTTATTATTAGTAGTATGCTGTCAATATGATGTTGACATTGTCTTCAGTACAATGTTGTTATGTTTTCAATATGATGTTGACATTGTCTTCAATACAATGTTGGTATGTTGTCAATATGATATTATCTTCAGTACAATGTTGTTATGTTGTCAATATGATGTTGATACTATCTTCAGTACAATGTTGTTATGTTGTCAATATGATGGGATATTATCTTCAGTACAATGTTGTTATGTTGCCAATGTGATGATGATATTGTCTTCAGTTGAATGTTGTTATGTTGTCAAAGTGATGATGATATTGCCTTCAGTACGATGTTGTTATGTTGTCAATGTGATGTTGATATTGTCTTTAGTGCAATATTGCTATGTTGTCAATGTGATGATGATATTTTCTTCAGTGCAATGTTGTTTTGTTGTCAATGTGATGATGATATTTTCTTCAGTGCAATGTTGTTTTGTTGTCAATGTGATGTTAAAATTGTATTCAGTACAATGTTGTTATGTTGTCAATGTGATGATATTATCTTCAGTGCAATGTTAGTATGTTGTCAATGTGATGATGATATTGTCTTCAGTACAATGTTGTTTTGTTGTCAATGTGATGATGATATTGTCTTCAGTTGAATGTTGTTATGTTGTCAATGTGATGTTAAAATTGTCTTCAGTACAATGTTGTTTTGTTGTCAATGTGATGTTAAAATTGTATTCAGTACAATGTTGTTATGTTGTCAATGTGATGATATTATCTTCAGTGCAATGTTAGTATGTTGTCAATGTGATGATGATATTGTCTTCAGTACAATGTTGTTTTGTTGTCAATGTGATGATGATATTGTCTTCAGTTGAATGTTGTTATGTTGTCAATGTGATGATGAATTTTCAGGAAATTTGGTTTTTTTCAATGTGATGTTTTGTTTTCAGTACTTGCTTTTTTTTTGTAAATGGATGTTGAATTGCCAGTACTTTTTTATGTTGCAATGTGATGATGATTTGTCTTTTTTTCAATGATTTTTGATGAAAATCTGTGATGTTATTTTCATACAATGTTGTTAGTTGTCATACATATTGTAGGTCAGTCTCTCTCTGTACTGGATTTACAGTCGTTTCGTCAGGGGACTTACAGTCTCTCTCTCTGTCAGGGATTTTACAGTCTGTTTTCCTCTCTCTGTCAGGGGACTTACAGTCTGCTCTCGCACGGGATTAAGTCTGTCTCTCTCTTTTATGGACTTACAGCGTCCTCTCTCTCTTTTACTAGACTTACAGTCGGTCTCTCTCTCTTACTGGCTTCATAGTTCCTCTCTGTCACGGATTACAGCTGTCTCTCTCTCTGTTTGGGCTTAATCGTCTCTCGTCACTGGACTTACAGTCTGTCTCTCTTCTGCACTGGACTTACAGTTGTCTCCTTCGTCAGGACTACGCGTTCTCTCTCCTGTCCTGGTTACAGTCCTCTCCTCTTTCACGGACTTAAAAATCGTCTCCTATTTTTTTCCGGGAGGATTCAAAGTGAGTTTGAGAGCACGCCCCCGGGCCCCAGGGTGTGTCAGGGGAACGCCTAATGAACTTTCCCCGCGGTTGGCCCCAGTTAAAGTCCATCTCGTTCCCCCTGCAGCTGCGTGGGTTTGCCATGATCCAGTGCTGCCCTCTGGCGGGTTGACGTGGCGAGGCCAGTGGGACACCCTGACCGGAATCTCCGTCGGGCGTCTCCCGTGGTTGTGTCCCGATGGGGCATCAAGACGGGCACAGCGATGACTGACGTTTCGGCACTCACTGCACTTACTGCACATACACACTGCACTGCACTTACGCCTGCCTCTACTGCACTTTTACACGCACTGCATATACTGCACTGCACTCTACTGCCAATACTACACTGCACGCACTCTATGCATGCACTCTTTTGCACTATACACACGCACTGACTCATGCACGCACTCTACGCACTTCTAACTGCCGCACTCTCTGCACAACTACACGCACGCCCTACGCAAAAACCACTGCACGCACTCACTGCACATACTACACCCTGCCTCTCGCATATACAACTGCACTGCACTCTACTCCCCTTATACACGCACGCCCTACTGCCTTACTACACGCATGCACTTACTGCACTGACTTACGCCTATATACCGCACGATCCTGCACTAACAAACGCACTGCACTTCTGCACATACTACACTGCACTGCACCTAAGCACTTATCATGAACTCCCTCACTGCACTAACTCACTGCCTGCACTCACTCACTTACTACACGCTGCCCCTTACGCACATATAATCACGCACATCTGCACTGCACTCCGCACTAAACCCACTGCACTGCACTATACGCACGCACTCACTGCCTTAACATGCACAACTACACTGACCACTCTCGACATACAAAACTGCACTGCATATACTCATGCACCACGGCACATACTACACTGCACTGTTTAAAATGCACTGCACTCTTGCCTAACCCTGCCGGACAACTTGCACTGCATTTACTGCATAACACACGCACTGCACAACTGCACTGAACCCTATGCACTTCTCACGCATGCACTATCTGCCTGACTTACGCATTACTCACTGCACGGCACTATCTCACGCACCATGCACGTACGCACTTACTGCACTGCACAAACCTAACACACTGCACTGCACTTTTTTCTGCCTTACGGCACACACTGCCGCACTTTAACAAAAACCTGCCGCAGCACTATCTGACTACACTGCAGAAAGCGCATCTGCATTCATATATTTCACTCAGCACTATACTAACGCCGCCAACTACAATGAAAGCATACAGCCACCTACATCCTCACTGATTGCATACACACAACTTTCAACATTTCACTCAGTACTCCACGACTAAAATACCCCCATTTTAACTGCACTACATCACTCATACATCCTACCTACATACACTACACTAATAACCCCTACACAAAACCCTACACGCACTACATGCACACATACATACCTGCACTGTACTACACACACTACCCTCACTGCCTCACTGCACTCACTCCTACACAACTGCACTACATCATACACTGCCGCAATCCATTCCACCCACTCCACTCCATCCTCTCTCTCTATCCACCCACTCCAAAATCTACCGGGGGGGGGGAGTGGGGGGGGGGGGGGGGGGGGGGGCGGGATAGCCTATGGTCGCTTTGCGCCGAAATCTGCCCCCCGTTCGTTCCCTTTAAAGGGAATTTTTCCCCCTAAGTTAACTTTCAGGCAACCCCCTCCCAAAGTCCTTCGGGGACATCCACTTTCTACCATCCCCCCTACTCCACCATCCCTCATCCCCCCCATCCCTACTCCCTCCTACCACCTCTCCCCATCCACTCCCTACCTCCTCCACTCCAACTCCATCCCCCCCTTCTACCAACCCCTCCACTCCATTACCTACCATCCACCCCATACTCTACCACCCACTCCACATTCACCATCCACTCATTATTCTCCCCACTCCATTATTCTCATCCACCCACTCTCACCATCCACTCCCTACCTCCCATCCACCCCACTATTTTCCCATCCCCCCAATTTACCACACCCATTATTTCCTCCACCCCTATTTAACCATCCCCCTCCTACCATCCACTCCATTACCTACCATCCACTCCATACTCTCCACCCACTCCACTACTCTCATCCCTCCACTCTCTCCCATACCCCTATCTACATCCACCCCCCTACTTACCACCCACAAGCAAGTTTCTTGAAGCTCAAGTAAGCGAGGGGGGGCCGCGCACGCACACACAACCATGCACACACAACGCACGCACCCCGCACCCCGCCACGCACACAACACCCACACACGAAAAACACCCAACCACCACAAGAGGAGGAGGAGGAGGGGGAAGGGGGGGGGAAAAATGACTTTTCAAACGAGTTGGGTTTTCGCCGACAGGACTTTGGGAAAAACCCATGGCACAGTCACAAATGTCGCCCTTGTGAGGTTCCCGGGGGAAAAAAGGAGACGTTAGGAACACACGGGGTTCCAAAAACCACACCACACACATTCACAACCCTTACACACATTCACCCCTTACAACATTCAAAAACCATTCATTCTCCACAACACTTCAAAAGCAAAAATAAAAAAAAACTTTTAAGAAAATTTTTATAACTTCAAGGTTTTTCTGTCTGCTTACTTATGAACCCCGCACGTGTGTGTGTGTGTTGTGTAGGAGTGTGTGTTGTGTGGTGAGAGGTGTGTGTGTGTTTTGTGTGTGTGTGTGTGTGTGTGTGTGTGTGTGTGTGGTTGTGTGTGTGTGTTGTGTCCCTGTGTTGGTTGGTCTGTGTGTGGTGTGCGCGCGTTTTTTTTTTTTTTTCGTGGTTTTTAGTGTTTGGGGTTGTGTTTTTTGTGGTCTTTGTGAATGGTGTGTGTGTTTTTAAGTGTGTGGTGTTTTTGGTATGTAGTGTTGTGTAGATGGAGAGAGGGGTGAGGGTAAAGAAAAGGGGAGAATTTTTTGTGTGTGTGAAGAAAGAAATGTGTTTGAGTGTGAGTGGTGTGAAGAAAGGAATGAGTTGTGTGAGAAAAAGAATGGGGTGTGTGAAAAGAGAATGATGTGTGTGAAAAGAGAATGGTGTGTGTGTGAGAAAGAGAATGGTGTGATTGTGAAGATAGGAATGTGTGTGAGTGTGAGTGTGTGGAAAAAAAGAAATGAGTGGGGAGTGTGTTGGGGGAAAAAAGAGAATGTGTGTGTGTGTGTGTGTGTGTGTGGTGGGGTTTTGGGGTGTGGTGTGTGTGTGGTGTGTGTGTGTGTGTGTGTGTGGTGTGAGTGTGTTGAAGATAGAGAATGTGTGTGAGTGGTGTGTGAAAATAGGAATATGTGGTGTTTTTGGGGAAGATTGAGAAGAGTGTGAGTGTTGTAAGAAGGAATGTGTGAGTGTGTGTGTGTGTGTTGTGTGTGTGTGTGTGTGTGTGTGAAAAAAAAAGAAAGTGTGTGGTTTTTGTGTGTGTGTGGTGTGTGAGAGTTGAATGTGGTGGTGTGGTGAAAATGAGAAGAGTGTGAGTGTGTGTGAAATGAAAAAAGTTGAGTGTGGTGTGTGTGAAAAAAAAAAGTGTGTGGTGTGAGAGTGTGAATGTGGTGAAGATAGAGAATTTGGAGTGTAGTGTGTGTGGGGTAGAGAAAGAGTGTGAGTGTGAGTGGTGTGAAAAATAGAGAATGGTGGATGTGTGTGAAATAAGAATTTTGAGTGGTGTGAAGATAGAGAATGTGTGATTGGGGGGGGTGTGTGGTGTGTGTGTGTTGTGAAAATAGAGAATGTGTGTGGTGTTGGTGTGTGAGGTTGAAGTGTGTGAAGATAGAGAATGTTTGGTGGTATGAAAATAGAGAATGTGTGTGAGTGGTGTGTGGAAGATAGAGAATGGTGTGAGTGTGTGTAAGAAGAAAATGTGTGAGTGTGGTGTGGGAAAATAGAGAATGTGTGTGTGTGTGGTGTTGAAGTGTGAAAGTTGTAAAGATAGAAATGTGGTGAGTGTGAGTGTTGTGAAATAGAAATGAGTGGAGTGTGTAGAATAGAGAAAATTTTTGAGTGGAGGTTTTGGAAAAAAGAATGATGCGAGTGGAGTGTGTGAAAATAGAGAATGAGTTTTTGAGTGGGGTTTGAAGTAAGAATGTGTTGGGTGGTGTGTGTTGTAAAAAAGGAATGTGTGTGTGTGTGTGTGTGTGTGTGTAGAGGGTTTGAAAGTGTTAAAATGAGAAAGTGTTGGGTGTGGAAGATAGAGAATGTTGTGGTGTGTTGAAGAAAGAAGAGTGTGAGGTGAGTGTGTGAGTAGAGGGAAAAGTGTGAGTGTGGTGAAGATAGAAAAGTGTGAGTGTGAGGGTGTGTGAAATTGGAATGTGGTGTTTGTGTGTTTTGTGTGTGGTTTTGGAGTGTGAATGTGTGTGAAAAATAGGAAAATGTGGTAGTGTTGTGAAAATAGAGAAAGTGTTGTGATTGAGGGTGGATCGTGGTCTAGAGGTAAGTCCTGTCTAGAAGCGAAAAAAAACCGGGTCGGGAAATGGCGGGGGTTCGAACCCTTTGGCCCGAAAATTTTTCCCCACCCTTTGACCATGATCTGGGGGGCCCATCTTTCGGGTGAGACATAAGCCGAGGTCCCCGGGGTTACACAAAAAAATTTGCGCACGTTTAAGAACCACGGGAACAAGAGAGTTTTCCCCGGCGAATTTTGAGAAAAAAACCACTCGAGTGAAACAAATGCAGTTGCAGATGGAAAAAAAAAAAAAATGGGTGGCGCTGCTTGTGGCGACGCGTCTACCAGGAGGCAGCCGAATTTCCGCGGGTCTGACGGATTTAAAAGGGATAAATAAAATTAAAAAAAAATACCAAGTGTGTGGTGGGTGGGGGGGGTGTGGGTGGGGTGGGGGGGATGTGGGTTGTGGGGGGGGGGTGACTTGTTGAGGGTAGATTGATGGTGTGTGTGGTTGTGGTGTGTTGGTTGAGGTGTGTGTGGTTGTGATGGTGGTGTGGTGTGGGTGTGTGGGGTGTGTTGGTGTGTGGGTGGGTGTGGTGTTGGGTGTGTGTGGGTGTGGGTGTGTGGTGGGTGGGTGTGGTGTGTTGGTGTGTGTGGGTGTGTGTGTTGTGGGTGGTGGTTGTGGGTGGGGTGTTTTGGGTGTGTGGTGTGGGTGTGGGTGGTGAGGGGTGTTTGTGTGTGGTGTTGGTTGGGTGGGTTGGGTTGTGGAGGGTGTGTGTGTTGTGGTGTGGTGGGTGTGGTGTGGGTGTGGGTGTGAGGTGGTTGTGGGTGTGGTTGTGGGTGTGGGTGTGGGGTGGGTGTGGGTGTGTGGTTGTGGGTGGGTGGGTGTGTGTGTGTGTGGGTGTGTGTGGGTGTGGGTGGTGGGTGTGAGTGTGGTGTGTGGTGTGTGGGTGTGTGTTCGTGTGGGGTGTGTGTGTGTGTGTGGTTGTTGGTGGGTGTGGGTGGGTGTTGGGTGTGTGGTTGTGTGTGTGGGTGTGTGTGTGTGGGGTGTGTGTGTGGGTGTGTGTGTGTGTGGGTGTGTGTGGTGTGTGGGTGGTGTTTGTGGGGTGTGTGGGTGTGTGGGTGTGTGTTGGTGTGGTGGGTGGGTGTGGTGTGGTGTGTGTGTGGTGTGTGTGTGGGTGGTGTGGGTGGTGTGGGTGTGTGGTGGGTGGGTGTGGTGTGTTGGTGGTGGGTGTTGTTGGGGGTGTGTGGGGGTGTGGTGTGTGGGTGGGTGTGGGTGTGGATGTGGTGGGGTGTGTGTGGTGGGTTGGGGGTGGTGTGTGAGTGTGGTGGGAGTTGTGGGTGTGTGTGGGTGTGTGGGGTGTGTGGGTGGGGGTGTATGGTGTGTGGTGGTGTGGGGTGTGTGGGGTGTTTGGGTGTGTGTGGTGTGTGGGTGGTGGGTGGGGTGTGTGTGTGTGTGTGGGTGAGGTGGGGTGTGGGTGTGTGTGGGTGTGTGGGTGTGTGTGGGTGTGTGTGGGGTGGGGGGTTGTGGTGGGTGTGTGGGGTGTGTGGTGTGGGTGTGTAGGTGTGGTGGGTGTGTGTGGGTGTGGGTGTGTGGGTGGGGGGAGTGTGGGTGTGTGTGTGTGTGGGGTGTGTGGGTGTGTGGGTTGTGGGTGTATGTGTGTGGGTGTGTGGGTTTGTGTGTGTGGGGTGTGGTTGGGGTGTTGTGGGTTTGTGGGTGTGTGTGGGTGGTGTGTGGGTGTGTGGTGTGTGGGTGTGTGGGTGTGTGGGTTGTGTGTGGGTGTGTGGGGTGTGGTGTGGGGGGGTGTGGGTTGTGGTGTGGTGTGGTGGGTGGTGTGGGTGCACCTTGTTGGCAGCGGTAGCTGGGTGTGTGTTGTGGGTGTGGGGGTGGGTGGGTGTTTGGTGTGGGGGGGAGGGTGTGGGGGTTGGGGGGTGATGTGTGGGGTGAGGGTGTGAGTGTGTGATGGGTTGTTGTGGAGTGTGTGGGTGTGTTGGTTTGTGAGTGTGAGTGGGTATGTGATTTGTGTGGGTGGGTGTGTTTGTGTGTGTGTGGTTTGGGGGGGGGGGTGTATGTGTGTGTGGGGTGGGGGTGTGTGTGTGTGTTGGTGTGGGTGTGGGTGTGTGGGTGGGTGTGGTTGGTGGTGTATGTGTGTTTGGTGTGTGTGGGTGGGTGTGTGGTTGGTGTGTATGTGTGGGTGGGTGTGTATGTGTGTGGGTGTGTGGGTGTCAGTGTGTGTGTGTGTGTTTATGTGTGTGTGGGAGGGGGGTGTATGTGTTTGTGTGTGTGGGTGTGTGAGTGTGTGTGTTGCGTGTATGTGGGTGGGTGTGGGTGGGTACGTGCACCTTATCTGCAGCGGTAGCCTTGGTGTGTGTGGGTGTGTGGATGTGGGTGTGGGTGGGTGTGGGTGGGTGTTGGGTGTGTGTGTTTTGGTGTGGGTGTGGTAGTATGGTTCTGAGTGTGGATGGGTGTGTGGGTGTGTGTGGGAGTGTGGGTGTGTATGTGTGTATATATGTGTGTATCAGGGGGGGGGGGGAGGGGGGGTGTGGGTGTACCTTGTCTGCAGCGGTAGCCTTGGTGTGTGCTGGGGCAGTCGCAGCGGCCAGGTCTGCTGCACCTTCCGCCATTGGCACAGGGTGGGGTGCATACAGCTGCAACAGCCGTGCAATGCAAAGATGTAACGTCAGCAGCATCTATATGTAACGCCGACACAATCCACAGATGTAACGTCAGCATCTATATGTAACGCCGACACAATCCACAGATGTAACGTCAGCAGCATCTATATGTCACGCTGACACAATCCACAGATGTAACGTCAGCAGCATCTATATGTAACGCCGACACAATCCACAGATGTAACGTCAGCAGCATCTATATGTAACGCCGACACAATCCATAGATGTAACGTCAGCAGCATCTATATGTAACGCCGACACAATCCACAGATGTAACACAAAACGGAATCTGCAAATGTAACATCAAACAGAATATACAGAAGGCACAGCAACAGCATCTATATATAGAGCCAACAGAATCCACAGATGTGACACCAAACAGAATCCACAGATGTGACACCAAACAGAATCCACAGATGTGACACCAAACAGAATCCACAGATGTGACACCAAACAGAATCCACAGATGTGGCACCAAACAGAATCTACAGATGTAACATAAACAGTATCTATATGTAATGCCAACAGACTCGACAGATGTAAAACCAAACAGAATCTACAAAAGTAACACCAATAGAGTCAACAGATGTAACACCAAGCGGAATCCAAACAGAATCGACAGATGTAACACGAAACAGAATCTAAAGATATAACACCAACAGAATCGACAGATGAAACTCCAAATAGAATCGACAGATATAACACCAACAGTTTTTACAGCTGTAACACCACCAGAATCGACAGATGTAACACCAAACAGAATCTACAGATGTAACACCAACAGAACAAAATTTTACAGATGTAACACCAACAGTTTTTACAGCTGTAACACCGACAGAATCTACAGATGTAACACCAATAGAATCTACAGATGTAAAGCAATCAGAATCTGCAGGTGTAACACCGACCGAATCTACACCATAACTATAACACCAAACAGATTCGACAGCTGTAACACCAACAGAATCCACAGTGTAATACCAACGGAATTCAGAGATGCAACACGAACAGAATCTGCAGATTAAAACAATCAGAATCTACAGATGTAACACCACAGAATCTACAGATGTAACACCACAGAATCTACAGATGTAACACCACAGAATCTACAGATGTAACACCACAGAATCTACAGATGTAACACCACAGAATCTACAGATGTAGCACCACAGAATCTACAGAGGTAACTCCACATAATGTACGATGTAACACCACAGAATCTATGGGGGTAACACAACAGAATCTATAGATGTAACACCACAGAATGTACATATGTAACTCCACAGAATCTACAGATGTAACACCACAGAATCTACAGATGTAACACAACAGAATCTACAGATGTAACTCCACAGAATCTACAGGTGTAACTCCACAGAATCTACAGATGCAACATGACAATATCACTAAGGACAATATTATCAGGACCACATCACTAAGGAAATATCACTAAGGAAATATCACTAAGGACCATATCACTAAGGAAATATCACTAAGGAAATATCACTAAGGAAATATCACTAAGGACCATATCACTAAGGAAATATCACTAAGGAAATATCACTAAGGAAATATCACTAAGGGCCATATCACTAAGGAAATATCACTAAGGAAATATCACTAAGGAAATATCATCATCACCACCATCACCACCATCACCACCATCATCATCATCACCATCATCATCCCCATCGTCGTCGTCGTCACCGTCGTCATCGCCGTCATCGCCATCATCACCATCGCCATCATCATCGCCACCATCGCCATCATCGCCACATCGCCACCATCGCCACCATCACAATCATCTTCAACACCACCAACATCATCATCATCACCATCATCACCATCATCATCGCCACCATCATCACCATCACCATCATCACATCATCACCAAGATCATCATCATCATCACCATCATCGCCACCATCACCACCATCACCACCATCACCATCATCACATCACCACCACCACCACCATCATCACATCACCATCATCACCATCATCATCATCGCCATCATCGTCACCACCATCATCACCATCACCGCCATCATCATCACCATCATCACCATCACCGCCATCATCATCACCATCATCACCACCATCACCACCATCACCACCACCACCATCATCACCATCATCATCACCACCATCACGGTTGTTGTGCTGCTAAGGTCAGTACTGGTGACAGTGCAGTGGTAGGGGAGACAGCAGCAGAATGGGGAGAGAGAGAGGGGGAGAGAGGGAAAGAGGGAGGAAAGAGGGAAAGGGAGAGAGAGGGAGAGAGGGAGGGGGGAGAGAGAGAGAGAGGGAGGGAGAGAGGGAAAGGAGAGAGAGGGAGAGAGGGAGGGGGAGAGAGAGAGAGAGGGGGGAGAGAGGGAAAAGGAGAGAGGGAGAGAGGGAGGGGGAGAGAGAGAGAGAGGGAGGGAGAGAGGGAAAGGGAGAGAGAGGGAGAGAGGGAGGGGGAGGAGAGAGAGAGGGAGGGAGAGAGGGAAAGGGAGAGAGAGGGAGAGAGGGAGGGGAGAGAGAGAGAGAGGGAGGGAGAGAGGGAAAGGGAGAGAGGAGGGAGAAGAGGGAGGGGAGAGAGAGAGAGAGGAGGGGAGAGAGAGGAAAGGGAGAGAGAGGGAGAGAGGGGAGGGAGGGGAGAGAGAGAGAGAGGGAGGGAGAGAGGGAAAGGGAGAGAGAGGGAGAGAGGGAGGGGGAGAAGAGAGAGAGAGGGAGGGAGAGAGGGAAAGGGAGAGGAGGGAGAGAGGGAGGGGAGAGAGAGAGAGAGGGAGGGAGAGAGGGAAAGGGAGAGAGAGGGAGAGAGGGAGGGGGAGAGAGGAGAGAGAGGGAGGGAGAGAGGGAAAGGGAGAGAGAGGAGAGAGGAAGGGGGAGGAGAGAGAGGGGAGGGAGGGAGAGAGGAAAGGGAGAGAGAGGGAGAGAGGGAAAGAGGGAGGGAGAGAGGGAAAGGGAGAGAGAGAGAGAAAAAGGGAGAGAGAGAGAGAGGGAGAAGAGAGAGGTGAGAGAAGGATGGAGAGAGAGGAGAGACAGAGGGAGAGACAGAGGGAGTGATAGAGGGAGTGAGAGAAGAGAGGGGAGAGGGAGAGGAGGGATGGAGAGAGGGGGGAGGGCGGGTAGCTGAGAGAGCTTGCCTGGAACGTGTCAGTGAGGTGCTGGCTGACTGACTGGCTGACTGACTGACTGGCTGACTGACTGACTGACTGACTGACTGACTGACTGACTGGCTGACTGACTGACTGGCTGACTGACTGACTGGCTGACTGACTGACTGACTGACTGACTGGCTGACTGACTGACTGGCTGACTGACTGACTGACTGACTGACTGACTGACTGGCTGACTGGCTGACTGGCTGACTGACTGACTGACTGACTGACTGACTGACTGACTGACTGACTGGCTGACTGACTGACTGGCTGACTGACTGACTGACTGACTGACTGGCTGACTGGCTGGCTGACTGGCTGACTGGCTGACTGGCTGGCTGGCTGACTGGCTAAGCCAGGGCTTCTGGTCACCAGGCCTCCAGAAGAAAGGGGGAGCCACCCGGCAGACAGACAGGAAGACAGTATGGTAAGGTAAAGGTAAAGGAGTCCCATAACCTATAAGGTCGTAGGGGAGCGAGGCGTCAGAGACCTCACTTCTCTAGGGCCAGCATATTGAGGGTGGCGTCCATCTCCTCTCCCTCGCTGCTTTACCTTTCCCTGACCCTAAAGAGGACAGGTACCCATTTACAGCTGGGTGAACTGGGGGAACTGTACTGAAGCCAAGGCGCGCAAACGGTCACCCATCCAAGTGGTAACCACGCTCGACGCTGCTTAACTTGGCTGGGGGAAAGCGAGTGCTCCGACCACTGAGCTATCCCGTCCCCATACACAATGATGAAGCCGACAACAAACTGTATCACTTAGTTCCACATCTAATCATCTACTCACATTATCAGTCATTATACAATAAACCAACCAATCAATACGAATTGACTTATTACATATCTATACACATCAAATTTTCCTTCATACATAAGGATACATTCACACCATTGCCATCCACACTCGCACAGCCATGTATTTCAACAACCAAATGAAGCAATCAGTCCAACTTTTTCAAAGTCAGAGACAAAAATGGAAACGACTGATTTTACATCAGCTATTGCAATAAAAGTAAATGATCTTACAACTCTCTTTCCACAGTCACCTGTTTATGAACGCAACTCACACACACACACACACATACACACACAAACACACACATACACACACAAACACACACAAATACATACCCCGCCCACACACAGAGTCATGCAGGCACAAACTCACACATGCACACGAATCAAAATCAATACCCATACAAATAAATATATCCTCCAACATGACACTATACCTCACAAATCCAAATTACTTTACTGTAACAGATCAAAACACAAGCGCAATATTACTGACAAACCTACATACAGACATCAATAAAATGATAGTGAACTAGACAAAAACCGTTTCACAAAAATCATCGAAATCCGCAATTAAAGACTAAGACAAAACAGTGGCTTAACCACAAACATAATTATTATCACACACAGAGAGAGACAGACACAGAAGAGAGACAGACAGAAGAAGAAGAGTGAGAGTGACAGACAGAGAGCAGTGAGAGACAGAGATGAGATCAGAGAGACAGAGAGAGAGTGAGAGACAGAGAGACAGTACGAGAAGAGAGAGTGAGAGACAGAGAGAGAAAGAGAGAGTGAGAGACAGAAGAGACGACGAGAGAGAGAGAGACAGAGAGAGACAGTGAGAGCAGGTGAGAGACAGAGAGAGAGACAAGAGAGAGTGAGAGACAGAGACAGACAGAGAGACAGTAGAGAGACAGAGAGAGAGAAGAGTGAGAGACAGAGTGAGAGACAGAGAGAGAGACAGAGAGAGTGAGAGACAGAGAGAAGAAAGACAGAGACAGACAGACAGACAGACAGTGAGAGACAGAGAGAGAGACAGAGAGAGAGAGACAGAGTGAGAGAAGAGAAGAAGACGAGACGAGACAGAGAGAGACAGACAGAGAGAGAGACAGAGTGAGAGAGACAGAGAGACAGGAGAGAGAGGACAGACAGAAGACGAGAGACAGAGACAGAGAGACAGAGAGAGAGACAGACAAGAGAAGAGACAGAGAGAGGAGAGCAGACAGAGAGACAGAGAGAGAGAAGACAGAGAGAGAAGACGGAGAGAGAGACAGAGAGAGAAAAGAGACAGAGAGAAGAGAGCAGAGAGAGAGAAGAGACAGAGAGAGAGAGAGACAGAGACAGAGAGACAGAGAGGAGAGAGACAGAGAGAGTAAGAGACAGAGAGACAGACAGACAGACAGAGAGACAGACAGACAGACAGAGAGTAAGAGACAGACAGACAGACAGAGTAAGAGACAGACAGACAGACAGACAGAGAGACAGACAGACAGACAGACAGAGAGAGAACAGAGAGAGAGAGGGGGGGGGGGGTGAAGACTCACGGATGTTGCAGTTCTCGTCTCCGTTGTGCCTCCACCCCAAGCAGCAGTAGTTCTCTATGTCCCAGTACCCCACCCTCACCGTCCGCCATGAACAGCAACTGAAAATGGTCTGGTCTGGTCTGGTCTTGCCTTGTCTTGTTGTTGTTTTTTTGCCTTGTCTTGTCTTGCCTTGTCTTGTCTTGTCCTGTCTTGTCTTGCCTTGTCTTGTCTTGTCTTGTCTTGTCTTGCTTTGTCTTGTCTTGCCTTGTCTTGTCTTGCCTTGCTTTGTCTTGTCTTGCTTTGTCTTGTCTTGTCTTGTCTTGCTTTGTCTTGTCTTGCTTTGTCTTGTCTTGTCTTGCTTTGTCTTGTCGTGCTGAGTTGTATCGTGTCGCGTTGCATAGTGTTGTGTTGTGTTGTGTTGTGTCGTGTTGTGTCGTGTTGTATCGTGTGCACCGTGTTGTGTCGTGTCCTGTGTGTAGTGTAGTGTAATGCAGTGCAGTGTAGAGTAGTGTAGTGTAGTGTAGCGTAGTGTAGTGCAGAGTAGTGTAGCGTAGCGTAGTGTAGTGTAGTGTAGTGAAGTGTAGTGCAGTGTAGTGTAGAATAGCGTAGTGTAGTGTAGTGCAGTGCAGTGCAGTGAAGTGTAGTGTAGTGTAGTGTAGTGTAGTGAAGTGTAGTGCAGTGCAGTGTAGTGCAGTGCAGTGCAGTGCAGTGAAGTGTAGTGTAGTGTAGTGTAGTGAAGTGTAGTGTAGTGCAGTGAAGTGTAGTGTAGTGTAGAGCAGTGCAGTGTAGTGCAGTGCATTGCAGTGCAGTGTAGCGTAGTGTAGTGCAGAGTAGTGTAGCGTAGCGTAGTGTAGTGTAGTGAAGTGTAGTGCAGTGTAGTGTAGTGTAGCGTAGCGTAGTGTAGTGCAGTGTAGTGCAGCGTAGTTTAATGGGGTGTAAGGCACGACTATGAAGAGTGTCTTGAAGCCACGAGCAATGCATGGGGCTACAAGCCGGCAGCGCTGATCCACCAGCCAACATAACATCACCCACACCATCACACACCCTGCTTCCCACCCACCCCTTATGTGTTCCGCCTGTATATGAACACAGGCATTTAAACACACAAGCACTGGTGTATGCGCATGTGCACACACACACACTTTCTCTCTCTCACACACTGTTCCGCTTTTCGAAAGAGTAGGCCATTGTGTGCCGGTGGGAACAGATACACAATTTACAAAACCGCATACACACGGGGACTGGATGTAAAAAAGCACATGAGTGCTTATTCCATTATCTTCGATATAAAAGAATAAATAAATAAATAAAACACATACACACACTTTCTCTCTCTCACACACACCACACACACACACACACACTTTCTTTCTCTCTCTCACACACACAACACACACACACAAACACACACACACAACACACACACACAACACACCACACAACACACACACAACACACACACACACACACAACACACAACACACACACACACACACACACAACACACACACACAACACACACGCAACACACACACAACACACACAACACACAACACACACAACACACACACAACACACACACGCAACCCCACACACACACAACACCACACACCAACACACACACACAACACACACAACACACACACACACACACACACACACACAACACACACAACACAAACACACACACGCAACACACACACACACACACCACAACACACACACGCAACACACACAACACACACACATCACACACACGCAACACACACACACACACAACACACACAAGCAAACACCACACACAAACACACAACACACAACACACACACACACACTGCCACCTTTGTTGTGACAGCCCTGTCCCCCCACCCACCACCCCACACCACAGCCCACTACAGCACTCACAGCCACACTGACACTACAGCCACACTGACCACTACAGCCACACTGACCACTACAGCCACACTGACCACTACAGCCTCACAGCCACACTGACCACTACAGCCACACAGCCACATTGACCACTACAGCCACACTGACCACTACAGCCACACTGACCACTACAGCCACACAGCCACACTGACGACTACAGCCACACAGCCACACTGACCACTACAGCCACACTGACCACTACAGCCACACAGCAACTCTGACCACTACAGCCACACAGCCACACTGACCACTACAGCCACACAGCCACACTGACCACTACAGCCACACTGACCACTACAGCCACACTGCCCACTACAGCCACACTGACAACTACAGCCACACAGCCACACTGACCACTACAGCCACACAGCCACACTGACCATTACAGCCACACAGCCACACTGACCACTACAGCCACACTGACCACTACAGCCACACAGCCACACTGACCACTACAGCCTCACTGACCACTACAGCCACACTGACCACTACAGCCACACAGCCACACTGACCACTACAGCCACACTGACCACTACAGCCTCACTGACCACTACAGCCACACTGACCACTACAGCCACACAGCCTCACTGACCACTACAGCCACACTGACCACTACAGCCTCACAGCCACACTGACCACTACAGCCACACTGACCACTACAGCCACACTGACCACTACAGCCTCACTGACCACTACAGCAACACTGACCACTACAGCCTCACTGACCACTACAGCCACATGACCACTACAGCTCACAGCCACACTGACACTACAGCCACACATCCACACTGACCACTACAGCCACACTGACCACTACAGCCACACAGCCACACTGACCACTACAGCCACACTGACCACTACAGCCACACTGACCACTACAGCCACACAGCCACACTGACCACTACAGCCACACAGCCACACTGACCACTACAGCCACACTGACCACTACAGCCTCACAGCCACACTGACCACTACAGCCACACTGACCACTACAGCCACACTGCCCACTACAGCCACACTGACCACTGACCACTACAGCCTCACAGCCACACTGCCCACTACAGCCACACTGACCACTACAGCCACACTGCCCACTACAGCCTCACTGACCACTACAGCCACACTGACCACTACAGCCTCACAGCCACACTGACCACTACAGCCACACTGACCACTACAGCCACACTGACCACTACAGCCACACTGACCACTACAGCCTCACAGCCATACTGACCACTACAGCCACACTGACCACTACAGCCTCACAGCCACACTGACCACTACAGCCACACTGACCACTACAGCCTCACAGCCACACTGACCACTACAGCCACACTGACCACTACAGCCACACAGCCACACTGACCACTACAGCCACACTGACCACTACAGCCACACAGCCACACTGACCACTACAGCCACACTGACCACTACAGCCACACTGACCACTACAGCCTCACTGGTCACTACAGCCACACTGGTCACTACAGCCACACTGACCACTACAGCCACACTGACCACTACAGCCACACTGACCACTACAGCCTCACAGCCACACTGGTCACTACAGCCACACTGGTCACTACAGCCACACTGGTCACTACAGCCACACTGACCACTACAGCCACACAGCCACACTGACCACTACAGCCTCACTGACCACTACAGCCACACTGACCACTACAGCCACACAGCCACACTGACCACTACAGCCACACTGACCACTACAGCCACACAGCCACACTGACCACTACAGCCACACAGCCACACTGACCACTACAGCCACACTGACCACTACAGCCACACTGACCACTACAGCCACACTGACCACTACAGCCTCACAGCCACGCTGCCCCAATGCCCCCCACACCACATTCAGGACCTGCACTACCCACGATCAATCTGGATTGACGAAGGCCCGACAGTGTAGTATAGTGTAGTGTAGTGTAGCGTAGCATAGTCAAGCACAGTGTAGTGCGGAGTAGCGTAGTATCGTGTGGCATTGTATGGCGTAGCGTAGTGTAGTGTAGTGTAATTAAGCTTAGTGTAGCGTACTGTAGCGCAATGTAGTATAGCGTACTGAAGTGTTGCGTAGCGAAGTGTAACGTGTAGTGTATAGTTACGTACCATAACAAAGTAGAATGTAATGTGAAGCGTAGTGTAGTGTATAGTTACGTACCATAACAAAGTATAATGTAATGTGAAGCGTAGTGTAGTGTATAGTTACGTACCATAACAAAGTATAATGTAATGTGAAGCGTAGTGTAGTGTAGTACTCGCATAGTCTCTCTCTCTCTTTCACGCGCTCTCTCTCTCTCCTCCCCTTTGCCTTCTTTCACAAAGTCACCTTGCCCCTCCCCCTTCATCCTACCCCACTCCCTTACTTCCACAGTAACTTCCTCCCTCCTGCCCCTGCCCCCACTTCCCCCCCCCCCCCCCCTCCTCCACTTACATTCCCCAAAAGCGGTAGCGACATTCTCGGCGGTAGTAATAGCGGCACACCCACCGACTGCAGACGTTTCTGAAACATCAACACACCTGTCAACACTCCAACCATTCTAACCAACACACACCTGTCAACACTTGGAAACATTCTCACCAACACATAACTGTCAACACTCCAAACATTGTCACCAACACACACCTGTCAACACTCCAAACATTGTCACCAACACACACCTGACAACACTTGGTAACACTGTCACCAACACACACCTGTCAACACTCTAGACATTCTCACTTACACACACCTGTCAGCACTCTAAACATTGTCACTTACACACACCTGTCAACACTAGGAAACATTGTCACCAACACACACCTATCAACACTCCAAACATTGCCACAAACACACACCTGTCAACACTTGGAAACACTGTCACCAACACACACCTGTCAACACTCTAGACATTCTCACTTACACACACCTGTCAGCACTCTAAACATTGTCACTTACACACACCTGTCAACACTAGGAAACATTGTCACCAACACACACCTGTCAACACTCTAGACATTCTCACTTACACACACCTGTCAACACTCTAAACATTGTCACTTACACACACCTGTCAACACTATAAACATTGTCACTTACACACACCTGTCAACACTAGGAAACATTGTCACAAACACACACCTGTCATCACTAGGAAACGTTGTCACTTACACACACCTGTCAACACTAGGAAACATTGTCACCAACACACACCTGTCAACACTCCAAACATTGTCACCAACACACACCTGTCAACACTTGGAAACACTGTCACCAACACACACCTGTCAACACTCTAGACATTCTCACTTACACACACCTGTCAGCACTCTTAACATTGTCACTTACACACACCTGTCAACACTAGGAAACATTGTCACCAACACACACCTCTCAACACTAGGAAACATTGTCACCAACACACACCTGTCAACACTCTAAACATTGTCACTTACACACACCTGTCAACACTAGGAGACATTGTCACCAACACACACCTGTCAACACTCTAAACATTGCCACCAACACACACCTGTCAACACTCTAAACATTGTCGCCAACACACACTTGTCAACACTTGGAAACATTGTCACCAACACACACCTGTCAACACTAGGAAACACTATCACCAACACACACTTGTCAACACTCTAAACATTGCCACCAACACACACCTGTCAACACTCTAAACATTGTCGCCAACACACACTTGTCAACACTTGGAAACATTGTCACCAACACACACCTGTCAACACTAGGAAACACTATCACAATCTCACACTTGTCAACACTCTAACATTGCCCCCAACACACACCTGTCAACACTCTAAACATTGTCACCAACACACACCTGTCAACACTCTAAACATTGTCACCAACACACACTTGTCAACACTTGGAAACACTATCACCAACACACACTTGTCAACACTTGGAAACACTATCACCAACACACACTTGTCAACACTTGGAAACACTATCACCAACACACACTTGTCAACACTAGGAAACACTATCACCAACACACACTTGTCAACACTCGGAAACACTGTCACCAATTCTGAAAACAGACAAAGAGAACCGACACTCTGAAAGAACGTCATGGAGCCTGAAATATTGTCTGAAACAATAAACAGACAGTTGTCAACACTGTGGTGTATACTCACACAGCCTGGAAAGCTCCATTTAGTATGGTCACCAGTTAGGGAGAATGTTTGGAGTGTTGACATTCATGAAAGCATTGACAGAGAGATATCAACTCTCTATCTGAGATAATACAGTAATATAGTCTGAAATATTTTCTGAAAATGTTGATAGAGAGATGTCGACACTCTGAAACATTGTCACACAGTCTGAAATATTTTCTGAAACAGAAATGGAGAGTTGTCATCACTCAGCAACACTGCCACATAATCTGAAATATTTTCTGAAACCATCAAGAGAGTTGTCAGCATTCTTTGATACATGCTTCCAGTCTGAAACACTCCCTGACGTGTGGAAAGAAAATGTTCAAGCACTATTTACGGCAATGACAAACAGCATACACTGTTACCTGAGACACCAACCAAAAAGGAAAAGAATCAACACCCTGAAACACAGACAGGGAGCCTGAAATCTTTCCTGAAACGTCAACAAAGCTGTTACAGCACTCTGTGAAACACAAAGAGTGTGAGACATTTTCAGAGACATCAACAAAAAGATTTCAGTACTCTCTAAAATAGGATTCAGAAACTGAACTTTTTTGTTGAAAAAGTAAACAGAATATTTCAGTGCTCTCTGAAAACCCAAAGTGCCCGAATCATTGTATGAAGCAAATGTTCAGAACTTCCTGAAACACTGACACAGTCTGATTTTTTTTGTGAAACACAAAAGAACAAATATTTGCTGAAATATGAACGTCGTATTGCATACACTGCACTATATTGCACTGTGTTGCACTCTTTTATATCCTGTTATGTTGTGTTCCGTTGAATTGTAGTGTATAACATTGCATTGTATGGTATTGTCCTCATTGCATTGTATGGTATTGTACTCATTGAACTGTATGATATTGTACTCATTGAATTGTATGGTATTGTACTCAGTGCATTGAATGGTATTGCACTCATTGTATGGTACTGTACTCATTGCATTGTATGGTATTGTACTCATTGTATTGTATTGTTAAGGGAGTATATTGGTATTGTATTGTACTGTTTATTGTATGGTATTGTACTCATTGTATGGTATTGTACTCATTGCATGGTATTGTACTCATTGTATGGTATTGTACTCATTGTATGGTATTGTACTCATTGCATTGTATGGTATTGTGCTCATTGTAACTGAGGGCTTTAATTTGTTGCTTTACAAGATTCAGAGCTATATAAATTCCATACATTATTATTATTATTATTATTATTATATTTATTATTATTATTGTATTGTACTCATTGTATGGTACTGTACTCATTGCATTGTATGGTATTGTACTCATTGTATTGTATTCTATTGTACTCATTCTATGGTATTATATTCATTGTAAGGTATTGTGCTCATTGTATGGTATTGTACTCATTGCATTGTATGGTATTGTGCTCATTGTATCGTGTTGTACTCATTCTATGGTACTGTACTCATTGTATGGTACTGTACTCATTGTATGGTATTGTACTCATTGTATGGTATTGTACTCATTGTATGGTATTGTACTCATTGTATGGTACTGTACTCATTGTATGGTATTGTACTCATTGTATGGTACTGTACTCATTGTATGGTACTGTACTCATTGTATTGTATGGTATTATACTCATTGTATGGTATTGTACTCATTGTATGGTATTGTACACATTGTGTGGTATTGTACTCACTGTATGGTACTGTACTCATTGTATTTTATGGTATTGTACTCATTGTATGGTATTGTACTCATTGTATGGTATTGTACTCATTGTATGGTATTGTACTCATTGTATGGTATTGTACTCATTGTATGGTACTGTACTCATTGTATGGTACTGTACTCATTGTATGGTATCTGTACTCATTGTATGGTATTGTACT
The DNA here is from genome assembly GCA_028751875.1 of Rapana venosa. Classification (NCBI taxonomy): domain Eukaryota; kingdom Metazoa; phylum Mollusca; class Gastropoda; order Neogastropoda; family Muricidae; genus Rapana; species Rapana venosa. The sequence goes on from CM054164.1 coordinate 8,589,089, forward strand.
CATTGTATGGTATTGTACTCATTGTATGGTACTGTACTCATTGTATGGTACTGTACTCATTGAATTGTATGGTACTGTACTCATTGCATTGTATGGTATTGTACTCATTGTATGGTATTGTACTCATTGTATGGTATTGTACTCATTTTATGGTACTTGTCATTTCTGAAACATGACTATTGTGTCCGTAATTATTTCTGAAGCATAACTGTTTGTGTCTGTAATGATTTCTGAAACATGACTTCTGTGTCTGTAATGATTTCTGAAACATGACTTCTGTGTCTGTAATGATTTCTGAAACATGACTTCTGTGTCTGGAATGATTTCTGAAACATGACTTCTGTGTCTGGAATGATTTCTGAAACATGACTTCTGTGTCTGGAATGATTTCTGAAACATGACTTCTGTGTCTGTAATGATTTCTGAAACACGAGCATATCGTCAGAAGATTTCCGGAACATGAAAGTTTTGCCTGTACACACCTCCTCTACATACAGATTATGGCGGTGCTTCTCTGTGAAACAGAAAAATGACAGTAATCTAATTGCAATAATATCTTAAATCTCTATATCAACAACGCATGTGTCAAAGTAACACCAACTAGCGGCACCAAACACGATCAGGGGAAAGAATCAACTCTGCAGGCCAGACGCAGAGAGGAGTACAGCCCCCTGGGAGTTTGTCCAGACTGGAAGATCACTATCATTATAGTGGCATGTCATAATACCAACCATAGAGTGGGGTGTCATAATACCAACTATATAGCAGTATGTCATGATATCAACAATATAGTGGTATGTCATAATATCAACTATATCATCATCATCAGACCCGTGACCTTGGCGGTCGTGGGGGAGACACGAAAGACGATGCCGTGGTAAGCCTCCTCCATCCATCTCGGTCCTCGGCTCTGCGCAGTAGTGCCGAGTCATTCATCCTGGTTCATTCTCTGATGTTGTCCATCCATGACTTGTTCTGTCTTCCCCTCTTTCTGCCACCTTCGAGTGTTCCCTGCAGTACTGTTTTTGGCAGAGTGTTGTGGCGGGTGACGTGGCCGAGCCATGTCAGCTTTTTCTTCTTGACGATGGTGAGAAGGGGTTCCTGTGGACCTGCCAGTCGTGTTATTTGACTCTTGACAAATTCATTGGTCTTTCGTTCTCTCCAGGATGTGCCCAGTAGTTTTCTATGGCATTTTGTTTCAAATGACTGGATTCGCTTTGCTGTTTCAGCAGTCAATGTCCAGGTTTCACTTCCGTACAGCAGGATAGTCTGATTTAGGGCTTTGTAGAGCTTTAGTTTGATTGGGAAACTGATCTCTTTACTTTTCCATATGGTGGTGAGTTTTGTCATGGAAGATGTTGCCATGGCTATTCTGACTTTGATTTCTGTCGTCGATCGCCCGTCCTTTGTGAGTGTAGCGCCAAGGTATTTAAAAGAGTCTACCTCCTCCAGTTGTTGGCCGTTCATGTAAATTTTAGCAGTGGCGTTGCTCGTGCTGTTCACAAGTACTTTACTTTTCTCCGAGCTCACCTCCATCCCATATGCTCCAGCTCTGTTCTCAAGTCTGGTTGTAAGATCTTGCAGCTCTGTGTTACTTCCGCCCATGAGGTTAATGTCATCGGCAAACCGCAAGTTGTTGAGGGGTCTGCCGCCAATGGAGATGGTAGAGTGGAAGTCATGGAGGGTCTCTCTCATAATGTTTTCCAAGAACAGATTAAACAGGACTGGAGATAACAGGCATCCTTGTCGGACCCCAACTGTGGTTTAAAGTAGTCTCCGACCTGATTGTTCAGAAGGACTGCACTGCTTGCGGTGTTGTATAGTGCTTGAATGGTTTGCACTAGTCCTTCTTCAATGCCAAACATTCTGAGGACCTGCCACAGGCCTTCGTGCCATACTCTGTCGAAAGCCTTCTTGAAGTCGATGAAGTTGTGGAACAGGTCTCTCTGATGTTGAAGATGTTTTTCCATCAGGATGTGGCAGTTAAAAATCTGTTCGATTGTGCTCCTGCCTGCCCTGAACCCAGCTTGTTCCTCTGCAAGGTGTTCTTCTGCCTCCTTCTTGAGTCGATTCAAAATAACTTTGAGCATGATCTTGCTGGTGTGGCTGATGAGGCTGATTGTCCTATAGTTTTGGCATTGGCGTAAATTCCCCTTCTTGGGCAGGGGTATGATGAGTGATTGTGTCCAGTCTGTTGGCCAGTTTTGTCTCCCAAATCTTCTGACCGATAGCTGTAACATATGTGATGACTGTTTCACCACCATGCTTGAGCAGCTCAGCTGGTATGTTGTCTGCTCCTGGGGACTTTCCTACTGGTAAGCTGCGGATGGCTTCTTCCACTTCTTCCCTCAGTATAGGTAATGGCGAGGGTGCTCTTGATGTAGCTGCTTTCTCTATACTGGTGTGTAAAAACTATATACTGGTGTGTAAAAACTATATAGTGATACGTAATATCAACTATGTAGTGGTATGTCATAATAACTATTTAATTGTATGTCATAACATCAACTATATAGTAGTATGTCATAATAACTATTTAATAGTATGTCATAACATCAACTATATAGTAGTAGGTCATAACATTTTTACATAGTACAAAATCAACAGTCAGCCTTTGTGAGCTTTTCATTCATCAGAAAATGTTTCAAGGATTTTTTAAAGTTTGGCATGGAAGAAATATTTTTTAAGGATGCTGGCAGATTATTCCAATAGTGCCACCACTAATATAAGACTAGATTTGAACAAATCTATTCTGGGTTTCGGCACAGTAATTGCGATAGTTAATGGATAACGTTTACCATGTGCAACCAATACTGTTCTGTGCATCAGTAAGCTGGTGTGTCATTCACTTAACATTACTAGTGTAATATGTAAGCTGTTTTGATGTCCAACAGTTACAATTATTTTAAAGAATAAGTTTAATGGACTTATATCAACTAGTTTATGGTATGTCATAGAACAGTTATGATATTTGAACATTTTATGCATGAATAAAGTTTATGGCTACGCTATAGATTAGCAAGGTTTCATTTATTGACACTTGCAGAATCACTAGGTTTGTGCATTCTCTATGAAAGATTTATATGTGCATGGAGAAAAATGTGTTTTCTAGCCATAAGAGATTGAAGAAGTGTTAGTTTAGAAGCGAAAACTTTAGAGGATAAGATTTACTTAGTTTGGGATGTGCTGTCATGAGATATGATCGATGTATTAGATGGAACAGAGAGCAGCTGCAGAGAGGAGAGAATGAAGAGATGCAGAGAGAGAAGAGAGAGACAGAGAGAGAAAGATGCAGAGAGAAAGAGAGTGCAGAGAGAGAGAGACGAGAGAGAGAGAGAGGAAGAGAGAGAGAGACGAGAGAGAGAGAGCAGAGAGAGAGCTGCAGAGAAGGAGAGAGAGAGAGAGAGAGAAGAGGAGAGAAGGAGAGAGCTGAGAGAGAGAGGAGAGAGAGAGAGAGTGAAGAGGAGAGGAGAGAGCTGCAGAGAGAGAGATGCAGAAGACTGAGAGAGAGAGATGCCGCACGAGAGAGAGAGAGCTGCACAGAGAGAGAGAGCTGCACAGAGAGAGAGAGCTGCACAGAGAGAGAGAGCTGCACAGAGAGAGAGAGCTGCAGAGAGAGAGAGAGCTGCAGAGAGAGAGAGCTGCAGAGAGAGAGAATGCGCACAGAGAGAGAGAGCTGCACAGAGAGAGAGAATGCGACAGAGAGAGAGAGCTGCACAGAGAGAGAGGAGAGCTGCAAGAGAGAGAGAGCTGCACAGAGAGAGAGAGAGAGAGCTGCAGAGAGAGAGAGAGCTGCAGAGAGAGAGAGATGCAGAGAGAGAGATGCACAGAGAGAGAGACTGCAAGAGAGAGAGACAGAGAGAGAGCTGCACAGAGAGAGAGAGCTGCAGAGAGAGAGAGAGCTGCAGAGAGAGCTGAGAGAGAGAGAGAGAGAGAGAGAGAGAGAGAGAGAGAGAAGAGAGAGAGAGGAACACACACACACACAGAGCTGCAGAGAAAGAGAGAGCGACAGAGAGAGAGAGAGCTGCAGAGAGAGAGAGATGCAGAGAGAGAGAGACAGAGAGAGGGAGACAGAGAGAGAGCTGCACAGAGAGAGAGAGATGCAGAGAGAGAGAGACAGAGAGAACTGCAGAGAGACAGAGACAGAGAGAGGGAGCTGCAGAGAAAGAGAGAGAGAGACAGAGAGAGAGCTGCAGAGAAAGAGAGAGAGAGAAGAGAGAGAGCTGCAGAGAAAAGAGAGAGAGAGACAGAGAGAGAGCTGCAGAGAAAGAGAGAGAGACAGAGAGAGAGCTGCAGAGAAAGAGAGAGAGAGACAGAAGAGAGGGAGCTGTAGAGAAAGAGAGAGAGAGAGAGGAGAGGCTGCAGAGAAAGAGAGACAGAGACAGAGAGAGAGCTGCAGAGAAAGAGAGAGAGAGACAGAGAGAGAGCTGCAGAGAAAGAGAGAAGAGAGACAGAGAGAGAGCTGCAGAGAAAGAGAGAGAGAGAACAGAGAGAGAGCTGCAGAGAGAGAGCTGCAGAGGAGAGAGAGAGAGAGAGAGAGAGAGAGAACACACACACACAGAGCTGCAGAGAAAGAGAGAGCGACAGAGAGAGAGAGCTGCAGAGAGAGAGAGATGCAGAGAGAGAGAGAGACAGAGAGAGGAGACAGAGAGAGAGCTGCACAGAGAGAGAGAGATGCAGAGAGAGAGAGACAGAGAGAACTGCAGAGAGACAGAGACAGAGAGAGGGAGCTGCAGAGAAAGAGAGAGAGACAGAGAGAGAGCTGCAGAGAAAGAGAGAGAGAGACAGAGAGAGAGCTGCAGAGAGAGAGCTGCAGAGAAAGAGAGAGAGAGAGACACACACACACACAGAGCTGCAGAGAAAGAGAGAGCGACAGAGAGAGAGAGCTGCAAAGGGAGACAGAGAGAGACAGAGAGACAGAGAGAGACATATAGACCTGTAGAGAGAGAGAGAGACAGACAGAGAGGACCCCCATTCCCCCCCAAAAAGCCAAGAAGAAAACCCGCCACCCCAAAGCTGATACTATAATTAGGCTTGTATAAGGGCAGAGCAGCTCGCGTATAATACAAGATCTTCAGCTTACTGCCTGCCTGCCTGCCTGCCTGCCTGCCTGCCTGCCTGCCTGCCTGCCTGACTGCCTGCCTGACTGCCTGCCTGCCTGCCTGACTGCCTGACTGCTGTTATATTCGGTATCAGTTTTGTTGTGTAGGCAGCCTGGCTTGTCCTAGAATGAGGAAGATCAGCAGTCACCCTCCCTCCCCTCTCCCTTTCCCCTCTCCCTCCCCTGCCTCTACCCCTCTTACCTCCAGTCTACCCGCTTATGACACCCAACTGGCAAGGTTGGGCAGGGGTGGGGAGGGAGAAAGAGAGCGGGTAGAATGGTGCTAACGTACTTCCTTGTCAACACCACGAGTCAACAATGTCACAGGTACTGGGCTGCCAGACACATTGACTGACTCACAGACAGATAGCAACAGTGTCTGTCTGTCTGTCTGTCTGTCTATCTGACAGTCTGTCTATATGTCAGTCTGTCTGCTTGTTTGTCTCTCTGTCTGTCTGTCTTTCTCTCCACTTGTTTGCTTCTGATAAGTAATTTTTATTTTTTTGTCGCACATTTTCTCCTGGATTTGCTATTGCTTTCAGTGGAAAGGATTTTTTTTCAATCGCTGATACTCTCTCTCTCTCTCTCTCTCTCTCTCTCTCTCTCTCTCTCTCTCTGTGTCTCTCCCTCTCTCTCTCTCTCTCTCTCTCTCTCTCTCTCTCTTCTCTCTCTCTCTGTTATTTTAATGATTACATACAAATATTTGTTGTTGTTTTTAATAAAGGTATTGTCACTTATTTCTTTTATGGATTTCATACTAATGGTGATTAATTTGCCGCGTAGTTTATTTAGTTTCTATTTCATAATTGTGATTGTTGTTGATGAATACTGACCGATGCATAGTGTAAATTCTATAATGATTCTATAATGATTGTTGTTGGTGAATACTGACCATTGCATAGTGTAAATTATATAATATAGTTTGTTTATTTGTTGTTGTGGAGGCTTTTCTTTTATATTTCTTTGCTTTCTCCGAAACCACCCTAATCCACACTTTAGATACACTTCTACTTGCTTCTGATGCAGGGAAAATCTCCCTTCTCACTCTTCTTGAGTTATCTGCAGCCTTTGATACTATAGATCACTCCATTCTTCTTTCTCGTCCCCAAAATACGTTTGGTATTTATGGCACAACCCTTACCTGGTTTACTTCATACCTCACAGACCGATTCCAGAAAGTAATTGTCAGCAAAATTCAATCAAAACCTGTCAGACCGGAGTGTGGAGTCCCACAGGGATCAGTTCTGGGTCCTGATCTCTTTACTCTAGACACTGATCTCCTCTCAGAGATAATAAACCACCATAATACTGATTATAAAAGATAGATAGTAAAAGATACATAGTAGAAGAAAGATAGCAAAAGATAGTAAAAGAAAGTAAAATATATTAAATGATACATAGTAATCGATAGATGGTAAAAGATAGTTTAAAAAAATATAGTAAAAGATAGTAAAAGATAGATAGTAAAAAATAGTAAAAGATAGATAGTAAAAGATAGTAAAAGATAGATAGTAAAAGATAGTAAAAGATAGATAGTAGAAGATAGTAAAAGATAGATAATAAAAGATAGATAGTAAAAGATAGTAAAAGATAGATAGAAAAAGATAGTAAAAGATAGATAGTAAAAGATAGATAGTAAAGGATAGATAGTAAAAGATAGATAATAAAAGATAGTAAAAGATAGATAGTAAAAGATAGATGGTAAAAGAAAGTAAAAGATAGTAAAAGATAGTAAAAGATAGATAGTAAAAGATAGTAAAAGATAGATAGTAAAAGATAGATAGTAAAAGATAGATAGTAAAGGATAGATAGTAAAAGATAGATAATAAAAGATTGTAAAAGATAGATAGTAAAAGAAAGATAGTAAAAAATAGTAAAAGATATATAGTAAAAGATAGATAGTAAAAGATAGATAGTTAAAGATAGATAGTAAAAGATAGTAAAAGATAGATAGTAAAAGATAGTAAAAGATAGATAGTAAAAGATAGATAGTAAAAGATAGATAGTAAAAGATAGAAAAGATAGATAGAAAAGATAAGATAGTAAAAGATAGTAAAAGATAGATAGTAAAAGATAGAAGTTAGTAAGATAGATAGTAAAGATAGTAAAAAGATAGTAAAAGATGATAGTAAAAGATAGATAGTAAAAGATAGATAGTAAAAGAAGATAGTAAAAGTATAAAGAAGATAGTAAAAGATAGTAAGAAGTAAAGATAGTAAAGATAGTAAAAGATAGATAGTAAAAGATAGTTAAGAAAGAAAGATAGTAAAAGATAGATATAAATAGATAGTAAAAGATAGTAAAAGATAGTAAGATAGTAGTAAAAGATAGTAAAAGAAGATAGTAAAAGATAGATAGTAAAAGATAGATAGTAAAAGATAGTAAAAGATAGATAGTAAAAGATAGATAGTAAAACGATAGTAAAAGATAGTAAAAAGATAGTAAAAGATAGATAGTAAAAAATAGTAATAAAATAATAATAATAATAATAATAATAATAATAATAATAATAATAATAATGATAATACATGGAATTTATAGAGCGCTATATCTTGCAATTACAAATCAGAGCGCTTCCATTCAATCCGCTCCCACACAAACAACCAACAATGATTAACAATATTCTAACAAATTCAAATGAAAGAGAGTAAAAGGAAGAGAGTAAAAGAAAGATAGAAAGAAAGAAATGCCAAATGTGAAGTGAAAGAGCTATGGCTGTTGACACTGCTGTTCTGAAGGTAGGAAGAGCTAGTGTTGACACTGCTGTTCTAAGGTAGGAAGAGCTATGGCTGTTGACACTGCTGTTCTGAAGGTAGGAAGAGCTATGGCTGTTAACACTGCTGTTCTGAAGGTAGGAAGAGCTAGTGTTGACACTGCTGTTCTAAGGTAGGAAGAGCTATGGCTGTTGACACTGCTGTTCTGAAGGTAGGAAGAGCTATGGCTGTTAACACTGCTGTTCTGAAGGTAGGAAGAGCTATGGCTGTTGACACTGCTGTTCTGAAGGTAGGAAGAGCTATGGCTGTTGACACTGCTGTTCTGAGGTAGGAAGAGCTATGGCTGTTAACACTGCTGTTCTGAAGGTAGGAAGAGCTATGGCTGTTGACACTGCTGTTCTGAAGGTAGGAAGAGCTATGGCTGTTGACACTGCTGTTCTGAAGGTAGGAAGAGCTATGGCTGTTGACACTGCTGTTCTGAAGGTAGGAAGAGCTATGGCTGTTGACACTGCTGTTCTGAAGGTAGGAAGAGCTATGGCTGTTGACACTGCTGTTCTGAAGGTAGGAAGAGCTATGGCTGTTAACACTGCTGTTCTGAAGGTAGGAAGAGCTATGGCTGTTGACACTGCTGTTCTGAAGGTAGGAAGAGCTATGGCTGTTGACACTGCTGTTCTGAAGGTAGGAAGAGCTATGGCTGTTGACACTGCTGTTCTGAAGGTAGGAAGAGCTATGGCTGTTGACACTGCTGTTCTGAAGGTAGGAAGAGCTATGGCTGTTGACACTGCTGTTCTGAAGGTAGGAAGAGCTATGGCTGTTGACACTGCTGTTCTGAAGGTAGGAAGAGCTATGGCTGTTGACACTGCTGTTCTGAAGGTAGGAAGAGCTATGGGTGTTAACACTGCTGTTCTGAAGGTAGGAAGAGCTATGGCTGTTAACACTGCTGTTCTGAAGGTAGGAAGAGCTATGGCTGTTGACACTGCTGTTCTGAAGGTAGGAAGAGCTATGGCTGTTAACACTGCTGTTCTGAAGGTAGGAAGAGCTAGTGTTGACACTGCTGTTCTGAAGGTAGGAAGAGCTATGGCTGTTGACACTGCTGTTCTAAGGTAGGAAGAGCTATGGCTGTTAACACTGCTGTTCTGAAGGCAGGAAGGTAAGCTAAGCTGAAGGCACTTCGATTGCTGTTGACAAGGCTGATACTGCTGTTGACAATGCTGATAATGCTGTTGACAAGGCTGATAATGCTGTTGACAAGGCTGATACTGCTGTTGACAAGGCTGATAATGCTGTTGACAAGGCTGATACTGCTGTTGACAAGGCTGATAATGCTGTTGACAAGGCTGATACTGCTGTTGACAATGCTGATAATGCTGTTGACAAGGCTGATAATGCCGTTGACAAGGCTGATAATGCCGTTGACAAGGCTGATAATGCTGTTGACAAGGCTGATAATGCGTTGACAAGGCTGATAATGCCGTTGACAAGGCTGATAATGCTGTTGACAAGGCTGATAATGCCGTTGACAAGGCTGATAATGCTGTTGACAAGGCTGATAATGCTGTTGACAAGGTTGATCTGAATACATTGTCAAAGCCTTGCACAGGAGAGACACTAACTGTTGATCATCCCCATGTCAGTATGAGTAACCTCAGATCAACTGAAATGAAGTAACAAACTCAACAGACTGTCTGATATGAAAGAGAGACAGACAGACAGAGAAAGAGAGACAGACAGACAGACAGAGAAAGAGAGACAGACAGACAGAGAAAGAGAGACAGACAGACAGAGAAGAAGAGAGACAGACAGACAGAGAAAGAGAGACATGACAGACAGAGAAAGAGAGACAGACAGACAGAGAAAGAGAGAGACAGACAGAAAAGAGAGAAGACAGAGAAGAGAACAGACAGACAGAAAGCAGACCAGACAGACAGACAGAGAGAGAAAGAGAGTCAGACGGACAGTCAGACAGTCATGCAGACAGAGAAAGACAGAGACAGACAGAGAGACAGAAACTGAAAATGGGAGAGAAACAAAGGGAGAGGATATAAGAAAAACAGACTGACAGATAGACAGACAGGTCGACAGACATGCAGACAGACAGACAGACAGACGGACAGGCAGACAGGCAGATAGACAGACGCAGAAAATATTAAACAAATACCATAGAAAAAGAATATGTAACAAGGAAGGACGATACAGGGGTCGACACAGGAAGAAAAATAGATTGCCGTCTTCTTTTCAATCTCCACCTCCCTCCACTCACCCCGCCCCCCCCCCCCCCCCACCTCCCCCCCCCTCGTCCCAACCTTCAGTTCCACACCCACCTCCTCCCTCTTCTTCCTGGTTCTTTCAGTCCTTGTCACGTAGGGAAAAACAGTCGAGGCGTAGGGGAGGGGGGAGGTAGGGGTCGGGGAGGGAAAGGGAGTATCAAGAAATGACATAGCTGGCTCCCAAGCAAAGAGCAGACCTTCTTAGGCATTGGAGCGCTGTGTGAGTGTGTGTGCATGAGTGTGTGTGTGTGTGTGTGTGTGTGCGTGCGCGCGCGTTTGTGTGTGAGTGTGTGTGCGTGAGAGTGTGTGTGGTTGTGTTCTATTAAGCGCTATTGCGCAGTTTCTCTGAGCTCAGAATGAATCCCCAGAGCAGTGGCGGGCGCTGTGTGGGGACTGGTTCAGTGTGGGCAGGTTGCCCAGTCGCTGCTCTCAGCTTCACGCAACAGGGTTTCCCCACCGGGTCAAGCTACCCATTGCAACTTCCTGGCCTAGCACAGCACCCTGCACTCTCTCCTGTCAAGAATTTAAATGCTCTGAAGTCGGCGTATGGCTACCTATGTGGAGGTGTGCCTTATAAACAGTGCTACAGGCAAACTTCACAGCCAAAGCCAGTGTGTGCTCTCACCGCCACCCTTGCTGCCACCAACAAGACGGTGCCCCCTTATGGCGGAGTGACAGCCACCTCCCCCTCCCTCCCTCTGCCTGCCGCGTGCTTCAGCAAGGCAACTCTGGACACAGAAGAGGAGGAGGAGGAGGAAGAAGAGGAGGAGGAGGAGGAGGAAGAAGAAGAGGAGGAGAAAGAAGAAGAAGAAGAAGAAAAAGAAGAAGAAGAAGAAGAAGAAGAAGAAGAAGAAGAAGAAGAAGACCTCACCACCACCAACAACAGCAGCAGCAGCAGCAGCAGCAAACAACAACAACAACAACAACAACAACAACAGGAGATCTTTCAGAGGCAACAGTAAAGGAGGTTCCTAGCCACAAGCTATAGAGTAGCATCTTGCACCACGTTAAAATCGTACAAGCTATAGAGTAACATCTTGCACCACGTTAAAAACGTATCTATTCATCTAAGGTGCACGTGCTGCCCAGCACCAGCCCGGGGCTAGAGAGGATGACACTGACCTGCCTAGCATGCTCTCTGCCCTCCCGCAGAGGATGGGCTCCGCTTGGTTCTATTTGTAAGTGATAACCTGGTGGAACAAGTCAGAATAGTGCGCTACGATTTCTTCAAGGGTTACAGCAAATATGTGCACGTGTGTGTGTAATGAAGAAAAAGAAAAAGGGTGGCGCTGCTCTTGTGGCGAGGCGCCCTCCCTGGGGAGAGCAGCCCGAATTTCACGCAGAGAAATCTCGTGACTTAAAGTGGTATAAAATAAAATAAAAACTGAGCGCTTTGATTTGTTGCTTTACAAGATTCAGCGCTATATAAATTCCATACATTATTATTATTATTATTATTATTATTATTATTATTATTATTATTATTATTATGTATGTATTATTATTATATTATTAATGTATGTATGTATTAGTATGTATGTATGTATGTATGTATGTATGTATGTATGTATGTATGTATATGTATGTATGTATGTGTGTGTGTATGTATGTATGTATGTATGTGTGTATGTATGTTTGTATGAACGCGAACGTATCTATCTATCTATTTGTCTGTCTATAATTATGTCTATCTATATTTCTCTATCTATCTGTCTGTATGTATATCTGTCTGTCTATCTGTCTATTCATCTATCCATCTATCTGACTATTCATGTCTGTCTGTCTGTCTGTCTACCTGTGTGCCTGTTTATCTGTCTATCTATCTATCTGTCTATCTATCTATCAATCTATCTATATATCTATCTACCTATCTATCTACCTATCTATCTATCTCTCTTTCTCTCTATCTATCTATCTATCTGTCTGTCTGTCTATCTGTCTATCTACCTATCTGCCTATCTTCCTATCTATCTGCCTATCTCTCTATCTCTGTCTACCTATCTAATTATATTCCTCCATACTCCAGCTTCAGAGAGTCTGTTGTCCCTTCCTGGCGACCAGAGTGCATGGTGTGATGCATGCTCAGACGTGTCATGGCCGGCTTTCACCTCTCCCTCTCCCTCTCTCTCCCATTCCCCAGTCAAAGAACAGGAAGCTAGAGTCAGTCACGTTTTCATTCAGGAAGAAGGTAAAGAGAACAGAAAGAAAGAAAGAACGAAAAAAAGAAAGAAAGACAGACAGACAGAAAGGAAGGAAAACGGACAGAAAGAAAGAAGGTGGTGTGTCACAGGCGGCTATGCCTGAATGACCCCTTCCTTGTGCAACACTTGACATTAATTTTTAAAAGTCTGCATTTTCTAGAAAGCTTGTCGTCCTGGGCTGATGTTGGCTGCTTCAGAAAACAGGACATGGCTGACAGCCAGGCTGTCCTCTTTTGTCTCCTTGGCTACAGGTATGACGTCATCTTATGGCGTAACCGACGTTTTTTGTTTGGCTTTTGTTTGTTGTGTGTGTGTGTGGGGGGGGGGGGGGGTGGGTTATTGGCTTGGTGGCGGGGGTGGGGGGGGGTATTGCTGCCATATCATCCGTAACATTCCTGTCCTGCTGTTCCCACGCCGCTCTCCGCCACAGCCATGTCCAGATTCGTTATGTCGTGTCCTCACAGTCAGAAGTCCACATCATCATCATCATCATCATCGTCGTCGTCGTCGTCATCGTCGTCAGCACCATCATCACCATCATCATC
>CM054164.1:8614416-8619416 GCA_028751875.1 Rapana venosa
ACCTGTTTGTTTGAGGTATGCAGGGGAACATTCATGAAGCTTTCTATTTCAAATGTATGTACGGTCTCAATCCCTTTGCAATCTTTAACTGATCCCCACACTTCAGCTGCAGACGTCAGGATGGGTTCAATTTGTGTGTCCAATGATTTTCAAAATAACTTAGGATCTGTTGACGAACCTTTTCAGTGATTTCAGTATTTCCATGACCCCTTTCCTTCCCTTTCTGCAAACCTCAGACAAAGCAGTACTAAGACTTAATTTTGTTGTGAAACACATACCCAAGTATTTATATGAGTTAGTTACTTCTACTTCCTCAGTCCCATAATACCACTGTTCCCTTGAAGCTAGGTGCCCTCCCATTCTGAAAACTATATAAATTCCATACATTATTATTATTATTATTATTATTAAAACCATCACATTCGTTTTTTCAAGGTTAACTGTCAAATACAACTGATCAGCTTTTCCTTTTAAGCTATTAAGTTGATTTTGGAGTCCAACAACTGTATCAGACAATAAGATGACATCATATGCAAAGAGCAGTAGAAGTAGCTCATTTGTACCATGGAGTAACTGAATACCATGTTTTCCAGTTTTACACAGATTAGTAACCAGTTCATTAATAAATAAGGAAACCAGTGGAGGTCTCAGCACACTTCCTTGTTTTACACCTCTGGAACAGTCAAAATACTCAGAATAACAGCATTTGTCACGAGACAGAGACAGAGACACAGAGAGAGTATGTGTGTGTTTGTGCAAGAGAGATGAGAGACAGAGACAAACAGAGAGAGAGAGAGAGAGATGAGAGAGAGAGAGAGAGAGAGAGTGTGTGTGTGTGTGTGTGTGTGTGTGGTGTGTGTGTGTGTGTGTGTGTGTGTGTGTGTGTGTGTGTGTGTGTGTGTGTGTGTGTGTGTGTGTGTGTGTGTGTGTGTGTGTGTGTGTGTGTGTGTGTGTGTGAGAGTGCAATCGCGCATGCGCCCATGATTGCGTGTTTATGCATGTGTCCATAATCATGTGGATGAAATAAAAGGATAATACTACTATGTGGCTATGATGTGGGGGAAAGATTGCGGCCTGGCCTGAGAGGCTGAGGAACTGACGTTGGGTCACGTGGCTTGCTGACTGTGTTCAGCGGGGCTTCGTGTACCCAGCATCACTTTCTCCCTCTTTGGAGATATTACAGATTTCGTCTTCGTAGCTGTAACAAATGAATGTTTTTCTAAAGGGGATAAAGAAGGAAAACTTAACAACAGGCATAATGACAACTGTAACAACATGACTGAAAACTTGAAAAGGAGGTGGGGGCGGGGAGGGAAAAAAGACTCCAATAGAAAAGCGATATTCCCCTGTGAGGATGCCGGGGGCCTGTCAGTATAAATAGCATCTCCAACTTTTGGAAATTCTGTGCTGGGAATTCGCTCTTTTCTATCCCTGCGTTTGTTTCTGCTTTGTTCCTTCTTCTCTATTTTCTGCCTTCTTGGTCCATTCTCTTGACTTTTACCAGAAAGACTTAATTAATAAAATTCTATCCCACCGCCGAAGTCGGCTGCGCTGGGCCTGACTTGTCAGACGCTTAACGGCAACGCAACGCATTTTTGGTCATGCCTGTGTTTCACAAAAGTACGAAAACCTATCACAAAATAGTAAACTAATCTCTTTTTTCAGGAATTTTTCCATCACATCTCGAAACTTTAGTAGTTACACCTCTACTCAAAAAGCACAACCTCAACCCTAAAATTCTGAATAATTACAAACCTGTTTCTAACATACCTTTTATCTCTAAAGTCCTTGAAAAACATTTCTGAAACAACTCAACAGCCATCTTCATTCCAATAGTCTTCCCCCTTTCCAGTCTTCCTATCCCACCAACCACAGCACTGAGACCACCCTCGTCCACACCGTAAACACGCTTCTACATGCTTCTGACTCAGTAAAATCTCCCTTCTCAATCCTCTCGACTTTCCTGCAGCCTTCGACACTATAGACCACTCAATTCTTCTCTCCCATCTCAAAAACACGTTTGGTATTACAGGCATAGCCCTCACCTGGTTTACTTCATACCTTACAGGCCGATTCTACACAGTTACAATAAACAAGATTCAATCAGCACCTGACAAAATGTAATGTGGAGTCCCACAGGGATCAGCTCTCAGCCCTGTCCTCTTCACTCTCGACACTGTTCCACTTTCACATATAATAAACCATCATCAGATCAACCATCATTTCTATGCCATTGACTCTCAGATTCTTAGCAGTGAAATACCTGAAATCCTCCTTTCTCGACAAATATGTCCTTCTGCCTTCAAAATATCCAAAATTGGATGATACAGAACAAGTTACAGCTAAATCCAGACAAAACCGAAACCATGCTTGTAGGGACCAAACACAAACTCTCTCCCATCACATCAGCTTCAACAGAATTCGGCAATAAGTCAATTCTTATATCCATTGCTGTGAAGTATCTTGAGGTTGTTATCAACAACACACTCTCCATGCAAAAATTCGTCACCCAGACCTGCCAAGCATGCTACTATCATTTATGGCGTATTAGTGCAGTTCGAAAGTACCTGTCCACTGATGCAACATCCAAACTAGTCACGTCTCTAATTCTCTCTCACGTCTGGACTATTGCAATTCTCTTTTGGCTGGTCTACCAGCATCATCAATCCACTCCCTTCAACATATACAAAACTCTGCAGCTCGACTTATTCTAAGAAAGAGAACATCTGAGCACATAACTCCTCTCTTGCAATCTCCCCACTGGCTGCCTGTGTCACAGAGAGTAAACTGTAAGATCAATACCCTCTGTTACAAATGTCTCCACAAAACAGCACCCTCCTACCTCTGTGAATGTCTTCACTTGTACACTCCTCGTTCCCTCCGCTCTGCTGCAGATACCTTGTGCTTACGAATACGGAGACTCAACCAATCCACTGTTGGCCGTCGCTCTTTTTCTGTTTCTGGTCCGGTGATCTGGAATGACCTCCCTCTCTCCCTTCGCCAAAAGCCTCCTTATGACACTTTAAATCCAGCCTCAAGACATATTTATTCCAGACCTAAGATTTTCCCCCTCTTGTTTTATCTCAAATCCGTTCCTGCCTAAAACAGCCCAAATCCCATCACCCTGCCAAAATGTATAATCTTTGTGTGTGTGTGTGTGTGTGTGTGTGTGTGTGTGTGTGTGTGTTGTGTGTGTGTGTGTGTGTGTGTGTGTGTGTGTGTGTGTGTGTGTGTAGATTTGAATTTGTTAACTCTGTTAATTATTGTTATTGGTTGCATATAGGGTGTGTTGAATGCAAGCGCTTTGGTTTCTTTTTGCAAGATATAGCGCTATATAAATTCCATTTATGGTTATTAGTATTAACAGGATTATTTTAGCAATGGGGGACGCTGTAGCCGAGTGGATAAAACCGTTTGACTTAGATCCCCTTGGTTCATGAAGTCGTGGTTGGAATCGCGGGAGCGTCCGGCCATTGAAGTGTGGGAATTTTTACGATCTTCCAAGTCAATTTCAAGTGCAGACCTGCCAGTGCATTAATTCCCTTCCTGTATATACACACATGCCAAAGATCAAATATGCACGTTAAAGATCCCGTAATTCAGGTCAGCGTTCGATGGTTTAAGGACACACGAACATACCCAGCATGCATTCCCAAGTCAGAGTGTGGCTGCTTTCATGGTGGGCAGCAATGGTCGCATACGCAAAACATCTCCAGTAATGAAACTCGGAGCTCTAGCCGAGGAACGAATTGCTGGAGTTTTTTTTTATAGTAGCACTTATTGGTAGTTTTGTTTTACATTGCATGTTTTGCATAACATAGTCGTACATTTGCCAGCACTCCTCTGTCCTTTTTATGTAGTCTTTGTTTTACTGTGTATTCACTTTCACCTAGAAACATTATCTTCTACATTTGGGGGAGAGTATAATGTCACTGGTTGTTGAGACTCATGTGTGGTGTCCAGTTACGTGTAAGATGGCGTCAAGGTGCACATAAGTTTGCTTTTTAAGATGGTTCAAATATATTTTTGTCAATGAAAATTGGACATTGGATATTTGGGCTGTCTAATAGCTTTCCAAACAAAACATGATTAACTAAGGGGAGATCATTTCTGTAAGGTACAAGTAGATTTCAGAAGGAAAAAAATAATGCCATTGTAATGGAGGCTTCTAAGGAAAGCTGTAAAAGCATAAACTATGACAAGAAAGCCATTTGCAATACACAAGAATGTAAGTTTTATTTCCCAAATTAATATATTTTGTTAATTTTTTTTTATCAAATAGAAGTTGTATTTGCAGTAACAAAAATGTAACTTTTTCCCCAAATTAATGTATTTCGTTTATTTATTTTTAAAATCAAATACACGTTGTAGTTGTAATACACAAGAATGTAAGTTTTTCCCCCAAATTTATGTATTTCTTTATTTTTTTATGAAATAGAAGTTGTATTTGTATGCACAAGAATGTAAGTTTTTTCCCCAAATTTATGTATTTCTTGAGGTTCAACAACTTCTGTTAGATAAAAAAATAATGAACAAAAACATTAATTTTAACTTTACATTTTGCATATGAACCTTTTTGGCAATGAAATGTAGTATAGAGAAGACAGAAAAGATTGTATGGGGAAATGGTTTCTTGGAACAGTGATGGTAAACAAAGGTAGACACAACCTACACTTACATTTCCGTCGTGTCAAGTCTGTAAAGTCTGTATTTTTTAAAAACTGTTCAGCTGGTTTCGGTATGCTTGAAAAACTCTTGTTCTTATAGCTTACAGCTCTACTGCCTTCAAGACTGAAGCTTGTTCCTGTCCTGAAAACCCTCAATCTCTGCAGAACTGCATTTCCCTTCCTGCTGGTTGCAGTTCCGCAAAGCAAAGAGGCCACGTAAAGGTTGTTCAGGACCACACAGAAACGAGACAACATCGTCTGACCTGCCACACGGAATGTCACTTTGCTGTTAGTTTCCATATTTGTCCGTCGTGGTCGACGATGACCTCCAGG
>CM054164.1:8624416-8629416 GCA_028751875.1 Rapana venosa
GCCAACAGAGGTTTGTTTGAACCTGGATATTGGACAACACGAAGTATCTGCAGCAGAGCGAGGGACAGGGGATGGAGAATGCCGGGCAAGACAGGGCCGCTTGGTGGAGACCTTCCCTTGTAACAGAGGTCCCTCATACTTCACTCTTTAGGAGACAGGCAGCCAGTGCAGAGACGCAAGAGAGGGGTGACGTGTTCAAATCTGGCTTCCTTTCTCTCCTAGAGCCGGTCAGGCTGTGTGCAGAGTGGGCTGTGGCCTGACGAGGGAGGTGGCTGTGGCCTGACGAGGGAGGTGGCTGTGGCCTGACGAGGGAGGTGGCTGTGGCCTGACGAGGGAGGTGGCTGTGGCCTGACGAGGGAGGTGGCTGTGGCCTGACGAGGGAGGTGGCTGTGGCCTGAAGAGGGAGGTGGCTGTGGCCTGAAGAGGGAGGTGGTGTGGCCTGACGAGAGGGTGGCTGGCTGTGGCTGACGAGGGAGGTCCGGTCTGTGGCTGACAGGGATGTGGCTGTCAGGCCTTGAGGGAGACCTGGTGGCTGTAAGGCCTTACAGAGGAGGTGCATGATGGCGCAGACGAGGGAGTGTTGTGTCCCTCGAGAGGTGAGGTGGCTGTGGCCTGAGAGGGAGGTGCTGTGGCCTGACGAGGGGTGGCTGTGGCCTGAGAGGGAGGTGGTGTGGCCTGACGAGGGAGGTGGCTGTGCCTGCTGTTGCTGTGCCTGAAGAGGTGGCTGTGCACGGTGGCTGTGCTGACGGGAGGTGCTGTGGCCTGCAGGGAGGTGCTGTGCCTGAAGAGTGGCTGTGGCTACGAGCGAGTGGCTGTGTGCCTGACAGGGTGAGCTGGCAAACTGAGAGGGAATGGCTGTGCTGAGGGGAGTGCTGTCCTCAGTGGTGGGACTGAAGTAGCGTGGCAGGTGTCCTAGTCAGGTGAGTGGCGTGGTGTGTAGGGGGGTTGTGGGTGGAGGGTGTGTGGTGGAGGGTGTGTGTGGTGTGTGTGTGTGAATGTGGTGTGTGGTGTCTAGTGTAGTGTGGGTGTGGTGTAGGGTGTGTGTGTGGTGGGTGTGTGGTGGAGGGTAGTGGGTGTGGTGTGTGTAGTGTGCGTGTCTGTGCGTGTGTTGTGGTGGTGTGTGTTGTTGGTAGGTTAGGGGTGATGGATGTGTTTTATGTTAGTAATGTGTGGTGGGCTGATATGTAGCGTAGGGTTGGGTAGGTTAGGGGTGATATGTGGGTAGGTTGGGGTGATATGTAGGGTAGGTGTTGGGGTGATATGTAGGGTAGGGTTAGGGTAGGGTTAGGGTGGATTTAGGGTTTGGTATGGGTAGGTTAGGGGTGATATGTAGGGTAGGGTTAGGGTAGGTGTATGTAGGGTAGGTTAGGGTAGGG
Source organism: Rapana venosa (assembly GCA_028751875.1). Taxonomy (NCBI): domain Eukaryota; kingdom Metazoa; phylum Mollusca; class Gastropoda; order Neogastropoda; family Muricidae; genus Rapana; species Rapana venosa. The sequence continues at coordinate 8,625,793 of CM054164.1, forward strand.
TTAGGGTGATATGTAGGGTAAGGTTTAGGGGTGATATAGTAGGGTAGGGTAGGGTTAGGGGTGATATGTAGGGTAGGTTAGGGTAGGGTTAGGGGTGATATGTAGGGTAGGGTTAGGGTGATATGTAGGTAGGTTAGGGTAGGGTTAGGGTGAGGTTAGGGTGATAGGTTAGGGTTAGGTTAGGGTAGGGTTAGGGGTGATATGTAGGGTTAGGGGTTTAGGGTAGGGTTAGGGTGATATGTAGGGTAGGGTTAGGGTAGGGTTAGGGGTGTGATAGGTGGGTTAGGGTAGGGTTTAGGGTGATATGTAGGGTAGGGTTAGGGTGTAGGTATAGTAGGTAGGGTTAGGGTAGGGTAGGGTGATATGTAGGGTAGGGTTAGGGTAGGTTAGGGGATATGTAGTGTAGGGTATGTAGGGTAGGGTTAGGGGTGATATGTAGGGTAGGTAGGGGTGTATGTAGGGTAGTATAGGGTTAGGGTAGGGTTAGGGTAGGGCTAGGGGTGATATGTAGGGTAGGGTTAGGGTAGGGTTAGGGTAGGGTTAGAGGTGATATGTAGGGTAGGGTAAGGTAGGGTTAGGGTAGGGTTAGGGGTGATGTGCAGGGTAGGGTAAGGTAAGGGTTATGGGTGATGTGTAGGGTTATGGGTGATGTGTAGGGTAGGGTTAGGGGAATGTATAGCGTAGGGTAGGGTGGATGTGTAGGGTAGGGTTAGGGTAGTGTTAAGGGTGATATGTAGGGTAGGGTTAAGGGTGATATGTAGGGTAGGGTTAGGGTAGTGTTAAGGGTGATATGTAGGGTAGTGTTAAGGGTGATATGTAGGGTAGTGTTAAGGGTGATATGTAGGGTAGTGTTAAGGGTGATATGTAGGGTAGTGTTAAGGGTGATATGTAGGGTAGGGTTAGGGGAATGTGTAGGGTAGTGTTAAGGGTGATATGTAGGGTAGGGTTAGGGGAGGATGTGGTAGTGTAGGGTTAGGGTAGTGTTAAGGGTGATATGTAGGGTAGGGTTAGGGAGGATGTGTAGTGTAGGGTTAGGGTAGTGTTAAGGGTGATATGTAGGGTAGGGTAAGGGTGATATGTAGGGTAGGGTAAGGGGGGATGTGTAAGGTAGGGTTAGGGGGGATGTGGAGCAAGTCATTCTCTTCGTCTCTTCCTGAATGCCTTGTTTTTTCCAGCGGCTGGACACAGACCAGAGGGAGCGATTGAGAGAGAGAGAGAGACAAAGAGAGAAAGAGACAGAGAGACAGAGACAGAGGCACAGAGACAGAGAGACATAATGTGAATGCGAATGCGAAATATCTATTCAGATTAGGCCTAGCGCCCAACTGAAGGGGTAGTCATGAAACATACCACATGTGAATCGTTGCATTACCAATTGGAGAATATAAACATCAAAGCATAATATAATAATAATAATCATAATAATAATAATAATAATAATCATATATGGAATTTATGTAGCGCTGAATCTTGTAAAAACTAACAAATCAAAGCGTAAAAAAACTATGATACAGCATCATCCAGACGTTTTAAGGCTTTATAAATGTATAATGCCAAGTTATTCAGCATATTTTCATTTTTACGATGCCAAAAGTACATTAAACCGAAAACGACAAGGATATTTCTAATAATTTGGTTGGATAAATTTCATCCTAAGATCATAAAGAACAGGACAACATAACACAAAGTGAATTATTTCATTTTCTACACAGTTGTGGCATAGATGGCATATCGTTTTATCCGTTAACCTCCTGTCGTATCTAGAATGATGACATGCAATAGCTGATACACCAAATCTAAATTTTGTCAATGCACTTTTAAAATATCTCTTCATTTCAATTTCAGTATATGGTTCAACACAATTTGTAACTTTAAACATGCTATATTCCATAAATCTTAACCCTACATATAACCCCTAACCCTACCTTAACCCTACCCTACATATCACCCCTAACCCTACCCTAACCCTACCCTACCCTAACCCTAACCTACATATCACCCCTAACCCTACCCTAACTCTACCCTACCCTACCCTAACCCTAACCTACATATCACCCCTAACCCTACCCTAACCTTACCTTAACCCTACCCTACATATCACCCCTAACCCTACCCTAACTCTACCCTACCCTACCCTAACCCTAACCTACATATTCACCCCTAACCATACACTAACCATATCCCTACTATCACCCCTAGACCTACTCTAACCCTACCCTACATATCACCCTAGCCCTACCCTAACCAAACCATACATATCACCCCTAGCCCTACCCTAACCCTACCCTACATACCACCCTTAACCCTTCCCTAACCCTACCCTACATATTAACCCTAGCCCTACCCTAACCCTACCCTACATATCACCCTTAACCCTACCCTAACCGTACCCTAACCCTACCATACATATCACCCCTAGGCCTACCTTAACCCTACCCTACTTATCACCCCTAACCCTACACTACACATCACCCGCCTAACCCTACCCTACATATCACCCTAACCCTACTCTACACATCACCCCTAACTCATCACCACTAAACCTACCCTAACCCTACCATAACCCTACCTTAACCCAACCCTACACATCCCCCCTAACCCTACCTACATATCAACCCCTAAACCTACACTAACCCTACCTTAACCCTACCCTACATATCAGACCTAACCCTAAACTAACCCTACCCTACACTTTCCACCTAATCCTACCCTAACCCTACTCTAAACCCTACCCTAACCCTACCCTAACCCTACCTTAAACCCTATCCTACATATCACCCCTAACCCTACCCTAATCCTAACATAACCCTACCCTAACCCTACCTTAACCCTACCCTACATTCACCCCTAACCCTACCCTAACCTAACCCTACATATCACCCCTAACCCTACACTACATATCACCCCTAAACCCTACCCTAACCCTACCCTAGATATCACCCCTAACCCTACCCTAAACCCTACGTAACCCTACCCTAACGCTTCACTACATATCACCCCTAAACCTCCCTTACCTTACACTACATTATCACCCCTAACCCTTCCCTTACCCTACACTACATATCACCCCTAAGCCTACCCTCACCCTACCCTAACCCTACCCTACATATCACCCTAACCCTTCCTTACCCTACCCTACATATCACCCCTAAGCCTACCCTCACCCTACCCTAACCCTACCTACATATCACCCCTAACCTACCCTAACCCTACCCTAACGCTACCCTACATATCACCCCTAGCCCACCTAAACCCTACCCCTAGCCCTACCCTACATATCACCCCTAGCCCTACTCTAACCCTACCTTAACTCTACCCTAACCCTACACTAACCCTACCCTAACCCTACCCTACATATCATCACTAAGACTACCCAACCCTACTCTAACCCTACCCTAATCCTACCCTACATATCACCCCTAGCCGTACCCTAACCCTACCCTAAACCCTACCTACAAATCACCCCAAGCCCTACCCAAACCCTACCCTAACCCTACCCTAACCCTACCCTAACCCTACCTAACCCTACCCTAACCCTTACCCTAACCCTACCCTAACCCTACCCTACATATCACCCCTTACCCTACCCTACACATCCCCCTAACCCTACCCTACATATCAGCC
>CM054164.1:8634416-8666666 GCA_028751875.1 Rapana venosa
CATGGCAACAGTGCATAACATGAAGTACTTTATAGATGTTGATGCTCTACCATTGATGCCCTCTATCTATGGTACAACTTGTAACGGGAGCTTGTCAACAACAGGTCATCAGCATCAACCCCACCTTTGCAGTGGAATCTCATTTCTAGTGAAGAAAAGCTACTTACAAGGAATCCTTGACTGCCTCCTTTAGACTCAAATCAGGAAGTCTAACCAACTTGAACATAGTCTTCTGAGGAGGGAGGGGGAAGGGGGATGCCATTCAAATGGTACAGTGTGCAAAGTGTGTACTACAACGAGAGAGAGAGAGAGAGAGAGAGAGACAGAGAGAGAGAGAGAGATGGAGAGAGAGAGAGAGAGATGGAGAGAGAGACAGACAGACAGAGAGAGAAAGAGAGAGAGAGAGGGAGAGAGAGGGAGAGAGAGAGAGAGAGGGAGAGAGAGAGAGGGGGAGAGAGAGAGAGGGGGGAGAGAGAGAGAGGGAAAGAGAGAAAGAGAGTGAGAAAGAGAGAGAGAGAAAGAGGGAGAGAGAAGAGAGAGAGAGAGAGAGAGAAAAGGGGAGAGAGAAAGAGAGGGAGAGAGAGAGAGAGACAGAGAGAGAGAGAGGGAGAGAGAGAGAGACAGAGAAACAAAGACAGAGGTCCCAATTCTACCCACTCTTTGCACATCAAACAGCACTGACCCCAACTTTTTTCTCAAGCAAAACTTTGGCCAGCCCCTTGCCGTCCTAAGCATGCTTTAAAGTCATTTATGACGATCTAACAACTGCTACCTGTGTGTTTAAAGTCATTTGTGACCACCTAACAACTGTTACCTGTGTGATGTAAAGTCATTTGTGACCATCTAACAACTGCTACCTGTGTGTTGTAAAGTCATTTGTGACCACCTAACAACTGCGACCTGTGTGTTGTAAATTCATTTGTGACCATCTAACAACTGCTACCTGTGTGTTGTAAAGTCATTTGTGACATCTAACAACTGCTACCTGTGTGTTGTAAAGTCATTTGTGACCACCTAACAACTGCGACCTGTGTGTTGTAAATTCATTTGTGACCATCTAACAACTGCTACCTGTGTGTTGTAAAGTCATTTGTGACGATCTAACAACTGCTACCTGTGTGTTGTAAAGTCATTTGTGACGATCTAACAACTTCTACCTGTGTGTTGTAAAGTCATTTGTGACCACCTAACAACTGCTACCTGTGTGTTGTAACTAAAGTCATTTGTGACCACCTAACAACTGCTACCTGTGTGTTGTAACTAAAGTCATTTGTGACCATCTAACAACTGCTACCTGTGTGTTGTAACTAAAGTCATTTGTAACCACCTAACAACTGTTACCTGTGCGATGTAAAGTCATTTGTGACCACCTAACAACTGTTACCTGTGTGTTGTAAAGTCATTTGTGACCACCTAACAACTGTTACCTGTGTGTTGTAAAGTCATTTGTGACCACCTAACAACTGTTACCTGTGTGTTGTAAAGTCATTTGTGACCACCTAACAACTATTACCTAACAACTATTACCTGTGTGTTGTAAAGTCATTTGTGACCACCTAACAACTGTTACCTGTGTGTTGTAAAGTCATTTGTGACCACCTAACAACTGCTGATCAATGGAAAGCGCGTTCGTTGGTAACCCGGGCCTCGACCGATCCGGTATGATATTGGCTTTGCATTTGTCTTTCATGTTTTTTATGTGGGCTTAGGATATTCCTTGGTGGCGCCAATCTCCTCTCCAAGTCTCCATATGTTTTGGGTTTTTTTTTTATTGGGGTTTCCTCCGCCACATGCGACATTGTCACTTCTACCCTTCCACTGCTACCTGTGTGTTGTAAAGTCATTTGTGACTACCTAACAGCTGCTACCTGTGTGTTGTAAAGTCATTTGTGACCACCTACAGCTGCTATCTTTGTGATGTAACTAAAGTCATTTGTGACCACCTAACAACTGTTACCTGTGTGTTGTAAAGTCATTTGTGACCATCTAACAACTGCTACCTGTGTGTTGTAAAGTCATTTGTGACCATCATTTGTAAAGTCATTTGTGACCATCTAACAACTGCTACCTGTGTGTTGTAAAGTCCACACAAAGCAAGAAAAGGGAAAACTGATTTTATGAACTGAACAAATTATTTCGCGCGCGATCCGAAAGAGTCAGATCCCCAAAAAGCTAGCAAACACCTGGTTAAAAATGTCAAACAAGTTTTGGTTTCTTTTCCCGATACAATAGTTGTGATAAGCAAAGTTGCCCCTGTGAAAAATCCCAGCCTTCAGATGAAAAAACTTTCAATGCAATGACATGTTCAGAATTATATAACCAAAGCAATGTGTCATTGTTCACATGAAAATATGTACAAACCACCTTCATTATAAAGATTCATTCACATCCTAACGTTCATGTTAAAATATTATGCAAGAAACAGGCAGGCACGTTTCATGCCTTGTTTTGGGAAAACACGAAGAGGAAACCAAAACTAGGTTTAAATCGAAATAAAACCATTTACCAGCCACCACCCTACGCCTTTGAAGACCGCCAGCAACAGCCAGCCTACAGCCAGCAACAGCCAGCCTACAGCCAGCAACAGCCAGCCTACAGCCAGGGACAGCCAGCCTACAGCCAGCAACAGCCAGCCTACAGCCAGGGACAGCCAGCCTACAGCCAGGGACAGTACCTCTACCAGCAGGACAGCCGCAGGTGGAGGCAACGTATCCGGCAGAATAATGCCCGTATGTTGAAAAATCACTTGGAATGGTGACATTTTGTATGTCAATGCTTTGCACCAGCTGCAGTACAGATAATAGACACTGTAATCTCGCTCACAGCAGCTGTTTCGGCTGATTTGGAACTGTTTTTGTTGCTCTGCTTTAGTTACTTATTTATCTATTTTTATTTATCTGTTCTCCTCATTGTGTTGTGATCATGGTGGATCGGTGGTCTAGAGGTAACGCGCCTGTCTAGAAAGCGAAAAGTCCGGGTCTGAAGTGTGCGGCGGTTCGTACCCCGTTTGGACCGGAAATTTTTCCCCCATCCATTAGACCATGAGTGGTGATCTGGGCGCTAGTCTTTCGGATGAGACGATAAACCGAGGTCCCGTGTGTTACACGTAATTATTTAGCGCACGTAAAAAAACTCCACAGCAACAAGAGAGTTGTCCCTGGCAAAATTCTTAGAAAAAAACCACTCTGATAGGGAAACAAATACAGCTGCAGAAGAAAAAAAAAGGGTGAAAAGGTGGCGCAGCGCTAAGTGGCGACGCGTTCTCCCGCTCTCCCCGGGGAGAGCAGCCCGAATTTCACGGAAAGAAATCTGCCGTGACTTAAAGTGGTATGAAATAAAATCTGAGCGCTTTGATTTGTTGTTTACAAGATTCAGCGCTATAGAAATTCCATACATTATTATTATTATTATTATTATTATTTTATTTAATTGAAATAACTTACCTTATATTATTAGTTTACTTGCACTCTTTCAATTCAACAATTGTTCATTCATATTTTACTCTATTTATAGGTTGCATTGATATTTTTGTTTAAAACTGTATAATGTCTCTGAAACATTCACATATGCTTAAGATCATGCAGTGGAATGCTAGATCAATTTCCACTAATCTGCCATATTTAGTTCAACATCTTTCAAATAACAGGTATCAAGTTCTTATGTTACAGTCCCTGAATGTAAAGAAATGTAAACTACCTAAACTTCAGGGTTACTGTTATCCACCTGTACATGAACATGTAGATGCTGTTGGTAAAATCAACACAGCAATATATATACAAGAAGGAGTAGATTATAATGTATGTTGTTCACCAATGCTTAATAACATTCCAGATTCATATTCATGTGTAGTACGTGTAAAGTTTACAAATGATTTAGTCATGAATATCGTATCGGTTTATTTACCGAAGGGAGCTAATGACTCTAATACAGAATGGCTGCATTCACTCCAAGATAATCAGAAGTGGCTGGTAGGAGGAGATTTTAATGCCCACGCGCCTTTTGGGATAAAGGAAGTATATCCATTTCCTGCAATCGTTTTTAGAAAACATAACAGATTCTTGCCTGTGCCTACTAAATGATGGCAGTGTCACGAGAATACCTGACATTTGTACTCGCAGAGCATCAGCATTAGATTTGTCTTTGATATCTTCTGCTCTTGCTCCAGAATGTACATGGGTTAAAAATGAAGATACATTGGGAAGTGATCATCTACCTATTGTAATAACATTTAATGAAATCCCAACCCTCTGTAACACTGAAAAAGACATAATTCCAAAATTCAAATATAAAGAGGCCAATTGGGAGAAGTTTAAAAGTATCCTTGCTGCCTACAATACAAACAGCTTAGATTCTGATAATATTGACCAATTTTATTCCACTTTTACAAATGCCATTATTCAAGCTGCACACTTATCAATTCCCATCATTAAATCCCTTAAATCAAAAAAGTGTTCAAGGAACGTTTGGTGGACACCTGCTTGCGAAGAATCAGTGATTAACAAGCATTTAATGTTCAAAATATATCTAAAAAATAAGACATCAGAAAACCATTTAAAAAAACAGAAACAGGCAAAAAATTATAGCAATATGGTCATAGTTCAGGCAAAGCTACAATATTTGTCGTCATTTTGTTCCAGTGACATATCAAGTCATACAGATCTTTTAAAAGTGTGGAAAAAATGTCATGAAATGAGAAAAGGTGTGACTTTACCAACTTGTCCGATTAAACTAAAAAAAAAACAACGAATTTCCCTCCGATGCAGAAAAGGCTGAGGCTTTTGCAGATATGTTCTCAGAATCCATGCGTATTGAAGGTCTCTCACTTAAAAGCAGTAAGTACAGAAAATCTGAAGAGAACAAAAAAGAATATGAAGACCCACTTTCTAATAACGCCGAATACATAAATGCCCCAATAACAATCTATGAAGTAAAAGATGTATTACATTCTCTTCCTAATAAGAAAACGTCTGTTGGATTAGATGTCAAATCCAATGATATTTACCAGACATTTAAACATTTACCAGAAAAATTCATTTTTCTATTACATAAACTTTTCCAAAAGTGTTGGACTGAAAGTGTAATGCCAGTAAACTGGAAGCAGTCTATCATTGTTCCCATTCATAAGCAAGGTAAGCTCAAAAATGACAAAACTAGTTACAGACCCACAGCACTGACTTCTAACACAGGTAAGCTAATGGAGCGAATCATTTCTAAAAAGGATTGTGTATTATTGTCAGAAAAATAAGGTAGTTCCAATCAATCAAGCAGGCTTTAAAAAAGGCAGATCTGCAATTGATAATCTAGTTAAACTAACAATACATTTAAAACAACATTTTTGCAAGAAAAAAAAATTTTTACTTGCAAAAATTTTTTTGATGTCAGAAAAGCCTACGAAAAAATCGGGCAGAAAATTACTGCATACATTGAAGACTATTGGATTATCTGGGCATGTTTATTATTATATCAAAAGCTTTTATGAAAACGAATATACAAGTGAGAGTAGGAATACATATTCACACTCTAGGTCACTCCATATTGGTTTACCAAAAGGTTCTTTATAGCCCCTTTTCTGTTGAATATACTGTTATATGATCTACCCACAAACATGTCTAAAGATACAATCCTAGTACAATATGCTGAGATATATGTTTGTGGATGAATTCACTATGAACGCCGTACAACAAAGAGGATGATTCTTTTATACCAGAAAGATCTATCAAAGACTTAGATAATTTATATAAATGTATTTTTGAAAATGGTCTGACATTTTCCACAGAAAAAACGCACATTATGCTTTTTAACAATTGCAGTGACCCAGATACACTACCACAGTTTAGGATTGGAGGGGAGCTAATTCAGTACACAAATACTGCCAAATTTTCAGGCATCTTACTTACATCAAAATCGACTTGGAATGCTCATATTGGATACATTTTAACAAAAGCGAGAAAATGTACTAATTTTCTTAAAATGGTTACCAGACAGTCTTGGGGACAAGATATGGTCACTCTGAAATGCTTAGCTACGTCACTTGTACAGTCCAAGCTGTCTTATGGACAAGAAGTCTTTTTTAGTGCTCCTAATTATTTAAGCTTTAAATACCTTGGCGCTACACTCACAAAGGACGGGCGATCGACGACAGAAATCAAAGTCAGAATAGCCATGGCAACATCTTCCATGACAGAACTCACCACCATATGGAAAAGTAAAGAGATCAGTTTCCCAATCAAACTAAAGCTCTACAAAGCCCTAATTCAGACTATCCTGCTGTACGGAAGTGAAACCTGGACATTGACTGCTGGGAAAAAGCAAAGCGAATCCATCCCTTTAAACAAAATGCCATAGAAAACTGCTGGGGATATCCTGGAGAGAACGAAAGACCAATGAATTTGTCAAGAGTCAAATCACCGGCAGGCAGGGCCACAGGAACCCCTTCTCACCATCGTCAAGAAGAAAAAGCTGACATGATTCGGCCACGTCACCCGCCCACAACACTCTGCCAAAAACAGTACTGCAGGAACACTCGAAGGTGGCAGAAAGAGGGGAAGACAGAACAAGTCATGGATGGACCAACATCAGAGAATGGACCAGGATGAATGACTCGGCACTACTGCGCAGAGCCGAAGACCGAGATGGATGGAGGAGGCTTACCACGGCATCGTCTTTCGTGTCTCCCCCACGACCGCCAAGGTCACGGGTCTGATGATGATGATGATGAATTATTTACTGAAAAAACTCCAAAGTATAGGCTGTAAAGCATATAAACTTGCACTTGGTGTACCATTCCACACCTCCACCATAGGAACTTATAACGAAATTGTGGAACTTCCCCTAGCTGAATACCGACAACTTTCATGTGCCAAATATGTTTAAAACTTTGTTTCTAGTGCAATAGAAGTCAAGCAAAAACAAATTATCTTAAAAGGGCTAGTCATATTTCGTGTTTAACGTCTATTGGTACTTATGTATCAGACCTTTTTCAAAAGTCTGAACTTAATCATTATTAATTAAAAAGGCAGAAAGAAACTTTGCCATGCCCTTCGTGGTAAATAAATAAAGCAAATTTTTATATAGAATGTACTAATGAAAGGAAGAACGAAAACCAAAATATCATGGTTGCAGATATCCAATCACATATTGAAAATAAGTATACTGACAACTTAAAAGTATATACAGATAGGTCAGTTTTAGAAAATAAAGAAGCTGGTTCGTTATACCAGCTCTAAAAAAAAAGAGAAATCATACTATCTTGGTAAATATCATTCAATATTTACAGCTGAACTTAATGCAATTCTTATAGCTCTTAACTATTTTCTTGATTTTGTATTTCCCACCATTCCTATCTTACTTTGTGTAGACTCTAAGCCGGTACTGTATGCTATCAAATCCCCAAATTCCAAGAAAGTATCCAGAATCATTTTTGAAATTAAAGATGTCATACACCTTTTAAGTTTAAAAGGTATTCCTGTCTCCTTTTGTTGGGTACCTTTGCACGTTGGAGTTTTTTCAAATGGGTGGGCTGACAGAGCTGCAAAAAGGGGGGCCAAGACATCATTTGGAATCGATAGAACTGCATGTTCCATTATCTCTACAGGAGGGATACCGTTTATTAGAACAAACATCGTGGAGTAAGTGGAGAGAATCATATCAACTCAAGGAAGATCTTTAAAGAGTTGCCTGACTAATGGCCTTATTTCATGTTATCCTTCTCAAACACATTTAAGTATCGCAACTACGAGAAGAGTTAATACACTATATTTTAGAATAAAGTTAAATGCATTATTAACAAAATTTTGTAAAAATGTCAGGTGCCTCTGTGGGGAACATATTTCCAATACTCACATCATATTTGAGTGTCCAATTGTAAAAAAATTTTACCCACATTTTGTGATCAGTCTGTGGAAACTGTATTTAAAAATCCAAAATTAGCCTTTGCCATTGTTAAATGTCTATTGCACAGCCCATTAGAGTATTTGTTGTAGCTGCTTTATAGTTGTTTTATGTTAACAATTTGTTGAATTTAAATTTTTAATCATGTTTAAGATTCCCCCCCCCCTTTTAATTGCATGAAAATACCAACACATATGTTACCTAATCAGTCTTTTCTCTGTCCATTCCCTTCTCTGTTTTAACTTCCACTACATTTTTCACATCCCTGTCTAATATCACTAAGAGTGAACAGACGTTAAATTGAAGACAACAACAACAACACGCACACACACAGCACACATTCAGACACTACTTAAATCAGGTTCAGCTATTTTCCTTTGCCTGCTTTGTGTAGACAGGTATCACTCCACGAGTTTCCTCGTGGTTAGATCAGTTTTCCTTTGCTTGCTTTGTGTAGACAGGTATCATTCCTATATTCTATATCCTTTCCTAATGGTTACATCAGTTTTCCTTTGCCTGCTTTGTGTAGACAGGTATCATTCCTATATTCTATATCCTTTCCTATTGGTTACATCAGTTTTCCTTTGCCTGCTTTGTGTAGACAGGTATCACTCCTATATTCTATATCCTTTCCTATTGGTTACATCAGTTTTCCTTTGCTTGCTTTGTGTAGACAGGTATCACTCCTATATTCTATATCCTTTCCTATTGGTTAGACCAGTTTTCCTTTGCCTGCTTTGTGTAGACAGGTATCATTCCTATATTCTATATCCTTTCCTATTGGTTACATCAGTTTTCCTTTGCTTGCTTTGTGTAGACAGGTATCACTCCTATATTCTATATCCTTTCCTATTGGTTACACCAGTTTTCCCTTTTATCCTTCAATCGACTGTCCAGACAAACACACTGACATTCACTTCTCATTCCTTTCCCTCCCCATTACCTGTCTGACATCACTTTCTAGTGGATAGCGCTAAACTCATCACAAGGAAGGAGGAGAGAGAGAGAGAGAGAGAGAGAGAGAGAAAAGAGGGGAGAGAGAGAAAGAGAGAGAGAGAGAGAGAGAGAGAGAGAGAAAAGAAGAAGATGAAAAGGGGGGAAGAGAGAGAGAGAGAGAAGAGAGAAGAGAAAAGAGAGGAGAGAGAAGAGAAGAGAGAGAGGGGGAGAGAGAGATAAAAGAGAAGAGGAGAGAGGAGAGAGAGAGAGAGAGAGAGAAGATGAGAGAAAGAGAGAGAGAGAGGGGAGAGAGGGGAGGAGAAGGGGAGAGAGAGGGGAGAGAGGAGAGAGAGAGGAGAGAGAGGGGAGAAAAACTGAACTCGAACTCGAACTCGAAAGATTTATTCACAAAAAGGCCATTGGCCCATACATGAAGGGAGGTTGCCAAACTGCTTAGTATTTTAGTGAGAAAAATAAGTAACACAAAAAAACAAAATGTTAATGTATACCCACAACTACCACAATAAAAATCAGTTCCCAGAAAATATGACTTAAGAAACCAAGATATCTCTTATTCTAAAGGCTTTACACAAATATAAAGCAAGGCTGTGCACAATCTCAGGGTGACTAGATGCCATGAGTAGACAGAATCTAAATAAATTAGGCTGTCTACTATACTTTACCGGAATGTAATTCTGTCTTACATCTTCTAATACTGGACAGCACAGCACAAAGACTTCATCTTCCACTGTTTGCTTACATAATGGCTAAAAAACCTGAGGTCATCATCATCATGTTCTATATATCTAAATTTATGAACATTTATGTTGTACACCAAGTCTTAAATTTAGACATAATTCTTTTCAAATGTATTTCCATATCAAGCTTTAGATAAGGTTTGACATCGTGTGAACCTATTAATTTAAAATCTTTCACTGTTTTGTATATGACCACTCCACTGCTGCCAACGGCAGTCAATCAGTCTTTGCCTGAAAACCTTGATAAACTCTCTACAATTTCTGACACCTTGATTGAGCCAATGTCAGGTCAGTCAGAGAAGTTCTCTGTTACTGCTACTGGTATCCATGTAACCCAGTACAACCTGTCGCATGTGGGGGAGGAAACCCCAATAGAAAAAAACAAAACATATCGAGACTTGGAGAGGAGATTGGCACCACCAAGGAATATCCTAAGCCCACAGACAAGACATGAAAGACAAATGCAAAGCCAATATGATACCGGATCGAGGCCCAGGTTACCAACGACAGCGCTTTCCATTGGTCAACACCAGGGTAGAAGTGACAAGTCAGCTACTGGAGTTAAAACATTACTTAAGCTCCCTAGAGAACAGATCATCATTGGTACATGGAACGTCCGTACGCTTATCATGGGAAAAATCAAAGAACAGAGTATGACTTAGCCGCTATAAATGGGACTTATTGGGTAGGAGAAGTGAGATGGGGCAGATTCGGTGAACAATGACTGAAAGGCAACAAGATCGGGACAGTGGTCAAGAGAAACATAACCAACATGGAATGGCATTTATTGCAGAAAGGAAAGTATGGAGTGCTTTATCAGCTTTTCACGCTTCAGCAGGATTATCAGCATCCGGGGTCGGCCAAGCCCAAGAACATCACATCATACAATCTATGCATCATCATCTGACCATGCAGATAAGAAGTAGAAGAATTTTTTTGAAGATCTTGAAGAGACCATTATGAAGATACCCAAGAAAGATATCATCTCATTCAAGGGATTTTAACGCCAAATAGGGCCTGACTTTTTACAACCAATGGCGGAACAGTTGGTCAGTTTTGGAACAGGAGAGCAACGACAGGGGACTACGGGCCGCTGGAGTTTGCCTGCACCACAGACTTACCTTGCCAATACCCTCTATCCCCACAAGCAGGGCAAGGGGACAACCCGGCAGCGCCAAACGGGAAGATCCATAACAATAGATTTTATTTTTAACACCACGGCGCTTCAAATCCAGCATCAACAGAGCCAGAAAAAAGAACCTACCCCGGAGCTGACATAAGCAGCGACCACGAACCCTTTTGCTGCTGGTTCAAAATGAAACTGAAGAAAAACAAACAGCCTGCAAACCCATGTATCAATTTGACGTGGACAAACTGAAAGATCCAGATGTCGAGGAGAAACATCAAAGCAAGCTTGGCGGACGTTTTGCGCATTAAACCCTCCTGGACAAGGGCATCAATGACCTCACCAACAACTTTAATGAGGCAGTCCAAGAAACAGCAGAGGTATCGGTCGTCAGAGGAGTAAACACCCGCCAGGACTACCAAGACATCTTGGACCTCGCGATACAAGAAGAGCACTGAAACCAACCAGTCTTCCAACCCTAAAGAATACCGGGAGGCCAACAATCTTGTGAAGAAGTCAATGTTAAGGGCCCGAGAGAAGTGGATCATGATCAATGTAAGAGATCGAAAAAAGCATGAAAGGGGGCAACAGTAAAAAGGCATACGAAAACCCTGAAGAAACCCCACAAAACACTTCAAACCAAATCATCATCAATTGAAGACAGCCCCGGAAACCTCCTCACAGAAAGCTCAGCTGCATTGAACAGGGGGTCAGAGTATTTGTCCAAAACATACATACTACCCAATCCAACCTACAAGAGCATAATAGAAAGGAAGCAGCAACATCAAGAGTACCCTCGCCATTACCTATACTGAGGAAGAAGTGGAAGATGCCATCCGCAGTTACCAGTAGGGAAAATCCCCAGGAGCAACAACATACCACAGAGCTGCTCAAGAAAGGTGGGAAACAGTCATCACACAGTTACAGCTTTTCTGTCAGAAATTTGGGAGACAAAACAGTGGCCAACAGAATGGACACAATCACTCATCATACCTCTGCCCAAGAAGGGGAAATTTACACCAATGCCAAAAATATAGAACAATCAGCCTCATCAGCCATGCCAGCAAGATCTGCTCAAAGTTATTTTGAATCGACTCAAGAAGGGGGGCAGAAGAATACGTGCAGAGACAAGTGGGGTTCAGGCAGGAGGCAAAAATCGAACAGATTTTTAACTGTCACATCCTGATGGAAAACATCTTAACATCAGAGAGACCCGTTCCACAACTTTCATCGACTTTAAGAAGCTTTCGACAGAGTATGGCACGAAGGCCTGTGGGAAAGGGCCTCAAATGTTTGGCATTGAAGAAGGACTAGTGCAAACTTTCAAGCACTATACAACACCGCAAGCAGTGCAAACCTTCTGAACAATCAGGTCGGAGACTACTTCAAAACAACAGTTGGGGTCCGACAAGGATGCTGTTATCTCAAAGTCCTGTTTATATCTGTTCTTGGTAAACATTATGAGGAGACCCTCCATGACTTCCACTCTACCATCTCCATTGGCGGCAGACCCCTCAACAACTGCGGTTTGCCGATGACATTGACCTCATGGGCGGAAGTAACACAGAGCTGCAAGATCTTACGACCAGAACTTGAGAACAGAGCTGGAGCATAAGGGATGGAGGTGAGCTCGGAAAAAAGTAAAGTACTTGTGAACAGCACGAGCAACGCCACTACTAATTAAAATTACATGAACGGCCAGCAACTGCAGGAGGTAGACGCTTTTAAAATACCTTGGCGCTACACTCACAAAGGACGGGCGATTGACAACAGAAATCAAAGTCAGAATTAGCCATGGCAACATCTTCCATGACAAAACTCACCACCATATGGAAAAGTAAAGAGATCATTTCCCAATCAAACTAAAGCTCTACAAAGCCCTAATTTAGACTATCCTGCTGTACGGAAGTGAAACCTGGACATTGACTGCTGAAACAGCAAAGCAAATCCAGTCATTTGAAACAAAATGCCATAGAAAACTGTGGGCATATCCTGGAGAGAACGAAAGACCAATGAATTTGTCAAGAGTCAAATAACACGGCTGGCAGGTCCACAGGAACCCCTTCTCACCATCGTCAAGAAGAAAAAGCTGACATGGTTCGGCCACGTCACCCGCCACAACACTCTGCCAAAAACAGTACTGCAGGGAACACTCGAAGGTGGCAGAAAGAGGGGAAGACAGAACAAGTCATGGATGGACAACATCAGAGAATGGACCAGGATGAATGACTCGGCACTACTGCGCAGAGCCGAAGACCGAGATGGATGGAGGAGGCTTACCACGGCATCATCTTTTGTGTCTCCTCCATGACCGCCAAGGTCACGGGACTGATGATGATGATGATGATGATGAAGATGATGATTGAGCCAAACAAACCCAAAGCCAAGTTCACATAAACAGGTACGTATTTGTGAAGCCCAGTTGTTTTTCCCTTGACATCTAGATCATAAAGCGTCTTGTAAGACTTAAAAGGTAACCTGCACTTATCCATATGCAGAATCTTAATCCAATATCTAATGCATCTTACAGCAGCATTAATAGAGAGAGGATATCTATTGGTTTCACTATAAACAAGATCATTAGGTGTACGTCTATCTAAGCCTAAAAACTGCTTTAAAGCAAAGAGGTGTACTGATTCACAATGTGTTCAGCTGCATCCAGTCCCCAAATTTCCATGCCATATAACACAGTGGCTTGTATTTGTGCATCAAATATCTTAATCAACAAGTCAAAAGCATTATTATTCAATAATCATATTTTTTTCAAAACAATTAACAAGCTTCTTTTACCTCGACTTCCCAGATCTTTACATGCAGTTGTGAAACTAAGCTTTGTAGAAAAACATATTCCTAGATATTTATATACAATAATCACAGGCATGACTTTTCCATTGTACAGCCATTTTTCGTGAGCAGCTAAATGACCACATTTTCTGAATACAACTATATCACTCTTATTCCGATTAACCTTAAGATCAAGTGCTGTTGCAGCACTGCTTAAGCTATTCAGCTGCTGTTTGTAAGCCTACAACAGTTTTCAGATAGCAGGATGACATCAGCAGCAAGCAGAAGAATAAACAATTCTGGGAAGTCCTGGGGGAAAGTAGCACCATGTTTACCCTTATTAATGCCTTCTATGGCTAACTCATTAATGAAGACAGAGAACAAAAGAGGGCTACATACATCACCCTGTTTGACTCCAGTGGTACAGTATATTATGTCCGTCAGCTTAGATCCACATCCTATTCTGCTTTTGACATTCTGATACATAGCTCTCAAACAACGTAATAATTTACCCTTCACACCATTTTTCAGGAGAATAGGCCATAACAAGTTTCTATTAACAGAATCAAATGCCTTTTCAAAGTCAATAAATGCTACATAGAGCTTACTGTTATGAGCAAACTGTTTCTGGATAAATGCAAGTAGAGTAAACATATGATCTATAGTGGAATACCCTCTTAAAACCAGCTTGGTGTGCACATGTAATGTTTTTCTTAACCCATTCCTGTAACCTATTATTAATGATGGTACTGTACAGCTTACTACTTATATCGCTAAGAGAGATTCCCCTGTTGTTATTAAGGTTGTCAACATCACCTTTTTTGTGTAATGTTAGAAAGATTCAGTCCAGTTATCTGGAAAAAGACCATTATCAAAGATTTTGTTGAACAATTTTAGAAGAAAAAGTACAACATTTTCACCACTATTTTTTAGTAATTCTCCAATGATTTGATCAGGACCAGCTGCTTTATCATGTTTAAGTTTTCTAAGTGCCAATAATATTTCATCTTTAGATATGAGACGATCATAATTTTCCTCAGTTTCTTCATAGTCACCATCAGAGTTTATGGAGTTGTCTACTGAGTCTTTCACTAGCAGGGTTTTGAAGTGCTGCAACCTTCTGTTGGTCCGATATATTAATATTTAGCTGACTCTTTCTAAATGAAGCCTACTTAATATTCTTCCTGAACTGAACTGGAGAAGTGATGGAAGACATCATATCTGCAAGTAATGTTTTGTTATACTCTTTCTTTTTCCTTACAAGCATGTATTTATATTCCCTTCTTGTGATACAGTACAAGTTTTTGTCTTCATTCTTTAATGTTTTACGGTAAGACTTCAAAAGTTTTCTGACCCTACATTTCATTCTTTTACGTTCATTATCAGACCATGTATCATTTGATTGACTTTTATTGATATGAACCTGTTTCTTCATACAAACAGCACTGGTTTTTATGAGATCATTAAATAAATCTAGAGCTTCATCAATGTTTTCATCAATCATCTGGAAGCATTTAGAAATTGTTCACACATGTTCTCTTCACAGAGATGTTCTTTGTAAAACTGAGAGTTTGTTTGTCATCCCACTTGACCTTGCCAACTGCTGGTTCCTCAGTTACGGTACATGTATCATATACTGGATTAATATGTAATTCAACAGGAAGGTGATCAGAATCAGAATGCTCAGCAACAAACAAATGACATGAGTCAAAAATCTGAGACAACAAATCATCTGACACTAAAAAATAATCATTAACACTGCATCCTCCATCAGAAATGAATGTATAGCATCCTAGCTGGTCACCGTTGCATACACCATTTATTATTTGTAACCCGAGAGCAGTGCACATATTCAGTAATAATTTACTATCATTACCAGAATCTTCAGAATTACGATTACTACTGAGAGACATGCTTTTACTAAGGGAATCTGAATTAAAGTCATTCGTTACATGATAAGAAGAAAAGTTTGATGTCCTGCTGTTTAAGTCTCCACACAGTATTATATCTACTTCATCCAATGACACCACACAATTGACTAAACATTTTTCCAGTATAGCAATTCCATTATCATTGTCAAACATGTTATAAAATGGTGAACGTTCAGATGGTATATACACACATATCAATAATACATTCCTTGAAGTACACAACAAGGATTTGTCAAAGAGAAACACACAAATGTTAGAATAAGGAACATCCAAACATTTCACAAAGGCAGCTAACTCATACTTTATCAAACAAACTAACCCACCCGATTGTCTCCCTTGATGACTAACTTTAATTGCAGACTTACAGAAGGCCTCATAGCCACTAGAAACATCTGGCTGGATATTTTCCAGGAATGTTTCTGTCAGACATAAAATCGAAGCTACACACATAAGATACAAAATCCCTGTCAGTGAGTTTAGAAAGCAACCCATTTACGTTCCAAGATAGAAAAGAAAACGTTTTATTTGTTTCATTTTTATTGCTATGATTCAATGTGTCTACATCATCTAAACTGATACTATCACTATTTATATTGATGAGACTAGAAACCAAGTTAATGCTATCATCAGTACTGCCATCATCATTTATTAACACAGGCTCTTTATTGGAGGTCAGCCTACAACCAGACAAATCCTTGGGGACAGATGTTAGGACTAAGCCTAGTACACCTTGGTCAGACCTGTCTTTGTCTTGCTTGTTAAGGCCAGGTGTGTGTCTGTCACGCTCCACAGCACACAGCCCTATTGGGATAGATGTTAGTCCTAAGCCCAGTACACCTTGGTCAGACCTGTCTTTGTCTTGCTTCTTAAGGCCAGGTGTGTCTCTGTCAGCTCCACAGCACAAAGCCCTATTGCGTCAGGCTCCACATCACAAAGCCCTATTGCGTCAGGCTCCACATCACAAAGGGGGATTGCCTGTGTGACTGACTGGCCCACTAATGACTGGTGTAGGTTTACTTTCTGGCTTACCCTGTGAATTTCGTCTAGGGATAGATGTGTGTATGGGCTCGCCAAACAGCTATTCCTTTCTTTGGAGATCATTGAGGGTCACCTTTTCTCCGTTTATTATCAGATAGTCAAAAACCATTTTTACTTGTTTCCCCTCTGCTCTATCGCTCTTTAAATATGGGGTCAATTTGCGCCTAATTACCCTAACAGACTGAGAAAAATCTTCATCTACAAAAGTACGCCTTTCAAGCGAGATTTTGCCTTCATTATTCTAATCTTATCCTGATAAAAACAGCATCTGGAAATAATAGGAGAGTTAGCTTTAGAATTGATACGGGCCACTCTATCGAACTTTCCTTGACATCCATTTTTTCAGAAAGAAGACTTTTGCACAGCCATCTCACAGTCAGCACCACTCTCATTTGTTTTCTTCTCTAAGCCATGAACAATAATGTTGTTCCGCCATGATCGTCCTTCTGCTTCGTCAGCTCTCTTTTCCAGCTTATCCACTCTGTTTGTCAGTTCTGTATTTGTCTGTCGTAGTTCTATGTTTTCAGTTTTGAGATTGTCCATGTCTCTTCTTAGGTCACACATTTCTTCTTTCAAAACACCAACCACTGTCTGTCAATACCTGTATCTCTCTTTTGAAACTGTCCACTGTAGACTTCAATAGGTTTTCCAGCTTCTCTATTTTGTCTGTCATCGTGTTCAGCGTCAGTTCCTGGGGAGTTGCTGCAGGAGAGGAATCCTGTCTGTGTTGTATGGTCATTGGCAGCCACCTCTGCACTGGTTTTGGTCCTGCGAGAAGGCTTCCCTGTGACAGTTTGACCACCACCTGTTGTCAAATTCGTTTGCCTCAGCTTTCGTGCTTGGCCAGTAGATTAAGGAGGGGTGGGTCCAGGGTTGGTCTCCACGTCACCACACCGCAATTAAAGTCCCCCACAAAATAGATAGGTGAGGGTCAGTCCTAACAGGACACCGTCTGGCCTGCTTTTCAGCGTCAGGATGGAGGTATGCATGGCAGATTTGAATTCTGCCCGTTTTGCCATGAAACAGGCAAATACTGCCGCAAATGTCCCACAGACAGCCCTGTACAGCTGCACTGAAATTCCCATCCTCCTGATCTAACTACCTGTCAACAAGGAGAAACTAAAACCACATAGAACTAGATACTATTTCACAAAAATACCAGAGCAATTACAGTACGCCTTCTCCTTCTTATCACGTGACCCCCCCTCCCCCCTCCCCCCGAGAGAGACAGACAGTCAAACAGACCGACAGAAGCATTCAGAAAGACAGAGATAGCCCCACAGACAGACGGACAGACAGACAGACTGATGGATAGACAGACAGGGAAGTGTGTTGAGAGCATAGTGAGGAAAATCTATTTGGGTGTGTGCTAGTGTGACAAAGTCATTATTGTCCTGTTCTGATCCTGCCGGAAAATCCGGCTTTAGTCATGGGGCAGTCCCAGCCTGCCTCTGTGTGTGTGGGTGGGTGGGTGGGTGGGGTGTTGTGTGTGTGCCAATAAAACGACCTAAGCAACAAACAGTTATGCAGAACTTACGGCCTTGCTATTTGAAAAAAAAACCAACAAAACTATAGGGGAATAATCAAGAACATTTTTCTAAATCTTCAACCAGTCAAGGATAACAAAAAGAACAAGAAAAACTCCGAAAACTAACAATAGATACTATAACTTGCCAAAAAGTTTGAACTTTGGGAACGTTAGCATATTCTACATAGATATTAGCACAAAGTATGGGATAAAAAATGAAGGGCATTTAGAGAGGTTTACAGAACATTCATTAAATGATAAGCTTTAAAACAGGGTGATCAATCACAGGAAGATACCGACTGGGCTGTGTAGCAGACATTCAGAAATTCAGCAAAGAAGTAGGCCTATATCATTGTTTAGGATGCTTTTTAGCGTTACAGACGATTCTAAAAGTAATGGATCTTTCAATGTCATATAAACGATTTCTTTAATTCTAGGACAACCAGTAAGCAGATGTCTGACGCTAATTTGTTTTCCTCACATGCATAGTATGTTCTTGCGGTATTTTGTGCGAAGAGCATTTAAACGGAATCTATAAACCAAGCTTGATATATTTCTGGAAGCAGACATAAGTGTCTTTGCACAGAAACGCTTAGTGTTTTGTACATCCGTCATATTTAGGCAATTTTGAGTGAAATAACAATTAGAATTTAACAATTTTTTAATTGCCTTATCATAGGAAGTATGCTTTAAAAGTTCATAAAAGTGAGCCTTCACATTGTGCTCCTCGTCGCGCAGCTCTATCGACCCATTCATTAGCAATAATCCCACAGTGGGAAGGAACCCAGCAAAAAGTAACATTGATGCCTTTCGACGACAATGAATGAACAGCATGTTTGATTTCAATGATCATTTCTAGTCTAGTATTTTGATTTAAGGAATTTAATGCGCACAATACAGATTTAGAATCAACACATAGTACAATTTTCAAATCTTTGTAAGGAAGTGAAACAAAATAGTTGAGAGCTATCAATATTGCAAAGAGCTCTGCAGTAAAGATAGAAACGCCACTAGTTATATGATATATTTTCTCAATGTTATGGGCTGGTATAACGAAGGCTGCACCTACCTGTTTGTTATCAAGTTTTGATCCATCTGTGTATATGTTTAAGTGGTCTGAATAGCGAGTGTCAATATGCGAGTTCACTAAGCTTGCAAGTATGTTAGGTGAATCGCTTTTTGATAAATTTATATGACACATGTCAAATATTGGCTTATTCATTTCCCATTCAGGGACAGCTGAAAAAGACGGTGTAACAGCAAGAACGTTTTCATCAATTTTACAATCTTTGAAAATATCCGAAGTGTACATCTTTATAGATGTTAGTGGTTCAATTGACCTAGCTCGTTACACAAAATGTATGTCCGATCTGTGTGTGTGGGGGGGGGGGGAATGTGGGGGGGATGTATGTGTGGGTGTTGGGTGTAGGTGTGTGTGGGGGGGGATGTGTGTGTGCGTGTGTGTGTGTGTGTGTGAATGTGTACAAAGGCGTGTCCACATTCACCCACACACCAACACACCATCACCACCGTGATCACCATCACCACCGTGATCACCACCACCACCGTGATCACCACCATGATCACCATCACCACCGTGATCACCATGAACACCATCTCCAACAGGCCATGGTCACTGTCACCAGCACACGCCACCTCTCCATGAAATGCCATATTCCATCCTCGGAGTCGACATGGTCATCGCCCTGTCTGCAATAAAAGCTCCTACATCATCATCATCATCATCATCATCGTCATCATCTTCTTCTTCTTTTTCTTTCTTTCTTTCTTTTTCTTTTTCTTTCTTCTTCTTCTTTCTTTCTTTCTTTCTTTATTTCTTTCTTCTTCTTCTTCTTTTCTTCTTCTTCTTCTTCTCTTTTCTTCTTCTTCTTCTTCTTCTTCTTCTTCTTCTTTATCGTCTTCATCATCACATTCATCATCATCATCAGCAGCAGCAGCACGCCGATGTCAGATGCTCTGAACCTGACTTGTCAGGTGCCTAACGGCAGCCCAACGCATTTTCGCGCATAATTATGACAGGAAACACTTGCTGTCTAAGTGTTCGACGAAGAAGAGGACATTCTTTGTCATTTTTATCATCATCAATATGAAGTCTGAGTTGAAGAAGAAGAAAAAGACGATGATGATCATCGTCATCATCGTCGTCGTCGTCGTGTCAATTCAATTCAAACACTTTAATCTCTGACAAAAGAAACTCGCGTTGGCTACACTCCATACATAAAACCACAAACAGGAAAACATCGCCCAAAAGCTCCACAAAAAATATGATAGACATTAAACCAAACCATACTCCACAAAAAATATGATAGACATTAAACCAAACCAACAAACTCCACAAAAAGTATGATAGACATTAAAACAAACAAAACTCACAAAAATTGATAGACATTAATACCCCATTACTCCACAAAAATTTAGACCATTAAATCCAATACAAACTCACAAAAAATATGATAGCCATTAAACCAAACAAATCCACAAAAATTAATAGACATTAAACAAACAAAAAAAACTCACACAAACAGTATCCGTACATCAAGCATCAGCACTATTAATGGCCAAGATTAAAAACACGCAACAGCAAAAGTCCTTCAGGATGAGACTATAAACTGAGGCACTCTGTGCGAACGCATGCGACATTAGCGCACACTAAATCCTGTTCCGCTGTTCGAAATAGGCATTGTGTGCCATGGACAGATGACAAAAATTTTATAAACACATACACAGCATAATAAAAAAAGTCATTCTGAGCGCTATTGATTTGTGCTATAACAAGATTCACGCAATAAAATCCATAAATATATTAATTATTATATACCTAACCACAGCATAAACTCCCCATGTATAATACAGCACATCAATGGGCACTCATATGCTGCCGCATCTACCCTCCACACTGCCTATATGTGCAGACACAATACTGGACGTTTGCAACAGCGCACTATGTTGACATAAACCAAATTGTTATAACAAATGTATTGATAAGACTAAATAACTAATTAATTTCCAGGCTCTATTCGATTGAATATGTGAAACCGTAATTAGAATATAGAAAAAGTAATTGTTACTAACAAAAAATGTCAAAAATAGCAATTTCAACATTATTATGATGATGTCACACAAGAAAAATGCACCATTCATTAAAAAGTATTATAATGAGGCAATATAAACACCTCTCTCTATCTCTCGCTCTCTCTCGCTCTAACTGTAGCAGACTATGCGAAACTTGAGATTCTTCCGCTAAACGATATGTTTACCCTGAATACAGGAATATTCATGCATAAAGTTATGAGGGGTCAAGCTCCACTAACACTCCAATCTAAATTCTAATTGACTTCCAGGTATCCTACCAAAATTCAATTACCAATGCCTAGAATTGACCTCTGTAAATCAAGCCTCACATACTTGGGTAGAAAACTCTGGAACATGCTACCAACATACGTGAAAACATCCCAAAGTAAAGAAGCTTTCAAGAAAGCTATGTGTACCCACCACAAAAGTACTAACTGATATGCCAACACAACAGTTCTCTTGCCACATGTTAATTGTTCTAAATAGTATGTGATGAATTAACCATTGTGTAATGCTTTGATGTTTATACTGTTGGTTAATAGCTAGAAAATTAATCTGTAAGAATTGTGTAGTGGCTACGTGAAGTTGTGTAATGGTGTGTTTATTATCGTTCTCATTTGATGCTATCGTTTTTCCTTGTCATAAATAAAGAGACTACTATGCTTTGGCAACACGTTAGATTGTGTTTGGGTATCATTTTTGACAGACTTTATATACGTTCCCTTGTATGTTATATTTTCTTTTATTATTGTTATTTTTCTTACTATATACTATGGTAGCAATACTTCATGGTGAAATAACTTGTGAAGGTGTTGTAAAAGGTACCATTTATCCAGATGATCATATAATTTGAAAATATACTCTCTGTCTCCGTCTGTCTGTCTGTATGTATGTCTCCTCCTCTATCTCTCTTCTCTCTTCTCTCTCTCTCTCTCTCTCTCTCTCTCTCTCTGATATAAAACAGTTTTAACATCCCCGCCAACAACAGCATCAATACAACAATTGGAAGTTAGGCAAATAAGTTAAAACTCACTCAATACATTTCCAAGGGGCATGGTATATTTATTGAAGAAGGAGAACAATAGTGTGTGTGTGTGTTGTGTGTGTTTTGTTTTGTGTGTGTGTGTGGGGTTGTTCAAAGTCAAAGTAAAAGTCAAAGTAAAAATTTTAAATTTTCAGATGGTAAAATTGAATAAGCAATGCATTTGCTTTTTTTTCATCAAGCCAACTATCTAAGAACATTTCTTAATGATTATACTGAAATACTACATTATTGCTCCTTTATCATTGAATTAAACCAGTAAAAAAAAAAGGAAAATGGGATAACGTAATACATTGAAAATAAAAATTTTACCACATATACATATACACGTACACACATACTCATACACACCTGCGCGCGTGCGCGCTCACGTCCAACCACACATTTAAATAATGAATGGTTTAAGAATTAAAAAAATAAAATCATAAAACGTTAGGACAAACGAATTACTTCACCTACGGTTTCATCCATTCTTTCACGTTTATACTTTAGATAATAAAAAGGTACAGGAACAAAACGTTAGAAAATACTAGACATTCGTTGGGTCATTACTGACAATATTGCCTTCAATGACCTCCCTCCTCTCCTCCTCCACCCAGCAAACGTGTGCTTTTTATGCGCTCATACTCTTCAAACAGCGCTTTTAAAAAATAATATATATTCACACAATAACTATCAAAGAAGCAAGATAAGTCAAATCACTCACTCACTCATCCCTTGGTCGGGACGACCGTTGGGGTACCCGCACGGACGCTGCAAGTGGACCGCCAAATGGTTCTGTCCTGGGCTGCTTTCAGGAGGTTTGGTACAGTGAGGCCGGTCCACTCCTTGATGTTGGATATCCAGCTTTTGCGTGGTCGTCCCTGCCTCCTTGCTCCTTCCACCATTCCCTGCAGGACTGTCTTTGACAGGCTGTTATGCCTTGTTGTGTGGCCAAACCATTTCAGTTTCCTCCATTTGACTGTATCTAGCAATGGTTCTTGTTTGCCAGCCAGTGCCTCGATCTGCTGCCAGACGTAGTCATTGGTTTTACGGGTCTCTGTAGGTAAATGTTCAGGATCCGCCTGAGGCACTTCATCTCAAAGGCTTTGAATGCGACGTTCTAAATCGGCAGTAAGTGTCCATGCTTCACAGCTGTACAAGGCAATGGATGTGAGTCTGACCTAGGTGTGGGTTCTGATGTTGTGGTTTCTCCACACTTTCGCCAGCTTAGTCATGGAGGAGAGTGCCACAGCAAGTCTGATCTTCACCTCTTGTGTGCTCGTGCCTTCTTTGGTGATGACTGCTCCAAGGTACTTGAAAGTTTCCACCTCCTCTAGTGTCTCGCCACTCATCTTGATGCTGGTGGGAGTGGTGGGTGTGGTACTGTTCACTAGGATCTTGCTCTTTTCCGTGCTGGGGCATTGGCTGATGTTTCCAGTCTGGTGGTGAGATCCTGGAGTTCTTCTTCACTGCGGCCCATGAGATCAATATCGTCTGCGAATCGAAGATTGCAGACTGGCCTTCCTCCTATTGTGATTGTGGTCTTGAAGTCAAGGAGGGCCTCCTGCATGATGTTCTCCAGGAACACGTTGAAAAGAACGGGGGATAGCGGGCAGCCTTGTCGAACTCCAACTGAAGTCCGGAAGAACTCCCCGATTTCTCCACCCATGAGGACTGCACTGTGGGAGCTGTCATACAGCGCCTGGATGACTTGAATCAGGTCCTCGTCGAAGCTATAGTCTCTCATGACTTGCCACAGAGCTTCTTGCCACACTCGGGCGAAGGCCTTCTTGAAGTCAATGAAGTTGTTGTAGAGCTGTAGCTGATGTTGGAGATGCTTCTCTATGAGCATTCTGATGTTGAAGATCTGCTCGACAGTGCTTCGACCTGGTCTGAATCCTGCCTGTTCTTCTGATAGGATTTCTTCTGCTTGTGGTTTCAGTCTGTTCAAGGCAATGCGTAGCATAACTTTGCTTGGATGGCTTATCAGACTGATTGTTCTGTAATTTTGGCACTTCTTCAGGTCTTCCTTCTTTGGAACTGGAACTATGATGGATTGGGTCCACTGATTCAGGTCACTCTTTGCTGGTCCAGATGCCTTGGCAGATGATTGTTAATGCCTTGATCATCTCTGGGCCTCCGTTCTTGATGAGCTCAGCCGGGATGTTGTCAATCCCTGGTGACTTGCCTCCTTTCAGGGATCTTACTGCTCTTCTACTTCTTCCTAACCCCCTGTGTGTTTCAGGATCTAATGGTTGGGATCTTGCTGTGAATTTTTAAACGGTTCACCCTTCCCGTTGTGTTGTTCAGGGTTGCTGCAATCTTTTGAATCTTTTGGGGATGTGGCGCCTCTGTATGGAAACTGACCCCTTTTTGATTTTAAATTTTAACGGAGGTTTTGGTGTTGGGCCCTTTGGTTAGAAAGGGGATGGCGGGGTAGCCTTTGCTGTTCCTTTCGCCATTCCCCTTCTAAAAATTTGGGCATTTTTCCCGGGAATCCTTTTTCCCCATGGCCCCCCGTCATCTTCTTTTGTTAAACCTTTTGGTTGTTTATTTTTGGGCCCTTTTCTGGGTTTTTTGGTTTTTATGGCTTTTGTCCCTACGTTGGGTTTGCCGGGGCCCGGATATCGGGGGAAACCCCGGGTTTGGTTCTTTTTCCTTTTCTTCCCCAAAGGGGATCTCCGCCCCTTTTTCCCCAAAAGGGTTTGGTTAAAGGGCTCGGGTGGGGTTTGGTTGATGCCCTTTTGGGGGAAAAATTCAATGCTGCAAATCTGCCCCTTTTTAATTTACACAGTCTTTAAAAACCCAATCCCAAACAAAAAATTAGTTTGAAAAAAACCGATATTAAAATCAGGGTACGCCCCAGCCCAAATCTATTAAAAAAATTGAAAAATTTCCAATGTACCTGTATGCAACAGACAGAAAATAGAGATGTTGAGATGTTGTTTGCCATTTTGGGAACCATAAGGATGTGTTTGAGTGTTTCCCTGGGGAGATCAGTTTGTGAAGCCCCACAAGAAGCCCCGGGACGAAGTTTTGGAACCAGGGCCTACCCCACAGCAGAGTGGGGTCTCTCCGTCAGATGGGGAAGGTTGCAGAGAGAGGGGTTGGGACAATAGCAATTGCCCTTGATGCTTAGACCCAAAACAAGCCCCTTTAAACCCCCCAAAACAATATCAAGCTTTTCAAAAGATCTAAAGGTTTTCCCGGGGAACAAAAAAAATTGTTATAAAGGGGGGGGGTTTTTGTACGGAAAGACAAAGGGGAAACCTCGATGGGACGAATATCTTTTGAAAGGTTACCAGAACCCACCCGAAAAGATCCCTTGTGGGGGGGGTGCATAAAGGTTTTTGTCCCCCACGGGCTTTGACAATGCCATCAAAACAGGCACGTCAAAGGTTTTTCGGGCCCTACAGGGCGGAGGATCTTGAAAAGAAGTTGGAGGGGTGAAGAAAGTGTTTAACCAAGGGGGGGGATTCCCAGAAAGACCCAGAACCGTAAAATTTCTACATTTCCTCTGGAAAAAAATAATAAAGATTAAAAATATTATGGAATTTATATTGGGGTGAAAACTTGTTTAAAAAAACCCCAAAACAAAAAATCGAAAACGTTTCACACAAATCAATTTTCCGCATGCAACTCTCCTTAACTAATGAACCAAAAATTTCAAATCCCTGGCGAGGGACGCCGCAGCACGCACGCCCAAACCACCAACCCACACCCACACCCCACACAAAACACCCACCACACACAACACCACCACAAAACCCACCCCACACAACACACCCACACACCCCCACAAAACCCCACACACACACCCCAAAACACTTGTGCTTAGGCAGGGTGATGGGTCAAGAAAAAGTCAAGTCATTTTAAAAATTTACCGGACTTTTATATTTTTTAAATTTTTTCTCAAAAAACCAACAAAAAAACTTTCAAAAAGTTATGAAAAATTTCCCAAAATAGTTTTTTTTTTTTTAAAAACACACACAAACGCCCCAAAAACCCCGGCGCACACATTTCTCGGATACGCGCCCCCAAAAAACCACCAAAACAAAACCCCAAAAACCCCAAAATGTAGGGGAATTTCAAAAGTTGTTAAAAAAACCTTTTATTGGAAAAAAATATTAATTTTTTATTTACGATGATGCACAGCGATCCCACGCACGCACCCCGGGGCGCACAACCCCTACCCCACCCAAAATATGAAAACATTTTGGGGGGGGGTTGAGGGGGGTTTGGGGTGGGGAAAAAAAAAATTTTAAAGGGAAAACCCCCGTGTTGGGGGGGGGCAGGGGTCCCCAAAATTTTAAATGTCCGGGGGTTTTTTAAAGGGGGGTCGAAAAAAAGTTGGGGGGGTAAGAAAATGTTAAAAGGGGGTCCCGGGGGGAAAAAAAAAGGGGGGGGGTTTTTTTTTTTGGTTTAAAAAAAAAAAAAAAATTTTGGGGGGGGGGGGGGGGTTTTGTAAAAAAAAAAAGGGGGGGGGGGGTTTAAAAAAACCCCGGGGGGTTTTTTTTGGGGGGGAGGAAGGGGGGGAAAAAAAAAAAAAAAAAAACCCCCCCCCCCCCCCCCCCAAAAAAAAAAAAAAAACCCCCCCCCCTTGGTTTGGGGGGGGGGGTCGCGGAAAAGAGGAAGAAATTTTTTTCAAAAAAACAAAAAAAAAGGGGGTTTTTGAATTTTTTTTAAAAAAAAAAACCCCCCCCCCCCCCCCCGGTGGTCGGGGGAAAAAACCCCCCAAAAAAAAAAAAGTGGGTTGTTAAAAAATTTTTGGGTTTAAAAAAATTTTTTTTGAGGCCCGGTCAAAGGGTGGAAACCCTCCCCCTTAAGCTTTTTTTAAAAAATGGGGGGGAAAAAAAAAAATAAAAAAAACCCCGGGGGGAGGGGGGGGGGTTTGGGGGGGAAAAATTAAAAAAAAAAAAAAAAAAAAAAAAAAAAAAAAAAAAAAAAAAAAAAAAAAAAAAAAAAAAAAAAAAAAAAAAAAAAAATTTTTTTTTTTTTTTTTTTTTTTTTTTTTTTTTTTTTTTTTTTTGGGCCCAAAAAATTTTGGGGAAAGGAAAAGGGGAAATTCGAAGTGGGGGGGGGGGGGGGGGTGTTTGGGGGGGGGTAAAGGGGGGGTTTTTGTTTTTTTTTTTTGGGGGTTCGAATTTTGGGGGAATTTAGGGGGGGGGGTTTTGGGGGGGGGGGGAAAAGGGGGGGTTTTTTTTTGGGGGGGGTGGGAAAAAAAAAGGCTTTTTTTAAAAATTGGTTGTTTTTTCTTTGGGGGTTTTTTAAATAAAAAAAAAGGGGTTTTAAAAAAAAAAAAATTAGGTGGGGGGGGCCCAGGGGGTTTGGGGGGGGGGGGTTGTTTTTGGGGGGGGGGTTTTTAAGGGGGGGGGGGGGGGGGGGGGAGAAATGGTTTTGGGGAAAGTGGAAGAGGGGGTTTTGGGCGTTTGTTGGTTCCCCTTGGGGGTCAGGGGGTTTTACCTGGGTTTTTGGGGGATGGGAAAAAATAGGGGGGTTTTTGGGGGTTTTAAGGGGGGGGGGGGGGGGGGGGGGGGGGGGGGGGGGGGGGGGGGGGGGGGGGGGGGGGGGGGACTTCGAACCCTCGTCCTGTCCTGTAGGGAAAATGAAAGGGGCAAGGGTTTTTTTTTGGGAAAAACGTGTGTTTTTCTTTCAGTTAAAAAATTCAATCCCACAACAATTGAAGTCACGTCAAATTTTGAAATATTTTGTGAAAAAGAAATGAGGCTGTTTGTTTTGAAATTGAACTAAAGTCAGCAAACAAAATTCTGGCATGAGAGTCGGTTTTTAAAGTGGTTAAAACTTGTTCAAAATAACATTTTGGGCACTTCGCCCCCCCTCCCCGTCCGTGGGCAAATGAGTGGGTCAAGGTTTTCTTTGCAGGAACAGAATGAGAGATGTTACAATTTTTTCAAAGGGGTTTTCATCACAGTGATGTGGGGCTACAGGTCTAAAATCGTTGGCCCGAGAAGGATTTGGGGTTTCTTTGGAAGAGGTATTACATTGGAATCTTCCAAAAAACTGGGGATTGGTTAGTGTAGCAAGGTTGGAACAGGTGCGAAGACGTGCAAGCTCAGTACGCAGAAACTTAAGGGGCCCTGCCCCATAGGCCCTCTGGTCCGGGAGATTATCGATATTTATTGCCTTGAAATGTTTTAAAATAAATGTTTCTCAACATTTTAAGCCTTTCAAAAGGGGGAGATGTTCAAGGCCCTTTAATTGATCCCCCAAAATCATGCTTTTCGAAGCGAGTAAAAAATGCATTTTAAAAAGGCTGGTAATTGTTGTCACAGACCCCCTGGGCTATCTTGACCTATGTGGGGGAGTACCCTGTTTACTGCTGACAAATTTTCCTTCCCTACCCGGCGCACGAAAAATTCCCTGCAAATTGTCTTCTTCTTATTTTATAGTCAACAGTTGTGCAACAACATTTAAAATTTTTATTTACTTGTTTCGTTTTTTCTTTTGACCTGTGGGAAAATATACTTTTTTTTTGTTTAAAAACACGTTTTAGGGCCCTTTGTGCCCAAGGTTTTAAAGGGGGGACATAGTTATCACCCTTTTTTGGAAAAACGCTTTTTACACGAAGAAATGAGTAAATTTATTGAAAGTAGGGAAAAATAAGAGGTGTAACATAGGAAAGCAGGTCAGAGGTCGGAAATACGTGTTGGGTTTATCTGGATTTGAACATAACCCAAAAGTTGGCTTTTGGAAAGTGAAGAGGGAGGTCATCCAGTCGATGGTTTTGGAAAAAAGAAAAGAGCGCAGGCCAACAGTTATTGTTTGAATCTGGTGTTTTGAAAGCAAAGTACCCTAGTTTCAAGAAAAGGGGAAGCGAGATGCAGTGAAGCAGTTACAGAGAATAAAGAGCTAATCGTCTGATGACTGACTGACTGATGATGATGACTGGGTGACTTGACTTGACTTATGCCTTTGGATTTCCCCGGGGGAAAACAGGGGCCCAAACCCCCTTTCCCCCAAAAAAACCTTTGGCTCTGGGGGACGTTCCCCTTTTGCCGGCCCACCCCATTCCCGGGGCCCGTTTCCTTCCCCCTTTCGGCACCCCTTTTGCTTCGCCAGGGGCCCGTCTTGGGCGGGCCCCTTTGCTTCCCCTTGGGGGTTCCAGTGAAAGGGGCCGGGCCCGCCTGGGGGGCCCCCTTTAGGGAGGTTTCGAGCGTAAGGCCCACCAACCCCCTTGTTGGGGGGGTTTATGGTGGTCGGGGGGTGTCCCCGGTCCCCCCCCCAAAAGTTTTTTTTGTTGGAGATGACTTCCCGGGAAACCCATGTTTTAGGGTGTCCTGCGGTTAAGCGTGTGCAAAGGGAAAAAGTCAAAGGCTGTTGCGGGATTTGGTTACCTGGGGGTTAAAGCGTTTTGGCCCTTGCAAGAAGTCAAAAGGGGTTTGCAGCATAGGTTTTCCCGGTGGTTATAGCCTGTGATTGCATAGAATTTAAAGGCCTTTTTTGGCATAGGTTACCCGGGGGTTATTTGCGTTTTGCATTTTTCAAGGGGTCAAAGGTTTTAGCAGCCCTAGGGTTTCCTTGGGAGTTATATCGTTGTGCCATTGCATAGGAGGGCAAAAGGGGTTAGCCCGCATACGTTAAATGGTGGTTATAGCGTTGGGGGAAATTTCATAAAAAGTCCCAAAGGGTGTTCCAAACATAGGTTACCGGTGGTTTAAAAAGCGTTTTACAGTGTAGAAGTCAAAGGGTTAGAAAACATAGGGTTTCCTGGTGGTTATAGCTTTTTGGGGATTGTAGAATTTAAAGCTTTAGCAGCATAGGTTTCCTGGGGGTTTTTAGCGTTGTGATTGCTAAAGTCAAAAGGGTGTTAGCAGATAGGTTACCAAAGGTGGTTTTTAGGGGTTTTTTCATTGAATAGAAGTCAAAGGTGTTGCAGATAGGTTACCCTTTGGTGGTTATAGCGTTGTGCATTGAATAAATTTAAAGGGCTCTTTGCAGATAGGTTTTTTCCCGGTGGTTATAGCGTTTTGAATTTCATAGAAGGGCAAAGGCTGTTACAAACATTTGGTTTCCCCGGCGGTTATAAACGCTGGGGCATTGAAAAGAAGTCAAAGGTGTTTGGGGCATTTGGTTAACCTTTGGGGGTTATAGCGCTGTGCTTGCATAAAGTCAAAGGTTGGATACAACTAGGTTACTTTTTATGCGTTGTGATTGAAAAGAATTTAAAGGCTGTTTAGCAGCAAAGGTTTCCTGGGGGTTTTTAGCGTTGAATTGCCTAGAAGTCCAAAAAAGGTGTTAGCAGCTAGGTTTTCCTGGCGGTTATAGCGTTGTGATTTCATAGGGAAATCAAAGGTGTTGCGCATAGGGACCTGGCGGTTAAAGCGCTGTGCTTGGGATAAAATCAAAGGCGTTAGAGCATTTGGGGGGGCCGGGGTTTAGCGTTGTGCATTGCAAAAGAAGGGCAAAGGCGTTAGCACATAGGTTACCTGGGCCGGGTTTTAGCGTTGTGCCCTTGCATAGAAAATCCCAAAGGCTGTTAAACAGCATAAAAGGGTTTCCCGGGGGGTTTTTAGGGTGTGAATTTTCATAGAAATTTTAAAGGCTGGGTTGGGCCCGCCTAGGTTTCCCGGGGGGTTATAGGGGTTTTTGGGATTGATGAAAACAAAAAGGGTGTTGGAGCATGGTTTTTGGGGGTTATAAAACGGTGCAATTTTCATAGAAAATCAAAAAGGGTTAGCAGCATAGGTTACCGGCCGGTTTTTTAGCGTTTTTTGCAATTTCACTTGCCATCTAACCCAAACCGGTTTTCCCAAACCCGTCCCCCTTAGTTAAAAGCAGTGCAGATACATTTGGGGTTGGAGGAAATTTCCTAGGTTTGGGGTTTTTGGGGGAAACGTTTAAAATGGTTAATGGTTAGGGTTTTTTGGGCCCCGAATAGGAAAATGTTCCTTTTTTTGGTGGTTGGTTTGTGCTTAAAAAAAAAAGGGGTTTAAAGGGGTTTTTTGGGGGTTTTTTTGTTTGTGGTCAAAGGTGTTGCGTTTGGTTCCCTCTTTAGCGTTTTGATGGTGGTGTTGCGTTTTGGTTCCTGTGGTGGTTAAAAGGTGTCTCTGAAGGGTTTTCCAAAAGGGTTTTTTTGGTTTTCTGGTTTGGTGGGTTTTAAACTTTTTTTGGGCGGTTTTTTTTGGGGGGGGTGGGTTTAGGTGGTTCCGGGGGGGGTTTTTAAAGGTGTGGCATAAAAGCAAAGGTTTTTGCCGGGGTTTGGCTTAAAACCTGTGGGGGTTTAAAGGCTTTTGACGGGGGGGGGGTTTTGGGTTGTGCTTAAAGAAGAAAGGTGAAGCAAGGTTAGGGGGGGTTTCTTGTGTTGTGGTAAAGGGGGTTTAAAGGAAAAAGGGGGGGGGGTTTGGGGGGCCATAGGTGGTGGCGCGGGCCCGGGGGGGAAGCGGGGGGGGCAGGGAGGGGGGGTTGGGGAGGATGGGAACGTGGTAAAAGGGGGGAGAAAAAGGAGGGGGGGGGGGGTGCAGCAGCCTTTTTGGGGGTAATCCCCCTGGGGGGGGTGATAACCCCCCCCCCAAAAAATTTTTTGTGGGAAAAAGGCCCCCGGGGAAGAAAAGAAAATTTTACTTTTTTTTCCTTCCCCCCTTTTTTTAAAAAAAGGTTTAAACTGGGCTCTGTTGAGGGGTGGGGGGGGAGGGAGGAACAAATGGCAACTTTTATATACGGGGGGGGATGTAGAAAAAAAAAGCAGGGGGGATTTTATCCGAAAAAAAAACCATGAAAAAAACACAGCACTCACCTGTGTAGATAAACTCATGTGATCAGGAGTACTCACTAAACTGCTACATGTTTATAAAAACCACTTGTATAGGTATAATGCAGAAATTTAAATTTTTTGTGTATACGCTAGTTCTTGATTTTTATAGAAAAAGGGGTAAGACAATCTCATGGTATTTCATGGTTAAAAAAACCCCTAAAAGGGCAATGACATTTCCATTTTAACAATTTGCATTGTTTTATTTGGGATTATGTGTAAAATTTGATTTTTGTTATTCCCAAACCTTTTAAAACCTAGGGGATAGTACCCTTCAGTATCAAGACGGTATCTTTTAAACACGAAAAAATTATCGGTTAACATTTTATTTGGGCCCAGTGAAGAGGATCTCCCAAAAAAAGTTCGTTGGAGG
>CM054164.1:8667166-8702166 GCA_028751875.1 Rapana venosa
AAAAAGTTTTAAAAAATTTGGGAATTTTTTTTTTTGGAAAGGACCTTTTTAGTGAAGGAAACCCCCCCTGGGGTTTTTCCCCCGGAGCCAAACCCCCCCCCCCTTGGGTCTGGGGTAGCTTAAAAAAACCGCCTGAAAAAGTAGGAAAATTCCACCCCCTGGGGGCTCCTGGCCCTTTAAAAAAGGGCCCTATTGGGCCAGAAAGGGGTGAAAATTTGGGGGGGAAAAGAATTTTGGTTGACAGGGAAATTTGGAAAAATTTGGGGCGGGGCAAAAAGGGGGGAAAAAATTTCCCCCTTAACTGGGGGCCAGTGAGGAACTTTTGGTGTTGAGGAAGGTTGGTTTTTTGAAAATTCGCGCTTTCCCCACAATAACCCCCCCAAACACAATCCCAAATAAAAGGAAACACTTTGAATTTTAAAAAACAGAAAAGGGCCCAAAGGGCTAAAATACAAAAAGTAAGGAAAAAAAAATAAAAAAAAAAAAGGGGGTAAAAAAAGTAAACCTTAACTATTATCCAGTTTAACCCCCTTTTTTGGGAGGGGGTTTTTTTCAAAAAATTTACAGTTCCCCAAAATTAAAAAATCCATTATCATTTTGAAAAGTTTATTTTTTTTAGATTTTTCCGTTTTTAATAAAGATCATTTTTTTTTTAAAATTTTAAAAATTTTGCCAAAGCAAAAATAAAAATTTTTAATAAAAAGGGCCTGGTTTAAAAAATTTGAACTTTCATCAATTTTTCCCCTTAAGCCAATTGTGTTTTAAAATAAAGTTTCCAAAGCTGGCGTCCATTTAGGCCGTCAAAGGTTTTTTTTTAAAAAAAATTTCCCTAAACCCTGGATCCCTGCCCCAAAATACCTTGGAAGGGCCCCCCAAAAAAACCCAACCAAAAAAACAGGAAGCAGGAAAAAAAAAGCAAAAAAAAATTTTGCCCTTATAGGATTTCCCAATTTCCCCCTTTTGTTTTTTAAAAAAAGAATTTGATTTTTCCCCACAAAACCCCAAGTTTTAAGACGATTTTTCCCCGGGCCCCAAAGGATTGTTAAAAGGGTTCCCCCCCCCCAAGGGCCCCCGGGGAAAAAAAGGAAAAAAAAAACCTCCTTTTGTAGTTTCCGGGGGCCTAGGGGGTTGTTCCCCCCAGGTTTAATTTTGGGAATCGCCCAACCCCCAAACCCACTTTTTTTTAACAACCTTAGCTGGCGCCTTTAAATTTCCCCTTTTGTAAGTTCCTTGGCTGATTAAAAAATTTTGCCATCGTTCCTAACCCCACCCCCCAAACCACAACCCCATTTATGTGCCCGATTGTTTCTGAAAACCGGGGTCCCTGGCATTTTTAAAAAAAAACTTTTGGGTTTAAGCACAACAAAGGTACTAAAGGTTTTTAAATTCCAAGGCTGCCTTCCACTGGGATCAAAAATAATAAAATGGGGGAGGGTTTAAAACTGTTTGTAAAGTAAACAAAAAAACCCCTTTTTTAAAAATTTAACGGGGGGAACCCATTACAAAAAAAGATAAAAAAAATTCAAATCAAGGGGGGTGACACCCGCTGTTTGTTTAAAGGGGGAAAGCAAGGTTTAAATTGAACAAGGGGAACGGTTTTGGAGTTGGGAAGAATAAATGCAATTTTCCTTAAGGGCTTTTGTTTTGGGTTTTGTTCTTTTCCCGGGTCTTGGTTCCCCCCCCTTTGTTTTTGGGCCCCTTTTTTCCTTCTGCCCCCTTTTGCTCTCTTTCTTGTCGTCTTTGTTTCTCTCTTTCTCGTTTTGGTCTCTCTTTTCTCTGTTTTTGTGTCTCTCCTTTCTCTTCTGCTTTGTGTCTCTCTTTTTTTTTCTGTTTTTGTGTCTCTCTCTTTCTCTGTGTTTTGTGTCCTCCTCTTTCTCTGCTTTGTGTCCTCTCTTTCCTGCCCTGTCTTTGTCCCTCTTTCTTTTCTTTTGGGTTCTCTCTTTCTCTGTTTTCTTTGTGTCTCTCTCTTTCTCTGTCTGTCTTTTGTCCCCTCTTTTTTTCTGCTTTGTGTCTCCTTTTTCCCTGCCTTTGTGTTTTCCTCTTTTTTTCTGTTTTTTTGGTCTCTCTCTTTCCTGCTGCTTTGTGTCTCCCTTTTCTGCTTGGTCCTCTCTTTCCGTTTTGTGTCCTCCTTTCCTGCTTTGTTCTCTCTCTTCTCTTTGTCTTTTGTCCTCTTTTTCTCTGTCTTTTGTCCCTTCTTTTCTGCCCTTTGTGTCCTCTCTTTCTCTGTCTGTTTTTGTGTCCTCTTTTTTTTTCTTCTTTGTGTCCTCCTTTTTCTTTTTTTTTTCCCTTTTTCTTCTTTGTGTCCTCTTTCCTTTTCTGCTTTTGTCTCTCTTTTTCTCTGTCTGTTTTGTGTCTCTCTTTTCCCTGTCTGTCTTTTTCTCTCTCTTTCCCCTTTTTCTTTGTTCTCTCTTTTCTCTTCGTCTTTGTGTCTCTCTCTTTCTCTGTCGTTTTTGTGTCTCCCCTTTTCTGTCTGTCTTTGTGTCCTCCTTTTTTTCTGTCTTTGGTCTCCTTTTTTCTCTGTTTCTTTGTTCTCCTCTTTCGTCTGTCTTTGTGTCTTCTCTTTCTCTGTTTTGTGTCCCCCCTCTTTCTCTGTCGTTTTTGTTCTTCCTTTCTCTGTCTGTCTTTGTGTCTCTCTTTTCTTTTTCGTCTTTTGCTCTTTTTTCTCTGCGTTTTTGGGTCCTCTTTCTTTTTTCTTTTTTCTTTTTTTTTGTTTTTGTGTCCCCTCTTTTCTTGTCGTCTTTGTGTCTCCTTTTTTCTCTCCTTTGTGTCTTCTTTCTCTGTCTGTCTTTTGTCTCTCCTTTCCTGTCTTTGTGTCCCCTTTTTCTCTGTCTTCTTTGTGTCTCTCTCTTTCTCGCTTTTTGTGTCTCTCTCTTTCTCTGTCTTTTTTTGTGCCCTCTCTCTTTTCGTCTGTTTTTTGGTTCCTCTTTCTCTGTTTTGTGTCTCTCTTTTTTTCTGTCTGTCTTTTTCCTCTCTTTCTTCTTTGGTCTTCTTTTTTTTTCTGTTTTTGTGCTTCTTTTTCTTGCCCTTTTTGTCTCTCTCTTCTCTGTCTTTGTGTCTCTCTTTTCTCTGTCTGTCTTTTTTTTTTTTTTTTTGGGTTTTGTTCCCCCCGTTCCCTTCTTTTTCTCTGTCTTTGTTCCCTTCTTTCTCTGTCTGTCTTTGGCCCCTTCTTTCCTGTTTTTTGTGTCCTTTTTTTCCCCTGTCTGCTTTTGTCCTCTCTTCTTGTCTTTGTGTCTCCCCTTTTTCCTTGTTTTGTGTCCCCTCTCTTTCTTCTGCCCTTTGTGCCCCCCTTTCTCTTTTTTTTTTTGGGTTCCCTCTTTCTCTGTCTTTGTTTTCCTCTCTTTCTTTTTCTTCTTTTGTTCTCCTTTTT
The DNA here is from genome assembly GCA_028751875.1 of Rapana venosa. Classification (NCBI taxonomy): domain Eukaryota; kingdom Metazoa; phylum Mollusca; class Gastropoda; order Neogastropoda; family Muricidae; genus Rapana; species Rapana venosa. The sequence goes on from CM054164.1 coordinate 8,670,534, forward strand.
CCGGTCTGTTTTGTTCTTCTCTTTCTCTGTCTTTGTGCCCTTTCTCTTTCTCTGTCTGTCTTTGTGTCTTTCTCTGTCTTTTTCCTTTGTTTTCCCCTCTCTTTCTTTTTTTGTTCTTTTCTTTTCTGTCTTTCTTTGTGCCCTTCTTTTCTCTGTTTTGTGCCCCTTTCTTTTTTCTCTGTCTTTGTGTCTTTCTTGTTTTTGTGTCCCCTCTTTTCTGTCTGCTTTTTTCCCTTTCTCTTTCCGTGGTCTTTTGTGCTTTCTTTCTCTGTCTTTGTGTTTTCTTTTTTTGTGCTCCTCTCTTTCTTGTCTGTCTTTGTGTCTCTCTTTTTTCTCTGCTTTGTGTCTCTCCTTTCTTGTCTTTGGTCCCCTTTTCTCCTTTGGTCCCCCCTTTTCTCGTCTGTCTTTGTGCTTTCTCTTTCTCTTCTTTTTTCTCTCTCTTTCTCTTCTGCCCTTGTGTCTCCCCTTTTTCCTTTTTCTTTGTGTCTCCCTCTTTCTCTGTCCTTCTTTGTGCCCTTTTTTTTCCTCGTCTGTCTCTCTTTCTCATCTCTCTTTCTGTGTGGGGTGTCTCTTTCCTCTTTTCTTCCCTCTCTCCTGTCTCTCTCCCTGCTCTCTCTCTCTTCGTCTGTTGTCTGTCGTCGTCTCTCTATCTCCTCTCTCTTTTTCTTCTCTCTTCCCCTCTCTCTCTGTCTTTCTCCCCTTTTGTTCTGTTTTCCGTCTGCTGTCTGCTCTTCCGCCCTTCTCTCTGTCTCTGTCTCTCTCTCTGTGTCCTGTCCCTCTCTTCTCTGTCTTTTCCTCTGTGCATGCATTGTCATACAGGTGGGAGCATAGTCCAGGTCTTCTCGGGGCTTTCACTTGCAGGGGGTCGGCTCGCTGGCCTCAACCCACACTTCCCACTTCAGAGCAGTCATTTCTTGACGGTTTTTCATGCGGGGTATGTTCGAGTTTCCGTAACCCACCGAACACTGACATAATTGCAGACTCTTTAATTGCATTTTTTGTTTTTCAGCATGTGTATATAAACACAAGGGTAGAAGGGCACGGGCATCTGCACTTGAAGCTGCCCCGGGAGATGGAAAATCCCCCCCTCATTGACCAGCAACGTGCTGAGTTTGGGAAACCCCTGGCTTCAGGCCCCAAGGGGGTTAAAGTTAAACCGTCGGCTGCAGCACCCCTCGAACGGTAAAAACCCCTCTTTCCTCCAAAAACTGCCACAATAGTGGGGGTTGAATGAAGCATGCCCAGCATGCACTCACGCCGGGAGAAGCCCCGGGCTCAGCCGGGTGAAGGGCCCCCTTTTTGTTGGATTGCTCAGGAGTAAAAGGGGGCAAGTAAAAGATGCACGTTTTAAACCCCCCCCACCTCCCTCAATCTTTCGAGCTTTTTGTTGTTGTTGTTGTGCCTCGTGTGTGGTCACTGAATGGGAGACATTTTGCCTTTTTTGCCGATGACAGTGAGGATGATGTAAAAAGCTCTGCTATGAAAGTGCAGAAGTTGGGGGCTATGTGCAGGGGGCACCATGCTTCTTTCCAAATACCCGGTGTAAAACCAGGCCAAGAGATAAACACCTGCGTTTTGGTGTCATTTGAGAACACTCTCAAATCGCATCCGAAAGTGAAAAGCTCGACTGTGGGTCCCAGCTTCCCATGACCCACAGCACACTCACCGGGGTAGGAGCCGGCCGGATCCAAAAAACCCCTATGATTTTGATGGGAACAAACCCCGACCTTTGGTCTGTGAAAGAGGCGCAACCACTATGCAAGGCAGCTGGGGCTTTCAAAGCTTTGGTGTGGTCAACATTGTTTCTGCTTCGTTTCAGACGTTCAAGACCCGGGGTCCATCACCCCCACCCCCAAACATGATTTTCCCTCTCCCCCCCCCCCCCTTCCCTCCCCCCTTCAGCCCCTACAACAACCAGCACAGCGCAACAACAACAGCACAGCACGCGGGCCAGCAACAACAACAACAGCGCAGCAGAAACACAAAAACAACAGCAAAAACAAAAACAAAAACAAAACAACAACAGAAACAACAACCAGAGCAGCAGCAGCAGCAGCAGTTGCATACCCCTGTAGGCACGGCCCCTCGTTCTGCAGAACTTTGAGCAGATTGTTCGGGAGCAAACACAGGAGTGACCACACCAGAGGAGCGGGGGGGGAAGGAAGGGACCGTCGCAAAAGGGGGGGTTATTTGGGCGATTTTGGTACTGGTGGGTGGGGGGGGGGGTTGTTTGTGTGTTTATTTTTCTTCAGTTTATCAACACCCTTCCCAATAAACGGGGGAAGGATGCCTGGGGGTTGGAATGCCATAGCGTTGGATCTGCGACCGGGGTTCAATCTCGTTCAAGAGGTTTCCCTTTGGGGTTAACACAGTGCAACTCCACTCTCCCCAAAATGTCCTTTAGAGACTATAAACCGAGGTCCCGTGTGTGAACGCCACAAACATCTTGCCACTGTTAAAACCCATTCCCCTTTTCTGAAAAGTAGGCCATTGTGTGCGGGGAAAAGGGGACAAAATTTACAAAAATGCATACACACGGGGACGGATTAAAAAGCAATGAAAGTTTTTCCATTTCCTAAAAAAAAAGAAAAAAGTAAACAAAAGAATAAATAAAAGAAATAATGAGTGCGTAAACATCCTGACATCTCCCACAATTTGTTCCCCATTCAAATTCCCAAACCCAAAAAATACAAAAAATTTTTTGAACTTTGCATGCCCCTGTAGATAATTCTGACTTGTAATGAAGCAGCATTGAGTACACCTTTTTAGGAATCTCGAATCTCCCATATTTTCAAGTCAGCCAAAAATTATACAGTTTGGCAAAAATATTGACCTTAAAGGAAATCGGCCCAACCCCCTATACTAAATGTCTTGGAGTTCCTGACTTTCAGTGCATTCAAAAATTACCTCATTCCCTTTTTCTGCAAAATTTTTCCACAGTTTTTCCCTACTTTAAATGTCGAAGGTTTTCTGAAAATTTATAAAACAGCAAAAGTTTCCCATGCCTTAACAAAAGTTCCAAAACCAAACCATGAGGAAAAGACATATCAGGGGGACAAGCTTTTTCCTAAAAACCTGTTTTTCCTCACCTAAAAACCTCGTTCTCTTAACCACTTAGAAAGCCGTTTATTCAGATAAAATGTACAGTTTACTACAGATGTTTAGTAAAGAAAACCCACGATGTTTTAGGGGCGATTCAGGTCACCCTTTTTGTGTAAAGGGGGAAAGACGGGCCCTTGTCCCGCCCTCAGGAAACATAAAATATTTAAAAACTTAATAAAAAAAATTAAATAAAAATTTTTTGAAAATGGATTTCCAACAGGATTTTTACTTCCAATTTTGAAACAAAATTTCAACCAGATTTTTTAAATCCCACCCCAAGGATAAAATAATATAAAAAAAATATTCGGAAAAAATTAGAGATTATTAAAAAAAAAATAACAGACTATAATTTTTAGATTTCCGGGGCCTTTTCCCCAAAAAGTTTCTTATTAATGAGTTTATGATAGAAAATTTTCGTTCCCCTTTTTTTAACGTATATTTTTATCTTTTTAAATATTGTAGGAATTATTATCCTCCCTTTAAAATTTTTTTGGAAAAAAAAAACCCCCCTTAATTTGAATCAAATTTTCTTTTCCCATTTATTACTTTTTAAAAATTTTGTGTCTTACAATATAATAAATTTTAAAAAGCTAATTCTTTATTTATTTACCATTTTTGGGGCAAATTTTGTTTCACCAAATTTTACAAAAAAAAAAATAGGAAAAATAAAAACACAAATCCCCTTTTTGGGGGGACAAAGAAAAAAAAAAATTAAAAAAATTATACCCAGGATTTTTACCAATAAAGTCAAAAGTTTTGGTTGACACAATGTCCCCATACATGTTTTTTTTTGTATTCCCGAAGGACAGACGTTTGTTTTAAATTTTTTTCTTTTTAAAACCAAGCATTTCAACGAAATTTACCTTTTAACTGCATTCATATTTTCTTGTGTCCCCAAGTTTTGTAATGTACAAAGTGTTTATTTACTGATGACATGTCAAAGGGGGGCACGCCGGTGTCCCCAAACGCCAAAAAATTTTTTGAAATCAAAATTTTTGTTTTTCTTAAAGTTTGTCTGTGGGGGGAATCCTCTCACAAAAAAGACAAATTATGGTGGTGTTTGGGTTTTTTTTTTTTTTTTGTGTGGGGGGGGGGGTGTACCCAATTGGGGTCTCACCTGTCGAAAAAATTGGGAGGGTGAAAACCTATTTTATTTCCGCTTGCTATTTTCATTATAAAGCATATCTGTTTTTTTCGCCCATTGCAGTTTCAAAGCAAAAGTTGGGTAAAAAATGAGAAAACTTTTAAAAAGGCTCCGCTTTCAGGTGTTCGGGCGGGGAGGGGCCCCAAAACTCCAAAATGGTGTGTTGCCCCGGTCGGAAGTGCCCCTTTTTTAGCACGTTTTTTTCTGGGTCCCCTCTTTTTTCCCCTACTGCAGAATTTTCCTTTCCTCCTCTTCCTCGAAGGTTTAATACGGACTCACTTAACAATTCTCGTTCAAATGTTTCTACTTTAAAGACAATAAACATTCAATTTATCTCTCGCTAATCTATGAAACGTCGCTCTAAAGAAAACGCCTTTTTTTCCGCCAAAGCTCCCCATTTAAAAGCGTTTCCCGGGCGCTGGCTGTTATTTTCCCCTTTCCCTTCCCCCACTACACCTGTTATGGTCTAAATTTATCGCGGCACCCTTGACACCCCCCTGCATCGCCCCCCCAATTTTCAGGGAAAGAGTGAAAAAACCCCGAAAATCTTGTGTGATGGAAAATAAATGCCCCCGGGAAAAAACCACTGTCACTGCGGTCATATTTGGGAAACTGCGGCAGCCTCCGTTTCGTCGGGTGCGGCCCGGGTCGGGGACAAGAGGGTTTAAAAAGTTCTCTTGTTTACATTTTAAATCAAACCAAAAAAAACGTTTTTTCACACCAAAGACAACCGTTTTTTCATTTTTTCTCCCGCAGTAATAAAGTCATTATTTTTGTAAACTTTATTTAAAGTCATCCCAACAAGTGTTTTCTTCAGTAACTGGTAACACTTCCAGTGAAATTTTTTCTGGAAAATCATTTTTGTCGTCGTCCCATTGAAATTTTTAATAGAAAAAATTTCACTCTCCCCTGGCTAGCTAGGGAAGGTTTTTTCTTGCATACACAAAGGACAACCACAGAGCGGCTTTCTTCATTAGGGCAACTTTTAAAAAAAAAAGGGAGGCAACAAGATCTGGGTGTGAAAAATAGTCTATGACACACAACCTTTTTTTTGCAAATACTAAATAAAAAAAAAACGCAACGTTTGCAAAAACCCTTTAAGAAACCAAAATGAATTCATTTCAATTTTTCAAAATAGCGGCCCAAACCCTTGACAACATGTCCCTTTGACACTCGTTTAAAGGCATCAGTCATGTCTGTATGTCACTGACTGGCTCTGTCATAGATGTCAGTTTGCACCCTTTACATTCAGATCACCACAAAAGATCAAAGGCAAATCACCAACTCCTTTTTCTCCAACAGACATCTTCTAAAATAAAACGCCCTTGTAGATATCATCTCTTTATGTATTTAGAATTTACAGGGGTAAAGTAACCCAATTAATTCAGTCTGTCTGGGTACCAGGAGTCCCCCCCAAATTTTAAAACCCAAAAAGTCATTCAAGTTTATTTGTTTTAACATAATTCCTAATTTTTTCTGTTTAAAATAGACCACCCAACAAACACCAGCACATTGTCTGACACTTTTACCCCATGGGAAGAAAAAAACTCTGCACAGGGAAATTAAGGGAAGGGGGATGGTTTCAGTGAATGTTTCTACAAACAAAAAATATCATATTTGTAAAAAAAGTTTTGCAAATCAAACTATTTCGAATCACCAAAGACCCTTACTTTAAAGTACTAGCGATAGTTTCGCTATTACGTACAACACATTCGCCTGTCGTCGCAAACACCAGGGTTGTGGGGAAATAGACCCCCAGGCCCCTGGCCTCCAGGGGAAGCGTGCAGGGCCCCGGCCCCGCAGCGAGGTGCACCTTGCCCTTTCTCAAGCCACTGCCCGACCAGCGGGCCACAGAGGGGCTGCTTTTTGAAAACCCCCCCCAGTCCTTTGCAGGGCCCCCCCCGCTTGCTGGCCCTGGTGCCTGGGACGACTTCTCGTGTGTACGAGAGCACCAGCGACCCCTTTTTGCGTTTGCCTCTGTGGGAAACTCTGCCCCGGCCCTTGCCTCTCCGGGTTTTGGCCCCCACTGGGAAACCCTCCCCAGCCAGCCACCTGCCCTTCAGCTGGGGTGTTCAGGGGAACCCCTTCCGAACCCCGGGGTGAGGAAGCTCCTCACTCCCAGGGGACTGGCGGAACTTCCTCTGTGTCCCCCCTCCACCAGCCCTCTGCACCGCGCCTCTTCGCTGCACCCGGTGGGGCTGTCAGCATCCTGTGTCTCCCCGAAAAGCGCTCTGCTGCTGCTCGCGTTGTCTGCTGCTGCTGCGTTGCTGCTGCGTTGCCCTTCATACTCTCACACCCCTCAGGACCGGGTTCTGTAACTCTCTTCTCAACACCAGGGTTCAGGTTTTGCCGTGTTGTCTTCGAGGTCTGTGTTTTCTGGAAGTCCTTAGTCGGGCTGCCCCACTGTAGTTAGTAGTCACTGGTGGTGCACTGCTGATCGTAATGTTGAACTTTGGGGCACACATTTTAAAACCTGTTTTCCTTTTTTGTAAGATAGCTATTGGTGCCGGGGGAACAGATACGAATTTACAAAAACCCCATACAACGGGGCTGGGTGTAAAAAAGCACATGAAAGCTTATTCCATTATCCCAAATAAAAAAATAAATAAAAAAATAAGCATGCACCAGGCCATTTCCCCTGCTTCCCGTATTTCTTCACTGCCTCTTCCTTGCCCGCTGCCTTCTCTTGTACCCTTTTTTCTCTCCCTCCCCCCCGCTGCACACTCCCTCTCCTGGAACCCCTTCCCAGGGTTTGTCGCTGATCCCCCGGTGGCTGATGTTGTTGACCCCGGAATCACCCGCCACTCCACCGCCCCTTTTTTCCCGGGAGCCCCCCTTTTCCTTTTTCTTTCAATTCTGCATTGCTGGTGCTGGGCAGGATCAGGTTTGGCCCCCCCTCTGATTCCCGAGGGCCGGGCTTGACGCCTCACTCTCTCTTGGGCATCGGGCTTGGGCATTCCCGGGGTTCTGAAAGGGGATGTTTACTGGCCCCCATCCACCATTTGGATTGCCCAAAGCACAGCTTTCAAGTCTCCCGAGGGCCCGGGGAAAAACACCCAAATGAAATACGAGTTCAAAAACCAGACACTTGTCTGTGAGAGATTCCCCGTCATTTCCCCTCTTCATCCAGCCCGTCAGCTTTGGTTTTTCGGCGCGGTCAGACTGCAGAGGGCCAGCTACTGTCAACATGCCGCCCACTGCTCCGACTCCCGCACTTGCTGGAAGGTCCGGAGTTGCTCTTTTTCTTGCACTGTTTTTTGGGGACCAGTGAACTGCTGTTTAATGTTGACGTCTTAAAACAGTGATATATTTTGTTTGTCTTTCGTGTCCCACGAGCCTCCAAAACAGTAGGAGGGACTGCTGTTTCGGAAACTGGCAGAAATTTGATTATAGTGGATTTCCTTTGCCCACAGCATATCCCCCTCTCTCACCCAAATGGGCATAAGGACAGTCACGTTGGGGATGTTCTCCAAAGGGCCCAAACCCGCCCCCCGGGGGCAGCACTAAGGCTGGGGAGTCAAGCCCAGTCAGGAAAATCCTAGTCGACAGTAAAACTCAGCTTCAAGTGGAATTCCAGAGGGGAAAAAAAGCCATGGTCATACTACAGCCCTCACTTTGCTGCGTTTTTTGCCCCCCCGCAGCTCACTGGTTTATCCAGAACTGGGTAAAGCCCGGCCTGACGGGGGAGAAAAGCAGCGTAGTGATTCACCGCCATCTTCCGGGATGTCAGCACCTTCACTGACCCCAGACCCCCGGCAAAAACTGGGTGCATTTTGGCACAGGCCGTGAAGGTTGGGATTCCCTGTGGCGAAGGGGCGGGGGGGGGGACCAGGGTTCGTTTAAAGTCGCCCCATTCCCTCAGTATTGCCCATTCAAAAAAACAGAATGAATCAGGGGCCTATATGAAACAGAATTTTTGTTTTGTAAAACTTGCTGGCTTTCCTTTTCCCGCCTGCCTGAAACAATGAATGTCCCAAAAAAGAGCCCACTAAACTCCCATTGTACGCCCCCATAGGGATTCTTGCCCTTTAAGGGTGGGGGGAAAAAAAAAAACGAATTTTCAAAAGGTTGGTGTTATTCGCTGTACAAAACTCAAGCGCTCGCCAAAAACTCCGAACACCCGGGAGTTGCTGGTGAACTCTGTTATGAGTGAGTGAGTGAGTGAGTGAGTGTATGGTGAGTGTGTAGGCGAGTGAGTGTGTGTATATGAGTGTGTATGGGTGTGAATGAGTGTGTGTGAGAAGTGTGTGTAATGAGTGTGTGAGTGAGTGTGTGTGAGTGAGTGTACGAGTGTGTGTCAAAGTCAAAGTCAAACTTTTATTTCCAGATGGTACATTGAATAAGCAAAATACTTGCTTTTTTTCATCAAGCCATCTAAGAAAGGAAAAAAACAAAACAACAACAACAACAACAACCCCCCGCCAAAAAAAAAAAATATATATATACAAACAAATATACCAAATCTTATTGAAAAGGAAATTATAAAGATAAAGATGATGATGATGATGACGAGATCAATAAAAAATGACAATTACTACTGCCAGAAATATCAATGAAGACGATGATTATACGATTGAAACTATCTAATCAAAAACTTTACAGCAGATCATGTTTAAATATCCAACACAATCCCTACATAAATACACACATACATATAATATACCATAGACTCACCACTTACGCTATTATTTGATACCACAATTTTTAAAACACACACACATACACAAGCCCACTCCCACACCCACAAGCCCTCTGCTGGCGTGCAAGCAGGCAACCACACACAAACACACATATACTACAAAACAACATATACACACACACACACACACACATATACACACATACAATATACACACATACTACACACACACACACACAACACATACACAGCTCTTACACAAATTACAGACAATCTCCTACACAACATCAATGAAAATAAATATACAGGCCTTCTTTTTGTTGACTTTGAAAAGCATTTGATGTAATCAATCATTCCCTATTATTGCGTAAACTTCACTTGTATAAACTAACACCAGAAATGATAAATCTTTTGAAAAGCTTTTTGTCGAATAGGCAGCAGCTAGTAACTGCAAATAATCAAACATCAGAACAGTACCTATTAAACATGGAGTACCACAAGGGTCAATATTGGGTCCACTTTTTTTTCAATCTATGTAAATGACTTACCCCAATTTCTAGAATGTAGCTGTGAAATGTTTGCTGATGACACATCCCTCTATTGTAGTGATTCTGACCCCCACAGACTTACAATCAACTTCAACACAATATTGACAGATTGGTTACTTGGACTAAGCTAAACCATATGTCCTTAAATACGCGAAAAAACTAAGTGTATGTATGTACTAGCAAGACAAAAAGAGACAAAAAATGAAGATAAATTCCAACCTCTGTTGATAGATAAAAGAGTAATTGAAGAAGTTGACTCCCACAGAATTCTGGGTGTAATTATTGACAAAATCTTACTTGGACCGACCATGTGATGGCGCTAGGAATAACGTCTTTTTTTACAAGCTACTTCAGTTATCAAAAATAAAACATTTTCTGAATAACCACTCTCGCAAACTCTTTTTTTGCGGCCATATTTTGCCTATAGTTGACTATGCTTCATCTCTTTGGGACAGCTGCAGTGATACAAATTTAAAATTGATTCATAGATTATATAAAAGAGCACTGAAACTTGTTCTACTACAATCAAGCTCCCTAACCATCAACGATTATAAGAAAACAAATATCCTAACCTTCAAAAACAGATTTTATCTAAATAAAGCTCTATTTGTCCAGAAAGTTATCAATGGAAATGCCCCTCCAAAGATCACCAATAGCTTCAAAATCAATGAACACAGACATAATCATCTACTAACATTTCCGAGACCAAGAAATAATCTTTACAAAACAAGCTTCTTGTACTCAGTAGTGACTTATGGAACAAGCTCCCAAAACGCTTAAATGTATCAAAACAAAAATCAGTTCAAGGCACAGCTAAAAAGCCATTTAATGCATGAATGCCTAGGAATTGACTAATAATGCAAATCAACCATGATCAATACGGCAAAATAAACCATACTTACATTTACCAACACTAATGGTATTCCCTACAACAACAAAAATTCAAGTATATCTTACTGTGACTAGAAATTCTACAGTCACGCACTGTATATGTGTGGAGGAGGGGGAGGCAGGAAAGAGGCACACTAATTATGCAAAGAAGTAAGAGAATCTATGCAAGCTAGTAAATTAATCTGCAATGTTGAAACAGGTGGAAAGAGAGGAAATTTTTAAAAAATCTTTTTATGGTAGACCTGATAGCTGATAGTATGTCCTTCTCTCTCTCTCTCTCTCTCTCTCTCTACTCTCTCTCTCTCTCTATCTCTCTCTTCTCTCTCTCTCTCTCTCTCTCTCTCTCTCCTCTCCTCTCCTTCATTTCCTCTCCTCATGCCCTTTGTCTTGTCTAACTCAATAGATTTTATCGTGGATGTTGTTTTTATTGCAGTTAGAGATGAGATTATTTGTTTGAATAATTGTTTGTTTGTTTTTAAAATTATTATTTCTCTATTGATTGAAGGTGTATTTCCCCTTCCCCCTTGATACTTCCCTCCCCCCCCCATCCTTTCCAATGCTTTTCTGTTATCATCGTTATGTTATTGTCTCATGGTGATGGGGATCATTTTTTTATATTGTTGTCTCATGGTGAAAGGGTGATTGTTGTTATAATTGTATCGCTATTTAATAATCATTATTGTAATCTTATTTGACTTCGCTTGCTTTGGGTAGTTATTGTGTGAATATGTCATTTTTAAAAAAGCGCTATTTGAAAAGTTTTGAGCGCATAAAAAGCACACGTTTGCTGGGGTGGGGGAGGAGAGGAGGGGGGTCATTGAAGGTAATATTTTAGTAATGACGAATGCCTAGTATTTTCTAACGTTTTATTCCTGTATCTTTTTTATTATCTTAAGTATAAACGTGAAAAAATGGATGAAACAGTAAGTGAAGTAATTTGTGTGTCCTGACGTTCTATGATTTTCTTTTTTAATTCTTAAAACATTTTTTATTTAAATGTGTGTGTGGACGTGAGCGCACACGCGCTCAGGTGTGCATGAGTATGTGTGTGCGTGTATATGTATATGTGGTAATTTGTATTTTCAATGCATTTCCTTATCGATTTTTTCCTTTTTTTTTTTTTTTTTTTTTTTTTTCACTGGTTTAATTTAATGGTAAACGATGCAATAATGTAGTGTCTTAGTATAATCATTAGGAAATTTGTTCTTAGATAGATGGCTTGATGAAAAAAAGCAAATGCATTGCTTATTCAATGTACCATCTGGAAATAAAAAATTTTGACTTTGACTTTGACTTTGACACACACACACACACACACCACACACACACACACACACACACACACACACACACAACACTACACACACACACACACACACATACATACACACACACACACACATATACACACACACACCACGCACACACACACATACACACACATACTACAAGATACAATTTCAAAAATCTTTCAAATAAGAATATTTAAAAAAAGAAGAAGAAAAGAAAAAAAATGAAACAATCTAAGAATGATGAAAAATACACATTGGTAAGGAGGGAGGAATTACAATTCGTTTTCTGTACATTTATTTATTAGATAGTTTTACAAATGTTTTTTAAAATGGCTTTTGGTGGTAATATTTTTTAACTCTCTTGTGTGTGTATGAGTGTGTGTGTATGGGTGTGAGTGTGTGTGTATGAATGTATGGGTGTGAGTATGTGGGTGTGGATGTGTGTGAATGAGTGAGTATGAGTGTATGTGTGTGCATGAGTGTGTGTGTATATGTGTGTATGGGTGTGAGTGGTTGGTGTTGTGTGTTGAGTGTGTTTGGGTGTTTTAAAGGGTGTGGTGTGTGTGTATGAATGTGTGAGTGTGTATGGGTGTGTGGGGTTTTGATTTTGTTTTGTTTTGTTTAATGTCTATTCACTACATGGTGATTTAGACACACCCGCATTCATACCAAAATACCTATTATTACACACCCCATCTCTCTCTCTCTCTTTCTCTCCCTTACACGCACGCACACGTACACACACACACACGCATATATATATATATATTTATATATATAACTAATTACAGTAGTGGTCTTACAGGTGAAGAATATATGACTTAAGCAACTGACACTATGAAATGCTGAGAGTCATATAAAAGTTCTTGACTAGTGGCATATTTCTTATGAATATCTAAACCTCTTCTTTTATACATGTCAAAAAGAATTGGGCAATCAAACAATAAATGGTGGATTGAAAGGGGAATAGAAAAACATGTTACATTTTTTTTAATATTGAGTATTCCATGCATTTAATCTCAGTTTATTTGCAATCCTTATGACTTTGAATTTTTTGTCTGATACTGCTGTTGATGTTTGCCAAATTCTGTTTTGCGTTGACTCAAAAGCAGTGTTAATGGCATTAAAGACATGGCAGGGTTAAAAAAAAGGGAAATTTGATATTTATTTGGGGTTTTTAAATTTCCTGGTTTACATTCTATTGAAAGCAGGGGGCTTCGCTAATTTTTTTGCTGGATCCCTCTCTTTTGGGGAAATTTTTATTAAATAAAGGCTGGTTGATTTTTTTTAGAAAAAAAGGGGCCTCTAAAATTACGTTAAGGGGTTTTTGCTTTAGTCTTGCATTGTTGTCTTATAAAATTTCCCATTCAAATTTAAAATTAAAAAAGCATGCATTCAAAGTTATTTAAAAAAATACATTATCAGCGGTTTCCTTGCCCAGGGGAAATTAGAAATTTTTAATACTTAAACGGTGTGTGTATGAGTTGTTTTGTGTTATGAGTGTTTGTATATGTGTATGTATGAGTGTTGTGTGTGTATGGGTGTGTGGTTGTGTGTGTTTGTTTTGTGTGTAGGGTTGTGTGTGTGTTTTAGTTTTTGTGTGTATGAGTGTGGGGTGTATGTTTTGTGTGGGGTGTGTATGGGGGGGGTTTGTTATGTGTGTGTATGGTGTGTGTTATGGTGTGTGTGTAGGGAGTGTGTGTGAAATGTGTTTTTGTGTGTACGGGGTGTGGGTGTATTTTTATGTTTTTGTGTATGAGTGGGGGTTTGTGTTTGGTGTGTGTGTGTGTGTGTGGTTTTTCGTTTAACATCGTCCCTTTAAATAGTGTTTTCAGACGGGAAAGTAGGGCCCCTGTGAGTGAGTGATTTTTTTTAAAAATTTATTTTAATTTTATTTTTTATATCGGGGGTTAATGGAATAAGTATTTAATGTGCTTTTTCACACCCTCCCTGTGTGTATGCGGTTTGTAATTCGTCTTCTCACCCAACCGGCATGAGGGGCCCTACCTTACAAAAAGCGGAATAGGTTTTAACGTGTGGGCAAAAAGTTCGGGTTTGGCTTTTGGTAATGGGACTTTGGGTTTTTTTTAGTCTCTTTCCCAAAGGACTTTTTGGGAGGGGAGTGGGGAACCCGGAAATGATTTTTAAATTTCCAGGGGGAAAAAAACCTTGAGTGTGTGTATGAGTGTGTGTTTTTGAGTGTGTATTCTTCAGTTTAAGGGAGGGCCCCATAAATAGTGATATCAAAAGAAAATTTAGTGCCTTGGGTGTGTAGTTGTTTTTGTAGTGAGTGTATGTATGCAGGGAGTGTGTAGGTGTGTGGGGGAGTGTGTGTTTGTATGGGTGTGTGTGAATGTGTGTGGAGTGTTGTTTTAGTGTTATATCTCCAAGGTTTGAAAATGGTCAATTTTGCATATGAGAATGATTGCATCCCAAAAGGTACCCGACTTTTCCACCATCAGGATAGTATTTTTTTTTATCACAAATCGCATGGCAAGGTTTGGGGGGTTGGGGGTGGTGGGGGTTTGGGGTGTTCCCACCCCCTTAACACCCTGGGAGGGAGGGAGAGGGGGGGGGGGAAAGTCACCTTAAACATGCCACCTGGTCTCACTCTCTCCCCCACCGGGGAAATTCTTTGATGAGTGGGGAATTACACCCCGGGGATGGGAAGTTTGCTGTGCGACTGTTTTCAAATTCTCACCCCTTTTTAGGCGTCACATTTCGCCTTAAAAGGTTTTTTTTTTCTGTTTTAAAGGAGAGGGGAAAGGTGTGGTGTTTAAAGGCCTGGGGTACTCTTCTTTTGAAGGGGGGCCCACCCCCCTACCCCCCCCCCCCCCCCCCCCCCCCCCCCGACCCCCCTCAATTTTCTATGCTTTGTAGCAGGGCGTGTAAAAGAAACCAGTGGGGAGTTGCCCCCTGGTAATTTTTGTTTGGGAAAAACCCCCTTGATGGGAAAAATTGGGAACTCCACAAAACAGGGGGCAAAAAGGGGCTTTTGCTCTTAGGGTTTGGCCCGTTTTCCCAGGGGAGGAAACCCAAAAAGCCCATGAAAAAACCTCCTGCTTTCCCAGTAGTGTACGACAGTACAGTAAAAACATGGCACAAACAAAAACAATATGACGTTTCGTTTTTTGTTTTTTTTGCAGAATCCCTTGACACCCAGCCCCTGGGGCCTGCCTCCCATAGGGAAAGTGAAAAAGCTTTTCCCGCTGCTTTTTGTGCAGGCCTGACCGGTCTGACTTCAGAGGGGTGAAAAGCGTCGTCTTTCAAATCCTTGCGGGGGGAGAGGGGAAAGGGAAGAATGGACAAAGGGGAAAAAAAGCCCAAGGGGAGGCAAAAAGGGGAAAGAAAAGGAAAAAGGGCAAAAAGGAAAAAAAGGGAGGGAAAAAAAGGGGGAAATTTCCCTTTAGCTCAGATCTGCCGGGGGGGGGAAAAGGATTTTTAATGTCGTACTAACGGGCCACTGGAAACCCTCCCCCCCCCCCCCCCCCCCCCGGGGGGAACCGAAATGATACAAAAAACTTGATTGAAATACAGTACAGTTTATATAATTAAATGCAAAGCGAGACAGCACACGTAAACAATTATTTGCCGTTTAAAACAAAATTGGGGTTTTGCAGTTAGGTTCGTCCCCGGTCTAAACCCACAATGCTTTTGGATTTAGGTCCAAAACCCCGTCTTAAAAAAAAAACCCCCCAAGGGTTTGAGTTAGGATCAGTCCCCGTTTATAACACAATGCGGTGCATTTTTAGGATCTTTTAACCCCGTCTAAAAACACAATGCGGTGCAGTGAGGATCAGAAAACCCGTCTTAAAAACAATGCGGTGCAGTTGGATCAGTAACCCGCTGAACACAATGGGGTGAAGTTGGATCAGAAAACCCGTCTTAACACAATGGGGTTTTCCCGTTATTTTTCAGAAACCCCGTCTTTTAAAACAAGGGCGGTCCCGTTAGGATCAGTAACCCTTTCTATAAAAAACAATGCGGTCATTTGGGGTTTCTTTTAACCCGTCTGTAACAAAAGCGGTGCAGTTAGGATCAGGAAAACCTTTCTGTAACACAATGGGGTTTCCCAGTTGGTTCGAAACCCCGTCTGTAACACAATGCGGTGCGTTAGGATCAGAAACCCCGTCTGAAAACCAAAATGGGGGTGCGTTAGGATCGTAACCCGTCTAAAACAAAAATGCGGGGGCATTGTTAGGTTATTTAAACCCGTCTCTTTGAACGGGCCCCCTGCCCGCGGGGGAAAGAAGTAAAAAGGGAAAAGGGAAGGATGGGTGAGGGGGAGGATTTTAAAATCGGGGGGCAGGGAGTGGGGGGGGCCAACTTTTCTGCAGAGAAAAACCTAAAAGCTTCCCCTGCAGAGGCACGGGGGCCCCACAAGCCCCACGTTGTGCGGGAGTGGGGGGCTTTTCGTTTGTGGGGGGCCCGGGAAAATTTTTTAAACCCGACTTTCAGGTCAGCACAAGGTTTCGGGAGAGGCGCCAACGCATGCATGCGCGCAAGCACCCCCCTACCCTGTTACATTTAAAATTTTACCAAAAACATGCTCCTGCTTTTCACGCTCTCTCACTGTCTCTCCACACGCACGCTAACTACACACCACAATAACTCTCTCTTTCCCCCCTCCCTCCCTCTCTCTCCTCTCTCCCCCTTCTCTCTCTCTCTTTTCTCCTTCTCCTCTCTTCTCCCCTTTCCTCCTCCCCCCTCTCTCTTTCCCCCCCCTCTTCCCTTTCTTTTCTTCTTCCCTCCCCCCCCGTCCCCCCTGTAATGATGAATTCGCTGTAAGAAAACGTTTTCCAAATTTTTGAAATTTGGTGTTCACCATGAAAAAATCATAGGGATGGACATTTTTGCTCAGTCAGTGAAAATTTTTTTTTGTCCATTTTGAAAAATGTCTTGAACGGAAGTTCCTTTTTTTGGGGGTGTCCAGGGTTTTTTGTGAAAATTTGGGAAAAAAACTTACCCCTAAATTTTTCTTACGACCTCAGGTTTGCAGCGGGCCCCCTTTTGTTTGGCCGTTGAAAAAAAAATTTTGGGACTTGCAAAGGTATATTTTCGAAGCTTTTCAAAAGAGGCGTAAAAGTTAAAAGAAAACCATGGGCAGACTTCTTAAATTTAGCCCCAAAATGTTTATTGTTTTGAAAACGTGGGGGAAAATTTTTGATTTTTTCCCTTTTTTATATGCCCTTTCTTTATTCATGAGAAATTTTTTTTTTGCATTTGTAAGGGATGTGTGTATGGTTTTTTTGTGCATGCATGCACTTTCGTTTGTGTGTAAATTTAAGTGTGTGTGTGTGTGTGTGTGTGTTTCGCGCATGTGTGTGTATGTGTGTTTCGGGGGAAAAGGGGAGAGAGGGGAAGGGAAAAAGAGGGAAGAGAGAGAGTTGAGAGTGCCCCATTTTGGGTGATTTTACTGCAAACCCTTTAAATTGTTGAAAATTAATGTTTAAGTGTTTTGCTTTGGTTTTGGGTTTTTCTTCAAAAAGGGCCTTCGGATGAGCTTAAAACCAAAAGGGCCCCCTTTTTCAAGGTATGCCCCAAATCATGGCACATGTTAAATTTGTTTGCCCTTTTTGAAAAAGTAGGCCATTTTTGTGCCGGTGGAAACAGTTTACAAAAAATTTTCAAAACCGTTTAAAAAAGGGGGTTGGATTTTTAAAAAAAAAAAGCACAAAGAGTGTTATTTTAATTTTCCCCGTTTTAAAAAAAAAGTCTTGAGCGCTTTTTATTTGTTGCTTTTTCAAGATTCAGGCTATAAAACATTTTCCTAATATTAATTTTTATTATTATTGAAATGTTTTTGAAACCCCATTTTCATGGGCATATAGCCCTTTTTTAAATTAAAGTTCCCCCAGTTTTTCTCCCCTCTCTCTCTCTCTCTCTCTCTTTCTCTCTCTCTCTCTTTTCCCTCTCTTCTCTCTCTCTTCTCTTTTTCTCTCCCTTCTCCCTCTTCCCTTCTCTCTCTTCTCTCCCCCTTTTCCTCTCTCTCTCTCCTCTCCCCTTCTTTCCCCCCCCTCTCCCCTCTCTCTCCATTATCAATCAAATTTTCCTTCCCTTTCCCTTCCCCGACCCAAATTTTTTTTCGCTCCCCCTCTTTTTCTTCTTTTTCCCAAAATTATCGGGGGCATGTGCAGATTTGAACAAAACCCTTTCATCTGTGAAGAATGCAGCCAGTTTTTTCGTTGGGGTCGTGTAATCTCCCAAAAGCCCACCGGGGCTCCCCCCGGGCCACAAGGCTTTTGTTTGTGAGGTTTTTGCGGGTGCCTTCAAAAGGCCCATCACCCGGACCATGTGGCGTAAAACCCCGGGGGGGTGGGGTGCCAAGTGCCCCCAGTGTGAGCAAGTTTTGTAAAAAAACGCCAGCCAGGTCCCACTGACATAAAGGTTAGGCACTGGGAGGATTATGAAACCCCAAGGGCATTTCGGCTGGTTTGGGAAACCGCATTTTGGTAAAATGTGATTCTCCAACCCCGCAAAACAAGTCTGATTTGCCCAGGGGTTTTTTTTTTTTTTTTTTTTTTTTTTTTAGTTTTTAAAATTGACATTGGTTTTAAACCCGCAATAAGAAGGCTATTCAATTAAAAAAAATAAAAAAAAAAAAAAACCAGATTTAAAAATTTGGGGGAAATTTTTTTGTGAACAGTTTTTTTCAAGTTGGAAAAAGCACACTTTTAAAGGGCGGACGAAAGAGAAATGGACAAGTTTTTGCATTGTTTTTTGGGGGGTCAGAAAGAGGGGTGGGGCGTTTTGGAAACACGGGTTTAAAAAGCTAAAGGAAAAAAACTTACGCCTTTATTTTCGCCCAGGGTGGAAAGGGCCTGTGGGGGTTAAAAATTTCCTTTAAAAGGGGAAAACCCCCCGGCCCCAAATTTTGGGGGCGAGCAAAGTGGGTTAGGGGCGGAATGAGAAGGGGGGAAAGGGAAAACGGGAATGGGGTAGGGGGAAGGGCAGGGCCAAGGGTTTAATGGGGAGGAAAGGGGGGAAGATTTAAGGGGGGAAAACCCGGGGTGGGGAAAAACAGAAATGGGGGGGGGCGGTGGAGGGGACCAAAAAAAGAAAATCCTGGGGTTTTTTCCCCACAAAAAAAACCAAAATATTGGTGTTCTGGATCATAATGGGAGTTAGCCTATACATACATGGTGGGGTTTGGTGGTACGTTGTGTAGTCTTTGAGCGTGGTTTGGTTGATCCCAGCCTTAGTGTTTCATTCTGGGGTCACATGGCCCAAGGACATGGTGAATTTTCAGGGTCACACGGGGGGTCGCCCGTACAGGTGTGGGGAGTGCGGGGGGGGGTGTTTGGCTGGTACAGCGCCTTCACGCGCCACGCGCTGACGCACGCAGAGGGGGCGGGGCTGCAGCAGCAGCAGCAGCGGAACAAGTGCTCCATCTGCGGCGCTACCTTCAACCGGCCCAGTCACCTCAAACGTCACATGCAGACCCACACTGGTGGGTTGCCTGGCTGGCTGGCTGGCTGGCTGGCTGGCTGGCTGGCCCAGTCCTAAGAAAGAAAAAAATCTGAACACATCACTCCTCTTTTGCACTCTCTTCACTGGATGCATGTCTCCCACAGACTGATGTATAAGATAAATACCCGGTGTCAAATGTCTCCACAAATCTTATCTCTGTAACCGCCTTCACCTGTATACTCCGTCTCGTTCCCTTCGTTCAACCGCTGACTTTTGGCGCTACCAGACACCCAGATTCAAACAAACCACTGTCGGCTGACCCTCTTTCTCTTGTTTATGGCCCATCCACCTGGAATGACCTCCCTCTCTTACTTCGCTAAAAGCCAACATTTGACACTTCAAAGCCAGCCTAAAAAACACATATTTCTTCACCTGATTCTTCCCCTCATGTCTTCTACTTTTCAACAGCCACCTTCATCTCCCCCACCCTACTACCTAAATATGTTGTGTGTATCTGTGTCATTTAACCCCACTTATACTACCTTATCTCTGTTTATTCATGATATTCATGTAACCCCACTTACACTACCTTATCTCTTTCTGTTCATGATATATTCATTTAACCCCACTTATACTACCTTATCTCTATTCATGATATATTCATTTAACCCCACTTATACTGCCTTATATCTCTGTTCATGATATATTCATTTAACCCCACTTATACTACCTTATATATCTATTCATTATATATTCATTTAACCCCACTTATACTGCCTTATATCTATCTATTCATGATATATTCATTTAACCCCACTTATACAACGTTATCTCTATCTATGCATGATATATTCATTTAACCCCACTTATACAACCCTATCTCTATCTGTTCATGATATATTCATTTAACCCCACTTATACTACCTTATCTCCATCTGTTCGTGATTTATTCATTTAAGTACTACCTTATATCTCTATTCATGGTTTATCTATTCATGTATTGATCTGTCCTATCTATGTCTATGGCACTGGGGAAGATCCCATGAATGCAACCAACTCTTTTCTTTTCCTTTTTCTTTCTTTCTTTCTTTTTTTCTTTTTTTTTCTTTTTAAAACAATAGTCAAGGCACAGCTGAGAAATGTTGATTTCTTCTTGTTTTATCTGTCTCTTCATTTGTTTATTTTGGTACCTGTGGAACAGCTAAGAAAAGGTACAATTCTTTCATTTGTTGTTTTCTTGTTTTGTGTGTGTATCTGTTCACTTCTTTATTTTGATATCCCTGAAGTCACAATGCAGCTACCTAAATAATGTTTTGTTTTGGGGGGGAGGGGGGGGGGGACCGGTCACATTACATAAAAAAAAATCTCGCCATTGGCGAACTTCAGGAGCTGTGACTGAGGAGTGAGAAAGAAAGAAAGAAAGAAAGAGTTTTGACAGGATAGCTCAGTGGTCGGGGCACTCACTTTCCCCCACCCAAGGTTAAGCAGCATCGAGCATGGTTGCCATTGGATGGGTGACCATGCGCATGCCTTGGCTTCAGCACAGTCCCCTAGTTCCCCCAGCTGTAAATGGGTACCTGCCCTCTTTAGGGTCAGAGAATGTAAAGCAGCGAGGGAGAGGAGATGGGCGCCGCCCTCAATATGCTGGCCCCTAGAGAAGCTGAGGTCTCTGACGCCTCGCTCCCCTATGACCACATAGGGACACCTTGACTTTTTTATTTTGTTTTTTATTTGGATTACCTGTGTGACAGGTGAAAAACCGCACAAGTGCAACCTGTGTGGACACTCCTTCAATCAGCTGAGCCACCTGAAGCGTCACATGCAGAGTCATGCGGGCGACCGCCCCAACAAATGCCAGGAGTGCGGGGCTGCGTTTATCGAGCCGGACAAGCTGAAGCGACACATGCGCGTGCACGCCAGCGAGAGAGAAGAGGAGGGGGCGCAGGATGGTGGGGCCTGTGTCTGTGAGGAGTGTGGGGCAAAGTTCACCATGTCGTGCCACCTGAAAAATCATTTGAGGATTCATCAGCAGGTGAGGACAGGCTGGAAGAGATGGGGATTGTGTGTGTGTGTGTGTGTGTGTGTGTGTCTAAGGTTTGACCTAACAGTAAGATTTTGCATATGTGACCTTACGCCCGCAAAACTGCATACACACAGGGGACTGGATGGTTTTTAAAAAAATGTACACGAGTGCTTATTCCATGAGCATTGATATAAAACAAATTTTAAAATTTTTAATAGAATAAAGGAGAGGAAGTCAAAACAAGACACCTATATGCATTGCATTTTTGTTGTTTCGGGATTTTCTTGGAGGGGGGGGGGGGGGGGGGGGTTGGGAGATTTTTCTTTTGACCCGTTCCTGCTGGCACATATTGGCCTACTCTTCTGGAAGACAGAACGGGTTTTAACCTGTGCACAAGATGTTCTCTGTGTGTTCTACATGTGAGGCCTCGGTTTACAGTCTCACCCTAAGGACTTTCGGGAGAAGATAGGGCAGCACTGATTGAAAAAAAAAATTTATTTAATTTTTTATTTTATTCTTTTATATCGAGGATAATGGAATAAGCACTCATGTGCTTTTTTACACCCAGTCCCCTTGTGTATGCGGTTTGGTGAATTCTGTCATCTGTTCCCATCGGCACACAATCGACTACTCTTACGAAAAGCGGAACAGGATTTAACATGTGCGCAAGATGTTCTGTGTGCGTTCGCACACAGAGCCTCAGTTTATAGTCTCATCCGAAGGACTATTGGAGAGAGTAGAGTCTGCACTGATGTTGACTCCAGAGGAAAATATCCCCTTGAACAGGAATCGAACCAGGGTCGTCTGATTGCGAGCACAATGTTCTAACCACTAGGCTATCCCGTCCCCTGATGTTAACTCCAGGGGGGGGCAGCCCTGACAAACAGGCCTCTGGCTGCTGGCTTGAACCCTGGCCGTCAGGGTATGAGCTAAGAAGGAGGGTAAAAAAAAGGTAAGGGTGTCCAATAACCTATGAGGTCGTAGGGGAGCAAGGCGTCAGAGACCTCAACTTCTCTAGGGGCCAGCATATTGAGGGCAGCACCCATCTCCTCTCCCTCGCTGTTTTACCTTCCCTGACCCTAAAGAAGCAGGTATCCATGTACAGCTGGGGGACTGTACTGAAGCCAAGGCACGCAAACGGTCACCCATCCAAGTGGTAACCACGCTCGATGCTGCTTAACCTTGGCTGGGGAAAAGCGAGTGCTCCGACCACTGAGCTATCCTGGCCCCCTAAGAAGGAAGGTGGCAGGATGGTTTAGATGTTCACCTGCCAACAAGTAAACCACGAGGTTCTGGGTTCAATTCCCAACCTTGCCCTTTCTTCCTATTCTGACCCCCCAAAAATCAAACTGAACTTCAAAGTCTTTCGGATAAGACTTTAAACCGAAGCCCCATGTGCGTGTGAATGCTTGCAGAACATCTTGCGCCGCACACAGTAAAAAGGCGTCCGGCCTGTCAGAAGAGTGTGCTGTTAGCAACGGATGACAGAGAGAAACTGTGCATGCACACTTGTGTCATCGTGTTTAGACACCATCCCAAAGACAGAGTGCAGCTACCTTAATGATGAAGGGGGGGGGGGGGGCGGTTCATTTCTCGCCGCCATTGGTGAACCTGGGACCCGCTAGCCCAGGAACAGAACCAACTAAAACCCAGATTGTGAGCGTGGTGCTGTAGCCTAGGCCGTACCTACCACCCCCCCCCCCCCCCCCCCCCCCGTAAAGGTAGGGTTTTGTAAGCGCATAACACACCTGTGCATCTGAGGTGGGAGCACGGTACTGGGGAAAGAGAAGGAAGGGGTTGGGTTGGGGGGGGGGGGGGTGCAGGGATGAAATGTCCTGAGCTATGAATACACAGGCAGAAGCATACAAAGAAACATGGCACACTCACAGACACATGTGCACACCCGTGCATGTATGCATGCTTTGCATGCACGCACACACACGCGCACAAAAACACGCGCACACACCACACACACACCACACACCACACACACAACACACACAACACACACACACACACACATAGAGTCTCACATACACACAAACGCATATGCACATGCACACACACACACAATTTGTCAGGAAACTATATCGAGACTCTTGATATTATACATTATTATATACTTTTTACAAAACATGAATGGAATGCATTCAGCATACAGATAATTATCTTCTTTTTTTTTTTTAAAGCAAAGAACATGCATGGTCTTTTTTCCCCCCCTTCGTTCCTGGGTAGGAGCTTGAAGGTTGACTAGCGGGAAGATTTCATAGATGCGACCGTTTTTGGCCACCATGAAGGCCGCGCATTGTGCCTGGAGGCCTAAGTGTGGACCAGCTAGTTCTCCTCTAGCATTGTGCCTGGAGCCTAGTGTGGACCACTTGTTTCCTCTAGCATTGGCTGGAGGCCTAAGTGTGGACCAGCTAGTTCTCCTCTAGCATTGTGCCTGGAGGCCTAAGTGTGGACCAGCTAGTTCTCCTCTAGCATTGTGACTGGAGGCCTAAGTGTGGACCAGCTAGTTCTCCTCTAGCATTGTGCTGGAGGCCTAAGTGTGGACCAGCTAGTTCTCCTCTATCTCTTTGCTGCAGAGTCCAGTGGTGCGGTGCCGTGAGATTGTTTCTAACAGCGGTTTGCAGGTTGGGACTTGGCATTTCAGCTCGGAATGTTGTCTCGCCGTTTTCCGTGCTCTGGATGCTGTGTTTCAGGTCAGTTCTGAATCTGGTGTTTCAGTTCAGAACATTGCGTTATTCCGGCTCAGAGAGCGATGTTTCAGTTCTGAATGCGCTGTTTGAGCTCTGAACATGTTTCAGTGTCCTGTTTCAGGTCTGAATGTGTTGTTTCAGCTCAGACTGTGATGTTTTTTCATTGTGGTGTGTCAGCTCTGAATGTGTTGTCAGTGTGGTGGGGGTGTGGGGTTCTTTTTGTGTTTTTGTTGTTGTTGTTTTGTTTTTTTTTTTTGGGGGGGGTTCAGTGTGGTGTTTCAGTTATGAGTGTGACATTTCAGTCATGACTGTGGAGTTTCAGGTTTTGTTTTCCCCCCCATGTGGTGTTTCAGAATGGTGTTTCAGTTTTTCCCAGTGTGGTGTTTCAGGTTGCGGTGGGGGGGTTTTCTTTCATGAGTGTGGTGTTTTCAGGTTTTTTCAGTGTGGTGTTTCAGGTTTTTTCAGTGTGGTGTTTCAGGCCCTCCCCCCCCCCTCCCCCAGTCATGAGTGAGGTTTTTCAGTCATGAGTGTGGGTGGAGTTTAGGTTTTTCCAGTATGGTGTTTCAGTTTTTCCCGCCCTGAGTGTGAGTGGGTTTTTTTCGTTTTTCCAAACCCATGGTGGAGTGGTGTTCGTTTTCCCGCCAGGTTTGGTGGGTTTCGTTTTTCCCGCCATGAGGGGGGTGAGTGGGGTTTTAGTTTTTCCCGCCTTTTAGTGTGAGTGGGGTTTCGTTTTTTTCCCGCCATGGTGTGAGTGGTGTTTCAGTTTTTCCAGCCATGAGTGTGAGTGGTGTTTCAGTTTTTCCATCCATGAGTGTGGCAGACCTGCCTAGGCATATGATTTTATCGTATTTTTATTTTTTTTACCCCAAATACGAAAATACAAATTTACTGATAAAAATACGATTTTGACAGCCACAAAACAACAAACAAAAAACAGGAGGAAAAAAAGTGAAACTACGGCAAAGGGATGTAACTCTTCCATGTCGATTACTTCTCTTGTCTGTGTTAGGTCGCGAGTCATCACTGGGTAGCAAGTGAACTTTTATCTGTTGAAAGAAGGGGGGCCACGTGGAAAGTATCAACCATGACTATGGGATTTCAAGAAAGGGATGCCCAGCAGCTCTGTGATATATACATACAAGGCAGATGGGGGAAGAGGGTTGGTAGGAAGAGGGGGTGGGGGACTGTCACAGCCATGTGTGCGGTCAGAGTGCAAGGGGTCCCCCCTTTTTTGTTATCACTAGAAACCCTGCAGCATCTGTTGTCGCCCTGTCAAAGCGATGTTTATAGAGCAGGCTTACCACCAAGATCACTCTCAGCGGAAAAGAACTGGAGACAGTTGACCATTTCAAGTACCTTGGAGCCATCATAAGTGAGGAGGGATCGAAGACCGAAATCCTAGCAAGAGCGGCACAAACAGCAGCAGCAATGGCAAGACTGAAGACCATATGGAGAGACAGAAACATCCCTCTCAGAACCAAGGTAAACTTACTAAACGCGCTAGTCACCTCAATCATGCTTTACGCATGTGAGGCATGGACACTGAATGCAGACCTACAAAGGAGGATCCAAGCAGTAGAAATGAGATGCCTCAGAAGGCTCCTTGGCATCTCATACAAGGACCATGTCACCAACAATGAAGTCCGCAGAATGATCACTCAACAAGTGCGGGACTATGAAGACCTACTGACCACGGCGAAAAAGAGGAAACTCAGATGGTAAGGGCACGTAACACGCTCAGAAGGACTTGCAAAGACCATCCTGCAAGGAACAGTCCAGGGGAAGAGAAGACGGGGCAGACAGAGGAGAAAGTGGGCCGACGACATCCGTGGATTGGACAGGGAGGACTTCAATGTCACCCAGGCACTCGCCCACGACCGTGCTAAGTGGAGCCAGCTGGTCCACCGTTCGTCCACCATGCAGCGCCCTACGACCCTGGCCCCCCCCCCCCCCCCCCCCCCAGACAGGCACAACACACACCGCACATATGAAAAACACAGACACACAGAACGCACACACCACACACACACACACACACACACCACACACACACACACACACCACACACACACACCGCACATATGAAACGTACAGACACACAAACACACACACACACACACACACACACACACACACCACACACACACGGCACATATGAAAATCGCAGACACAACACACAGCTACAAAAAACCACATAGACAATAGACAGACAGGCACACGCACGTAGGCACGCACGCACGCGCATATAGACGCTCATGATCCTCTAACGCACAGAGATGGAAGCATGCACTCTGACAACAGACTGATATGGCCATGTACTTTCTTTAATTTAACGTCTGTTCACTCAAGGTGATATTAGACAAAAG
This sequence comes from Rapana venosa, assembly GCA_028751875.1. NCBI lineage: Eukaryota > Metazoa > Mollusca > Gastropoda > Neogastropoda > Muricidae > Rapana > Rapana venosa. Next base: position 8,696,648 of record CM054164.1, read on the forward strand.
ATAGTGTTACAATATATACAGAACGTATGTGTGTGAGTATGTGTGTGTGTGTGTGTGAGTGTGTGTGTGTGTGCATACGTGCGTGTGTGTGTGTGTGTGTGTGTGTTGTGTGCGTGCGTTTTATGTGTTTTGTGTGTGTTGTTTAAACCTTTTAGTGTATGTGCACGAGATAAAAGAAGAAAAAAAATACAAAGAAATTATGGGGGGGACGGGGTGAGGGGGGCATTGAAAAAGCTTAAATGCAGCAAGAACAATTACAAAAGTTTTCCAACAGGGCTTTTAACTAAACAACTAACTATCTCCAACATAACCACATTATCGGCCAAATAAATGTCCAAATGACATATTTGAAATCTTACCTACAACTGTACCAGAAAAGTATGGTCGAAGTAGTTCACAATGAAGAATAAAAATGCTTAGGTGATAAGTCAGAACCACATATACAAGTTATCTTTTTAAAAAAATTTAGTCCTAAATGCATCCAATCTGAACCTGTGTTTATACTTCCCACCAGTCTGTTGGGAAAAGACACACTCTGACACTTAATGAATGTTCACGGAAAGAAAATTTTCTTTGGCGTTGACACGGTTAAGAAGTTTTTTTTCAGCAAAGTATGCCCTCCGAAGACTGAGTGGAAGGTTCAGAGGTGCGAACTTCAGAGTCCTTTCCCATGGCAGCAGTTTGGGCTAAGGGTCAGCTTTCTCGTTGCCGTGGGTTCCAAAGTGAAAGGAATCCAACAAAAGGCAAGGGTTACCCCGTAAGGAAAAAAAATTATAAGGTACAAATTTTTAAAGATTAATTCCCCCCTTTCCTTATAAATTAAATGCTTTTAATGCTTTCAAAACCGACTTAGAATCGAAAAAACGCACCTTAAATATATTGAATAAAATTTTAAAAAAAATTAAGCTTTAATAACTATAACTGCAGAAAGTCGAAAATTTTCCAATGAAAATTTTTTTCCATCTTTAATGCGGGGAAAATATAAAAGAACCCCAAATTACCAAAGCCCCATACCGAACCTCATAAAAATTTTAAAAATACCACTTATTTTATAATTTTTGGAGTCTGCTTGAACAGGGGGTTTCCCTTTTTTTTTGATATTGAATAAAAATCAAATCCCTTGTTTTAATTCCATTTGGAATTTGGGGGAAAAAAAAATGTTGCAAAATTCCCATGTAAAATCCACAAAAAGGCGTGTATGAAGAAGAGATGGAAAACAAGGTATAAACCTATTAAATACAGTTTTTTAAATCTGCAAAGTTTTAGAATAAAACCAAAACCTAAAAAAAAAAAAAAAAAAAAACCCCAAATTCCCCTTTCTGGGTAAAAGTTCGCTTTTGGAAATTTTTCCTTTTTGGGCGGAAGAAAAAGCGTGCATCCGGTACTGTTCAAAACAAATGTTTTTCAAGTGTGTAAAAACTTTTTTTATTTAGAAAAAACATTCCTTTTTTTCCCACGTTGATAGAACGTTAAAAAATTCCCAGGGTCAAAAACAAGCCCAGCTATGCCCCTTTTTTCCAATTTCAGACATAAAAAACCCCTCCCCTCCGAGAAAAAACCAAAAAAAAACCCCAAAAACCCTTGGGAAAATTGGCCTTTTGAAAACCTGCCGAGAGGAAAAAATCTTCGGACCCCTGGAAGGGCCTTAGGACCCGGACTTTCCCCCCCTCGGGAGTTTTCTACGTTCCCGGAAAAAAGAAGCCGAGATTTTCCCGGGAGTTCCTTAGACTGCTCACCCCAAAACGTCCTTGGGGAAACTAAAAACCTGCCCGGGCAAACCTCAAACCTTTTGGGCCTTAAGACCCCCCCCTTTCGAGGAGGGCCTTCTGGCTTTTAGCAAAAATCACTCCTACATAACCCTACTCACTCCCCAAAACGTCCTTGGGGTAGTTTTAACCCGTGTGAATTCAGAGGGGTTTTGTCACTTAAAGAGCCCTTTCACCCTGCTGTGCTGTGCTGCAAAAATTTTAATACCGCACTCACCCCCCACGAAAACCCCCCGGCGTCCCTGTGACGGGGTTTTTTTGACTCTACAAAACCCCACCCTGGCCGGAAGCGGGGGCGGGAAGAAGGTGAGAGTACCGGCTCACCACGACCGGCTTTTGGGGGAGGGGAAGTCTTAAAAAAATGTGGGGAAAGGGAAGGAGGGGAAGGTAGGTGGAGTAAAAGGGGGTGGAGTAGAAGGAGGTGGGGGGGGAAGGGGGGAAGAAGGAAGAGGGGGAAAGGGAAAGGAGGGAGGAAGGAAGGAAGATGGAGTAAGGGGAAGGGAAAGGGGATGATAAAGGGAAGGAAGATGGGGGAAGGAAGGGAAAAAAAGGGGGAAATGGAAAAGGGGAAGGGAAAGGAAATAAGGAAGGATGGAATGAAGGATGAGGGAAAAGAAGGAATGATGGATAAAGGGAAAGGGAAGAAGAAGGAAGGTGGAATGAAGGAATGAGGGGAGTAAAGGAAAGGGAAAGGGAAAAAGAAGGAAGGAGGAATAAAGGGGAATAAGGGAAATAAGGAAGATGGAAAAAAGGAAGGAAAATGAAGAAGAGGGAATAAAGAATGGGAAAAAGGGAAAGGGGGAATGAAGGAAAAAGGAAGAAGGAAAGGGGAGGAAGGAAATGGATAAAGGAAGGAAGGATGAAGGAAGGAGGATAGATGATGGATGAAAAAGGGAAAGGGATGGAGGAAGGAATAAAGGGTGAAAGAATGATGGGTAAAGGGAAAAAGGAAGATGGAGTGAAGGAATGATGGATGAAGGAAGGGAATGAGGAGTAAAAGGAAGGAAAAGGGTGTGAAGGAATTTGGGGAGGAAGGAAAATGGGGTGAAGGAAGGAAGATGGAGGAAAGGGAAAGGGGGGATGAAGGAATGATGGAGTGAAGGAAGGAATGATGGAGGAAGGAAGGAATGGGGAGTAAAAAGGAAGGAAGAGGAGTAAAGGGAAAATGATTGGAGTGGGGAAAGGGAAAATGAGGAGTAAAGGGAAAAAGATGGGTGAAGGAGGGAGGGAGTGAAGGAAGGGGAGTAAAGGGAGGGGATGGGGAAAGGAGGAAAAGAGGGGAATCAAGGAAGGAAAGGGAGGGAAGGAGGGATGGAAAGAGGAATGAGGGAATCAAGGAAGGATAATAAAGGGAAGGAATGAGGTATAAAGGGAAGGAAGGAAAAAGGGGAAGAAGGAAAAGGGGACGAAAAAAAGGGAAAGAATGTAAAAGGAAAGAGGGAATGTAAGAAGGAAGTAAGGAAAGAGGAAAGGGAAAGGGAAGGGAAGGGAAGAATGTGTTTGTTGAGGAAGAGGAAAAACCACTCGTGACTCTTTTCACACCCCCTCATTCCAAAACTTTTCAGTTGAAATGAAAATCAAACAAATAAACAAAGACTGCAAAGAAAATCGATAACGCTGAAAAAATAAATTTTGCAAAAAACCATGTCAATGATTATACTAATCAGTTAAAAAAAAAAAGGTCAAAAAGGAAAAACTAAAAAAAACACCCACTGCTAGGGGAAAGCATTAGCGCTCGGGTATGGACGCAAGGTCGCAGGTTCGAGCTATTTGACATAGGGGTTTTTCGGGTTCCACCCCAAAAGCACACAGAAAAGTGGCTGGGGCTCAGGGCAAAATGGACCCCAAAATCGGCTTCACCCCTACGGACAGATTTAAGAGTGTTTTCTCAAATTAACTGACCAGCACTGCTGCCGTATCTCTGGCCCGGTTTTAAACGGGGGGAAAAAAAATTGCATAGGGAAACGTCGATCACCCGAAATAGTTCAAAACGCCATTTCCTAGAGCATCAGCACTCATATCACATCTTCATCAACCTGATCACACCCCAAATTTAAAAAAAAAAAACCCCGAATTTTTGGGCCCCCGTTGCTTGGTCTCATGGTGACCCTTTCGGTTTTTTCCATACACTTTTGTGCCTGGGTGAGTTTTTGGGCAAAGTTTGAGGTTGGAGGAGGGGGAGGTCGTTGGAGGGACGTTGGGTGTTCCCATCCGGGGTGGACAACTCACTCCTCGCTCCCCGACTGACAAAAAACGCCGTTAGAGGGGGCTTGTAGGGGTGTCCCGCGTATGTTACTCAGAACGGCACCACTGCACCACCCAAAAGGGCCCAGCAGCAGTGCAGGGCCCCCCCTGGCGTGCCCCGGCGGGCCCGACATTGACAGATCTTGTGGATTTCTGACCTGAAAATCTGGGGTGTGGCGGGGAGGAGCTGGGAAAACGGGGTGGGAACGCAGACAGGAAAATCCATACTGAGGGTTTCAAAAACCAAGAAAAACATGGGCATCTTTGAGGAAAAGAGAGAGAAGGAGAGAAGAGGAGGGAAGAGAGAGAGAAGAGAGAAGAGAGGAAAAGAAGAAGAAGAAGAAGAAGAAGAAGAGAGACAGGCGAAGAAAACAAAACAGGGGGGGGGGGGAAAAAGGGGGGGGGAAAACAGGAAGGAAAGGCGACCCTTTTTTTGGCCCCCCCGAGACAAGCAGACGACAACCCGAAAAAGAAAAAAGAGGCCAACCGGGCCCAAGCCGCCCGCAAAGCAAAATGGCCAAAAACGGCCCCTCCCGGGCCAAAAACCCAGCCAGGCCAAGGCCCAAAGGGGCCAACCCGGCCAGCAAGGCCAAACAGCCCAAAACCCCGGGCCAAACCTCAAAGGCCGAAGCCACCAAAAGGCCAATCCCTTTTTTCCAACCCCAAAACCACCATGGGCCCGGCAAGCCAAACAGGAACCCCGGCAGAGGGCAAACAAAACGAGGGAAGAGAGCAAGACAAAACAAACAAACAAACGAGGGCAAGCAGGGGACAAGGAAAAACAGGAGACAGAGACGAGGGACAGAGACAAGGGAAAAAACGAGGAAGAGGGGCAGAGACAAAGGGGCAGAGACAGAGGGACAGAGGGCAGAGGGACAGAGAAAAGAGGGGCAAAACAAGGGGAAAGACGAGGGAAGAGACAGAGGGGGGGGAAGAAAGACAGAGAAAAAAAAGAAGAGAGCAAAAGGGAACAGAGACAGGGACAGGACAGAGGACGAGGGGGCAGAAAAGGAAAAGAGAACAGAAGGGGGCGGAGACAGAAAAAAACAGAGACAGGAAAAGGGAAAAAAAACAAGGACAGGGGGGACAGAGGGCAGAGAGACAGAGGACAGGAAAGAGGGCAGAGAAAAGGCAGAACAAGAGACAGAGACAGAGAGACAAGGCGAAAAACTAGAGACAGAAGGGGAGAGACGAAAGACTGAGAGACAAAAACAGAAAGCTGAGAACAAAGGGCAGAGACAAAAAAGCAGAGAGACAGCTGAAGACAGGAAGAGAGACAGGAGGACAGAGAGACAGACGAAGGGGAGGGGGAGGGGACGAAACAAGCCTGGGCAGTGGGGGGCCCGAAGCAGAGAAAAAATGGGGAGAAGAAGGAGGGGAAAAAAAAAGAAGGAAAGGGGGGAGGGAAAGGAAAAAGGAAGGAAAAAACAAAAGGGAAAGGGTGAGGGAAAAAAGAGGAGAGAGGAAAAAAGGGAAAAACAGAAGAAAACAGAAGGGGGAGAGGGGGAA
>CM054164.1:8705644-8738144 GCA_028751875.1 Rapana venosa
CAAAAGATTGGGTACGGGGAAATTTCTCTAAAAAAAGGAATGGACATTCTCTCTGTCTTTTGTCTCTCGTCTCTCTGCCCCTCTGTTTCTCTGTCTCTCTTTCTCTTCTTTTCTATCTCTATCTATCTATCAATCTATCTATCTATCTATCTATTTTGAATCTTTTTCCTCTCTCTCAATCTATCTGCTATCTATCTATCAATTTATCTTTTCTATCTGCCCCCCCCCCCCCCCCCTTCCCCCCCCCCTTTTTTATCAAATTATAATCTATCTATCTATCTTTCTATCTTTTCTCTACTATATCTAGCTCTCTCTCTATTTTCTTCTATTTACTACCTGTCTACTATCTATCTCTCTCTTATCGCTACCTTTCTCTCTTATCTATCTGCCCTGTCTGTCTGTTTTCTATCTTTTAATATTTTTCAAAATCTATCTATCTATCTATCAAATTGTCTTTTCTACCCTATCTCTCTTTTAAACTCGCTACCTCCTTTTTATCATCATCTATCTTTATCTATCTATTGTTTTTTGTCTTTTTCTATCTTCTATTATCCCGTCGGTCTGTCTCTCTATAAATCAATAAATTTAATCTATCAAATCTATCTATCTTCGGTCTGTCTATCTTTTTGGTCTGTCTATCTGTCTTTTTCCCCTCTTTTTCTCTCTCTCTCCTTTTCTGTCTATAAAAATCTTTTATATATTTATAAAAATATATTTAAAAATTTTATATATAAATATATATTATATAATATAATTTGGTGTGTGTGTGTGTGTGGGGTGTGTGTGTTAAACCTAATAATGGTGGCTGTGGCAAAAACTGCACGGACTTTACGCAGGGGGACCCCTGAAAAAACGGGGGAGTGTTTCCCGTTTCCCGCACCCTTTCTCGTAAAGCAACTAAAAATTTGGGGTGAAAAGGCCAGCCGGGCCCCAAAAGGGTCATCAACGTCACTGCTGAGTCCCAACAGGGCCCGGGTTCCTGGTAAACCCGCCTGACCATGCATGCTGCGTCATCCTGCCCTGTCTGTTTTCTTTTCTTTTTCTCTGTCTGCCCTCTCCGTTTTGCCCGTCTGTTGTCTGTTGTCTTTTTTGTTTTTTCTGTCTGTCTGTCGGTCTGTTTGCCCTTTCTGTCTGTTTGTTTTTCTCTCGGGTCTGTCTATCTCTCTGTCGTCGGGCTGTCTCTCTGCCCTTTTTTTTTGTCTGTCTGTCGTTGTCTGTCTGTCTGCCCCTCTTTTGTCTGTCTGTCTGTCTGTCTGTGGGGTGGGGTGGGGGGGGTGGGGGTGGTGGGGGTTTGGTGGTGGGGGTGTTTTTTCAAAAAATTTTTTATAATCGTCCCTCCCCCCTTTTCCTTCTTTTCGTCTGTCTGTCTGTTTTTTCGGTCTGCCTGTGGGTCGTCTGTCTGTCCCTCCCTTCCTGCTTTGGTGGTGGGTGGGGTGGTTTTAATTTATAACGCCCTTCCCTCCCTTTCCTTTTTTAATATATTTTTTTATCTTTTTTTTGGGTTCCAGCTTTTTTTTTTTTTCCCCCTTTTTTTTTTTTCCCCTCGTCTTTTTCCTTTTGTTTTCCTTTTTCTCTTTTCCCTTTTTTTTCCCCTTTATTTCCTCTCTCTCTCTCTCCTCTCGGGTGCCTTCCTTTCCCTCCCCCACCCTTCCTTTTCCCTCCCTCCTTCCCTTCCCTTTTTCCCTCTTTTCCCTTCCTGTTTTTCCCTTCCCTGCTTTTCCTCCCTTTTCCCTTCCTTCTTTTCCCTCTCTCCCCTCCATTGTTTCCCTCTTTCCCTCCTTTGTTTTTTCCCTTTCCTTTCTTCCTGCCCTTCCTGCCCCTTTCCTTCCTTCCCCTTCCTTTTTCCTTCCCCCCTTCCCTCCTTCCTTCTTTCTTTTTTCCTTTCCCTTCGAACGGAGTCCAATTTTTTCTCTAAACTTTAAAAAATATGACCGCCCCCAGCCTAACGGCACAGAACCCGGGGAAGTGTAAAGGGAGAAATTTAGAGCACCCCTCGGGCCTTCCCATCCCATCACCTCTCGGTTCCCCTGTCTCTCTGTCTGTCTCTCTGTCTCTCTGCCTCTCTGTCTCTCGGTCGGGGGTCTCTCGGGTCTCTCTGTCTCTGTCTCTTGTTCTCTCAGTCTCTGCCCTTCGGGTCTCGGGCTCCAGTCCCTCTGCTCTCTGTCTCCACCCTGTCTCTCTGTCCTCGGGTTCTCTGTCTCTCTTCCCTCTTTCTTGTCTCTCGGTCCTCATTTCTGTCTCTCTTCTCTCGGGTCTCTCTGTCTCCATTCTTTTGTCTTCACCCTCTCGTCTTTCTGTCTTTTCAGTCTGTCTCTCTGTTTTTGTCTCTCAGCCCTCTCAGTCTTTCTGTCTTTCTGTCGGGCTCTCTGTCTCTCTGTCTTCTGTCTCCGGGTCTCCTGTCTCTGTCTTTCTGCCCCTCATCTCCCCTTTCTCGGGTCTCGCTCTCTTTTCTCTGCTCTCTGTCTCCCCCGGTCTGTAACCCTTTGGTTTTGCACGGGTTTGGTTTTGGGGTTGGTTTAAAAAGGGAAATTGGTCGGGTTTGGGCTGGCCGGGCCGGGGTTTGGGTTTTGGAAAGGGGTTTGGGCCTGGCTGGGTCGGCAGTGTTTTGGCCCGGGTTTTTGGCCGGGTTTGGGGCCCTTCCCTGGCCTGGATTGGCCTGGTGGGGCCCCGGGGATTTCCCAAATTGGCCTGGTTTTGCTTTTTCCGGGCCGGGAGGGGCCCTGTTTTGGGGCCTATTTTTACCCTTTGCCCTGGGGTTTTGTCCTGTTTGGGCCCTTTGGTGGGTTTGGCTTGAGTTGCTGGTTTTGGTCGTCTGCTTGTAGGAGTGACGGGCATGGGCCAAAGGAGGAAAACGGCCTTTCTTCTTTTGTTCTGCCCCCCGGCTCTGTTGTCGCCCCGTCTGTCTCTGTCTTTTTGTGTCGCCCTGTGTCATCGGGTCCGCCTGTCTCTCATCTGGGTCTTTTCTGTTGCCTGTCTCTTCTTTTTCTCTCTCCTTCTTCTCCCCTTCTCTTTTCTCTCTCCCCTCTCTTCCTCTCCCCTCTACAAGATTTTCATAATTTTTTTCTCGGTTTTTTTGGGAAAGTCTTGTAGGTGACTTCCTGCCCTGCTTTTTCCCACGCCGCTTTTTCCACCCCTTTTTCTGCCCCCCCACCCAGTTTCCCTTTCAGGTCAGAACCCCAAGAGAATCTGCCCAATGTCGGGGGCCCGCCGTGGGCCAACCGCCGGGGGCCCCCTGCACCGCTGTTTTGGGTAAATTTTTGGTGGTGCTCAGTGGTGCCTTTTTTCTGAGCTAACCACGCGGGAACCCCAACCTACTAACCCCCCTACTAACGACAGTTTTGCTCAGTCGGGGAGCCAGACTGAGTGGTTGTCCACCCGGGGGATGGTGACCCCACAGCTCCCTCCAACACCGCCCCCCCCTGAACCCCCAACCTAAAAGGCCCTTTTGACCAAACCCCACCCCGGCCCCAGAAGGTAGGGAGAAACCCAATTTTAGGCCCCCAAAGAGACCAGAGCAACGGGGGCCACAGATCGGGTTTCTTTTTTTAAAATTGGGGATGTTAAATCAGTGATGATGAAAAAGATGATATGATGGCTGATTTGCTAGGGAAAATGGGGCGTATTTGAGCAAATTTTTGGGGACAGGCTGCACTCGACTTTTTTCCCTTGAAAATTTAAAAAAATTTCCCCCCGTTTTAAAACCGGGGGCCCCTGAGAGAAAAGGGGACCCCCTTGCGTGCGGGTTTTCAGGTCTTTTGGAGCAACCCCTTTTAAAAAATCTTTGCCCCGCCCAAGTGGATGAACCCGGGGCTGGGGGTGGCCCGGGTCTTGCCGTGGCCCACAGAAACACTCTTCTGGGGTTTAGCTGTTGGGGGAACCCGAAAAACCCCTTTTTTCTAATGAGACTCGAACCTGCGACCTTTGCAGTCCAACCCCGAGGCAAATGCTGCGCCTTTGCAGTGGGTGTTTTTTTTTCTTTCCTTTTTTGCCCCTTTTTTTTTTTTTTTGCTGTTTACTATAATCATGACAGGGTTTTTTTTGCATTGATTTTCCCGGGCGTTTTTCGATTTCTTTGCAGTCTTTGTTTATTTGTTTTGATTTTCATTTCAATCGTGAATGTACTGGAAAAAAGGGGTGATGTGAAAAGAGTCCCCGAATTTTGTGTTTTTCTCCTCTTCCTCAACAAAAAACATTTCCCTTTCCTTTCCCTTTTTCCTTCCTTCCGGCCTTTTTTCCCCCATTATTTTTTTTCTTCCCCCTTTTCCCCTTCTTCCTTTTTAAAATTCCGTCTTTCCTTCCATCATTCTTTCCCTTTTCTTTCGTCCTTCCTTCCTTTTCCCTTCCCCTTTTTTCCCCTTTCCCTTTTTTCCTTCCTTCTTTCCCTTTTTCCTTCCTACCATCATTCCTTCCTTTTAAACTACTTTCCTGCATTCCCCCTCATTCCCCTTTCCCTTTTTTCCATCCCTTTCCCTTTCCCCCCATCCTTCCTTTTCCCTTTATCCTCCCTTTTAATTCCTTCACTCCCTCTTTTCCCTTTACTATCATTCCTTCCTTCCTCCATCCTTCCTTTACCCAAACATTCCTTTACTCCATCATTCCTTCACCCATCATTCCTTCCTTCACCCATATTCCTTCACCCATCATTCCTTTACTTTCCCTCATTTTCCCTTTCCCTTTTTTCCCTTTCCCTTTTTCCCCCTTCCTTCACTCCCTCCTTCCTTCCTTTCACTCCATCATTCCCTTTCCCTTTACTTTTCCCTCATTTCCCCAAATCCTTTTTTTCCTTCCTCCCTCATCTTCCTTCACTTCCCTCATTCCTTCCTTCATCCCCCTTTTCCCCCCCTTTTCAAATTCCCATCATTTTCCTTTACTCCATATTCCTTCCCCCCCCCTCCATTCCCTTTCCCTTTACTTTCCCCTCATTCCTTCCTTCCCCCCAAACATTTTTCCACCCTTTACTCCATCATTCCTTCCATTTCCTTTATTTCTTCCTTCACTCCATCCTTTTTCCTTCACCCCATCCTTCCCTTTAATCCATCTTTCCTTTTCCCTTTACACAATTTAAATTTACTCCATCATTCCCCCACTCCCTCACTTCCCTTTCCTTTTCAAATTTCCCTTTACTTTCCTCATTTCCTTCCTTCACTCCATCATTTCCCCTTCCTTTCCCCCCAAACATTTTCCCTTTCCTTTACTCCAAAATTCCTTCACTCCTAATTCCTTCCTTACTCCTATTCCTTCTTACTCCATCATTCCTTCCTTAAATCCATTTCCTTTTACTCCCTAATTCCTTTTCCTTTACTCCATCAAACCCTTTACTCCCTCATTCCTTCCCTTTATCCACATTCCCCTTTACTCCATCATTCCTTCCTTCACTCCATCATTTCCTTTCCTTTTACCCATTTATTCCTTTCCCTTTACTCCCAATTCCTGTTTCCCTTTCCCTTTACTCCATATCCCTTCCCCCACCCATCTTTTTTTCCTTCAAATCCATCATTCCCTTTCCCCACCCTCATTTCCCTTCTTCACTCCATCATTTTCCCTTTCCCTTTACTCCTCAAATTTTTCCCTTTCCCTTTATTTCCCTTTAATCCTTCACTCCATCAATTCCCTTTACTCCATCATTCCTTCCTTCACTCCTTTATTCCTTCCTTCACCCCCATTCCTTCCCTTTACTCCACCATTCCTTTCCTCACCCCCCCATTCCCCAAATTCCCTTTACTCCATTTTTTCCTTCCTTCACTCCCCTCATTCCCTTTCCCTTTTCTCACCCGAAAATTCCCCCCCCAAACGTCACGGTCAGTGAAAGTCACGCAGGCCTGGGTTACTCTCCCCCCTGGTCCTTCCCGCCATCTTTCTTTCCGGGGGGCACAGGAGTGTGGGTAATTGTGAATGACTTTAAACACGCCGGACAGGGACGCCCGGGGGTTTTCGCTGACGGGGCCCGAGTGCGGCTACCTCCAAAAACCATCTACCTCCCTCAACCCCACTACAGCGACGGGCGTCAGGAGTGACAAGGGTTGGGTTGTCCAGAGTGAAAAAACCCCCCTTTAAAATTCATACAGGGGTGTAAACTGGGCCGTAAAAGGCGTAGCGTATTTTCAGGTAGTTTTAAATGGGGTGTAGTGTAGTGTAGTGTAAATGTTTTGGTAGGTAAAAGTAAACGTAGCGTATTGCAGTGGGAGGGGTTTGGTAGTGTATGTAGCGTACGTAACATTGCATAGCATGGGATACGCGTAAAAATAGCATAGCGTAACATAGCATGCGTAACATGCATAGCCCTAACATAGGGAAAATTTTAACATGCATAGCGTAGATAGCATTCGTAAAATAGCATTTGCGTAACTAGCATAGCGGGGCTTAACATAGCATAGGGATACATAGGTAAAAATTTGCACCGGCGTAGCGTAAGAAAAAAGCATGCTGGAAGCGTAACATAGCAAACAAGCATAGCGTAACTTTGCATAGCGAAACATAGCTAACATAGCATAGCCCTGCATGGGACAACACGCACAACATAGCACAGCACAGCACAGCACAGCTAGCAAAAACACAGCCCCAGCATAGCAAGCACGACCCCAGCACAAACATAGGCCCCGCTCCTCTGAAAGGCGGGCGGGTCCCCTTTAAAGGGCGCGCAAAAACTTTTTGCTGCATTGACACACGGGGCCTTGGGTTTTCAGTTTTACCCCCAAGGACGTTGAGTCAGTTTCTAAAGGGGAAAAAAATCCCCCCCGGAGAAAACCTCTGGGAATTCTTTTGTCCGTCTGAAAGCTCCCGACAGGAAATCCTGAGGCCCTGACAAATGCTGCCGTGGTACGCTGAAGGCCCTCCTCCCTCCAGGGGTCCGAAGAGTTTGTCCCTCATCGGCAGGTTTGTCAGTAGGCCAGATATCGGCCAGTCCTCAGGTTTGGGTGTGCTGGATAGACAGGTCTGGAGGAGGAGGTGTTCTCCCACTGTCATGGGAGAAGTGCTAACACAGGGGCATAGCTGGGCTTGTTTATGACCATCGTGAGAATGTTTTAACATGTCTATCGGGAGGCTGTGGGAAAGGGAAGTACCGTTGGTCTCTAATAAAATAGTTTACACACTTTATCAAAACATCCATTTTTCTGAAAACAGTTACAGGATGCACTGCATTTTCATCCTGTCTTCCGAGACATCAACTTTCTATCACAGAAAGGGGTAGTTTGGGTTTTGTTCTTTTGGGTTTTGTTCTTTTGGGTTTTGTTCTCTGTTGAGGTTTTGCTTTATTACTAGTACTTCTACTAGTAGTTCTAGAAATGCTGATCTTATCAATAGGTTTGCATACTCTTTTTCAATCCCTTTCTCTGCCTGTGCATACACGCACATTTGTGCGCATTTACATGTGCATATCAATGCCATATCAGTCTGCTGCCAGAGTGCATGCTTCCATCTCTCTGCGTTAGAGGATCATAAGCGTCTATATGCGCGTGCGTGCGGTGCCTACGTGCGTGTGCCTGTCTGTCTGTCTGTCTATGTGGGGTTTTTTTTTGGGACGCTGTGTGTGTGTCTGCGATTTTTCATATGTGCCGTGTTGTGTGTGTGTGTGTGTGTGTGTGTGTGTGTGTGGTGTGTGTGTGTGTGTGTGTGTGTGTGTGTGTGTGTGTGTGTGGTGTGTGTGTGTGTGTGTTCTGTACTTTTCATATGTGCCGTGTGTGTGTGTTCTGTGTGTCTGTCTGTACTTTTCATATGTGAGGTGTGTGTGTTTGTTGTGTGTGTGTGTGTGTTCTGTGTGTCTGTGTTTTCATATGTTGCGGTGTGTGTGTGTGTGTGTGTGTGTGTGCCTGTCTGGGGGGGGGGGGGGGGGGGCACAAACGCAGTGCTCTGCAGGCTGGACTGGGTGTGCACGGTGCAAGCTTAGGGCAGGCATGACGGCAGTGTCTTGCTGAGGCGCACGTGCATGTTTGGATTGGATATGGGCGTATGCATTTCAGCTAGTGTTTTATTTATTTATTTATTTATTTATTTATTCTTTTATATCGAGGATAATGGAATAAGCACTCATGTGTTTTTTACATGCAATCCCCGTGTGTATGCGGTTTTGTAAATTGTAAATTTTGCCACCTGTTTCCACCGGCACACAATAGCCTACTCTTTCGAAAAGCGCGTTGTAGAGATATAATTTTGCATTAATTATTAGTCTCCTTTTGAAACTTTGTATTGTGGGTTTGCTAAAATTGTGCGATTCAGAGTAAAGATTGGCTAGAGGTGTAATGAATTTGTTTTGTTGTGTTCCTAATTGTAACACGTTTTTTCAGCTTGTTCACCGCCCGCTCTGTCCCCGGTAACCCGCCAGGGTCGTAGGGCGAGTTACTGCATGGTGGACGAACGATGACCCAGCTGCTCCACTATATGCACTGTGTCGGGGCGAGTGCGTCCTGGGTGACACTGAAGTCCTCCCCCTGGTCCAATCTCGGATGTTGTCGGGCCCACGTTTCTCCTCTGTCTGCCCCTCTTCTCTACCCCCTGGACTGTCCTTGCAGGATGTCTTTTGCAAGTCCTCTGAGCGTGTTACGATGCCCATTCCATCTGAGTTTCCTCTATTTCGCCGTGGTCATAGGTCTTCATGAATCCCCGCACATTGTGATGATCATACTGGCGGTGACTTCATGTTGGTGACATGGTCCCTTGTATGAGAGCCAAGGAGCCTTCTGAGCATCTCCATTTCTACTGTTAGAATCCTCCATTGTAGGTCTGCGATCAGTGTCCATGCCTCACATGCGTAAAGCATGATTGAGGAGACTACGCGCGTTTTAGTAACTTACCTTGGTTCCGAGAGGAATGTTTCTGTCCTCTCCCATAATGGTCTTCAGTTCTTGCCATTGCTGCTGCTGAGGGTTGTTGCCAGCTCTTCTGCTAGATATCGGTCTTCGATCCGTCCTCACTGATGATTCGCACCAAGAGTACTTGAAATGGTCAACTATCTCCAGTTCTTTTCCGCGGAGACGTTGATCTTGGTGGTGATTGGGCTGGCACTGTTATGAACATGAGCTTGTTTCTCGCGCCTGATTTCCATGCCAGTATCGTGAGGACAATTTCGTCCCATTTGCTTCCTAGGTTGCCAGTGTTTCCTCTTCATTCCCTGCCAACCGTCAATGTCTCATCGCAAACCTGAGAATTGGTGATTGTATCGCCCTCCAAGTGCTGACTGTGCCTGTGTGGTCTTCCAAGGCGTCAGTCATGGATGCGTTCGAGTGAAAATGTTTAACTGCAGTGTCGCGACAGCAGACATCCCTTGTCTGGACCACCAACTGAGGATACGGAACCCATTCCCCTACTACCGCGTGCCCTTGTACGAGTACTGAGCACTGGTGGCCCCATTTGACGTAGAGTTCCTTGATGGTGAGTGATCAGCTTCTGGCCCATGTTGAATTTGTTTTAGGTGGCCCACAGAGCGGGCATGCCATCCTCCTATCGTAGGCTTCTTACAATCAATGAAGACGTGGAAGATGTCTTGTTGATGCTGGCGTGTATTCCACACAGAACCCTCCCCCCCAGGGTTTATTTTTTGTTTTTTTTTTATTCTGAATATCTGGTTCTGTGGTGGCTTCTATTTGGGCGGAAACCGGCCTGCTCTCGGCGATGATCTCTTTCGTGCCTTTGGTTTCAGCCTGTCAGGATCACTTTCAGCGAATGACTTTACTAGGCATGAATTTATGAGGAGCATGATTGTCCTGTAGTTTGGGCACTGAGCTGGAGAATATTTCCTTTCTCGGGGAGATGTGAAGATGAGTGATTTGGGTCCATGTGTAAGCCACTCTCCGTCTGCCAGATCTCTTGTTGCAGATACTTGTAAGGTTGTCTGTCCACTGCTTCTCCCCGTTTATGATCAGCTCTGCTGGGAATGTATGTTCCGATTCCATGCTGATCGTTACCTTTCTTACTAGCGACCTAATTGCTACATACTTACTTCCTCGCGGAAGTAATTTGGGAAGTTGTCTATTATTCGAAGAGCATGGCATGCAAGTGACGCTGGGGTCGGCCTAGCGTCCCAGAATGATTGTATAGTTCGAACAGGATTCCGTCATCGCAACGATTTCCTTCTTTTCATGTTAGGAGGCAATTCCCATACTTGGCCTGGATTTACTGGACCCTTGGCATGTTCAGTTTGATATGAGCTCTTTTCACAATCTGTATGCTCTCTGCTATTATTCCTTTGTGCCAAGGCATCTCTTCCCTGATTTCTTACATTGTTTTTCTCTAACCATCCTCCTTGGTCTTCCTCATGTCTCTCCTGATCTTACTTGGTTGTATCTTTCTCCTGTACACAACTGCTCCGTATGTTCTTGCTCTTCTTCAGGTCTTGTCTGAGTTTAGTCAAAAAAAAACAAAAGACCAATATTCAAGTATTCATCTGTATGACACCATGGTTTGTTTTTCGGCGAATGTTTTGCCAACGAAGTATGCTATGCTGATACTCAGTCATCACTGTAGTTAAAAACTGGTGTCATCGTTTCGGCATCATCTCAAGTTCCGCAGTTGGTGCGAATTTCCCTCCTATTGTTGCTTTGGAAGGACTCAGCGATGGTGGGGTTCTCTTCAGTCCTGTCCATTTTGAACTTTGAAGTCAGGTGTTCTTTGTCTTATTTGAACTTCTTCAAATCGGACTCTAAAGTTCAGGAGCACGAAGTAATGATCGCTTGCCCATTTCGAGCACCTGGAATGTTCCTCTGAGCTTGGCTCTGTTGATTGCAGATCTGAAACCGGTTCAATTTCTCAGCACCAGGATGTTAGTCAATCTGGTGTGATAGCTCCCATTGGGTGCATGCCATGTCCACGTCGGATGCCCTGTTTCACCAAGGTTATTGGCGAGCCACCGTGTGAGCGTTGGAACTGGGCAAAATTCCAGAAAGTCGGGGTCCCTCGCGCCATGGTGAATCGCATTACAGGAGGGACGCAGAATTTGCTCCAGTCTCAGTGCGTCCTCCGCCCACCTTGCGTTTACAGTCTCCCTAGGATGATCAAGAATGTCGATTCTTTGTTTCATCTTATCGATGATGCCCTGTAATTGGTTTTAGAATTCTCTACGACTTCATCATCGTGATCCGTTGTGGTGCGAAGGCTTGATCACTGTGATGTTGAATGGCAGCCACTTAGGAGGATGCCATAAGCCGGCTGGTTCTATACTGGGTAGTATCCTATTCTACCGATTCTTGATGCTTCTTGTTGGACAAGCATGCCTGACGCATTGAATGCTTAATCTGTCTCCCGCTATAGTAGGAGCATATGACCCACGTCAGTGTTGCGTGTTTTCACCGGCTCTTTCCATTTGACCTCACCGAGACCTACCAGATGCCAGGGTTACCTGGTCCAACTCGTATATCAGTTCTTGCAGTTTGCCTGTTTGGGCCAGACTTCTGACGTTTCACGTTGCTGTGTGATGTATTCCCTTCCTTCTGATTTAAGCTGTAGGGGTTCCACCAGTACACACGTGGCGCTCTCCGCCCTGGTGCAGACGGAGAGGCGCAGGGCCTTGTGACGCCGGGCGGCGACCGATCCAGTAATATTCTGTTATTTTCGTCCGTTTCCCATTTTGGCATGTCTTGGTCAAAAGTAGCCAGCGGCGCCCAGCACTCTCCAGGCGTGAATTTAGGATTGGGTTTGACTTCCCCACATGTCACAGGTGTACTAGGGTTTACATGGTAAAGATATGGCAAAACTATCCAATTCCAATGGTTGGCTAACAAGATATGGATTACAAAAGTAGGGCTTTTTAAATGTCTGTCTCTTGCTAAATAAAGTTTCCAGACTTGCCCTCCATTTTGTCAAATGTAAATAGGTCCCTTTCATATTTTTGGCTTATTCCTGAAATCAAGGTTGTCACATAATGTAGCGTTATATATAATATCCTAGTTCCGAGCTGATATGTTCTATCAGACGGAGATGACAAAAACAAAATTAAGAAACAGTGTTAATAACTTATATACATCACATTGTCATTAAATATAAGCAGATAACATTATTTGATAACACATGGCATTGAAGTACCCGAGAAAGGAGCCAAAACCGAATTACTAGTGGGATGTTCTGTATCGAAACCCCAATGAAACCAATAGTTGGGTTGATAATTTTGAGAACAAATGATGCGGATGATGTGTTGTAACGACACAACTGAAATAAATATACATTGGTGATTTTCAATATTGATTAACTTAAGCCTAATGACAACCAAAACAGACTTAAACCAACACATATCAATCTTAGAATCAACGCTGCAAAACTAACGAGAACCCGTTCCGGCAGACACATCATTGCCTGTGGCCCCCTACATAGACCCTCTCTCGGCCCACACTTCTTGACGATCAACTACCTGCTACCCACTGTAACCAAGGGACACTCAGACTTTACTTCACCCTCTGATCCACCTGCTTCTCCTGTGTTTATGACTTTGATAATAACGTGATTCTGATAGTTATGATGTATCGAGATGTGTATGAAACTGTAAATCCCCAAACTTGCCAGTTCTTTCACCAGCATCTACAACCAGAACGCTCAATCCAAACTTTTCTCATGCTCTTCCACTCTCCACATCTCTATGGCCATCGCTTCATCCTCCTTCCTCACTTACAGTTATCCTAATTCACCACAGTTATCATCACCCTCTCTGCTCCTTCAAAAAAAAAACCTCGCTAGCCATGTGCTTGTTCAACGGCTTAGTACTCAACGTGCTCAATTTGCTGTTCAACGTTTAACCTTGTCTGCCCGGAAGTAAAGCTGCATCTCATTTCTAGATTTCATCTGAACACAGAGATATTGATATAACAATTCTTACAGAAACCTGAGTAAAACCACATGTGACGATGGAACCGAGATAATATAAAACAACTAAACCACCTGGTATAAACTGTTTCTCTTCCCCGACCCTCCCGTGGATGGCATTGCCATCGTTTATAAAGATACACTCGTAACCTGCTCTTTCTTTCTGTCAAACCCTTCTGTGAACTCAACTTCAATACACCCGGCCACTCTATTACTTTTTGCTGTCCTTTTAACCCGTTCCACCTCAATGCTAGGTAAGAATAATCTGACATCTTCCATCTTCCTTCAAGAGTGTCAGTCACTCCTGATTCACTACAGCCTCTCTCTCAGAAAGCTTATCATTGTCTCGGATGACTTTAACTTCCATTTTGATAACCCAAACTACTTCCACGTCAAACGCTGTCTCTTTCATGTCGAACGCACCTCGCTTCTCAGCGGTAAAATGAAGCAACGCACAGATCAGAACAAAATTTAGGACTGGCTAATTACTGTTTTGTTCCCAAGATCTGATGTCACATCTGTATCTATCACTGATGAACTACTTTCTGATCACTATCGCGCTGTTCTTTTTCTCTAAACATTGACAAAGCCTATCAGAAGAAATAGTATGTCACCCATCGCAACCTCAAGCCATAGATAAGTTCAAAACTTCTCATTCACAATGGCTGCTGAACGAGGCCATCACAAACCTCTTGACACCAATAACCCCTCTAAACACTACATGATTTTTCTCAGCCAACTACTTGGATGAGCATGTGGGGGGGTGAGTAGGCCGTTGCCCCCTCCACTTGACCGTCTCCCTTGCCTGATAGGCCTATCGTGCGCCATGGTACACCCATGACCAGTCCTGGTCGCAAAGCGCAAACGCAGGCAACTAGAGCGGCAAGTGGCAAACTCAAAAGACGGAAATTAATAAGCATCTCTTTCGAAACAAGTAAAGAAAGTCAAGTCCTTATAATACTTTCAGAAAAAACAAAGTATATACTCTTCCTCAAGTTCTTTTGATGCCGTACGTCAGATGAAACTCTGCTCTCTTTACTCTCACATCTGCTGCTCTCTTGGATCTGTAAAGCAAGCCTCTGTCTCCATCCACAACCACTCTGAACTTCCTTCATAAATTTTTCTGCAGTCTTTTCTGAAAAAGTCCGAAAACATTCGCTCCAACCTGGATCAGGACTCCTTTTCCATGCCTGCACTTCCGATCCCCAAATCTCGGCACTGTCCTCTCCTGATTCTTTCAGTCCGACAAGTGAGAAAGAAATCCATGGACCATTCTGAATAGGAAATGACCATAAAAATAATGTAATCTTGATCCAATACTGCTTCTCTTTTACATACAGTAGCCTACCACAAACTTATACCCACCAATCACAAAAATATAGAGACTCATCTCATTGGTTTCAAAAATGTTCCATCAGTCTCTCAAAACTGCGCTATAGTCACACCTCAACTGAAAGAACGTATGACCTTGACCCTAACCTTCTTAGAGAATTATAGACCTTTTCTTCCAATCTTCCTTATTTCTAAGTCCTTGAAAAGTAGTTCTCAACAGGCTCAACAACCGACCTTCACTCAAAACAAACTTCTACCTGAGTTACAGTCTGCCTATCGCGTCAACCACAGCACTGAAACACCCTAGTACATACTTTAAACACCATTCTACTCGCTTCTGAATAAATGGATTAAAAATCGTATCAAAATACTAAATAAGTGGCATACAAACTATTTTTTACTTCAGTAAATATTTAAAACTTTACGAGCAAGATTTCCTTCAGACTTGACGAACTCGCATTACATGACATAACATACCAAATCAGAGACCCTGATCGAAGGCTGCTGAATTTTGGATTAGACATTTACGTTCCAGTATACGACAAACATGGCCCCTTACATAAAAAAAGAGTTCAAGAAAAAAATCAAACCACGCTTCGGATAACAAAAGACATATGAATACCGAAATACCCCAAAGACGACTAATTGAAAACTCATGGTTTCAAAATGAGCAGTATTCAGAGCACAAAGTAAACAAATGTAACTTCACTAAAACGCAAATCAAAACGAGAATTACATTCAAAATTTGTTAATTACAACTACCGACTTCTCGCAAGTATGGGGAAAGCCCTCAATACATTATGTAATAAACCTATAATCAAAAAGTCCACAGACAGTTAAAGATAGTATCAGCTGATGAATTGGAACAACCACTCACAACATTGCCGACACAGTAATACAAATTACAAAACAAATGAAAATGATCTACCCTCTTACTAGAACAATAATTGCGAATCCAAAGTAAATAAAAATTCCATTTAAATACTTACTGCCCAATACAATCACAGACGTCAGTGAAATGCCTGTCACTCTTCACAAAAGTTTCAGAACACGTGGGTTTAGAGAACAATCTAAAGGAAGAAAAATTATAGCTTTGTGGTCAAGTATAGCTTGGAAATCTGACATACTTGTAATAATTTGGTGACATAGAGCAAAACAACTTTCCTGTCATATATAAAAAGGCAAAATCATACCAGTCCCCAAAATCAGTTGTATACTGCTTGACCTTCAAATTACAGACCACTTTTCAATTCCTGTCTTCTAATCTAAACCCGTCGAATAAAACATATCCACAATCCCTATATCCTACTTTGTAAACAACAATCTATTAAATGAAGATCAGTCCGGTTTTTCGTAACAAATATTCCTTGTCCCACAACTCTTACCCAACTTACCGACAATCTCCTACACAAATCAATAAAAAAAAATTATACAAGCCAACATATTGTTGAACTTGAAAAAGCATTATGAATGTAATCAATCATTCCATATTATTGCATAAACTTCACTTTGTATAAGACTAACACCAGAAATGAACATCCTATTGAAAGCTTTTTGTCGAAAGCACAGCTAGATAACAGCAAATCTAATCAAACATCAGAACTAGTAACTATTAAACATGGAGAACAAGACAAGGGTCAATATGGGTCCACTTCTTATTTTCAATCTATGTAAATGACTTAACCCCAATTTCAAGAATGTAGCTGTTGAAATGTTTGCTGATGACACATCACTCTATGTAGTTATTCTCTGACCCCCACTAGACTTTACAATCAAGACTTTCAACACAATATTGACATATTGGTTACTTGGACTCATCATAAAACCATTATGTCCTAAATACGCGAAAAACTAAGTGTTAAGTATGTACTAGCAAGACAAAAGAGACAAAAAAATAAAGACATCTAATTCCAACCTCTGTGAAGGTAAAAGAGTAATTGAAGAATGTTGACTCCCACAGAATTCTGGGTGTAAATATCGACAAAAATCTTACTTGGGACTGACCATGTGATGGCTGCTAGAAAACTCTTTCTTACAGCTACTTCAGTTATCAAAAATCAAAAACAATATCTGAATAACCACATCTCGCAACTCTTTTTTATCGTGCCATATTTTGCCTATAGTTGACTATGCATCATCTCTTTGGACAGCTGCAGTGATACAAATTTAAAATTGATATCATAGATAAACATAAAAGAGCACTGAAACTTGTTCTACTAAAATCAAGCTCCCTAAACCATCAACGATTAAAAGAAAACAACTATCCTAACCTCCAAAACAGACTTTAACTAAATAAAGCTCGTATTGTCCGAAAAGTTGTCAATGGAATGTCCCCTCAAAGACACCATAGCTTCAAAATCAATGAACAACAGCATAATCATCTACTAACATTTCCGAGACCAATAATAATCTTTACAAAACAAGCTTCTTGTACTCAGGTAATGACTTATGAACAAGCTCCCAAAACGCTTAAAATTAGTATCAAAAACAAAAACAGTTATCAAGACACAGCTAAAAGCCATCTAATGCATTACAGCCTAGGAATAGACTAATAAGGTAAATCAAACCATGATTACTACGCAAAAATCAACCATACATACATTTACTAGCACTAATGATTATTCCTTACACAACAAAAAATTCACCAGTATGTCTTACTGTGACTAGACATTCTACAGTCACACAGCTGTATAGTGTGTGGAGGGAAGGGGATGGCAGGAAAGAGGCACACTAATTATGGCAAAGAAGTTAAGAGTACACTATGCAAGCTAGTAAATAATCCATCAATAGTCTTTGAAACACAAGTGGAAAGAGGAAAATTAAAAAAACATCTTTTATGGTAGACCTTATAGCTTGATAGTGTGTCCTTCTCTCTCTCATCTCTCGTCCTCCCTCTCCTCTCTCTCTCTGTCTCTCTCGTCCTCTATCTCTCTCTCCTTCACATCTCTCACTTCTCTCCTCTCATCTCCCCTCTCGTCGTCTCTCTCGTCTCCTACTCTCTCTCTCTTCTCTCGTCTAGCTCTCTTACTCTCTTACTCTCTCTCTCCTCTGTCTTCTCTCTCTCACTCTCTCACTCTCACTCGTCGTCTCTCTCTCTCTCACTCTCTCTCTCTCTCTCTGTGTGTTATGCTGTAGATTGTTACTTGTTCTTTGTTGTGATTTTGTTTTTGGTTTATCGCTTGTTAGTTTTTGTTTTTGGTGTGTGTGTGTGTGTGTGTGTGGTGTGTTATGTGTGGGTGTGTGTGTGTGTGTGTGTGTGTGTGTGTGTGTGGTGTTGTGTGTGTGTGTGGTGTGAAGGGGGGAACGGTGCTGGGTTTTTTTTTGGTTTTTTTTAATTTGTTGTTTTTGTTTGTTTGTTTTTTTGTTTTTTGGGGTTTTTTTTTTGGTTTTTTTTTCATTTTTTGTTTGATGTTTTTTTTTTCTTTTTTTTTGTTTTTTTTTGGAGGGGGGTTTTTTTGTCTGTTTTTTTGTTTTTGTTGTTGTTTTTTGGTTTGTTTTTTTTTCTTTTTTTTTTTTTTTTCTTTTTTGTTTTTTGTTTGTTTGTTTTTTTTTTTTTTTTTTTTTTTTTTTTTTGGGGGGGGGGGGGGGGGTTTGGGGTTTGTTTTGCTTTTGCTCTTTGGGGGTTGTTTGTTTGTTTGTTTGTATGTTTTTTTGTTTTTTTCTTCTCTCTTTTTCTTTAAAAAAAAGTTTTTTCCCTTTGTTCTTCTGTTTTAAAGTATGAGTACTGAGTGATTTTTTGTCTGCTTCAAAAAATTATCAACTTGGCTTATGTTTTCGTTTAAATGCTCTTCGCACAAAAACTCCCAAAAAACTAATATGCTGTGTGGAAAAAAAAATTGCGCAGCTCTCTTACTGGTTGTCCCAGAATTAAAGAAATGTTTCTAACATTGAAAGATCCCTTTCTTTTAGAAAAATCTGTAAGCTTAAAAAGCATCCTAAACAATGATATACTTCTTTGCAAAATTTCTGATTTTGCTACACAGCCAGTCGGGATTTCCTGTGATTGATACTTGTTTAAAGCTTATATTTAAATGAAAGTTCTGTAAACCTCTTTAAAAACCCTGTGTTTTTTTCCCCCTACTTTGGTATATCTATTCCAAAGTCAAACTTTTGGGTGTTTAGTACTTTGTTAGTTTTCGAGTTTTTCTTGTTCTATTTGTTATCAAGACTGGGTTGAAGATTTGAAACATGTTCTTGCTTATTCCCCCAAAAGGTGTTTTTTTTTTTTTTTTTTTTTTTTTTGTGGGGGGGGGGGGGGTACTTGTTTTTTTTTTGCAAGGCCCTAAGTTTTTTTATAACTGTTTGTTGATTAGGCTATTTTGGGACACCAACACAACGACAACCACACACACACACCAAAACACACACACACACACCACACGTAAAAACCCTCCCCATACTTGCATGTTTACCGCAAAAAGCGGCGCGCGCACACAACCACACACACCTAAGGAAAACCTTTCATAACTCATTTTTTGTGATTAAATTTTTTAACGTACACACGCGCACGCACGCAACACACACACACACACCACACACACAACCCCACACCACCCCACTCCCCAAAAGCAACATTTCATCATATACTCAACCATTCACTACACCACTTCACACACAACACTTACCAACCCAAAAATACACCCCGCATGCTCGCACGCACATACCACAGCACACACTCGTAATGCACACAATACATACACGGACGTATCACACTTTTTAAAACACCTAAAAATGCACGCTAGGCTTTTACTGGCACACACACCAAACCCCGCAAACAACCACACAACACACACCCCACACACAACCCCACACAACACACCAAAAACCCCATAACACACACACACAAATGTTAATACATTTTTGGTGGAAGGAGTTTAAAATGAGAAATAACCCCAACAAAACCCCACCACCACACCACACACACACACACACACACACCACAACACACCACACACCACACACACACCACACCACTCACTCCACTCACCCCCCCTAAGGGAAAAATTTTTCTTTTTTGGGAAAGAAAAATAAAAAAAAGGTTTTTTTCTAATTTTTGGGGGTTTAACGTAAAAAGTGGGGGGAAAAAACCAATAGTGACAGTAAAGCATCTAATGCATGATGCTGAGGAATGACTAATAAGGTAAATCAACATGATTAATACGGCAAATCAACCATACTTACATTTACTAGCATAATGATATCTTAACAACAACAAAAAATTCAAGTATGGCTTACTGTGACTAGAAATCTACAGTCACACACGTATATGTGGTGGAGGGAGGGGGAGGCAGGAAGAGGCACAACTAATTATGCAAGAAGTAAGAGTAATCTATGCATAGCTATGTATAATCTGCAATGTTGAAACAAGTGGAATAGGAGGGAAATTTAAAAAAAAATCTTTTTATGTAGACCTGATAGCTTGATAGTGTGTCATTCTTCTCTCTATCCCTCCTCTTCTCTCTCTCTCTTCTCTCTCTCTCTCTCTCTATTCTCTCTCTCTCTTCTCTCTTTCTCTCTCCTCTCTTTACTCTTACTCTCGCTCTCTCTTCTCTTCTCTTCTCTCTCTCTCGTCTCTCTTCTCTCTTCGCTCTCTCCGCTCTCTCTCGTGTTGTTATTGCTGTAGTTGTTACTTGTTCTTTGTGTGATTTGTTGGGTTTTCGTTGTTAGTTTGTTGTGTTTGGTGTGTGTGTGTGTGTGTGGTGTGTGTGTGTGTGTGTGTGTGTGTGTGTGTGTGTGTGTGGTGTGTGTGTGTGTGTGTGTGTGTTGGGGTGTGTGTGCGTGTGAAGGGGGGAACGGTGCTGGGTTTTTTTTTTGGTTTTTTTAATTGTGTGTTTTGTTTGTTGTTTGTTTGTTTTTGGGGTTTTTTTGGTTTTTTCTCATTTGTTGGTTGATGTTGTTTTTTCTTGTTTTTGTTTGTTATTTGGATGGGGTTTTGTCTGCTTTTTTGTTGTTGTTGTTGTTTTTTGGTTTGTTTTATTTTTTTTTTTTTTTCTTTTTTCTTTTTGTTTGTTTGTTTGCTTGCTTTTTTTGTTTTTTTTGTTTTTTTTTGGGGGGGGGGGGGGGGTTCTGGGGTATGTTTTGTCTTTTGCTCGTCTGGGGGTGGTTTGTTTGTTTGTTTGTATGTTTGTTGTTTTTCTTCTTCTCTCTTTTTCTTTAAAAAAAGTTTTTTCCCTTTGCTTCTTCTGCTTGAAAGTATGAGTACTGAGTGCATTTTATGTCTGCTTCCAGAATATATCAAGCTTGGCTTATAGATTCGTTTAAATGCTCTTCGCACAAAATACTGCAAGAACATAATATGCATGTGTTTGGAAAACAAATTAGCGCCAGGCATACTACTTACTGGTTGTCCTTAGAATTAAAGAAATCGTTTCTATAACATTGAAGATCCTTACTTTTAGAATCATCTGTAACGCTTAAAGCATCCTAAACAATGATATTACTTCTTTGCAAAATTTTCTGAATATTTGTACACAGCCAGTCGGTATCTTCCTGTGATTGATCATCTTGTTTTTAAGCTTATCATTTAAATGAATGTTCTGTAAACCTCTCTTAATGCCTGTGTTTTTTACCCCATACTTTGTGCTAATTATCTAGTTCCAAAGTCCAAACTTTTTGGCTAGTGTATAGTACCTATTGTTAGTTTTCAGAGTTTTTCTTGTTCTATTTGTTATCAAGATGGTTGAAGATTTTAGAAACATGTTCTTGCTTATTCCCCTAAAGGTTGTTTTTTTTTTTTTTTGTTTTTTTTGTGGGGGGGGGGGGGGTACTTGTTTTTTTTAGCAAGGCCCTAAGTTTTGTATAACTGTTTGTTGATTAGGCTATTTACTGGCACACACACACACACGCACACACACACACACACACACACACACACACACACACACACACACACGTAAGACCCTCCACATACTTGCATGTTCACACGCAAACAAGCAGCCCGCGCGCACACACACACTCACACACACCTACAGGAACACACATACATAACTCAATTTCTGTGATATATTTACTTACACGTACACACGCGCACGCACGCACACACACACACACACACCACACACACACACACACACACACACACACACTCACACACGCCAACAATTTCACTCATATACTCACACTCATTCACTCACACACACTTACACACACACACACTTACACACACAAACACATACACACACGCATGCTCGCACGCACATACACACACGCACACACTCGTACATGCACACACATACATACACGGACGTATACACACTCTCATACACACACTACAACATGCACGCTAGGCTATTTACTGGCACACACACACACACACGCACACACACACAACACACACACACACACACACCACACACACACACACACACACAAACACACACTCAACACACACACACACAAAAAAAACGTCTAATATCACTTTTGGTGGAAGGACGTTAACTGAAGAACTAACACACACACACTACACACACACACACACACACACACACACACACACACACACACACACACACACACACACACACACACACACACCACACACACACCTCACTCACTCACTCACCCACCCATATTCTCTCCCTAAACGACTGTATAGTTTTAAATTTCTTCTTGGTTTGTTCTTGTTTTTATTGTGTGGATGTATTGGTATTAAATTTATTTCATTATCATGACATATAATTCGAAACGAGTATATCTAAAATGAGTGTTGATGGGATCGCATACTGTTTTGGGATTTATATATTGGATATTATCTCTGAAATACACACACACACACTCTCTGTCTCTCTGTCTCTGTCTCTCTCTCTCTCTCACCTTTTATCGTCCTGCTTATAGTCATAGTATAACCTGATGAAGGATTCATATTTTTATATTTTCAATACTTTATTGGACTTGCCTCTGTACTTAAGTTTTAATGAGTTGCCCTATTTCAATATCTTTATAATTATGTGTAACAAGTATGTGTACCATTTGACAATGTGTAGATGTTTATCTTTAGACTTATTAAGTTTGGTTGTGTTATTTTTCTTGGCTTTGTTGTTGCTCTTGTTCTTGTTGTTGTTGTTTGTCTGTTTTTCTCTTTTTTATCATCTTTTGTTGGTTTGGTTTTTCCTTCTCTTTTGTTTGTTTGTTTGTTTTGGTTAGGGTTTTTTGGGGGGTGGGGGTAGGGGTGGGGTATTCTTTAGGATTTTCTTTTAATTGCTTGCTTTGGGGGGGGGAGGGTTGCTGGGGGGAGCTGTTTTGAAAAGGGTTATTTCCCCTTGTTTTATTGTGGACTGTATAAGTTTTGGGGTTTTATTATTATTAAGATGTATCCCTAACGGGCGGGGACTGGATGTAAAAAAGCACATGTGTGCTTATTCATTGTCCTCGAAATAAAAGAATTTGTCATTTGTCATTTGTCATTTGTCTCTCTCTCCTCTCTCTCTCTCTCTCTTCTCCTCTCTCTCTCTCTCTCTCTCTCTCTCTCTCCTCTCCTCTCCTCCCCCTCTCCCCCTTCTCTCCTTTCCTCTCCTCTCCTCATGCCCTTTGTCTTGTCTAATTCATAGATTTTATCGTGGATGTTGTTTTTATTGCAGTTAGAGATGAGATTATTAGTACTATTATAAGCGATATTGTTTTAGTTTGATATTGTTTAGTTTGATAGTCCAGTTGATTATGGGCTTTTGAATTCTGTTCGTATAGGGTTCTACTTGTTTGAATAAGTTGTTTAATCATTATTGTAATCTTATTTGACTTATCTTGCTTTGATAGTTATTGTGTGAATATGTCATTTTTAAAAAAGCGCTATTTGAAAAGTATGAGCGCATAAAAAGCACACGTTTGCTGGGTGGAGGAGGAGATGAGGGAGGTCATTGAAGGTAATATTGTCAGTAATGACGAATGCCTTGTATTTTCTAACGTTTTATTCCTGTACTTTTTTTTTAATCTAAAGTATAAACGTGAAAGAATGGATGAAACAGTAGGTAAAGTAATTTGTTTGTCCTGACGTTTTATGATTTTCTTTTTTTAATTCTTAAAACATTTTTATTTAAATGTGTGTGTGGACATGAGCGTGCACGCGCTCAGGTGTGCATGAGTATGTGTGTGCGTGTATATGTATATGTGGTAATTTGTATTTTCAATGTATTTCCTTATCGATTCTTTCCTCATTTTTTACTGGTTTAATTTAATGGTAAATGATGCAATAATGTAGTGTCTTAGTATAATCATTACGAAAATTGTTCTTAGATAGATGGCTTGATGAAAAAAAGCAAATGCATTGCTTATTCAATGTACCATCTGGAAATAAAATTTTGACTTGACTTGACTTGACTTCTGACTTGGGGAAAAATTTCCCTTCTCACTCTATTCGACTTATCAGCAGCCTTCGACACTATAGACCATTCAATTCTTCTCTTCCGTCTTCAAAAATGTTCGGTGTTACTGGCACAGCCCTCACCTGGTTTAATTCATACCTTACTGACCGATTTCAGACAGTTGCAGTAAACAAGATTCAATCAATACCTGCCAAACTGGAATGCGGAGTCCCACAGGGATCAGTTCTAGGCCCTGTTCTGTTCACTCTTTACACTGCACCACTGTCACATATAATAAACCGTCATCAAGTCAACCATCATTTTTACGCAGATGACTCTCAGATTCAAAGCAGTGTTACTCCTGAAAATCTGTCTTCTCTCCTGACAAATATGGCCCACTGCTTTGAAGATATTAAAAACTGGATGACACAGAACAAATTACAGCTAAATGCAGATAAAACCGAAGCCATGCTCTTAAGGACCAAACACAAACTCTCTTCCATTACAACAGCTTCAATAGAACTCGGCAATGCATCAGTCCCTCTATCCACTGCTGTGAAGTATCTAGGTGTTGTTATTGACAACACACTCTCTATGCAAAAAAATTAATTCATCACCCAGACCTGTCAGTCATGCTACTATCAATTACGGTGTATTAGTGCCATTCGAAAGTACCTTCCACCGATGCAACATCCAAAGTTGTCACTTCTCTCATTCTTTCACGTCTGGACTATTGCAATTCTCTTCTGGCTGGTCTGCCAGCATAATCTATTCACTCCCTTCAACGTATACAAAACTCCGCAGCTCGACTAGTTCTCAGAAAGAAAAAAATCTGAGCACATTACCCCTCTCTTGCGATCTCTCCACTGGCTGCCTGTGCCACAGAGAGTAAATTATAAGATCAGTACCCTCTGTTACAAATGTCTTCACAAAACTGCACCCTCCTACCTCTGTGAATGTCTTAACCTGGACACTCCTTCACGTTCCCTCCACTCTGCTGCAGATGCCTTGTGCCTACGAATACCTAGATTCAACCAATCCACCGTTGGCCGCCGCTTTTTCTCTATTTCGGGTCCATCGACCTGGAATGAGCTCCCTCTCTCTCTTCGCCAGAAGCCTAGCTATGACACTTTTAAATCTAGCCTCAAGACATATTTATTTCAAACCTAAGATTTCCCCCCTCCTGTTTCATATCAGAACTATCCCACCTTCACTAACCCATGTCCTGTCACCCTGCTAAAGTATATGACCTGTGTGAGTGTGTGTGTGTGTGTGTGTGTGTGTGTGTGTGTGTGTGTGTGTGTGTGTGTGTGTGTGTGACTGTGTGTGTGTGTGTGTGTGCTTTTGAAAAACATTTGACTATTGCAATTTATTTCATAGATTTGGTCTGCAGGGTACCATGTTTGTAATATCTGTTTAAACTATTGATTATTTGTCATTGGTTGTATGACTGTGTAAGTTAGTTGAATGCATGCGCTTTGATTTGTCTTTGCAAGATTAAAGCGCTATATAAGTTCCATTTATGATTATTATTAATGATAAATGGAAAAAAAATCTTTGAGGTGTATAATCTGTCACAATTGGTAAATACTCCCACAAGGAAAACACTATTGTTCTGAAACACTGATGACCATATATACACAACCACTCCATCTAACGTTGTAGAACTGTCTGTACCTGTCTATGGCCTGAGCGATCACAATCCTGTATGTTCTACATGGTCAAAAAAGGTGCTACAATGCCCAGATGCAAACACAAAACATGTCTTTTCGCAGCTATGGAACATTTAATGCAGAAATTGTTTTGTCCGACTTAAGCAAAGCAAACTTCTCCAATGTCTATCCG
The DNA here is from genome assembly GCA_028751875.1 of Rapana venosa. Lineage (NCBI taxonomy): Eukaryota > Metazoa > Mollusca > Gastropoda > Neogastropoda > Muricidae > Rapana > Rapana venosa. The sequence goes on from CM054164.1 coordinate 8,730,901, forward strand.
TTTACTGACCCAGACGAAGCACTGTGTGTGTGCGTGCGTGCGCGCGTGGTGCGTGTACGTGAGTGCGTAAATAATAAGTGTATATGTCTTTTTAATCAATAATCTTTATAACACTGTACTCCTTCATTGATGTGTGTGAGAGAGAGAGAGAGCGAGAGAGAGAGAGAGCGAGAGAGAGCGCGTGCACATGAATGAGTGCGTGCGTACGTGCGCGCGTGTGTGTGTGTGTGTGTGTGTGTGTGTGTGTGTGTGTGTGTGTGTGTGTTGGTGTGTTGTGGTTGTGTGTGTGTGTGTGTGTGTTGTGTGTGTGTGTGGTTTGTGTGCCTGGCAATAAAACACTGGACACCATCAGCCACGAAGTTGTGTAGTGGTAACGTTTTATTTCTGCTGCATGATAAAAGGGGGGGGGTTTTGGGGGGGGGTTCCCGCCCAAATAAAAAAATCTTTTTCTATAACATTGAAAGATCCCTTACTTTTAGAATCTTCTTGTAACGCTTAAAAGCATCCTAAACAATGATATACTTCTTTGCAAAATTTTTCTGAATTTTTGCTACACAGCCCGTCGGTATCTTCCTGTGATTGATCATCTTGTTTTAAAGCTTATCTTTTAAAAATGAATGTTCTGTAAACCTCTTTTAAAATGCCCTGTGTTTTTTACCCCATACTTTGTGCTAATATCTACGTTCCCAAAGTCCAAACTTTTGGCTAGTTATAGTACCTATTGTTAGTTTTCAGAGTTTTTCTTGTTCTATTTGTTATCCAGACTGGTTTGAAGAATTTAGAAACATGTTCTTGCTTATTCCCCTAAAGGTTTTTTTTTTTTTTTTTTTTTTTTTTTGGGGGTGGGGGGGTGTGGTACTTGTTTTTTAGCAAGGCCCTAAGTTTTGTATAACTGTTGTTGATTAGCTATTTACTGGCACACACACACACAGCACACAACAACACACACACACACACACACACACACACACAACACACACACACACACACACACGTAGACCTCACACATACTGCATGTTCACACGCAAACAAGCAAGCGCGCGCACACACACCACTCACACACACCTACAGAACACACATACATAACTCAATTACTGTAGATATATTTACTTACCAACGTACACACGCGCACGCAAGCACACACACATCACATCACACCACACACACTCACACACACAACACATTTCACTCAATACCACACACATTCACTCACACACACTTACACACACACACACTTACACACACAAACACATACACACACGCATGCTCGCACGCACATACACACACCACACACTCGTACATGCACACACACCATACACGGCCCGTATACACACTCTCATACACACACTCACAACATGCACGCACACGCACACACACACACACACACACACACACACAACACACAACTCACACACACACACACACACACAACACACACAACACCACACACACACACAAATCGTCTGATATCACTTTTTGGTGGAAGGACGTTAAACTGAAGAACTAACACACACACACACACACACACACACACACACACACACACACACACACACACACACACACACTCACTCACCACTCACTCAACCCACCCATATTCTCTCCCTAAACGACTGTATAGTTTTAAATTTCTTCTTGGTTTGTTTCTTGTTTTTATTTGTGGATGTATTGGTATTAAATTTATTTCATTATCATGACATATAATTCGAAACGAGTATAATCTAAAATGAGTGTTGATGGGATCGCATACTGTTTTGGGATTTATATATTGGATATTATCTCTGCAAATACACACACACACACTCTCTGTCTCTCTGTCTCTGTCTCTCTCTCTCTCTCACCTTTTATCGTCCTGCTTATAGTCATAGTATACACTGATGAAAGATTCATATATTTTTATATTTTCAATACTTTAATTGGACTTGCCTCTGTACTTAAGTTTTAATGAGTGCCCTATTTCAATATCTTATATAATTATGTGTAACAAGTATGTGTACCATTTGACAATGTGTAGATGTTTATCTTTATGACTTATTAAGTTTGGTTGTGTTATTTTCTTGGCTTTGTTGTTTGCTCTTGTTCTTGTTGTTGTTGTTTGTCTGTTTTTCTCTTTTTTATCATCTTTTGTTGGTTTGGTTTTCCTTCTCTTTTGTTTGTTTGTTTGTTTTGGTTAGGGTTTTTTGGGGTGGGGGTAGGGGTGGGGTATTCTTAGGATTTTCTTTTAATTGCTTGTTTTTTTTTTGGGGGGGGAGGGTTGCTGGGGGAGCTGTTTTGAAATGGGTTATTTCCCCTTGTTTTTATTGTGAGACTGTATAAGTATTGGGTTATTATTATTAAGATGTATCCCTAACGGGCGGGGACTGGATGTAAAAAAGCACATGTGTGCTTATTCATTATCCTCGAAATAAAAGAATTTGTCATTTGTCATTTGTCATTTGTCTCTCTCTCTCTCTCTCTCTCTCTCTCTCTCTTTTCCTCCTCCTCTCTCTCTCTCTCTCTCTCTCTCTCCTCTCCTCTCCTCTCCTCTCCTCTTCTCTCCTTTCCTCTCCTCTCCTCATGCCCTTTGTCTTGTCTAATTCAATAGATTTTATCGTGGATGTTGTTTTTATTGCAGTTAGAGATGAGATTATTAGTACTATTATAAGCGATATTGTTTTAGTTTAATATTGGTTTAGTTTGATAGTCCAGTTGATTATGGGCTTTTGAATTCTGTATCGTATAGGGGTTCTACTTGTTTGAATAATTGTTTAATCATTATTGTAATCTTATTTGACTTATCTTGCTTTGATAGTTATTGTGTGAATATGTCATTTTTAAAAAAGCGCTATTTGAAAAGTATGAGCGCATAAAAAGCACACGTTTGCTGGGTGGAGGAGGAGATGAGGGAGGTCATTGAAGGTAATATTGTCAGTAATGACGAATGCCTTGTATTTTCTAACGTTTTATTCCTGTACTTTTTTTTTAATCTAAAGTATAAACGTGAAAGAATGATGAAACAGTAGGTAAAGTAATTGTTTGTCCTGACGTTTTATGATTTTCTTTTTTTAATTCTTAAAACATTTTTATTTAAATGTGTGTGTGGACTTTGACGGGGCACGCGCTCAGGTGTGCATGAGTATGTGTGTGCGTGTATATGTATATGTGGTAATTTGTATTTTCAATGTATTTCCTTATCGATTTTTTCCTCTTTTTTTACTGGTTTAATTTAATGGTAAATGATGCAATAATGTAGTGTCTTAGTATAATCATTACGAAAATTGTTCTTAGATAGATGGCTTGATGAAAAAAAGCAAATGCATTGCTTATTCAATGTACCATCTGGAAATAAAATTTTGACTTGACTTGACTTGACTTCTGACTTGGGGAAAAATTTCCCTTCTCACTCTATTCGACTTATCAGCAGCCTTCGACACTATAGACCATTCAATTCTTCTCTTCCGTCTTCAAAAAATGTTCGGTGTTACTGGCACAGCCCTCACCTGGTTTAATTCATACCTTACTGACCGATTTCAGACAGTTGCAGTAAACAAGATTCAATCAATACCTGCCAAACTGGAATGCGGAGTCCCACAGGGATCAGTTCTAGGCCCTGTTCTGTTCACTCTTTACACTGCACCACTGTCACATATAATAAACCGTCATCAAGTCAACCATCATTTTTACGCAGATGACTCTCAGATTCAAAGCAGTGTTACTCCTGAAAATCTGTCTTCTCTCCTGACAAATATGGCCCACTGCTTTGAAGATATTAAAAACTGAATGACACAGAACAAATTACAGCTAAATGCAGATAAAACCGAAGCTATGCTCTTAAGGACCAAACACAAACTCTCTTCCATTACAACAGCTTCAATAGAACTCGGCAATGCATCAGTCCCTCTATCCACTGCTGTGAAGTATCTAGGTGTTGTTATTGACAACACACTCTCTATGCAAAAAAATTAATTCATCACCCAGACCTGTCAGTCATGCTACTATCAATTACGGTGTATTAGTGCCATTCGAAAGTACCTTCCACCGATGCAACATCCAAAGTTGTCACTTCTCTCATTCTTTCACGTCTGGACTATTGCAATTCTCTTCTGGCTGGTCTGCCAGCATAATCTATTCACTCCCTTCAACGTATACAAAACTCCGCAGCTCGACTAGTTCTCAGAAAGAAAAAAATCTGAGCACATTACCCCTCTCTTGCGATCTCTCCACTGGCTGCCTGTGCCACAGAGAGTAAATTATAAGATCAGTACCCTCTGTTACAAATGTCTTCACAAAACTGCACCCTCCTACCTCTGTGAATGTCTTAACCTGGACACTCCTTCACGTTCCCTCCACTCTGCTGCAGATGCCTTGTGCCTACGAATACCTAGATTCAACCAATCCACCGTTGGCCGCCGCTTTTTCACTATTTCGGGTCCATCGACCTGGAATGAGCTCCCTCTCTCTCTTCGCCAGAAGCCTAGCTATGACACTTTTAAATCTAGCCTCAAGACATATTTATTTCAAACCTAAGATTTCCCCCCTCCTGTTTCATATCAGAACTATCCCACCTTCACTAACCCATGTCCTGTCACCCTGCTAAAGTATATGACCTGTGTGAGTGTGTGTGTGTGTGTATGTGACTGTGTGTGTGTGTGTGTGTGTGTGTGCTTTTGAAAAACATTTGACTATTGCAATTTTATTTCATAGATTTGGTCTGCAGGGTACCATGTTTGTAATATCTGTTTAAACTATTGATTATTTGTCATTGGTTGTATGACTGTGTAAGATTAGGTTGAATGCATGCGCTTTGATTTGTCTTTGCAAGATAAAGCGCTATATAAGTTCCATTTATGATTATTATTAATGATAAATGGAAAAAAATCTTTGAGGTGTATAATCTGTCACAATTGGTAAATACTCCCACAAGGAAAACACTATGTTCTGAAACACTGATTGACCATATATACACAACCACTCCATCTAACGTTGTAGAACTGTCTGTACCTGTCTATGGCCTGAGCGATCACAATCCTGTATGTTCTACATGGTCAAAAAAGGTGCTACAATGCCCAGATGCAAACACAAATACATGTCTTTTCGCAGCTATGGAACATTTAATGCAGAAATTGTTTTGTCCGACTTAAGCAAAGCAAACTTCTCCAATGTCTATCCGTTTACTGACCCAGACGAAGCACTGTGTGTGTGCGTGCGTGCGCGCGTGTGCGTGTACGTGAGTGCGTAAATAATAAGTGTATATGTCTTTTTTAATCAATAATCTTTATAACACTGTACTCCTTCATTGATGTGTGTGAGAGAGAGAGAGAGCGAGAGAGAGAGAGAGCGAGAGAGAGCGCGTGCACATGAATGAGTGCGTGCGTACGTGCGCGGTGTGTGTGTGTGTGTGTGTGTGTGTGTGTGTGTGTGTGTGTTGTGTGTTGTGTGTGTGTGTGTGTGTGTGTGTGTGTGTGTGTGTGTGTGTGTGTGTGTGTTTGTGTGCCTGGCAATAAAACACTGGACACCATCAGCCAGCGAAGTCTGTGTAGTGGCTAACGTTTTATTTCTGCTGCATGATAAGAGGAAGGAAGGGGGTTTGGAGAAAACTGCCAGTGAGGTCTACCTAGCACCAACATAAACTATTTTATTTTTATAAATAAACGGCTACTGCCAACCACTAAATTTCTCTCTCCCTAAATTGCAACATAACAAGTGTAATTATGTTAGGAATATCAGATTCATGTCATCTTGATAACGATTAGTTTCATAGATCACAATATTTCAAATGCAGTTTTCTCAAAACTAGCTGCACAAGCAATAGTACCTTCCGGCAAGCACTCCTCAAAATGGAATTTATATAGACATATATATCTTGCAGAGACAAATCAAAGCGCTTGCACTCAACTCATTCTTACACAGTCATGCAACCAGTAATAACTAATAGTTCCAGTAAGTCCAAATGTGTAAGCACGCACGAACACATACATCCTTGGAGGAGACTATAAACCGAGGTCCTGTGTGCGAACGCACGTAGAACACCTTGCGCACACGTTAAATCCTGTTCCGCTGTTCGTAAGAGTAGGCCATTGTGTACCGGTGGGAACAGATGACAAAATTTACAAAACTGCATACAGATGGGGACTGGATGTAAAAAACACATAAGTGCTTGTTCCATTATCCTCGATATAAAAGAATTAAAAAAAATAAAACACACACACACACACACAACACACACACACACACGCATGCACACACACACACACACACACATCTATGGCCTGAGACCTGACTGACCTGTGACCTTTATGACCTATGGACCTGACACCAGAGTGTCCTATCACCTGCATGATCCGTATGGCCTATGACATTCGACCTGAATTATGTATATGACCTGTGACCTATATGACCTATGATCTGAGACCTGAGTGGCGTACATGACCTGTGATTTGTGTGACATGTGACCTGTGACCTGTGACCTCTATCATTTATGAACTGAGACTGGAAGCCTTGGACATAGGATCTGAGGCTTCAATAGTCTGTAAGCTACATGGCATGTAACCTACATGACCTCTGACTTATACAGCCCATGACCTACATGACCTGTGACCTACATGACCTGTATGACCTCTGACCTCTGAGCTCTGACTTACCTACCTGTGACCGACATGACCTGTGACCTATACAGACCTCTGACTTGCAGGATATGTGACCTACATGACCTGTGACCTATAATCTTTGTTACAGAGGAAGAGGATGCACTGTCATTGGGGGCGATTATTGGAATCATCATTGGTGAGAAATGCTTCTGTCTGTCTGTCTGTCTGTCTGTCTGTCTATGTATGTGTGTGTATGTGTGTGTGTGAGTACTGTGTGTGGCTTGTGCGTGTTTATGCTTGCTTTTTGTTTGTTTTTAAAAAAAATTATATTGATGATAATGGAATAAGCACTCACGTGCTTTTTTACATCCAGTCACAGTGTTTATACGGTTTTGTAAATGCTGTCATCTGTTCCTACCGGCACACAATGGCCTACTCTTACGAAATGCGAAACAGGATTTAACATGTGCGCAAGATGTTCTGCGTGCGTTCGCACACGGGAACTCGGTTTATAGTCTCATCGGAAGGACTTTTGGGGAGAGTGTGTCTGTGTGTCTGTTTGTCTGCTGCATGCTTGTCTGTGTGTCTGTGTGTCTGCTGCATGCTTGTCTGTGTGTCTGTGTGTCTGTGTGTCTGCTGCATGCTTGTCTGTGTGTCTGTGTGTCTGTCTGTCTGTGT
>CM054164.1:8755644-8768144 GCA_028751875.1 Rapana venosa
GTGTGTGGTGTATGGCATGTGGTGTATGGCATGTGTGTGTGGTGGTGTATGGCATGTGGTGTATGGCATGTGGTGTGTGGTGTATGGCACGTGGTGTGTGGTGTATGGCACGTGGTGTGTGGTGTATGGCATGTGGTGTATGGCACGTGGTGTGTGGTGTACGGCATGTGGTGTGTGGTGTATGGCATGTGGTGTGTGGTGTACGGCACGTGGTGTGTGGTGTATGGCATGTGGTGTGTGGTGTACGGCACGTGGTGTGTGGTGTATGGCATGTGGTGTATGGCACGTGTGTGTGGTGTATGGCATGTGGTATGTGGTGTGTGGTGTACGGCATGTGGTGTGTGGTGTATGGCATGTGTATGTGGTGTATGGCATGTGGCGTGTGGTGTATGGCATGTGGTGTATGGCATGTGGCGTGTGGTGTGTGGCATGTGGTGTGTGGTGTACGGCACGTGGTGTACGGCACGTGGTGTGTGGTGTGTGCAGATCAGCCACAAGCGCCTGGCAGCTCGCAACGTGCTGCTGACCTTTCTGCTGGAGCCCAAAGTGGCAGGCTTCGGGCCTCAGGCCAGAGAGGGAGCCCAGGACAAGAATGTATGTCTGCCTGTCTGTCTGTCTGTCTGTCGGTCGGTCGGTCTGTCTGTCTGTCTGTCTGTCTGTCTGTCGGTCTGTCTGTCTGTCTGTCTGTCTGTCGGTCTGTCTGTCTGTCGGTCGGTCTGTCTGTCTTTTTTGTATGTCTGTCTGTCTATCTGTTTTGTATGTCTGTCTCTCTGCCTGCCTGTCTGTCTGTCTGTTTTGTCTGTCTGTCTGTCTGTCGGTCTGTTTTGTATATCTGTCTATCTGTTTGTCTGTTGTGCATGTCTGTTTGTCTGTCTGTCGGTCTGTTTTGTATGTGTGTCTGTCTGTCGGTCGGTCTGTTTTTTAATGTATGTATGTCTGTTTTGTATGCCTGTCTGTCTGTCTGTCTGTCTGTATATCTTTCGGTCTGTCTGTTTTATATGTCTGTCTGTCTGTATGCCTGTTTTGTATGTATGTCTGTCTGTCTGCCTGCCTGCCTGTCTGTCTGTCTGTCTGCCTGCCTGCCTGTCTGTCTGTCTGCCTGCCTGCCTGCCTGCCTGCCTGCCTGCCTGCCTGCCTGCCTGTCTGTCTGTCTGTCTGTCTAATTGTGAAGCTGTTTAAGGAGCTAAATGTACTGTTAAATGTCAGTGTGATTTTCGTTGTGTAGTGCATGGGACGGGATAGCTCAGTGGTCGGAGCACTCGCTTTCCCCCAGCCAAGTTAAGCAGCGTCGAGCGTGGTTACCAGTTGGATGGGTGACCGTTTGTGCGCCTTGGCTTCAGTACAGTTCCCCCAGTTCACCCAGCTGTAAATGGGTACCTGCCCTCTTTAGGGTCAGGGAAGGTAAAGCAGCGAGGGAGAGGAGATGGGCGCCGCCCTCAATATGCTGGCCCTAGAGAAGTGAGGTCTCTGACGCCTCGCTCCCCTACGACCTTATAGGTTATGGGACTCCTTTACCCTTTACTTTACCTAGTGCAGGGGAGAGACTGGTTTTTCCCTATGTGACTGCACAATGAAGGGTGTGTCTGTTCTCTTGTGTCTTGTGTAATGGGCAGCATCCCATCCCGGCACACAACACAACACAACACAACACAATGTGAAAAGTCTCTCTCTGAACTGCTTCCAGACTGCACTGACAGACAACACAACACACCACACACAACACACACAATCACACCACAACACAACACCACAACACAACACATCACAACACACCACAACACACCACACCACACCACAACACAACACAATACAACACATCACAACATAACACAACACAACACAATACAACACATCACAACATAACACACACACAACACAACACAATACAACACAACACAACACACACACACACAACACATCACACCACACACACACACACCACACCACATCACACCACACACAACATAACACCACACTACACCACAACACACCACAACACACCACACACCACACACACCACACCACACCACAACACAACACACCACACACAACACACCAAGCACACCACACCACACCACACCGCACCACACCACGCCACACCACACCACACCACACCACAACCCCATGTGAACAGTCTCTGTGCTTGCAGACCCGAGTGCCGGCCAAGTGGGCATCTCCGGAAGTTCTGCAGGAAAAGCCGAGCACAGAGAAGAGCGACGTGTGGTCCTACGGCATCGTCCTGTGGGAGATCTTCTCCATGGGTAACGCCTCTCACACTCTGGGCCTTGTCCGCGCTTCCCCAGATAACCCTCTCTGAGCTGCCAAGCCTTCTTCTTCTTCTTCTTCTTCTTCTTTTTCTTGTTGTTCTTGTTGTTCTTGTTTCTTCTTGTTCTTGTTCTTCTTCTTCTTCTTCTTCTTCTTGTTCTTGTTCTTCTTGTTCTTCTTCTTCTTCTTCTTGTTCTTCTTGTTCTTCTTGTTCTTCTTGTTCTTCTTGTTCTTCTTCTTGTTCTTCTTGTTCTTGTTCTTGTTCTTCTTCTTCTTCTTCTTCTTCTTCTTCTTCTTCTTCTTCTTCTTCTTCAAATTCTTCTTCATCTTGTTGTTGTTGTTGTTGTTGTTTTTCTTCTTCTTCTTCTTCTCTTTGCATTCTTTGCATTCTTTGCATTCTTTGCATTCTTCTTCTTTGCATTCTTCTTCTTCCTCTTTGCATTCTTCTTCTTTGTATTCTTCTTTGCATTCTTCTTTGCATTCTTCTTTGCATTCTTTTTCTTCTTCTTTCTCTTGTTCTTGTTCTTGTTGTTGTTGTTGTTCTTCTTCTTCTTCTTCTTCTTCTTCTTCTCTCTTCATCCTCTTCTTCTTCTTCTTCTTCTTCTTCTTCTTCTTCTTCTTCTTCTTCTTCTTCTCTCTTCTTCTTCTTCTTCTGCTTCTTCTGCTTCTGTTTCGTCGTCGTCTTCTTCTTCTTTGCAATTCCTCTTCGACTTCTTCTTCTTTGCAATTCTGCTTCTTCTTCTTCGCATTTCTTCTTCTGTTTAATTCTTCTTCTTTGCAATCCTTCTTTGCATTTTTCTTTGCATTCTTTTTTGCATTCTTCTTCTTCTTCTTCCTGATAAGCTATTTGACGGACTGGTTAATTAACTAACTATATGACTGCTGACAGACTGAATGGAACTGACCTGAAGCCAGAAGCCAGAAGCCTAGCTATGACACTTTTAAATCAAGCCTCAAGACATATTTATTTCAAACCTAAGATTTCACCCCTCCTGTCTCATATCAGAACTATCCCACCCTTCACTAATCCATGTCCTATCACCCTGCTAAAGTATATGACCTGTGTGAGTGTGTGAGTATGTGTGTGCTTTTCTGAAAAACATTTGACTATTGCAATTTAATTTCATAGATTTGGTCTGCAGCGTACCATGTTTGTAATATCTGTTTGAACTATTGATTATTTGTCATTGGTTGTATGACTATGTAAGATTAGGTTGAATGCATGCGCTTTGATTTGTCTTTGCAAGATATAGCGCTATATAAGTTCCATTTATTATTATTATTAACTTACAGGCCGACCGGCTGGCTAACTTGATTAGCCCGCTGACTGCCTAACTGACTGACTGACTGGCTTACTGACTGACTGATAAACTGACCAGCTCAGTGACTGTGAGCAGGTCAAGTGCCATATCCAGGAATTCACGCAGGAGAGATTGGCACACGCCTGAAGTCAGGCTACCGCATGGACAAGCCCGAGTTTGCTGACGATCTGTGAGTCTGTAGTGTAGTGTAGTGCAGTGCAGTGCAGTGTAGTGTAGTGTAGTGTAGTGTAGTGTAGTGTAGTGTAGTGCAGTGCAGTGTAGTGTAGTGCAGTGTAGTGCAGTGTAGTGTAGTGTAGTGTAGTGTAGTGTAGTGTAGTGTAGTGTAGTTTAGTGTAGTGTAGTTTAGTGTAGTGTAGTGTAGTGTAGTGCAGTGTGATGCAGTGCAGTGTAGTGTAGTGTGGTGTAGTGTAGTGTAGTGTAGTGTAGTGTAGTGTAGTGTAGTGTAGTGTAGTGTAGTGTAGTGTAGTGTGTGTGTGTAGTGTAGTGTAGTGTGTGTGGTGTAGTGTAGTGTAGTGTAGTGTAGTGCAGTGTAGTGCAGTGTAGTGCAGTGTAGTGTAGTGTAGTGCAGTGTAGTGCAGTGTGTAGTGTAGTGTAGTGTAGTGTAGTGTAGTGTAGTGTGGTGTGGTGTGGTGTAGTGTAGTGTAGTGTGTAGTGTACTGCAGTGTAGTGTATGTGTGTAGTGTAGTGTAGTGTAGTGTAGTGTAGTGCAGTGTAGTGTAGTGTAGTGTAGTGTAGTGTAGTGTAGTGTAGTGTAGTGTAGTGTAGTGCAGTGTAGTGTAGTGCAGTGTAGTGTAGTGCAGTGTAGTGTACTGTAGTGCAGTGTACTGTAGTGCAGTGTAGTGTAGTGTAGTGTAGTGTAGTGCAGTGTAGTGTAGTGCAGTGTAGTGTAGTGTAGTGTGGTGTGTGTAGTGTAGTGTAGTGTAGTGTGGTGTATGTAGTGTAGTGTAGTGTAGTGTAGTGTAGTGTAGTGTAGTGTAGTGTAGTGTAGTGTAGTGTAGTGTGTGGTGTGGTGTGGTGTGGTGTGGTGTGGTGTGGTGTGGTGTGGTGTAGTGTAGTGTAGTGTAGTGTAGTGTAGTGTAGTGTAGTGTAGTGTACAGTGTAGTGTAGTGTAGTGTAGTGTAGTGTAGTGTAGTGTAGTGTAGTGGAGTGTCAGTGTAGTGTAGTGTAGTGTAGTGTAGTGTAGTGTAGTGTAGTGTAGTGCAGTGCAGTGTAGTGTAGTGCAGTGTAGTGCAGTGTAGTGCAGTGTAGTGTAATGTAGTGTAGTGTAGTGTAGTGTGGTGTAGTGTAGTGTAGTGCAATGTAGTGTAGTGTAGTGCAATTTAGTGTAATGTAATGAAGTGTAATATAATGTAATGTAGTGTAATGTAGTGTAATGCAGTGTAATGCAATATAATGTAATATAATGTAATACAATGTAATGTAGTGTAGTGTAATTAAAGTGTAATGTAGTGTAATGTCATATCATGTCACGTAATGTAGTGTAATGTGATGTAATGTAATAGAATGGGGTGTAATGTAGTGTAATATAATGTGGTGTAATGTAATTTTATCTCATGTAATGTTCTATAGTGTCATGTAGTGTCAGGGCATGTCACGTCCTGTAATGTGGTGTAATAGTTATAATGTCAGGTCACGTCAGGTCACGTCACGTCGTGTCAGGTCATGTCACGTCATTTCATATCACGTCATGTCGTGTCAGGTAATGTCACGTCAGGCCATATCAGGTCACATCAGGTCATGTCAGGTCACGTCTCGCCATGTCGCGTCAGGTCAGGTCACGTTAGGTCAGGTTACGTCAGGTCATGTCACGTCAGGTCAGGTCACGTCAGGTCATGTCACGTCAGGTCAGGTCACGTCAGGTCATGTCACGTCAGGTCAGGTCAGGTCACGCAGGGTCACGTCACGTCGGGTCATGTCATGTCACGTCAGGTCATGTCGCGTCAGGTCATGTCACGTCATGTCATGTCACGTCAGGTCATGTTATGCCACGTCAGGTCATGTCACGTCAGGTCATGTCGCGTCAGGTCACGTCAGGTCAGGTCACGTCAAGTCAGGTCAGGTCATGTCACGTCAGGTCAGGTCACGTCAGGTCAGGTCACGTCAGGTCATGTCACGTCAGGTCATTTCTAGTTTTCGCTCCTCAGCTACAGTTCCAAGACTGACCAAGAATGAATTGTCGCGTGTGCGACTCTTTGCCCAGCATGAAGGCAGCCGCATTCCAAGGTCAGGGCTGATGTCTTCCCGCAACAACAACAGCGGCCATGCGCTTTTTATATATGAAAAAATGTAGTCCCCTGCTCCTACCAGCACCCCATGGCCTACTCTTCCAGAGGGCAAAACGGGTGTGGAAGATGACTGGTGTGCGTTTGCACATGGGACCTCTGGGAACGGGTGACAAAATTGGCAAAACTGCATACGCACGGGGACTGGAGGGGAAAAAGCACATGAGTTCTCATTCCATTATCTTCGAAATAAAAGACTACAATAAAGTAAAATAAATAAATAAATAAATGTAGTCTCATCCGAAAGACTTTTGAGGGAAGTGGAGTGGGCACTAATTTCATCTCCGGAGGGGAGGGGGAGGAGACAATAGCCTACTCTTACGAAAAGCGGAACAGGATTTAACGTGTGCGCAAGATGTTCTGCGTGCGTTCGCACAGGGGACCTCGGTTTATAGTCTCATCCGAAGGACGTGACGTGAGATGAGATGAGGTGAGGTGACGTGACGTGAGATGAGGTGAGGCGAGGTGAGGTGACGTGAGGTGAGGTGAAGTGAGGTGAGGTGAGGTGACGTGAGGTGAGGCGACGTGAGATGAGGTGACGTGTGGTGAGATGAGGTGATATGACGTCACGTGACGTGAGATGAGGTGAGGGGACGTGAGGTGAGGTGAAGTGAGGTGACGTGTGGTGAGGTGAGGTGACGTGATATGACGACACGTGAGGTGAGGTGAGGTGAGGCAATGTGAGGTGAGGCGAGGTGAGGTGAGGTGAGGTGAGGTGACGTGTGGTGAGGTGAGGTGAGACGAGGTGACGTGACGTGAGGTGAGGTGAGGTAGGTGAGGTGAGGTGACGTGTGGTGAGGTGAGGTGAGACGAGGTGACGTGACGTGAGGTGAGGTGAGGTGAGGTGACGTGAGGTGACGTGTGGTGAGGTGAGGTGAGACGAGGTGACGTGACGTGAGGTGAGGTGAGGTGAGGTGACGTGTGGTGAGGTGAGGTGAGACGAGGTGACGTGACGTGAGGTGAGGTGACGTGAGGTGACGTGAGATGAGATGAGGTGACGTGAGGTGAGGTGAGGTGACGTGAGATGAGGTGAGGTGACGTGAGGTGAGGTGAGGTGATGTGAGGTGAGGTGAGGTGACGTGAGGTGACGTGGTTGCAGGCACTACGAGGTGATGAAGTCGTGCTGGGAGTACAAGCCCGGCAAGCGGCCCACCTTCTCCGCCATCCGCGCCCAGCTCGACAAGCTCTTCTCCTCCCCCGCTAACCGCCACAGCGTGGACTTCTACTACGACACCAAACAGCTGCACGACTAGACCCCACCCCACCCCAACCTATCCTCCCTTCAACCACCCCCGCCCTCCTCAACGCACACCCCTTCCCCCGTCACTCCCCCTCCCCTACACTTCCCCCCCCCCCCCCACCTCTCCTTCTTTTCTGTCGATCTCCAGCCGACAGAGAGATCAGGAACTTCTACTGCAACCCCCCACCCCCACCCACCCCCACTCGGGGAAAAAAGACAGTTTTCTTTCATCTTCCCCCTCCCTCCCTCCCTCCCCCTCCCTCTCCCTCCCTCGGGAAAAAAGACAGTTTTCTTTCATCTTCCCTCTCCCTCCCTCTCCCTCCCTCGGGAAAAAAAAAGACAGTTTTCTTTCAACTTCCCCCTCCTTCCCTCCCTTCTTTTCTCTTGGTTTGTGAGCATGTCAGATGAAATCATCCCCCTCCCTCCCTCCCTCCCACCCCCTTTTACTTCTAGATGCTTTGATACCTATACCCTACTGCACTCCCCTACCCCCCCCCCCCCTATGCCCGCTCTCCCCTGCCCCCTCATCCCAACCACCAGCCCCCGCTCCCCACCCCGTCCCCCGCACCAAAATCGGGCAGATGAACTTCTTGCTGCATCAGTGCAGCTGATGGTTTCTGTGCTGGTGTGGTTGTTTTTTCTTCTTCTGTTCGTGAATTACAGCCGTCTTTCTTGTCTGAACAGCCCTGTCCATACCGTGCAGAAGTCTCTCTCTGTCTCTCTCTCTGTCTCTCTCTGTCTCTCTCTGCTCTGTCTCTCTCTCTCTCTGTCTCTCTCTGTCTCTCTCTGTCTCTCTCTGTCTCTCTCTTCTCTCTCTGTCTCTCTCTGTCCCTTCTCTCTGCTCTCTGTCTCTCTCTCTCTTCTCTCTTCTCTCTCTTCTCTCTTCTCTCTCTCTCTCTCTCTCTCTCTCTCTCTCTCTCTTCTCTCCTCTCTCTCTCTCTCTCTCTCTCTCTCTCTCTCTCTCTCTCTCTCTCTCTCTCTCTCTCCTCTCCTCTCTCCTCTCTCTCCCGCTCTCGCTGTTGATGGTTTAGATTAGTTTTTACTATTATTATTGTATGGTAACATCGAATAATATTTAGCCAGATGCTTTTCCATATTTTGCGCTAGTTTATTGTCGACAATACTGTTGTGATAGATTGTGGTTGTTGTCATGATTATGATGATGATGATGATGACTATGATAATGATTATTATTATTGCTTTATTGTCATTGTATTATTATTCGCATTATTACCATTAGTGATATTCTTATCATCATCATCATCATCACCATTATTATTATTATTATTATTATATTGATTTTTCTTATGTTTGTTGTTAATGTTACTATTTTTGTTGTTGCTGAAATAGCATCAGAACAGTAACAGAAGCAGTATGACAAGTAGAGATGTTTCCGATTGTTATTTTTCGTAATATTAGTTTTTTACGGAGTAAAGTGCTTCCATATTTCTTTCTACACAATTATTTACATGTATATTATGTATTGTAACATGTATACATATATGTGTGTATGTGTGTGTGTGAATGGGTATTATTATTATTGTTATGATCATTACTATGATTATTTTTATGATGATGATCATCATCACCACTATTATTATTGTTATTGTTGTTGTTATTATTATTGTTATCATTATTGTTGTGTTGTTGTTGTTGTTATTATTATTATTATTATTATTATTATTATTACTACTATTATTAATGTTGTTATTGTTATTATTATTATTGTTGTTATCATCATCGTTGTTATGATTGGTGAGGAGCAATGTTCTAACCATGCAGAGCTCAAAATGCCTTTCAAAGAGAAGAGCTATCCCATCACCTACTATACATTATTATGCATGCCATACTCTGGCACCTTACACACACACACACACACACACACACACACACACACACACACACACACATACGCACGCACGCACGCACGCACGCACGCACAGAGAGAGAGAGAGGAAAACTCAGAAGAAGCTCTGACAACATAGGTCTTTTTATATATTAAAAAACCAGATTCTTTTTTTTTAAAGTTACTTCTCCCTTCAATCGAAGAGTGTGCCAGCTGAAAACTAAGTGACCTAAAAAACCAACACAACAAAACAAACACCAAGCAAGTGGAAATAACAAGAAATTAAACAATGTAGAATGGATTCCACGTTGTTCTCCGTTCCCTGCAGAGAAAGGTGGGTTTTGTTTTCACCTCACGTGATGCGTTGCAGCAGTCCCTCTGCACTGGCATTGCGGGTGTGCAGCCAGCGGCAGGACAGCAAGACTGGCTGCTGCCAATACTGCCAGGTGCTTCTTCTCCTTCAGTCTATCAATGTCAGCAGAAAGAAGCTACCAAGACTGAAACAGGCTTTCTATCCATCTGTCTATGAACAACAACACAACAACAGCAGCAACAACAACAACAGCAACAACAGCAACAACAACAGCAACAACAGCAACAACAACAACAGCAACAACAGCAACAACAACACAACAACAGCAACAACAACAACAGCAACAACAGCACAACAACAACAGCACAACAGCAACAACAACACAGCAACAACAACAACAGCAACAACAACAACACAACAACAACAGCAACAACAACAACAACAACAAACAACAGCAACAACAGCACAACAACAGCAACAACAGCAACAACAACAACAGCAACAACAACAACACAACAACAGCAACAGCAACAACAGCAACAACAACAACAACAACACAACAGCAACAACAGCACACACCGCTGCTGGAAACGGTGCCTGCAGGTAGGAAAGAAGGCAGAAGCTGTTTCAACGTTCGTCATGTACTGTCACTGTCCAGTGTTCAGCATCTCCAACAGTTTGGTCATTGTCCACCAGTCTGCTTACCTGAAGCCCAGAAAACTATAAATGACCAACATGAAAGATAGCTAAAAGCCATTCGCCATTTTGGGAAAAGGGGTGTATGAATGTGACCAGTAACAGGTTAGTTGAAAATATGGTGGATTCCCCATGAGTGTTACTGAATGATGGATCATGGACTAGAATCAACTAGAATCAACTGCCATAGATCTAACTGTGATCTGACCAAGACAATCCCACATGCTCGTGGAAAACATAGGATGAAACTCTGGGCAGTGATCATATTCCTTACGTATTACCTTTATTTTTTTAAAGTTCAATGCAGAAAATGCAAGCCCAGATATTATCCCAAAATAGAACTATAAAAGAGCAAAGTGGTTCCTCCTCACACACACTCTTCCAAATCTAGAGATAACCAGTTCTAGTGAAGATGATATTTATAATTAATACAGGTCCTT
The DNA here is from genome assembly GCA_028751875.1 of Rapana venosa. Lineage (NCBI taxonomy): Eukaryota > Metazoa > Mollusca > Gastropoda > Neogastropoda > Muricidae > Rapana > Rapana venosa. Next base: position 8,766,049 of record CM054164.1, read on the forward strand.
TTTTAATATCATCTTAAGAGTAGCTTCTCAAGCATTGCCTAAAGTAAACACTAGAAGTAGACAAGACTGCACTAACTTAGGTAATGTGTGGTGGACTGAAGAGTGTGATAAAGCAGTTAACGAGATTTAAAAAAAGAAAAGTTCAAGCAATATTTTCATGAAAAATCAATTGCTAATCATAAGGCCATGAAATATGCCAACATAAGATGTAACCGAGTTATAGAACAACCTAAAAATTCCGCTGGACATCATTTCGTGAATCCAACATTTCAAATCATACCAATGATAAAATCACACTGGAAAAGTTGACCTTTTGACGAGAAAAGGGGCAAAAAGATGTATGGAAATTGAAAGATCCATCTGTCACTACAAGAATGTTATCAAATCATTAAAAAAGCAACAACAAAAAAGCACAGCAAATGTTATTCCAGAGTGAGGAAAAGAGACTGTTGTCTAGATGTATATGAAGAAATGATAATATTCGAGTCTTTAGTTAAAAGACATGAAACTGATTCTTACCGTATAAAACACATTGTTTCTCAGGCTTGCCGGTGGAAATTGAACTCTTTTAAGACAAAACATGTCTCCTGTATAATGCCGGGCCATAGTGTACCTGTTGGTCGTACAGGGATATGCAGCATGCTGAAAGGTTACATGCCTGTTCGTTGCTCATCACCATCATCGGCGATATTCAGTGATCCTCCACTGACATGTGATTTCTAAATTCGTTATTGCACAGTCTAGTTGTTCATTTTCATCATCATTATGGCTAATCCGGCTAAGATTACATTTTCTCTTGTTGGTTATAGCTTAAAATATTGTTTTATTGTTTATTGGCTTGATTCTGTTAGAAAATGGGAATTTTTTCTGTTCTGTACTTAAGTATTACTTTAGATTTACATTTTCTTACTTGTAGAATGAGTCAGTTAATCCCCTACCCCACTCCCAGGCCCACCCGCTCCTCCCCTCACCCCTGGCCTTTGTGTGTCTAATACCACATTGAATGAAGAGACTTAAATGAGATCCACACACAACATGAGATGAAACACACACAACATTGCATCGGAAATTTCAATTAGATCCGACTTAGAGTTTCCCAATAGAGCTAAAAATATATCTTCTCTTGTCACTATTAGTACTTACACTTCCGATATCTTCAAAGAGTATGTATCAATCTTAAAAACTGGCAAAAATTCGCACCTCTTTTAACACCTTGTCCAAAATGGGAACTTCACAAAGCAGATTTTGATATCTACCATCTCTCTTTAAAAAAAGAAGAAAATGAGGCTTATTCTTGGCTCTTATATAAAAGTACACCTAGAAGATACATATCCTTCTCATCTTAAGATATACACTGACGGATCCCTTCTTAACAACAAGGAAGCAGGGGCAGCATTCATCATTCCAGCTTTAAAGGTTGAAAAGTCCTATCACATCGGCAAAAATAATTCCATCTTTACTGCTGAACTTACTGCTATTTTGATGGCTTTGTACTTTCTGCTTGATTTCCCCAATACTATTTTGCAGATTTTGTTCTGTGTTGATTCTAAATCTGCATTACAGTCTCTCAGTAACTCGTCATCGACCGTTAGGCAGAATCTTATTACTGAAATTAATTTGTTGGTACATTTTCTAATTGTGAGGGGTTCGAATGTTACTTTCTGCTGGGTTCCATCTCACTGTGGTATTCATTTTAATGAAAAGGTTGACAAAGCTGCCCAAAAGACAGCAAAACATGATAGCTATTCAACTGTTTTAGATATTCCTCTTTCTCTTCATGAAGGTTATGCTTTGCTTCAAAATGTTTGCTGGAAACATGTGAAAAAGAAACAGGAAGAGGCCGGTTATCCCCAGCATACTTGTTCAGTTCTGGATATTGAGAACATTCTTTGCACTCAGTACGGCTTTAGAAAATCCTGTACTAGAAAAATTGTTTCTCTAATCTACAGATTGAAATTAAATGCCTTTCGAGCAAAATTTGCCAAAAATATGCAATACATATGCGGTGAAAAATTTTCCAATGTTCATGTTCTTTATCAATGTCAAGGTTTAAAAACGTGTTTACCCTCATTTCAAGATAAGTCTCTGCAGGAAGT
>CM054164.1:8778144-8788144 GCA_028751875.1 Rapana venosa
TGTTAGGCAGGTGAAGGTTTTAACCGTCCTACTGCCAACGTCCTTTTGAGGAAAGGGTCTGTGTTACCGGCTGCCTGTGTTACCGGCTCTCTGTGTTACCGGCTCTCTGTGTTACCGGCTCTCTGTGTTGCCGGCTCTCTGTGTTACCGGCTCTCTGTGTTACCGGCTCTCTGTGTTACCGGCTCTCTGTGTTACCGGCTGCCTGTGTTACCGGCTGCAGATCCTGGCTTTGATGCTTCAGCCACTGGACCACTCGCACCCCTCCCCCCTCCTTCCAGCCTGGGTTCGAACCAGCCACCACCCAGGCGCCTGTCCCAGGGGATTCTGCCCCATGGAGCTAAAATCAGTACTGACTTCTCTCCCCTGAAAGTCCCTTGGATTACACTATAAATGAAAGTCTTGCACACGCGTCAAAACCTGTTTCGCTTTTCAAAAGAGCAGGTGAGGTGTGCTGATGGGAACGGATGACAAACATTAACAAAACTCAAGCAGACAGCCACTAGATGTTTAAAAAGAACAACACACAATTGCTTTTTTTTAAATAAAAATTATCCTACAAATAACATAATGATAAGAAGAAGAATCGTGAAGAAGATTCGCAAAGAAGAAGAATTTCGAAGGAGAGTGCCAAGAAGAAGAATAAAATGCTCAAAACAAAATTGCGGATAAAGAATTGCGGAGGAGAAGGAGAAGATCAGAAAAAGAAGAAGAATTGCGAAGGAGAATTGCGAAGGAGAATTGCAAAGCAAAATTGCAAAGCAAAATTGCAAAGAAGAAGAAGAATGCAAAGAAGACGACGACGACGACGACGAAGGAGATGAAGAAGAAGAAGAAGAAGAAGAAGAAGAAGAAGAAGAAGAAGAAGAAGAAGAAGAAGAAGAACAACAACAACAACAACAACAACAACAAGAACAAGAAGAAGAAGAAGAAGAAGAACAACAACAACAACAACAACAAGTAGAAGAAATGCAAAGAAGAAGAATTGCGAAGACAAAGACCCCGCCCCCCTCCCTCCCTCACTCTCTGTCTGTCTGTCTGTCTGTCTGTCTGTCTCTCTCTCTCTCTCTCTCTCTCTCTCTATCTCTCTCTCTCTCTCTCTCTCTCTCTCTCTCTGTGTGTGTGTGTGTGTGTGTGTGTGTGTGTGTGTGTGTGTGTGTGTGTGTGTGTGTGTGTGTCTCTGTCTGTCTCTCTGTCTCTCTCTCTCGGGGATTATATGTTGGATATTATCTTTGAAATACACACACACACACACTCTGTCTCTGTCTGTCTGTCTGTCTGTCTGTCTGTCTCTCTCTCTCTCTCTCTCTCTCTCTCTCTCTCTCTCTCTCTCTCTCTCTCTCTCTCTCTCTCTCTCTCTCTCTCTCACCTTTTATCGTTTTGCTTATAGTTATGGTGTATCCTGATGAAGGATTCATATTTTATATTTTCAATACTTATTGGACTTGTCCTCTGTACTTAAGTCTTAATGAGTGCCCTATTTCAATATCTTACTGTTATGTGTAACAAGTATATGTACCATTTGACAATGTGTAGATGTTTATCTTTATGACTTATTAAGTTTGGTTGTTATTCTTCTTGGTTTTGTTGTTGTTGTTGCTTCTTTTTCTCTTTGTTTTTTTTCTTCTTCTTTTGTTGGTTTGGTTTTTCTTTCTCTTTTGTTTGTTTGTTTGTTTTGGTTGTGGTTGGTGGGGTTTTTTGGGGGGTGGGTGTGAGTGGGTGTAGGGTTTTCTTTTATTAGTTTGCTTTGGGGGGGGGGGGGTGTTGGGGTGGGGCTGTTTTGAAAAGGGTTATTTCCCCATGTTTCTACTGTGAGACTGTATAAGTGTTGGCTTATTATTAAGATGTATCCCTACGGGCGGGGACTGGATGTAAAAAAGCACATGAGTGCTTATTCATTATCCTCGAAATAAAAGAATTTGTCATTGTCATTGTCTCTCTCTCTGTCTCTGTCTGTGTCTCTCTGCACTGACCTCAGAGAGACTGATGCCAACAGAAAGCCGAGGAAGAAGAAAAAGGAACTGACCTGCATTTCCGGACGTGTCCCCCAAAGACTGCTGATTGGCTGAGGGCTGCTGCAGGAAGCTCTTCACCAGAGGACTCATGTTCATCACACTGGCCATGCTGGCGCCAGAGCTATCGCCCATCGTGCCAGAGGCTCCTGTCCCAGAGAAAGAGGGAGAGAGGGAGAGGGAGAGAGGGAGAGGACGAAGGAGAGGGAGAGGACGAAGGAGAGGAAGAGAGGGAGAGGACGAGAGGACGAGGACGAGGGAGAGAGGGTGAGGACGAGGGAGGAGAGGGAGAGGACGAAGGAGAGGGAGAGGACGAAGGAGAGGGAGAGGACGAGGGAGAGGAAGAGAGGGAGAGGACGAGGGAGGAGGACGAGGGAGAGGACGAGGGAGAGGAAGAGAAGGAGAGGACGAGAGGGAGAGGACGAGGGAGAGATGGTGAGGACGGAGGGAGAGGGACGAGGGAGAGGACGAGGGAGAGGACAGGGAGGGAGAGGGAAGAGGGAGAGGGAGGGACGAGGGGAGGAGGGAGAGAGGGAGAGGACGAGGGGAGAGGGAGAGAGGGAGAGGACGAGGGAGAGGAGAGGGAGGAGAGGACGAGGGAGAGGGACGAGGGAGAGGAAGAGGGAGGAGGAGAGGGAGAGGGAGAGAGGGAGAGGACGAGGAGAGGAAGAGAGGGAGAGGAGGAGAGGAGGAGGAGGAGGAGGGAGGGAGGGAGGAGGGGAGGGAGAGAGAGGGAGGGAGAGGAAGAGGAGGGAAGAGGAGGAGGAAGAGGAGGAGGAAGAGGAGGAGGAAGAGGAGGAGGAAGAGGAGGAGGGAGAGGAGGAGGAAGAGGAGGAGGAAGAGGAGGAGGAAGAGAGAGGAGGAGAGGAGGAGAGAAGGAGGAAGAGGAGGAGGAAGAGGAGGAGGAAGAGGAGGAGGAAGAGGAGGAGGAAGAGGGGAGGAGGAAAGAGGAGGAGAAGAGGAGAGAGGAGGAGGAAGAGGAGGAGGAAGAGGAGGGAGGAGGAGGGAGAGGAGGAGGAAGAGGAGGAGGAAGAGGAGAGAGAAGGAGGAGGAGAAGATAAAGAGGAGGGGAAGAGGAGAAGGAGAGGAAACAGCAAAACGAAATGGTAGGAATAGGAGAGGAAAGAGAAGACAAGAGCAGGATCAGAAAGAAAAGAGGAAGAAGCAGAGAGCAAGAGGATAAAGAGAGAGAAGACAACAATAGGAAGTATTCACATACAATATGAGCAGGGTATCATTCTATCAAAATACAAACAATGCAAACCAGACCAAACACAAATACGTACATAGTCAAATAAGGAACAAAGCAAACAAAAATATGACAGGATATCACGACATAAGAAAATAGAGTGTAATCGACCATAGCAATCACATAGCAATCACATAGCAATCACATAGCAATCACATAGCAATCACATAGCAATCACACAGTACAAATATGACAGGATATCACTGATCGAGTGTAATCACATAGCAATCACACAGTACAAATATGTCAGGATATCACGACATAAGAAGATAGAGTGCAATCGCATAGCAACCACACAGTACATATATGACAGGATGTCACTGCATAACACAAAATAGAGCATAATAATAATAACAACAATAATAATAATAACAATAATAATAATAGTAATAATAACAATGAAGTAAACTAAAGAGATTATGATAATAATTTTACAAAGTAAACTAAATAGAGCAAAATAGTAATATTTTTAAAAGTCATCTAAACAAAGCAAACCCACTAAAACAAGCAGATCGATCCATAAAACCAACACAACCAAATGGATCAGCCTAAACTCAACTACAGTGAACTGAAAATGAAACCATCCGAAATAGAACAGCGTCAATCAGAAAAAAGGTCAACTGAAATACCCCCCCCCCCTACCAACTGAAATAAAGTAAACCATAGATAAAAAGAAACTAACAGAAAGCAGACTAACCTTACATAGCATAAAGGAAAACAAAACAGAATGAGATCAAATAACTTTAAATCCTACAAACGGAAAGTCTCTTTGACAAAATAAAGCACACCAAGACGAAGAGACCAGGATGACATAAACAAATGTTTTAAAAAAGCATTGATTAAAAGAACCGAAAGGACAACACGAAATTTATTGTTTCTTTCCTTGGCAAGAGCTTCAGAAGTAATAATAATAATAATAATCATAATAATCATAATAATACATGGAATTTATATAGCGCTTATCTTGCAACAAAACAAATCAAAGTGCTTTCATTCATCCTACTCATTCACATGCAGCCAGTTACAATTAATAGGATTTTTTTTACAAGTTCAAATGTATACACACACGCTCGCACACACGCACGCCCACCCACTCATAAAGGTGTACTCTCCGGCAGGTGATGGGGTTTTGGCTGTTGAGGGCAGGGACAAAAATGAAATGGAACAAGAGGGCAGAACCTTAGCTTTGAAATAAATGTCTTGAGGCCGGATTTAAAAGCGTCATAAGAAGGCTTTTGGCGAAGGGAGGTCATTCCAGTTCAATGGACCAGAAACAGAGAAAGAGCGACGGCCAACGGTGGGCTGGTTGAATCTAGGTATTCTTAAGCGCAAGGTATCTGCAGCAGAGCGGAGGGAACGAGGAGTGTACAGGTGAAGACATTCACAGAGGTAGGAAGGTGCTGTTTTGTGGAGGCATTTGTAACAGAGGGTACTGATATTATAGTTACTCTCTGTGGCACAGGCAGCCAGTGGAGAAGGAATGAATATTTGAATGAATGTTTATATTTCAAGGGTAACAGAATAAGCATACGCATACTTTTATTCATCCGGCCATTATCGCAAGAGAGGAGTAATGTGCTCAGATTTTTTTGTTCTGAGGACTAGGCGAGCTGCAGAGTTTTGCATACGTTGAAGGGAGTGGATAGATGATGCTGGCAGACCAGCCAGAAGAGAATTGCAATAGTCCAGACGTGAGAGAATGAGAGACGTGACTAGTTTGGATGTTGCATCAGTGGACAGATACTTTCGAACTGCACTGATGCCCGTAATTGATAGTAGCACGACTGGCTGGTTTGGGTGATGAATTTTGCATGGAGAGTGTGTTGTCAATAACGACCCCTAGATATTTCACAGCAGTAGATAGAGGGCCCTACTAAGAATCTGCAACAAGATCTGGCAGACAGGAAAATGGCCAACACCATGGACGCAGTCACTCATCATCACCCTCCCCAAGAAAGGAAATCTACAACAATGCCATAATTACCGCACAATCAGCCTCATATGCCACCCAAGCAAGGTCATGCTGCGGATAATATTGAATAGACTGAAGCCACAAGCAGAGACCATCATTGCTGAGGATCAAGCAGGTTTCAGAGCAGGGCGCAGCACAACAGAACAGATATTCAACCTCAGAATACTATGTGAGCGGTACCTTCAACATCAACAAGACCTTTACCATGTATTTTATCAATTTTAAGAAGGCATTTGACAGGGTGTGGCATGCAGCTTTGAGGGCAACCATGAATTTGTACAGCATCAATACCTGATCAGAGTCATCAAACAGCTGTACAGCGAGGCCACCAGTGCAGTGTACTACAACAACAACATTGGAGAATGGTTTCGAACAACAGTTGGAGTAAGGCAGGGCTGTCTACTCTCACCCACTCTTTTCAACATCTTCCTTGACAGAATCATGGCTGATGCACTGGAACATCATGAAGGATCAGTCAGCATTGGTGGCAGAACGATCACAAACCTCCGCTTCGCAGATGACATTGATGGAATAGCAGGATCAGAAAAAGAGCTTGCCAGCCTAACAGAACACTTGAATAAGGCCTCCAAAACATACGGCATGGAAATCAGTGCAGAGAAGACCAAACTGATGACTAATAACACCAACGGCATTAGCACTGATATCAGGGTTAATGACCAGAAGCTGGAAACAGTTCAAAGCTTCAAGTACCTGGGAGCCATTGTATCAGACCAGGGATCCAAGCCAGAAGTAGTATGCAGGACTGCACAGACAATAACAGCACTGTCAAAACTAAACACCATCTGGAGAGATAAAAATATCTCACTTATCTCCAAGATCAGACTAATGCGCTCCCTTGTCATATCCATAATATTTCTGTATGCCTGTGAATCATGGACCCTGACTGCAGATTTGGAGAGAAGAGTACAGGCGGTGGAGATGAGATGCTTTCGGAGACTCCTTGGCATCTCCTACAAAGACCACATAAGCAACGAAAGCGTGCATAACAGAATCCAGCAAACCATTGGACCCTATGAACACCTTCTAACGATCGTAAAAAAGCGTAAACTTAAATGGTATGGGCATGTCACAAGATCCAAAGGACTTGCAAAGACAATTTTACAAGGCACTGTCCAAGGAGGAAGAAGAAGAGGCAGACCAAGGAAGAGCTGGGAGGATAACATCAGCGAATGGACAGGCCTAGAACTCAACAAAACCCTGAAAAAGGCAGAACAGAGAGAGGAATGGAGGGAACTGGTTGTTGAGTCTTTGAGGGTGCTCCCATGGTCGTCAGACTACGGGACAGATAGATAGATAGCTAGATAGCTAGATAGCTAGATAGCTAGATAGCTAGATAGCTAGATAGATAGATAGATAGATAGATAGATAGATAGATAGATAGGTAGATAGATAGATAGATAGATAGATAGATAGATTAGATAGAGGGACAGATGTATTGCCGAATCCCATTGAAGCTGTTGTGATGGAAGAGAGTTTGTGTTTGGTCCCTACAAGCATGGCTTCGGTTTTATTTGCATTTAGCTGTAACTTGTTCTGTATCATCCAATTTTGGATATCTTGAAGGCAATAGGCCATATTTGTCAAGAGAGATGGCAGATTTTCAGGAATATCACTGCTAAGAATTTGAGAGTCATCTGCATAAAAATGATGGTTGATCTGATGACGATTTATTCATCATATGTGAAAGAGGAGCACTGTAGAGAGTGAAAAGAACAGGGCCGAGAACTGATCCCTGTGGGACTCCACATTCCAATTTGGCAGGTTTTGATTAAATCTTGTTTACTGCAACTGTGTGGAATCGGTCTGTAAGGCATGAAGTGAACCAGGTGAGGGCTGTGTCTTTAATGCCAAAAGTTTTTTGGAGACGGGAGATAAGAATTGAGTGGTCTATAGTGTCGAAGGCTGCAGATAAATCGAAAAGAGTGAGAAGGGAGATTTTTTCTGAGTCAGACGCGGGTAGAAGCGTGTTTAAGGTGTGGACAAGGGTGGTTTTGGTGCTGTGGTTGGCGTGATAGGCAGGTTGAAAAGGGGGAAGGAGACTGTTTGACTGAAGATGGCTGTTGAGTTGTATCAAAACAACTTTTTCAAAGACATTAGAGATGGACGGTAGGTTGGATACAGGTCTATAATTCTTCAGAGTGTTAGGATCAAGGTCGTGCCTTTTGAGTAAAGGTGCAACTATTGCAGTTTTGAGAGCTGTTGGAAAAATTCCTGAAATAAGTGATGAGTTTACTATTTTGTGATAGTGGGTATAAGCTGTGGAAGGCACTGAGTGAAAAGAGAAGCAGGTATAGGATCAAGATCACATGATTTTGTTGTCATTTCTTTCAGAATTATTGCGATTTCTTTCTCGCTTTCACCAATTCTCGAATTCACCAATGATGAGATTTTGCGTGTGAGATTGTTTTTTGCCACCACCAAGGTAGCCGCATTCCACTTCAGAACATATACTGAACTTGAAAAAGACGAAAAAAAACTAAAATAAATAAAATGAAAGAATATAAACGAAAGACAGTTAGATAAAGTAAAAGAGAAATACAACAAAATAGGACATGAACTAGATAAGATGCCATCTAAAAGAGAGACAATACTACACAAAACAAAATAAAATAAAACGAAGTAGAAGAATTTTAATGAATTTTAAGTAATGACAATTAATAAGACGTCAATTTTAAAGAGTAATATCATGAAATAAAATAGAGCAAGATAGGAAAAAATAACATGAAAGAAAAAATGAAATAAAACATAATTAAAATAAAATAAATACGACAAGGTACAATTTAAAAAAGCAAACTAAATAAAACGAATCAAAATGGGATAAAAACCCATAAAAACACAATGAATATTACAGAATAGAATAGAAATTGGAAGAATCTCCACCAAAACTTGACATAAGCAAACAGATAGTAGATAGATAGACAGACAGACAGACAGATAGATAGAGAAATAGATAGATAGATAGACAGATAGATAGATAGATAGATAGAGAGATAGATAGATAGATAGATAGATAGATAGGATGAAGATAGATAGATAGATAGATAGATAGATAGATAGATAGATAGATAGATAGATAGATAGATAGATAGATAGATAGAATAAACGAATAAATAGATAAACTAACAAACAACCTAATAAATAAATAAACGAATCATAAAGAAACGAATCAATAAATAAACGAATCAATAAATAAACGAATCAATAAACAACCGAATCAATAAATAAAGGAACCAACAAAGGACCCAACAGACAAACACAGAGGACAGCAGCAGCAGCAGAGCTAGGTACCGGCGGCGGGGGCAGGCCTGTTGGCTCCGCTGAGGAAGCCGGGCATCATCAAGCCCATCGCGGCATGCAGCGTGCCACTTCCGGTTCCCAAAGTGCCCGTGCCACTGCCGGTTCCCAAAGTGCCCATGCCACTTCCGGTTCCCAAAGTGCCCATGCCACTTGCCGGTTCCCAAAGTGCCCATGCCACTTCCGGTTCCCAAAGTGCCCATGCCACTTCCGGTTCCGAAAGGCCCCATGCCATTTCCGGTTCCGCCCAGGGCTGCGGCCATTTGGCTGAAGCTGTTCATGCCGGTCATCAGGTTGTCCAGTCCTGAGGGAATGGCAGGGTGAGCGTTACTGAGGGAATGGCAGGTGACTGGTTACTGAGGGAATGGCAGGGTGACTGGTTACTGAGGGAATGGCAGGGTGACTGGTTACTGAGGGAATGGCGGGGTGACTGGTTACTGAGGGAATGGCAGGGTGACTGGTTACTGAGGGAATGGCAGGGTGACTGGTTACTGAGGGAATGGCAGGGTGAGCGTTACTGAGGGAATGGCAGGGTGAGCGTTACTGAGGGAATGGCAGGGTGAGCGTTACTGAGGGAATGGCAGGGTGAGCGTTACTGAGGGAATGGCAGGGTGAGCGTTACTGAGGGAATGGCAGGGTGAGCGTTACTGAGGGAATGGCAGGGTGACTGGTTACTGAGGGAATGGCAGGGTGACTGGTTACTGAGGGAATGGCAGGGTGAGCGTTACTGAGGGAATGGCAGGGTGAGCGTTACTGAGGGAATGGCAGGGTGACTGGTTACTGAGGGAATGGCAGGGTGACTGGTTACTGAGGGAATGGCAGAGTGAGCGTTACTGAGGGAATGGCGGGGTGACTGGTTACTGAGGGAATGGCAGGGTGAGCGTTACTGAGGGAATGGCGGGGTGACTGGTTACTGAGGGAAGGCGGGTGATGGTTACTGAGGAAAGCAGTGACTGTTACTGAGGGAATAGGCAGGCTCAGCGTACTGAGGAATGCAGGGTGACTGTTACTGAGGGAATGGCAGGTGAGCGTTACTGAGGAATGGCAGGTGCGTTACGAGAATGATGGTGACTGGTACTGAGGGAATGGCAGAGTGAGCGTACTAATAGGAATCGGTAACTGGTTACTGAGGAATGGCAGGGGACTGGTTACTGAGGGAATGGCACTGACTGTTACTGAGGGAATGGCACAGGTGAGCGTTACTGAGGAATGGCAGGGTACTGGCTACTGAGGAAATGCAGGGTGACATGGTTACTGAGGAATGGCAGGGTACTGGTTACTGAGGGAATGGCCAGGGTGACTGGTTACTGAGGAATGGCAGGGTGACTGGTTACTGAGGGAATGGCGGGGTGACTGGTTACTGAGGGAATGGAAGGTGACTGGTTACTGAGGGAATGGCAGGGTGACTGGTTACTGAGGGAATGGCAGGGTAAGCGTTACTGAGGGAATGGCAGG
>CM054164.1:8803144-8810644 GCA_028751875.1 Rapana venosa
GAAACAGTAGCCAGTGGAACGTTCGAACGACTGAAGAAGCTTTCTGTACACCTTCCTTAATGGTTGTACTCTCTGGTTCCAAATCTGTTGCCATTTCAAAGCAAATTGAAAACATAATAAACGAAAAGAAAACCGCGTGTGTGTTTTTGTTACTTGTTCATAACTGATGTACAAAAAAAAAATAAAGGAAGATTCAAAACGAGGAGAACATAATTATCCTGTTCCTGTTGGTGTGTGCATAGTCAGCATCTCTGGCCCTGTCCTGCCATGCCCTGGTGCTCCAGAGAGCATGGAAGGCTGGTTCCACACAGAGCAGTGCTCATGAACACGGCACTGTCACACACACACACACACACACACACACACACACACACACACACACACACACACACACACACACGCTGGTCTCTGCCCAGTGGCTTGCCTTTGCCTGCTGCTGCAGAGGACAACACAGGCACCACCTGCATGCGGCAAGAGAAACAGAAACACGAGCACAAACAGAGACAGAGACAGACAGAAACAGAAACAGAGACAGGCAGAAACAGAAACAAGCAGAAACAAACAGAAACAAACAGAAACAAGCAGAAACAAGCAGAAACAAGCAGAGACAAACAGAAACAAACAGAAACAGAGACAAACAGAGACAGGCAGAAACAAACCGAAACAGAGCAAACCGAAACAGAGACAAACAGAAACAGAGACAAACACAAACAGAGACAAACAGAAACAAACAGAAACAGAGACAAACAAAAACAGAGACAAACAGAAACAAACAGAGACAAACACAAACAGAGACAAACAGAAACAAACAGAAACAGAGACAAACAAAAACAGAGACAAACAGAGACAAACAGAGACAAACAGAGACAAACACAAACAGAGACAAACAGAAACAGAGACAAACAGAAACAGAGACAAACAGAAACAAACAGAGACAAACAGAAACAGAGACAAACAGAAACAGAGACAAACAGAAACAGAGACAAACAGAAACAGAGACAAACAGAAACAGAGACAAACAGAAACAGAGACAAACAGAAACAGAGACAAACAGAAACAAGCAGAAGCAGAGACAAACAGAAACAGAAACAAGCAGAAAAAACAGAAACAAACAGAAACAAGCAGAAAACAGCAGAAACAAGCAGAAAACAAGCAGAAAAACAGAAACAAACAGAAACAAGCAGAGACAAGCAGAACAAGCAGAAACAAACAGAAACAAGCAGAGACAAGCAGAAACAAGCAGAAACAGAAACAAGCAGAAAAACAGAAACAAACAGAAACAAGCAAAGACAAGCAGAAACAAGCAGAAACAGAAACAAGCAGAAAGAAACAGAGACAAACAGAAACAAACCAGAAACAACAAGATACAAACAGAAACAACCAGAAACAACCAGAAACAACCAGAAACAAACAGAAACAACCAGAAACAAACAGAAACAACAAGAAACAAACAGAAACAGAAAACAAACAGAAACAAGCAGAAACAAGCAGAAACAAACAGAAACAAACAGAAACAGAGACAAACGGAAACAGAAACAAACAGCAAAACAAACAGAAACAAGCAGAAACAAACAGAAACAAGCAGAAACAAACAGAAACAAACAGAAACAGAGGACAAACAGAAACAAGCAGAGACAAGCAGAAACAAGCAGAAACAAGCAGAAACAAGCAGAAACAAACAGAAACAAGCAGAAACAGAAACAAGCAGAAGAGAACAGAAACAAGCAGAAACAAGCAGAAACAAACAGAAACAAGCAGAAACAGAAACAAGCAGAAAGAAACAGAAACAAGCAGAAACAAGCAGAAACAAGCAGAAACAAGCAGAAACAAGCAGAAGCAGAAACAAACAGAAAAGAAACAAACAGAAAAGAAACAAGCAGAAACAAGCAGAAACAGAAAACTCCATGGTCTTACTCAGGAAGTTGACTGCACGACTCATCACGTCAGCTGAAAACAGAATGGTAAAGAAAAACGTCACAATATACCTGATACGTATTTGCGTGTGCGCCAGACAGCATGCAGCACGCACGCACGCACGCACGCACGCACACACACACACACCACACACACACACACACACACACCCCACACACACATATATATATAATATAATATATATATATATATATATATATATATATATATATATATATATATATATATATATATATATTTATGCATACATACATACATACACACATACATCCAAACAAGCGCGCACACAGGCACAAATACAAAACATACACAGAAGCACGCTTGCACGCACGCACGCAGGCACACATACATGCACACACAAACACACATGCTCGCACGCACGCACAAACACACACACACGCGCGCGCGCACACACACACACACACACACACACGCAAACACACACTTTACTCACCCAAATGATCGGTGACTCTTCCTCCCATAGTGGCCACTGGATAAGGCAAATACGGTATCAATCAATCAATCAATCAATCATAAAATCAGTTTTATAAAACATAAAACAAGTTAGCCAACTAAGTATCCAAAGAACCCAATAACTAGCCAACCACTCACTTAATCAATCGATCAATCAATAAATCAATCAACCACTCAATCAATGAATCACTCAATCGATCAACCAGCCAGTACAACACCCAACAAACTGATCGATCCGAGTTGAACCCTCACCATCCCTCGCTCACCCATAGCCGGACACTGAAGCCGAGTGGTTCAGACGTTGCACTTCAGTGCCCTGGCTCCATGAGGTCGGGGTTCGAATCTCGGTGGCGTCTGATGAATTAAGGGGGGGGGGGGGGGGTTACCCTCTCCCAGTCAACTGAAAGCGCAGACCTGCCGATTTCTTCATTCTGCTCGTGTGTCTTATCCATCTGCAGAAGATCACATATGCACGTTCAAGACCCCTTGATTCATGTCAGCCTTCAGTGCGTTAGGCAAACACGAACCCAGCCAGCAGACATGCCTGAATTCGGAATGCGGCTACCGTCATGTCGGGAAACAAACAGTCGTCGCATAGACAAAATCTCGCCATTGGTGAGCTCTGGAGATCTAGCCCAGGTTCAGATTTATAAAACGCCTCTCCCATTCTTTCACTAGCTCACTCACTTATCCAACCAACCAGGCAACCCCCAACCAGCCAACCAGCCAGCCAGCCAACCAGCCAGCCAACCAAGCCAGCCAACCAGCCAACCAGCCAGCCAACCAACCAGCCAACCAGCCAACCAACCGACTAATATTGTGTAACAATATGTCCTACTGTGCCATACAATATCATGTTATAATATTGTATTATAGTATGCCCTGTTGCAATACAGTGTTACGTGTTTGATATTGTGTGATAGCATGTCCTATTGTGCAATACAGTGTTACGTGTTTGATATTGTGTGATAGCATGTCCTATTGTGCAATACAGTGTTATGTGTTTGATATTGTGTGATAGCATGTCCTATTGTGCAATAAAGTGTTACGTATTTGATATTGTGTAATAGCATGTCCTATTGTGCAATACAGTGTTATGTGTTTGATATTGTGTATAGCATGTCTTATTGTGCAATACAGTGTTATGTGTTTATATGTTACTGTAGACTATGACGTCATAGTCTTCCATAATGGCAACGTGCATCATACTGTATATAGACTATGACATCATAGTTTGCCATACTGGCAACTTTGCATCTTACTGTATATATAGACTATTACGTCACAGTTTGCTATGCTGGCATTGTCATAACTTGCCATACTGGCAATGTCATAGTTTGCCATACTGGCAATGTCATCGTTTGCCATACTGCCAATGTCATAACTTGCCATACTGGCAATGTCATCGTTTGCCACACTGGCATTGTCATCGATTGCCATACTGCCAATGTCATGGTTTGCCATACCGGCATTGTCATCGTTTGCCATACTGCCAATGTCATAGTTTGCCATACTGGCAATGTCATAGTTTGCCATACTGCCAAAGTCATCGTTTGCCATACTGGCAATGTCATCGATTGCCATACTGCCAATGTCATCGTTTGCCATACTGGCAATGTCATCATTTGCCATACTGGCAATGTCATCGTTTGCCATACTGGCAATGTCATCGTTTGCCATACTGGCAATGTCATCGTTTGCCTTACTGGCAATGTCATCGTTTGCCATACTGGCAATGTCATCGTTTGCCATACTGGCAATGTCATCGTTTGCCTTACCTGCCATTTCGCAGACCTCTGCACAAATACAAAGCCTGTCATTATTTTCACAAACATCTCACACACACACACACACACACACACACACATACACACACTCACACACACACACACTCACACACACACACACACACACACACACTCACACTCACACACCACACACACACACACACACACACACACACACACTTACACACACACACATCTTGCGCACACGGTAAAGCCCGTTCCGCTTTTCGGAAGAGGGGGCCATTGTGTGCGGTGGGAACCGTTGATAAAATTTATTAAACTGCATACACACGGGGACTTGATGTAAAAAAGCACATGAATGCTAGTTTTATTATTCTCGAAATAAAAGAACAAATCTCTCTCTCTCTCTCTCTCTCTCTCTCTCTCTCTCTCTCTCTCTCTCTCTCGCTGTATTTGTTTTATTTTTCTCTATCTTTTGATGAAAATCATTTCATTTTTGGGTAAGGTTTCTTTTGTTACACAAAATAGTACTTTTTATTTTTATTTTACTGCAATAAAATTCTATTCATTGTGATTTCAAAAACGACCTGATTTGCCACCAAAAGAATATGTTGCACACGCGCGCACGCACTCACGCATGCACACTCGCAAAAGTACGCTTCCAGGGAAATAGCAATGACAGAAAAGATAGAGGGGGAGGGAGAGAGCGGAGAGACAAGGAAGAGAGAAAGATATACAATCACAGAGAGAGAGAGAGAGAGGGGGGGGATAGGGACAGAGAGTGAGGTGAGTAAGAGAGAGAGAGAGAAGAGAGAGAGAGAGAGAGAGAGAGAGAGAGAGAGAGAGAGAGAAGGGAGAGAGAGAGAGAGGGAGAACAGAGGGGAGAGAGAAGGAGAGAAGATAACAGACAGACAAAAGGGGGGATAGTAAGAAAATAAAGAAAAGAAGGAAAAAAAAACTTCTTTCCAAGAAGAAAAATTATACATACGTTGCAAGGTGTTTTTGTTGTTTATTGTCATACCTGAAAAGAACAACCACCAACATTATCAACAGCGCTCCATTCATCACGAAAAAAGGTCTTCCTATCCGACTGTTTGTCTGTCTGATCGCCTATATGTCTGTCTGTCTGTCAAACTGTTTGTCTGTGTATCAGTGCGACACACGTTGTCTTCATGACCAGACGCTATAAACGCTTTGCTAAACTATTACTGGGACAAACATGTAGTGTGCGGGGCTTAGAGTGTGTCCGTGTCATACTCCATTTCTTAACCGAAACACATCGTGAATTACTAACAGAAATATTGGGGGGGGGAGGGGGGTCCTGTTGTTTTTTGCTTTTCTAAAGATCAAAATGAAGTTTCCTCCACCTCATCACTATTTCAGCTGTCAGTCATGCATGTACAGCATAATAGTCCTATGTCAAAGGCTGCTCTAAAGTCAGCCACACAAGCAACCTAGTTCCACGTGTGTTGTTTTAAACATCTTCAGACGACCTTATAGAATGGCAATACATTATGAGGAAGGATTCTGAATTTCAGAATAAATCTAAAGGCAAAAGTAGACTGTAATAAATAGCGGAGTGGAGTGGAGTGAAGTGGGGTGTAGTGGGGTGTGGTGGAGTGTGGTGTGGAGTGGAGTGGAGTGGAGTGTAGTGTAGTGTAGTTTAGTGTAGTGTAGTGGATGGGGCTTCTGTTTAGTTGTTAGCGAACTGATAAATACCTCACTAAATGAATAGAGATCTACATACCTCACTAAATGAAGAGAGATATGAATACCTCACTAAATGAATAGATATATGCATACCTCACTAAATGAATAGAGATATAAAAACCTCACTAAAGGACTAGAGGTATAAATACCTCACTAAAGGACTAGAGGTATAAATACCTCACTAAATGACTAGAGGTATAAATACCCTCACTAAATGACTAGAGATATCAATACACTGGTGAAGGAATAACAAAGCAGTAAAGAAACAGCTGAACAAAGAGAGAGAACCAAGGAGAGAAACAACGAGAGAAATACACGGAGAAACACACAGACAAACAAAGAGAGAAACAGGTCGGTGGGTAAGCTAAGACATGAATTTTTTAAAAAGAACAGAAACAAGGAGGTTTGAGGACAGTGGGAAGAAGCAGAGGCGAGTGTGGCTAACAGATGGAGGAAGACAGAGAGATCAGGAAGCGGAGTCTGACAGAAACTGTCAGGACAATGAGGATGAAGATGAGGATGAAGATGAGGATGAAGATGAGGATGAAGGAGAGGATGAAGATGAGGATGAAGGAGAGGATGAGGATGAAGATGAGGATGAAGATGGAGGATGAAGATGGAGGATGAAGATGAGGATGAAGATGGAGGATGAAGATGAGGATGAGGATGAAGATGAGGATGAAGATGAGGATGAAGATGGAGGATGAAGATGAGGATGAAGATGAGGATGAAGATGAGGATGAAGATGGAGGATGAAGATGAGGATGAAGGAGAGGATGAAGCATGGTGATGAGGATGAAGAATGATGAGGAAAGAGAAGGAGGAGGAGGAGGACGAGGAGGAGGAGGAGGATGAAGAGGAGGATGGCATTCAAGATTTATTTGTAGAGAAAAACAACTGGGTGTTTCATGGAATTGAATAAAACCACAACTTTCAGATGTGGGCGTGTGGAAATGCCTCTGACAGGAGCCATTCCTTGCAGAATAAGTTCACCATTAATTATGGATGTGAAACTAGACCGAAGATTCACAATACAGGAAAAGACCACTAAGTTAAATGACATTTCAATACATCGACAATCAAGTGCATGCTCTCTCTCTCTCTCTCTCTCTCTCTCTCTCTCTCTCTCCTCCTCTCTCTCTCCTCTCTCTCTCTCTCTCTCTCTCTCTCTCTCTCTCTCTCAGCATATCACTACAACGCATGTACAAGCGCGCGCGCGCACACACACACACACACACACACACACACAGCGTCCATATCCATACCAGCAAAGGAAATGAGTTCATCCACAGCGTGTGACAAATGCACTGGTGTGGTTTGAAGATGTCGCTAGTCAAGGGTTTTCAGTATTTCTGTGAGGAACTGTGCTACTTTGATCAGCAAAGACTTCCTCTTGGAACTAAACTGTTCATGGAACTTGATAACATTTGGAGTTTTATGATGTTATTTTCGGGAGCAATTTGTTTCTTAACTGCACAAAGAAATTGCATTTAAAAAAAGACGAAACATCACCTAGCTGTTTTCACCACATTGATCACAGACACTCTCTGCTCTGGGAACATTTCTTATTCTGCCTATTTGGATGGGGAGTCTGTGATTTAGCGTTCAAAAATGAATACAAGTTAATGACAAG
>CM054164.1:8815644-8820644 GCA_028751875.1 Rapana venosa
GTATACAAATAACAAGTGATATGGAGAATAGCAACATACAGTATATGGTGTACAATAACAACGTGATATGGAGAATAGCAATATACAGTATATGGTGTACAATAACAACGTGATATGGAGAATAGCAACATACAGTATATGGTATACAATAACAACGTGATATGGAGAATAGCAACATACAGTATATGGTATACAATAACAACGTGATATGGAGAATAGCAATATACAGTATATGGTATACAATAACAACGTGATATGGAGAATAGCAACATACAGTATATGGTATACAATAACAACATGATATGGAGAATAGCAACATACAGTATATGGTGTACAATAACAACGTGATATGGAGAATAGCAATATACAGTATATGGTATACGATAACAACATGATATGGAGAATAGCAACATACAGTATATGGTATACAATAACAACGTGATATGGAGACAAACAACATACAGTATATGGTATACAATAACAACATGATATGGAGACAATTTGCCTTGTAAAAACAGCCTAAAAACGCACTGATCACACACACACACACACACACACACACATACACACACATATACACACACATACACAACATACACACACACATACACATACACACACACACACATACACACACACTACACACATTTCACACACATACATACACAACATATACACCACACCAAAACCAACAAAATATACACAACACGAACGCAGTGACTGCATTTTGAGTAGAAAAGAGAAAGCAAAAAAAAGAAACAAGGAGGGACGGAAGGAAGGAAGGAAGGAAGGAGGGACGGAAGGAGGGACGGAAGGAAGGAAGGAAGGAAGGAAGGGAAGGAAGGAAGGAAGGAAGGAAGGAAGGAAGGAAGGAAGGAAGGAACAAACAAAATACGTAACAGCACAAAAAAGAAGACCCAAAAAAGAAAAGAGAGAGGTTTTTTCTTAATTCTTTTCTCTCGATGATAATGGAATAAGCACTCGTGCGCTTTTTTACATCCAGTCCCGGTGCGTATGTGGTTTTGTAAATTTTGTCATTCGTTCCCACCGGCACACAGTGGCCTACTCTTTCGAAAGCGGCATAGGTTTTAACATGTGCGCAAGATGTTCTGCGTGCTTTCACACACGGGACCTTGGTGTATAATCTCATCTAAGAAGAAGAAGAAGAAGAAGAAGAAGAAGAAGAAGAAGAAGAAGAAGAAGAAGAAAGAAAGAAATAGAGAGAGCGAGAGATTTTCACAAAGGGAAATAAAAAGAAAGACAGAAAAAAGAAAGAGAGGACGAAAGAAAGAAAAAAAAAGAAAGTGGGTGAGAAAAAAGAAAGAAAAAAAACAAAAAAACAGAGAAAAATAAAGGAAGAAAGAAAAAAGAAAGAAAGAAAGAAAGATTTAAAAGAAAGAAAGAAAGAAAGACAGACAGATTAAAGACAACAAAAGAAATGAAGGAAGGAAGGAAGGAAGAAAGAAAAGAAAGAAAGATTTAAAAGAAAGAAAGAAAGACAAGATTGAAGAAAGAAAGAAAGAAGAAGAAAGAAAGAAAGATTAAAGAAAGAACGATTTAAGAAAGAAAGAAAGACAGATTTAAAGAAGAAAGAAAGAAAGAAATAAAGAAGATTTAAAGAAAGAAAGAAAGAAAGAAAGGAAGAAAATAAAGAAAGATTTAAGAAAGAAAGAAAGAAGATTTAAAGAAAGAAAGAAAGAAAGAAAGAAGAAAAAGAAAGATTTAAAGAAAGAAAGCAAGATTTAAAGAAAGAAAGAAAGAAGAAAATAAAGAAAGATTTAAAGAAAGAAAGAAGATTAAAGAAAGAAAGAAAGAAAGAAAAAAAGAAAGTTTAAAGAAGAAAGAAAGAAAGAAGGAAGAAAATAAAGAAAGATTTAAAGAAAGAAAGAAAGGCATAATTATATTAAGCAAAGAACGAAGAAAGGCAGGCAGGTGGAAAGAAAGAAAAATGAAAGAAAGAAAAAATAATCAAAAGAAAGACAGATAAAATAAAGAAGGAAGGAAGGAAGCAATAGGAAAACAGTAGAAGTAGATGAACACAACACACACACACACGCACGCACGCACACACACACACACACAACACAAACACACACACACACACACACTCACACTCACACACACACACACACACAACACACACACACACACGCACGCACACACACACACACACACACACACACACACACTCACACTCACACACACACACACACACACACACCACACACACACACACACACACAGCACGCACGCCACACACACACACACACACACACACACACACACACACACACACACACACACACACACACACACACACACACACCACACTCACCTGCTATAATTAGTGTGTTCGCCAGCATCTTTCCCATCCTGCACTTTTCCAGTCAGTGGTTAACTCCTAAACATCCGAAGTACTTCCAAATCTCCAATCTTCTTCAGCGTACGAATCAAACGACAGTCCCCGCGCCTCTTCAGCCTGAGTCGTTCTTTCTAGCTTAGATTTGGATGGGAAATGTTCTCAAGCTTGAATTGAAAAATGCTTTGCTTGGTTTCAGTTTAGAAGATTTATATCCTTTGTTACAGATCTTAACTACTTCATCCGGGGACTGCGAGATGGTGAGTTCTGAGTGATCGTTCTTGGTGACAGCTCTTTTATGTCTGCAGACAAACTAGACCCATCCCCTTGTCACTCCAAAGTAACCTCCAATATCGGCAGTCTTCCTCCACAAAAGCGACGTGTTCACGTTAAACGTGGTCAAACCGCGCTATACTTTCCTTCCAGGAAAAGGGGGGGTCACGCTTGCTAAACATCGTGACGGGGAAGAATAGCGCGAGATGCATTGAAAGATCGTTTTCATCTCGCTTTTCCCTTCGTCTTGGACATAGGTAAGGACAGACTAAGACAGATGGGGAGATAATTCAGTCGACAGGGGACGTCGTGGCTTACCTAGACACCGATATGTACAACTACTCCCCTCCTCCTCCACCCCTCCCAATCCTGCCCTTTATTTACCACTTGATCCATGACAAAGTGCAGTCGACGTCATAACTCACAGCTGTCTATTTCGGGCAGTCACGCCGTCACGCCTGTCAACGTCACACATACATCACAGTTTCGGTGACGTCAGTGCGGAGTTTTAATTGTTTCCCAGCGGTACCGAACGAATTTTGGGGGGTTGGAAACAAAGTTTGAAGAATGGTGCAGGTTAAAGATCAGAGAGTGATGAGTAAGACCTTGGTGTGAGGAATGTGCCCACTGACATCAAAGGCAAACGCATTGACATGTGCCCTTCACAAAAGTAATCCAGCTCTGGCTTCTTTCTCTTCGCCAACTTGATCCAGGTTTGACAATTTCCAACGTCTAAAGAAAGAGAAACCGCCCCATTTTTTCCCCCGTTCCTCGCCTAGAGCTCCGAGGTTCACCAATGGTGAGATTGTGTGTAATTTACAATCCTTTGCTTCCCCTCAATTGATAGATGTACCCGTACTCTGGCTGTGGGGAGGGTGTGAAACACGGCCTACTGTAGCCTTGCTCCATCTTTTTAAAAAGTTCATGTTGTCATCCGTTCCTACTGGCACGGAAGTGACTGGGTATTAAAAAAGCACATACGAACTAAATGAATAACTAACACAATGAATAACAGCTCTTGCGAAAACAAATAAACAAAGTCAAAACCTTAATACATTCTGCAAAGACAAACTATTACTCTGTTCAAGTTCTCGATGCCAAGACCATGAAATCTCTTTTTCCCTCACCTCAACTCTCCTCGGATCTGCAAAGACAAGCCCTCTGCCTACTGTCCACAGCCCCTCTGAACTTCCTGCTATATTCTCTTCTTTCTTCTCTGATAAAATCCACAACATTCGCTCCAGACTGGATCAGACTTCGTTCCATCCTGCGCCTCCTGATCCCCAATTTACTGGCATTCCTCTCCTTTTCTTTCAGCCAACAAGCGAGAATGAAATCAAGACAATCCTGAAAGAAATGACAATAAAATCATGTGACCTTGATCCTGTGCCTGCTTCTCTTTTCATTCAGTGCCTTCCACAGCTCATACCCACCATCACAAAAATAGTAAACTCATCATTTCTTTCAGGGACTTTCCCAACAGCTCTCAAAACTGCAATAGTTACACCCTTACTCAAAAAGCACGACCTCGACCCTAACACTCTGGAGAATTATAGACCTGTATCTAACCTACCGTTCATTTCTAAAGACCTTGAAAAAGTTGTTCTGAAACAACTCAACAGCCATCTTCATTCCAATAATCTCCTTCCCCTTTTCAGTCTGCATATCGTGCCAACCACAGTACCGAAACCACCATAGTCCACACGTTAAACACGCTTCTACACGCATCTGACTCAGGAAAAATCTCCCTCCTCACTCTTCTTGACTTATATGCAGCCTTCGACACTATAGACCACTCAATTCTTCTCTCCCGTCTCCAAAAAACGTTCGGTATTACAGGCACAGCCCTCACCTGGTTTAGTTCACACCTCACAGACCGATTCCAGACAGTCACAGTAAACAAGATTCAGTCAGTACCTGCCAGACTGGAATGTGGAGTTCCACAGGGATCAGTCCTTGGCCCTGTTCTTTTCACTCTCTGCACTGCTCCACTTTCACATATAATAAATCGTCATCAGATCAGCCATCATTTTTATGCAGATGACTCTCAGATTCTTAGCAGTGATACTCCTGAAAAATCTGCCTTCTCTCTTGATTAATATGTCCTACTGCCTTCAAGATATCCAAAATTGGATGATACAGAACAAGTTACAGCTAAATGCAGATAAAACCGAAGCCATGCTTGTAGGTACGAAACACAAACTGTCTTCCATCACAACTGCTTCAATAGAATTCGGCAATACGTCTGTCCCTCTATCCACTGCTGTGAAATATCTAGGGGTCTTTATCGACAACACACTCTCCATGCAAAAATTCATCACCCAGACCTGCCAGTCATGCTACTATCAATTGCGGCGTATTAGTGCAG
>CM054164.1:8825664-8840664 GCA_028751875.1 Rapana venosa
CTTTTGGGTATGCTTTTGTTTCAGTTGTGATGTTTGGGTAACCTTTGTTTGCCGGAACGAGGAAAGCGATGTGATTTTTGGTGAGAGCGGGTAACTGATGGTGCGACGTGTTGCACAGTATGGATGGTGTGTTTTGTGTGCTGTTTTTGGACTGAATGTTAGATGATGCTTCTGTTGGGTGATGGAGAACTTGCGTCTGCACAGGGTGTGGAATGTGGTGTTTTCGCTGTGTTTGGTGAAGTGGTTTGTGTTGTGTTTTCCCTGCTGAAGTTACTGGGCTGGCTGCTGAACTGGTGGGGATGAGGGTGTGGTGATGCTCACACAGTGGGACATCAGGACTGGGTGGTGGGCTGGTGGTGACATCGGTAAATGGGAGCATCTGTTGGGGCAGGATCCTGGATGGGGAGGGATGTTCCTGGAGATTTATTCCGCCAGAGGGGGAAGGTTTGGGTTGGGGTAGAGGTACTTCGGACAGGTCACGCACAGCCTCGTCCAGGTTTGGCTGGGCTTCTTTCTGTGTCAGGCAGAAGATGGCTCGGATCACTTGTATCAGCGTCTGAAATTCTTTTCTAGCCATCTTCTGCACAGGTTGCCTTGCACAAGTACAGTTCCTGTTGTGTAGAAGGTGGTGATGGTGATCAGTTTCTTGTCTCCACAATTCACTTGTATTTTAGTTTTATAAAGTTCTTCACTAGGTAGGGTGGTGGGGATGCTGGTTAGGTCTCTATTTTCACTGAGGGAAATGGGTTTGTTAGGTTTGGCAAAGTCATTCCAACAAACGCTAAAGGCGGGTTGATCGTTTACATTGTGCATGTAGCATTTGTAGAAGATCACTCTGGCCAAGGGGAGTAACTGAAAAGGGACTCTAAAAGTTAACTGATTTGGGTCAATTTTTATGTCTATTTGGGGGGTCCAGTCACACTGGGTTTTATCGGTGACAGCTGACATTTTGGGGGGATTGGGGGGGGGGGGTGGACAAAGGGAATAGAGATGTAAGATGGAGTGGGGCGAAAACTGGGAGATTGGTGGTTCTGTTTCTAACCCATGGCCCCTGGTCTCACAGTTCACATCTTCGAATATGGGGAACACTTCAGTATAATATTATATCTGACCATGGAGAAGTGTCAAACAATACTAGGCCTATGTGAAATAAAGGGTAGAAGGCTTGGACTAAAGGAAGAGAGAGGGGGGGGGGGGGGGGTGTTAGAGCAAGGCCATCAAAAGCTGTGAACACAGACTAGGCCTAGGTCTAGTGATGGCACTAGGGGCACAATAGTATAAAGGCCTACACACACAAACACACATCACTTCCTGATTGGGTAGGCCTAGCCTAGCCTAGACAGCCATCGAGCCAGAACTTGAGATCACTTCACACCTCATGCTGTAACACACCTTGGTGGCTGGCCATCCCACATCTGTAGCACAAGCCAGTGTGGCTGACTCAGTCACAAAGGAACAGTGTGGTTAAGGATTAACATTCCATGGGCAGTCAACTGTGACGGGTGAATGGACATCAGTGTGACAAAATGAAAACAAACGATGTTACTTTTCACCAATATCTCACAAGGACACACCGTTACAAGAAAACCAACAGCACAGGTGCAATCCACATGATGGAAGAGGACCACAGGTCCAAAACTGAATATATTGGAAGACAGGTTCCGTATTAAATGAACATTTTTTTACGGAGCACAAGAGCACGTCTGCACACATCCAAGGAGAAGGATAAGAGAGAGAGGGGGAGAGAGGGAGAGAGAGAGACAATGACAATGACAAATTCTTTTATTTCGAGGATAATGAATAAGCACCCATGTGCTTTTTTACATCCAGTCCCCGCCCTTAAGGATATATATGATAATAAAATAAAATAAAGCCCATAGCAATACACTTACACAGTGTACAGGGGGGGGGGGGGGGAATCTACACAGAAATCACTGAAGAGAAAGAAAAAAAGTACTAACAAGTAAGGAAGAAAGCAAAACAGAAAACACAGAAACAACCGAAAAAAATAGCAAGAACCAAGAGCAAAACAAAAGCGGCAACAACAACAAGGGGAGAGGTGACAACCAGTAGTTCCCCTCAACAACAACAACAAACAACAACAACAACCCCAAACCAAAACCAAAACGAGCCAAACAAAGCAGAACCTCCATAAAATTAAAGGAGAACAAACCACCTAAAAGTCATTTTTCAATAACACAATAGCCATATACAAGTAAAACATTCACAATTATACACAGAGAGAGAGATACAATGACAAATTCTTTCATTTCGAGAATAATGAATAAGCACCTATGTGCTTTTTTACATCCAGTCCTCACCCTTAAGGATATATATGATAATAAAATAAAATAAAGCCCATAGCAATACACTTACACAGCTTACGGGAAAAATATCTACACACACAAAAAAATCCCCACAAAAATCACCGAAGAGTGAGAGAGAGGGGAAAAAAAGTAGCAACAAGTAAGAAAGAAAGCAGAGCAGAAAACACAGAAACAACCGAAAAAAAATAGCAAGAACCAAGAGCAAAACAAAAACGGCAACAACAAGGGGAGAGGGAACAACCAAATAGTCCCCCTCAAAAAAGCAACAACAACCCCAAACCCAAACCAAAACAGAACCAAACAAAGCAAAACCACTATAAAATAAAGGAGAACAAACCACGTAAATAGTTTCATTTTGGCTAACAGAAAGAACGGCAAAAGTTCTTTGTGCTTTTATGGGAGGCAACAGCAATAGTAAACTAAAATAAACAAATATTATAGAAGCAATTTACATCCCCATGCACACGTACACACACACACACACACACACACACACACACACGCACAGCACCACACACACACACACACACACATACCCACACCCGCGCGTGCTCGCACGCACTCACACATGCATCAATGTCAACATAAAAATCTTTATGAATATCATGTATAGTAATAGGAAGGACATCTGCATTTTGGAATTAGCTATACATAACTGGTACGCTCAAAACAAGATATCAAAATAAAACATTCACTGAATCTCAATATACAGTCAATTTAGGGAGTAGAACTGAAATATTAAATCTGAATAAAGCATTCAACGGGATACTAATTGTAAATACGACGATTAAATCTATAAGCAATAATAAAAGGAGAGGGCGAGAGAGAGAGAGAGAGAGAGAGGAAGAGAGAGGAGAGAGAGAGAGAGAGAGATGAGAGAGAGAGAGAGAGAGAGCACAGTGCATTTTAAATCCATATGATAATGAATATAGTTTTCAATTCATCAACACTATCACCATTAGAACTCACTGTGATTTAACATTGTACATGTTAAGATCGTCCTAGAGTCATTATAAAGAAGTAGGATAGTGGAAAATTCATTTTAGAAGTCATTTTTCAATAACACAATAGCGATATACAAGTAAAACACTCACACTTAAACAGAGAGAGAGAGAGGGGGGGGGAGGGGGAGAGAGAAGAGAGGAGAATTTGGTATAATGCAAGGGAGGATATATTTACTTTGTTTCCAACAGATCAATTGTGGATTTTTATTTTTGATGCATCAAGTGGATGAAAAAATGACTTTTGAAGATTGTTAATGATTGGTGTTGTCTAAATGAGTCAGGAAGGGAGTTCCACAGCACAGGGCCTGAGTAAAGTAAGCTAGATTTGAACAAATCTATTCTTGGGATTGGGACGCATGGCTTTTCAGTATCTCTGGAATGATTCATTGGGAACTTGTCTTTTAAGGATGAGGGAAAAGTTCCTGTCATTATCTTAAACATCATGATGCCTTTGTTAAATCTTAGTCTTTGGTGTAGGGGAAGAATATTTAACTGAGTATAATCCACTTCTAGTAAGGTAGTCTTCTTCAGAAGAACCAGTTTAAGAGCACGTTTATACAGACTTAATAATGGTTTCATAGTGTTTGCACTAGCAGAATCCCACAGGGTTGAAGCATAATCTATTGAGGATTGTATATAAGCTTGAAAGAATAGTTTTCTTGAATGAAAGTCAAGAAAATGTTTGATTTTTAGTCAGTTGGTATACTCTTTGAGACATGTATTTGCACAGATGGGATATGTGATGGTACCAGCTGAGATTTTCATCAATTGTTACTCCTAGAACTTTGTGGTGAGAGGCTTGTTCTATTGTTTCCTTTTCAATATGGATTGGAGAAAATTTATGAGATAGATTTTGTCGCCTTTATCTGGTAGTGATAAGCATACATTTTGTTTTTGGGGGGTGTATAGACATGTGATTTAGTTCAGTCCATTTGACAAGATCATCAGTGCTATTTTGCAATGTCTTTGCAAGAGAGTTAATGTCAGTATGGCTTGTATGTATGGTTGTGTCGTCAGCAAAAAGTTCGCATTTAGATTTGATATGGAGAGGAAGGTCATTTATGTATAATGAAAAGAGAATTGGTCCTAAGATGGATCCCTGTGGTACTCCATAATGAATGGGTTTTAGTGTGGATGTGGACGTAGCTATTGAAACACATTGTTGCCTGTTTGTAAGATAAGAAGCAAGAAGTTCAAGAGTATTTGTAGAGAGATTATATAAGTCTAGCTTTTTAATGAGAAGTCTTTGGTCAATTGTATCAAATGCTTTTTTGAAATCTACAAATAATACTCCACAAAATTTATTGTCATTAATGTTAGACAGCCAATTGTCTACAAGACTAGTTAATGCCGTATGGCACGAGTGATTTTTTCTAAATCCAGACTGATTTGGGTGAAGTAAGTTGTTAATATCTATATGATGGACTATGTGTTTATTCATATGTTTTTCCAAGGGTTTTGAAAGGTAAGATTAAATAGAGATTGGCCTATAATTTGAGGGATCAGAAGTGTCTCCAGACTTGTGGATCGGAATCACCTTAGCAGTTTTGAAGGCGTTGAGGAAATAGTTCTTATGAAGACAAAGGTTATAGATATGTGTCAGAGTGTCTGTAATAACTGGAGCTGAGAGTTTCAGTATTCTGCCATCTATTCCATCAAGACCACGCGTACTTGATTGTTTGAGGTGGGTCAGGTAATTGTAGACCTCAGAAACAGATATGAATGGTATGTGGAGTTTTTTTTTTGTTTTTTGGGGGTTTTTTTTTCAGATTCAGAATATTTTATTGCCATTTAAGTCATGTAGACTTATTTGACACAACAAAAACATCAACTATAATTATCTATTTTGGCTAAAAGTGTGTGTGTGTGTGTGAAAGTGTGTGTGTGTGAAAGTGTGTGTGTGTGTGTGTGAAAGTGTGTGTGTGTGTGTGTGTGAAAGTGTGTGTGTGTGTGTGTGTGTGTGTGTGTGTGTGTGTGTGTGTGTGGTGTGTGTGTGTGTGTGTGTGTGTGTGTGTGTGTGTGTGTGTGTGTGTGTGGTGTGAAAGTTGTGTGGTGTAAAGTGTGTGTGTGTGAAAGTGTGTGTGAAAGTTTGTGTGTGTGTGTGTGTGTGTGTGTGTGTGTGTGTGTGTGTGTGTGGTGTGTGTGTGTGTGTGTGTGTGTGTGTGTGTGCGCGTGTATGTGTGTGTGTGTGAATATATGCATATGCACATCGTTCGTTTGTATGCACCTCTTGCGGTTTGTTGCTCTCACTTTCAGTTTTTTTAGTTTTCAGTTTCCTCAAGGTGCCTGTGAGGATTATAGCACATAATCATGCTACGCCATCTTTGCATTTCGGCAGATGTTAGACTAACTGCACCACATGTCGGCCAATAGCTGACTAACTTCACTACATTTCGGCAGAGACTTCGTCAGAGACTAGATTAA
Source organism: Rapana venosa (assembly GCA_028751875.1). Taxonomy (NCBI): domain Eukaryota; kingdom Metazoa; phylum Mollusca; class Gastropoda; order Neogastropoda; family Muricidae; genus Rapana; species Rapana venosa. The sequence continues at coordinate 8,831,420 of CM054164.1, forward strand.
CTGCACCACATTTCGGCTGAGACTTCGGCAGAGACTAGATTAACTGCACCACATTTCGGCAGAGACTTCGTCAGAGACTAGATTAACTGCACCACATTTCGGCAGAGACTTCGACAGAGACTAGATTAACTGCACCACATTTCGGCTGAGACTTCGACAGAGACTAGATTAACTGCACCACATTTCGGCAGAGACTTCGTCAGAGACTAGATTAACTGTACCACATTTCGGCAGAGACTTCGGCAGAGACTAGATTAACTGCACCACATTTCGGCAGAGACTTCGGCAGAGACTAGATTAACTGCACCACATTTCGGCAGAGACTTCGGCAGAGACTAGATTAACTGCACCACACTTCGGCAGAGACTTCGGTAGAGACTTCGGCAGACACTTTACTGGCTGCACCACATTTTGGCAGAGACTTCAACATTTCGGCAGAGAGTTTGGCAAACACTTGACTAGCTGCACGTCTCGGCAGAGACTTCGGCAGAGATTTCGGCAGACACTTGACTAACTGCACCACATTTCGGCATAGATTTCGAAAGACACTTGACTGAATGCACCACATTTCGGCAGAGATTTTGGCAGACACTTGACTAAACGCACCACATTTCGGCAGAGATTTCGGCAGACACTTGACTAACAGCACCACATTTTGGCAGATATTTTGGCAAACACTTGACTAGCTGTGCCACATTTCGGCAGATATTTTGGCAAACACTTGACTAACAGCACGACATTTCGGCAGATATTTTGGCAAACACTTGACTAACAGCACGACATTTCGGCAAATATTTTGGCAAACACTTGATCAGCTGTGCCACATTTCGGCAGAGATTTCGAAAGACACTTGACTAACTGCACCACATTTCGGCAGAGATTTCGGCAGACACTTGACTAAGTGCTCCATATTTCAGCAGAGATTTCGGCAGACACTTGACTAAGTGCTCCATATTTCAGCAGAGATTTCGGCAGACACTTGATAAAGTGCTCAATATTTCAGCAGAGATTTCGGCAGACACTTGACTAATGCACCACATTTAGCAGCATTTCGGTGGTCAAATCACGAGCCCATTGCTCTAACCACTAGACTACCCTGTCGCTTCCCCAGTATTCAATTTCTGATTATATTGAGGTATGTGGAGTTTTGATGGAATACGCTTTTCTTGGCAGAATTGTTTTAGTTCATTGAGATCATTGGACTTCGATTTATCATTGTTAATTATGTTAGAAGAAATATTAATGAAGTGATTGTTTAGTTTTTCAGCAGAAATATCTTTAATTACGTTAGATTTGGAAGACAATTGAGTATTTGTTATTTGATTGATTGCCTTCCATACAGTCTTTGAATTTTGTTTGGATGAAAGTAGATCTTGGAAATATTTCCTTTTCTCTCGCCGTTTTTGTGAGTTTATGGCATTTCTTAATTTTTTGGCCTCCTCATAATATTTATGTTCTTTTAAGAAATCTCTAAGATAGCATGCTTCTTCTAGTTCCTTTGTAAACCAAGGTGGTTTGCGGACATGTTTGATCCTTATGGTTTTAATGGGGCATGTTTGTTATAGATTTCAGTAAAAACTTTTATCCAGAACTCAATGGCCAGGTCTGGATCAGTAATATTGAATGTTTCCGAGAGCATGGAACTGCTTAACTCTAGTAAGAAAAGCTGCTCATTAAATTTTGCAAAAGAACGATAGGTTATAGTTTTATGGCCAGGTTTAGGAATTTGTGTTTCTTTTTTTGACCATGTGGTACACACTGGGTAGTGGTCGCTACAGTTGTGTACAGGGACACACGTTTCTATGATGTTTTTAGGGTCTGATACATAGATGTGATCAATGATTGTGTTAGAATTTGATGTGACTCTTGTGGGTGAAGTTACTAATTGGTGAAGATTGAATGAGTTAATAACTTGGGTCCATTGGTTGTTTACTTTTGCTAGGTCAATATTAAAATCACCTAGTAAGATAATTTCCCTAGATTCTAATAGGACTACGTTCATCATGGAGTCAAACTTGTCTATCCAATTTTTTCTTTCTGTTGGATTTCTGTAGAAGAACCCCATTATAATAGGCGCTGCACCTTTTATAGCTACTTCGATCCAGATGGATTCTACTTCATAACGTTCAAGATGGAAAAGACGTTTGAACGTTACAGACTCACTAATATAGATTAAGGGACCTGTTTCTTTGGGCTTTTGCGGATCTTTTCGCATGATTTTATATCCTGGAATGGAAATGTCAGTGTTGGTTATGTGTTCTGTAAGTCTTGACTCGGAAAGACCTAGTATATGAGAGAGAGAGAGAGCGAGAGAGAGGGAGAGAGAGAGAGAGAGAGAGAGAGGGAGAGAGAGGGTGAGAGAGAGAGAGACGCTTTGACCAAGTTATTGTCATTACCCAATGTGGCCTATTGACAAGGGGGGTTATACACGACTTTCTTTTATAAATACAAATAAATACAAGAAAAATCACATGATGCATTTAACGTAATGAAAACCAAAAAACAAACAAACCCAAAAGAGCTCTCTATAAATGGATACGACTTTAAGCTCTGATATGAACTCAGTTTCAAACTGAACACAAAGTAATAGCAAGGATGAACAACAGGAACCAATAAGCAATAACTAAAATAATAAAAAGAACATTCTAGAATGCTATATTAGACCATCCAATGAAATTGTATGTGAAATTTCAATAAATATCTTGCTGGAGATTACAGCGTAATTACAAATGTTTTCTTTAGTGTGTCACAAAATGCTGGAGTTTACATATTAACATAACTTTACTTTAGTTTAGTCACAAATTAAACTAATTGGAACTTAGCTGTAATTGTCGTAATTTCAGTGCTCAGCAATAAACTTTGCAACCGATTTGATCACAATTCATGGACGATAAGATAGATATCTGCCTGGGAAAGTTCTGATTGGACACAAGTTTCAGTAAACAATGATTGACAATGAACAGAAATGCCTTCATCATCAGAATATGACCACACAGGGTATGGTGACTCAGGAAAACCATCTTGTGAGGAGGATGTGGGTGGGGGATACGTGGGGTCTGCGGTTGTGCGGCGATGGGTGGTGCTTGAGTGCGAAGAGGAGAACTAGAGACAGATAAGCAGAGGAGAGAAGCAGAGGCTGATAAGGGGAGAGAAGATGGAAGAGTATCCATTGCAGGATACAAAAGACAACAACAGCATCAGTCACAAAGCGGAGATGAGAGGGCAACAGGAACGTACGATGGCGCGGACACGCATACGAACATCCCACAGAACACACAGACACGCACACACACCACAACCAACATCAAAACACAGTCATCACAACACACACACGACTCACACACCAATCACAATCACACACACCATGCACACACAAAGCAACACACCAAACACACCACACACCACACACCCCAGCACCCAAATGAACACCATAGAACATGAGACACACTGTCCACCAAACAAATCAAAGACATACCCTGTAGCACCTTGCAACACCAACCTCACACGTCTCTCACGCCCCACCAACAATCACACACCATCACACACCATCACACAACATCACACACACACACACCATCACAACACCATCACACAACATCACACACCATCACACACACAGCACAATCACCATCACAACCATCAACACACCATCACACACCATCACCACACAGCACTAACACACCATCACACCATCACACACCATCCACACCATCACACACCACCCACACACCACACACACCAGTCACACACCATCACACACCATCACACACCATCACACCCCACACACCCCATCACACACATCACACACCATCACACACCATCACACACCATCACACACCATCACACCATCACACACCAGTCACACCAGCACACCCCATCCAAACCACAACACCACCATCACACACCATCACACACCTCACACACCACACCACATCACACACCAATCACACACCACAACAACACCATCACACACCATCACACACCATCACACACCAGTCACACACCATCACACACCATCACACACCATCACACCCCATCACACACATCACACACCCATCACACACCATCACACAACACCAGTCAACACACCATCACACACCAGTCAAAACCCCACCATCACACACCATCACACACCATCACACACCATCACACACACACAACACCCCAGTCACACACCATCACACACCCATCACACACCATCACACACCATCACACACCATCACACACCATCACACACCATCACACACCACACACACCATCACACACCATCACACACCATCACACACCAGTCACACCAATCACACACCATCCCCCAACACACAGTCACACACACCAACCACAACACCATCACACACCATCACACACCATCACAAAACCATCACACACCATCACACACCATCACACACCATCACACACCATCACAAACCATCACACACCATCACACACCATCACACCAGTCACACACCATCACACACCAGTCACACACCATCACACACCATCACACACCATCACACACCATTCACACACCATCACACCTCACACACCATCACACCATCACACACCATCACACAACCATCACCACCATAAACACACCATCACACACCATCACACACCATCACACACCATCCACACCATCACACAAACCATCACACCATCACACCACACACACCATCACACACCATAAAAACCATCACACATCACAAAAAAAACACCATCACACACCATCACACACACACACAACACCATCACACCCCACCACACCAACACACCCATCACACCCATCACACACCCATCACACACCAGTCAACACACCATAAACACCACCACAACACACACCATCACACACCATCACACCCAAATCACACACCATCCACCACACACAAGACCATCACATCAACACACCACACACACCAGTCACACACCATCCACCACACACACCACACACCCAACACACACCACACCACCATCACACACCATCACACACCATCACACACCATCACACCATCACACACCATCACACCCACACACCCCAGTCACAAAACCATCACACATACCATCACACACCATCCACACCATCACACCCCATCAACACCATCACACACCATCACACACCATCACACACCATCACACACCATCACACACCATCACAAACCAACACACCATCACACACCATCACACACCATCAACACCATCACACACCATCACACACCATCACACACCATCACACCATCACACACCATCACTCCCCACACCATCACACACCATCACACCATCACACCATCCACACACCATCACACACCATCACACACCATCACACACCATCACACACCATCACACACCATCACACCCAGTCACACCCATCAAAACACCATCACACACCATCACACACCATCACACACACACAGTCACACACCACCCACACCACCATCAAAACACCACCCACACACCATCACACACCACACACAACCACACACACCATACACAACACCAGTCAACACACCAGTCACACCATCACACCCATCACACACCATCACACACCTTCACACAACCATCAACACACCATCACCACACCATCACACACCATCACACACCATCACACACAACACCATCACACCATCACACACCATCACACACCATCACACACCATCACACCATCACACACCAGTCACACACCAGTCACACCAGCCACACACCAGTCACACCAGTCACACCCTCTCATACTGGTGACACCAAGTCACATGAGGGTCACACCAAGATTTTGTTGTGGTGTTGTTGTGTTGTTGTTGTTTTGTGTTTTGTTTTGTTGGGGGTTTTTTTTTGGTTTGTGTTGTTGTTGTTTTTTTTGTTGTTTTTTTGGGGGGGTTTTTTGGGGGGCGGCGGTAGTTGTGGAATCAGCGACATGAGTTACGGCCCCTGACTGTGTTTGGCTTCAGTGGAGCAGGCCACAGAAGGCTGACCTGTGGCCTGTCAGACCTGACCAACACAGGCTGACCTGTGGCCTGTCAGACCTGACCAACACAGGCTGACCTGTGGCCTGTCAGACCTGACCAACACAGGCTGACCTGTGGCCTGTCAGACCTGACCAACACAGGCTGACCTGTGGCCTGTCACACTTCACCAACACAGGCTGACCTGTGGCCTGTCAGACCTGACCAACACAGGCTGACCTGCTCCTCACACACAGTGAAGGAACAACGAAGGAATGGAGGAATAAAAACGCACGGATGAACAAAGGCTGAACTGCACCTGAACACAATGAAGGACTGACGGACTGCCTGGCGGACTGTGGATCAAGTTTGACAGGGCACAGTCTAGGCCTGCTTCACTGGACTGGCTCACACTGCCTGAAGAGGAAACACAGTGGGCGGGACAGCCCGGTGGTTAGAGTCATGTATTCGTCATCTGCTGACCCGGGTTCGTTTCTCGTTCGAGAGGATTTTTCCCTCTGGAGTTAACATCAGTGCTGACTCCACTCTCCTCAAAAGTCTTTCGGATGAAACTATAAATTGAGGTCCCGTGTGCGAACGCACGCAGAACATCTTACGCACACGTTAAAAACCCGTTCCGCTTTTCGGAAGAGTAGGCTATTGCGTGCCGGTGGGGCCGGATGACAAAACTGACAAAACTGCATACACATGGGGACTGTATGAAAAAAGCACACGAGTGCTTATTCCATTATCCTCGAAATAAAAGAATAAAATAAAAGAATTTTAAAAAACCTGACTGACTGACTGACTGACTGACTGACTGAATGAATGAATGAATGAATGAATGCATGCATGAATGAATGAATCTTTTTATAGTGTTGCGGATAATTAATAAGTGCACGAACAAAGGCTGAACTGCAACTTAATAGAATGACAGACAGAATGACAGACAGAATGACAGACAGAATGACAGACAGAATGACAGACAGAATGACAGACAGAATGACAGAAAGAAAGACAGAAAGAATGAAAAAACAGAAGGGACAGACAGAAATACAGAAAGAATGACAGACAGAACTGACAGACAGATGAACAACAGAATACAGACAAAAAGACAGACAGATTGACTGAGAACCTCTTTTAATGCTGTAGATGAAAGGAACAACGACATCATGGAGCTTTTTATCATCCGTCCCTCATCACACACAACATTTCATAATAATGCAACAAACAAACATAAGCACCGAGATTGACGTACAAGATCAGTTCACGCAGTAGCGAGTTTACCAATGAAGGAGAAAAATAAAGAAGAACGAAGAAAAAAGAAGAAGAAGAGAAGAAGCAGAAGAATTAAGGAAGAAAAGCACGAAGAAGTGAAGAAGGAAAAACAACAACAACAAAACAACAACAACACAAAGAACAAAACAAAAACAAGAAAAAGAACAGAACAAAAGAACAAGAACAAGAAGAAGAAAATAGAAGAAGAAGAAGATGAAGAAGAAGAGAGATATGATGAAGATGAATAAAAGAGAGAATGAAAATGAAGACGAAAAATAAAAAGAAGAAGAAAGAAAAGAAGGAGAAGAAGAAGAAGATGAAAGAGTATACAACAACAACAACAACAACAACAACAACAACAACAACAACAACACCAAGCCAAAGGAGAAAGGAGAAGAAAAAACAAAGAAGAAAAAGAAGAATAAGAAGAAGAAAGACGAAGAAAAGAAGAAAAGAAAAGAAAAAGAAGAAGCAGGAGACAGGAGAAGACAGAATAAGAAGACAAGAAGAAGAAGAAGAAGAAATAAGAAGAAGAAGAATGCGAAGAAGAAGAACAATAAAGAAGAAGAAGAAGAAGAAGAAAAAAAAAGGTAGGTTTCTCTTCTCCTTCCTTCCTTTCTTTCTTTCCTTTCTCGTGTCGTCGTTCTTCCTTCTCTTCTTCGGTCCTTTCGTTCTTCTCTCTCCGGCCCTCTGGTTTTCGGGTCTTCATATCAAAAAACAACCCACTGCTAACCCACAGTAAACAATCACAGTCTTGACTCATCACTGTGTGTTACTTATATCTACAAAGGTTCGGCTTTTTGGTCGAGCAAAATAAGTGTCAGAAGGAGATGAATAATAGATAAGAAATAAAAATAATAATCTACATCTATCTTCATATGATGCATATTCATAATCATAATAATAAGAAATTTGAAGGCCATAATATAGACATGCGAATTACAAATCAAGCGCGTCCATCTCAAGCGCTCCCCAACAAGCATCCAACCATTAAATGTAAACAATACTGCAACAAATTTCAAGGTATCACACTCGTGCCCAAGACACACACACACACAAAACCAACACACACACACACACACACACACACACACACACACAGGTTGTACATTTCAGCAGGGTGATGGACTTTTGGCTTTTAAAGGCAGGGACAAATATGAAATGAAACAAGAGCGAAAAATCTTAGGTTTGAAATAGGTATGTTTTGAGGCTGGATTTAAAGCTGTCGTAAGTAGGCTTTTCACGAAGGGAGAGAGGGAGGTCATTCCAGATTGATGGACCAGAAATAGAGAAAGAGCGACGGCCAGCAGTGGATTGGTTGAATCTAGGTATTGTTAAGCACAAAGTATCTGCAGCAGAGCGGAGGGAACGAGAAGGAGTGTACAGGTGAAGACATTCACAGAGGTAGGAGGGTGCAGTTTTGTGGAGACATTTGTAACAGAGGGTACTGATCTTGTACTTTTCTCTCTGTGGCACAGGCAACCAGTGGAGAGATTGCAGGAGTGGAGTAATAAGCTCAGATTTTTTCTTTTTGATGACTAATCGAGCTGCAGAGTTTTGTATGCGTTGAAGGGAGTGGATAGATGATGCTGGCAGACAGCCAAAAGAGAATTACAATAGTCCAGACGTGAAAGAATAGAGATCGTGACAAGTTTGGATGTTGCATCAGTGGACAGGTACTTTCGATTGCACGTATACCCCGTAATTGATAGTAGCAGGACTGGCAGTCTGGGTGATAAACTTTTGCATAGAGAGTGTGTTGTCATAACAACACCTAGATACTTACTGCATGGATAGCGGTACTGATGTACTGCAAAATTCTATTGAATCTGTTGTGATGGAAGAGAGTTTGTGTTTGGTCCATATAATCATGGCTTCGGTTTTATCTGCATTTAGCTGTAACTTGTTTTGTATCATCCAGTTTTGAATGTCTTGAAGGCAAAGTGACATATTTGTCAAGAGAGAAGGCAGATTTTCAGGAGTGTCACTGCTTTGAATCTGAGAATCATCAGCGTAGAAATAATGGTTGATCTGGTGACG
>CM054164.1:8845664-8848164 GCA_028751875.1 Rapana venosa
CTCTTCCGAAAAGCGGAACGGGTTTTAACGTGTGCGCAAGATGTTCTGGTGCGTTCGCACACGGGGCCTCGGTTTATAGTCTCATCCGAAGGACTTTTGGGGAGAGTGGAGTCGGCACTGATGTTAACTCCAGAGGAAAAGAGAGAGAGAGAGAGAGAGAGAGAGAGAGAGAGAGAGAGAGAGAGAGAAAAGAGAGAGAGAGAGAGAGAGAGAGAGACAAAGAGACAGAGAGACAAAGAGACAGAGAGACTAGTACAGAGTACAGGGACTTAGGACTGAGCACAGTATAGTTACCTCCCTTCTGTGGTATTGTCAAACAGATTGAAGGCTACACACCAGTATTAATTTGGGGGTCATAGAGCATCTTCTATAGAGTGCGAGTGGGAAAAAATATTGGATTTTCACACATTTTTTTAAGCATAGAAAAAAGGACTGTGCACTTGTTTGGGGGATTGAGGACACAGAGCAATACCAGGTAGTCACGAGAAAGTTGGAAATAATCATCAAATGAGGATTGCCTGTATTCCTACAGCGTTGACCCCGCGCATGTATATTGCGTTAAGGAAGCTAGCAGGCGACAAAGGACTGATGGGGTACAGTGTTTTCTGAAAAAATTTTTAATTTCGAACCTCCAAATTTGTTCAAAATCACATGAGTTTTGAGTCAGAGGCTTATCTTTCACAAAAAGTGGTTTTTTTTCTGTGGATGCCTAGAAATGCGGTTAATAATTAAAAGCAGAAGAAAAAGCAGCTATATAAAGCTTGGGCCAAGACCAAGACAGAGGCTAGAAATTGAAAGGCACGACACGCAAGAAGTGCGCGCGATAAAGACGGATGAAGACGTGCCCCCCTTTAATTTCCTATCGCAACGATGTGCCGACAGATAGCGCTCGGACGGAAATAGAAAGTACGGAATACAACTTCGTCAGCAGGAAGATGGGCCCGCTTGCATACGAAGCGTTCCTTTCATGCCCGCCGGGAGAGTGGGAGGGGGAGGAGAGACAGCGCTAGCAAGACAGTCGTGTTATCAACCTTTGCATCCTGTTTATAAATCCCGTATTGAATGAGTGATAAATCTGTATTGATGTGTGTGCGTGCGTGTGTGTAGATTTTGTGTGTTTGTGTGCGTGCGTTGCGTGTTTGTGTTTGTGCCATGTGTGCGTGTGTGTGTGTGCGACACGCATGTGGTTAGTTTGTGTGTGTGCTATGTGTGTGTGAGTGAGTCTCTTTTCTAGATCGGTTTATGGATGCACTCCAAATCTCCGAAAACGCTGTCTTTTCTGTCTTCTTCTCCACCACCACCACAACAAAAGTCTCTGCCGCCTGATCAGCGCCATTTTTTTTTTGCAAAGACGTGGGGAGACGTGCGGACCAATATAATCACCCCTTCCGACCTCGCGGCTTATCCGTTCGCGGCGCACGGCTGTCGTACGGACCACTATATTTCTAGCCAGAAGAGGACTACGCCAAGTACAGAATCGCAAGAAGACATAGTAATCGTGTTGTGAAAGCCTCCAAAGAAAAATCTTGGGCGACTTATGGAGAGAAGTTAAGTGAAATTTGCAAGAACTCCCCAAGAGAATTTTTCAAAAGTGTGAAGACGATGAGAGTAAGAGATGAGCCATTCAATCCAACAACAGTAGTGAATGATGCAAATGGAGAGGCACTGCACAAAGAAGAGGAAATTCTGAAACGATGGAAAAATTATTTTAAAGATCTTTTAAACCCATCTGGAGCACAAGCCTCCAGCTCTCAGTTCTCACCACGCTATAAAGACCAGTTAGAGCCCCAAATCCTTGAAGCTGAAACAAGAAAAGCAATTTAGACCAGCCCAAAGGCAAAGCGGCAGGTGATGACGGCATAACAACTGAAGCATCCTTGCATGCGAGAAACGGAGTTAAGTGGCTCACCATCATCTTCCAGAAAGCATGGGAAGAGAGGAAAGTACCAATGGACGGCAAAATGGCAATAGTGGTGCCAATTTGGAAGAAGAAGGGCAGCAAGAGAGACTGCAGCACCTACAGAGGCATTTCACTTCTCACCCAAATGTAGGGAAAATGTATGCAAAGATTCTGGAACAGCGCACAAGAGCCAAAGCAGAACACCTACTGAGCAATGCCCAGTTTGGCTTTCGGAAAGGAAGAGGGTGCACAGATGCCATTTTCGCACTCCGACAGCTGTGTGAAAGAGCCAGCGAATACAACCAAGACCTGCATACAGTAATTCGTTGATCAAGAAAAAGCTTTCGACCGAGTCAACAGAGACAAGCTCTGGAAGATCCTGGAGCAGTACGACGTGAAGGGGCAGTTGCTTGATAACATCAGAGCAATCTATGCCAACAGTATGAGCGCAGTCCGAACAGCCAGTGGAACATCCGACGGGTTCCCGGTTACATCAGGGCCCAGGCAAGGCTGCGACTCTCCTCCCCTTCTCTTCGTGATCTACACGACCAATCACAAAGGAAGCCAACCCAATCTTGAGGCCCTGAACGAACTATTATT
>CM054164.1:8853164-8858164 GCA_028751875.1 Rapana venosa
GCTGCTCTTGTGGCGACGCGCTCTCCCCAAGGAGAGAGCAAACCGGAATTTCACGCCGAGAAATCTGCCGTGACTTAAAGTGGTTTGAAAAGGAAAAATGAAAGAGGAAAAAGGAAAGAGGAAGAAGGAAAGAGGAAAAAGGCAGAAAAGGAAAGCTGAAAGCCGGAAAACGTAAGAGTGAAGGAAAGGAGCACTAGCAGTGGCTGATTGTTGTTGTTGTTGTTGTTTGGGTTTTTTTATTTCGAGGATAATGGAATAAGCACTCATGTGCATTTTTACATCAAGTCCCCGTGTGACATGCAATTTTGTCCATTTCGTCATCCCCCGTTCCCACCGGTTCTGCTTATCGGAAGAGTAGACCATTGTGTGCCGGTGGGAGCGGATGACAACATTGACAAAACTGCATACACACGGGGACGAGATGTGGGGAAAAAAAGCACATGAGTGCTTAATCCATTATCCTGGGGGGGGAAAAAGAATGATAACGATAATATAAACAACTGTAAAGCGCCACCAGCCTGCCCTGGTCTGGCAGGTGCTGAGCTCTGCCTCATGCAGGCAGCAGACCCCAGGCTCCGCCCAGCTTCACCACGCCTCCCTCCTCCCTCCCTCCCTCCCTGCCTCCCTCCCTGCCCTCCCTCCCTGCCTCCCTCCCTCCCTCGCCTCCTCCCTCCTCCCTCCCTGCCTCCCTCCTCCTCCCTCCCTGCCTGCCTCCTCCCTCCCTCCTCCCTGCCTCTCCCTCCCTCCCTCCCGCCTCCCTCCCTGCCTCCCTCCCCTCCCTGCCTCCCTCCCTCCCTGCCTCCCTCCCTCCCTCCCTGCCCCCTCCCTCCTCCTCCCTCCCCCCTCCGCTCCCTGCCCTCCCTCCCTCCTGTCCCCCTCCCTCCCTCCTCCTCCTCCCTCCCTCCCTCCTCCCTCCCTCCCTCCTCCCTGCCTCCCTTCCCTCCTCCCTCCTCCTCCCTCCCTCCCCTCCCTCCTCCCTCCCTCCTCCCTCCCCCTGCCTCCCTCCCTCCTCTCCTCCCTGCCTCCCTCCCTCCTCCCTCCCTCCCTGCCTCCCTCCCTCCTCCCTGCCCTGCCTCCCTCCCTGCCTCCCCTCCCTCCCTCCTGCCTCCCTCCCTCCCCTCCCTCCACCCTCCCTCCCCCTCCGCCTCCCTCCCTGCCTCCCTCCCTCCCTGCCTCCCTGCCTCCCTCCCTGCCTCCCTCCCTCCCTGCCTCCCTCCCTCCCTCCCTGCCTCCCTGCCTCCCTCCCTCCCTCCCTCCCTGCCTCCCTCCTCCCTCCCTGCCTCCCTCCCTCCCTCCCTGCCTCCCTCCCTGCCTGCCTCCTTCCCTCCCTGCCCCCTCCCCCTCCTCCCTCCCTCCCTCCCTCCCTCCCTGCCTGCCTGCCTCCCTCCCTCCCTCCCTCCCTCCCTCCCTGCCTCCCTCCCTCTCCCTCCCTCCCTCCCTCCCTCCCCTGCCTCCCTCCCTGCCTCCCCCCTCCCTCCCCTGCCTCCCTCCCTCCCTGCCTCCCTGCCTCCCTGCCTCCCTCCCTCCCTCCCTCAGCAAGGGCGGCCAGGTCACCACAGCCAGGTGGCGCTGTACAGCAGAAAGGTCAAGGCCTCAGCCTGACCCCCCCCCTCCTCCCTCCCTCAAGGTCAGGTGAGGGGCAGTGTCCGGAGCCTTGGTCAGCGGAGCCTTGCTGCTGTCCAGTCCCTGCACGCGCTGACAACGATGATGATGATGAGCCAGCGGTCAGAGGCACCCCCACCTCCAGCAGGGAGGTCAGGGCAGGGAGGTCAGCGAGTGTCTTCTGGCCACTGGTGCCCAGCCCTCCTGGCCTGGCAGTAGCCCTCCTGGCCTGGCAGTAGCCCTCCTGGCCTGGCATAAGCCCTCCTGGCCTGGCAGTAGCCCTCCTGGCCTGGCATAAGCCCTCCTGGCCAGGCAGTAGCCCTCCTGGCCTGGCATAAGCCCTCCTGGCATAAGCCCTCCTGGCATAAGCCCTCCTGGCCTGGCAGTAGCCCTCCTGGCCTGGCAGTAGCCCTCCTGGCCTGGCATAAGCCCTCCTGGCATAAGCCCTCCTGGCATAAGCCCTCCTGGCCTGGCATAAGCCCTCCTGGCCTGGCATAAGCCCTCCTGGCATAAGCCCTCCTGGCAGTAGCCCTCCTGGCAGTAGCCCTCCTGGCCTGGCATAAGCCCTCCTGGCCTGGCATAAGCCCTCCTGGCATAAGCCCTCCTCGCCTGGCAGTAGCCCTCCTCGCCTGGCAGTAGCCCTCCTCGCCTGGCAGTCGGCCACAAGGAGCTGAGGGAGGCAGGTTCCTGCTGTCAGCCGGCAGGCAGGCTGGAGGAGAAAAATTAATGCCCTAGGAGAAAAATTAATGCCCTAGGAGAAAATTAATGCTCTAGGAGAAAAATTAATGTCCTAGGAGAAAAAATGTATGCCCTAGGAGAAAAATTAATGCCCTAGGAGAAAAATTAATGCCCTAGGAGAAAAAATGTATGCTCTAGGAGAAAAATTAATGCTCTAGGAGAAAATGCCCTAGGAGAAAAATTAATGCCCTAGGAGAAAAAATGTATGCTCTAGAAGAAAAATTAATGCCCTAGGAGAAAAATTAATGCCCTAGGAGAAAATTAATGCCCTAGGAGAAAAATTAATGCTCTAGGAGAAAATTTAATGCCCTAGGAGAAAAATTAATGCCCTAGGAGAAAAATGTATGCTCTAGGAGAAAGATTAATGCTCTAGGAGAGAAATTAATGCCCTAGGAGAAAAATTAATGCTCTAGGAGAAAACGTAATGCCCTAGGAGAAAAATTAATGCCCTAGGAGAAAAATTAATGCCCTAGGAGAAAAATTAATGCTCTAGGAGAAAAATTAATGCTCTAGGAGAAAAAATGTATGCTCTAGGAGAAAAATTAATGCTCTAGGAGAAAAATTAATGCCCTAGGAGAAAAATTAATGCCCTAGGAGAAAAAATGTATGCTCTAGGGGGAAAATTAATGCTCTAGGAGAAAATGCTCTAGGAGAAAATGCCCTAGGAGAAAAATTAATGCTCTAGGAGAAAAATTAATGCTCTAGAAGAAAAATTAATGCTCTAGGAGAAAATGCTCTAGGAGAAAATGCTCTCAGCAAGCAGACTAGAGGAGAAATGCTGGCTGGAGGAGAACAGTCAATGCCCTAGGGGGAAAATTATTGCTCTAGGAGAAAAATTAATGCTCTAGGAGAAAAATTAATGCTCTAGTACAAAATGCTCTAGGAGAAAATGCTCCCAGCAAGCAGACTGGAGGAGAAATGCTGGCTGGAGGAAAACAGTTAATGCCCTAGGAGAAAAATTATTTTTCTAGGAAAAAAATTATTGGTACTGCTCTAGGAAAAAATTAATGCCCTAGGAGAAAAATTCATGCTCTAGGGGAAAATGCTCTCAGCAAGCAGACTGGAGGAGAAAGGTCACGCTCTTAACAAACAGACTGGAGGAGAAAGGTCACGCTCTTAACAAACAGACTGGAGGATAAAGGTCAGACTGGAGGAGAAAGGTCACGCTCTTAACAAACAGACTGGAGGAGAAAGGTCACGCTCTTAACAAACAGACTGGAGGAGAAAGGTCAGACTGGAGGAGAAAGGTCACGCTCTTAACAAACAGACTGGAGGAGAAAGGTCAGACTGGAGGAGAAAGGTCACACTCTTAACAAACAGACTGGAGGAGAAAGGTCAGACTGGAGGAGAAAGGTCACACTCTTAACAAACAGACTGGAGGAGAAAGGTCAGACTGGAGGAGAAAGGTCACACTCTTAATAAACAGACTGGAGGAGGAGGTCACGCTCTTAACAAACAGACTGAAGGAGAAAGGTCACGCTCTTAACAAACAGACTGGAGGAGAAAGGTCAGACTGGAGGAGAAAGGCCACGCTCTTAACAAACAGACTGGAGGAGAAAGGTCACACTCTTAACAAACAGACTGGAGGAGAAAGGTCAGACTGGAGGAGAAAGGTCACACTCTTAACAAACAGACTGGAGGAGAAAGGTCAGACTGGAGGAAAAAGGTCACGCTCTTAACAGACTGGAGGAGAAAGGTCACGCTCTTAACAAACACACTGGAGGAGAAAGGTCAGACTGGAGGAGAAAGGTCACGCTCTTAACAGACTGGAGGAGAAGGTCACGCTCTTAACAAACAGACTGAAGGAGAAAGGTCAGACTGGAGGAGAAAGGTCACGCTCTCAACAGACTGGAGGAGAAAGGTCACGCTCTCAACAAACAGACTGAAGGAGAAAGGTCAGACTGGAGGAGAAAGGTCACGCTCTCAATGTACAGACTGACTGAGGGCAAAATGCAGCAGCGAGGTTGCTAGCTGGCCACAAGAGACGAGCTCTGAAACGACCAGAAGCTGAGTGACACAACCCCAAAGTGACATCACCAGACAGACTCTCAGAGAGCTCCTCACTGACATCTCTCAGGTAAACGTTCTTCACCAACACGAGGCAGCACAGTTCCCTGGCAGACCCTCCAAAGACTGGGAACTAAGAGACGAAGCCAGGCAGCCGCTGGAGGCCTGGACAGTGCCAGGAATCAAGCAAACCCCTCGTCTGTGAGGCTGCCAACTGCAAAGACTTCTGGCCCTGACACAAGTGACAGGAAGTGACTGACAGGAAGTGACAGGAAGTGAGGGTAAGGGCAGGCAGAGAGGCAGCCAGCGTTTTAAACAAGCACAGCCAACACTCACCGTTACTTTTCCCCCTAATTAAGCACGGGAGAGCGTGAACGTGCCGTCCTATTTCTTAGTCCTGATGTCTCACCTGGGTTGACCCCTATGGTTGACCCCTATGGTTGACCCAGGGCGTGGGTACAGGGAACGACAATAGAGCTGGGGTTCTATATTATACCCTGTTTTCATCGGTATAATTCTAGTCGCACATTTTTAATCTGAGATTTAAAATCTGACCAGGTGACAGCCCTGATAGGGTCGCGGGGCTCTCAACAACAGGATTGGATTGGCTCTTATGTCGGCATGACCCAGTTCCGTGCCAGAGTGGTGTGTGT
>CM054164.1:8873164-8940664 GCA_028751875.1 Rapana venosa
TGTGTTGTGTTCTATGCTGTGTTGTGTTCTGTGCTGTGTTGTATTCTATGCTGTGTTGTGCTGTGTTGTGTTCTACGCTGTGTTGTGCTGTGTTGTGTTCTATGCTGTGTTGTGCTGTATTGTGTTCTACGCTGTGTTGTGCTGTGTTCTGTGCTGTGGTGTGTTCACCACAACCAAATAGATTACATCATGGTGAAAAGACGGTTTCAGTCTAGCGTTAACATCGCACAGACACGAAGTTTTCCAGGAGCAGACATAGGGAGTGATCATGATCTTGTGATGATGACTTTCCGACTACGTCTAAAGAAAATCCACAAGCGGAACAACATCAGGATCAAATTTGACCTCGAGAAGCTGAAGGACCCAGAGGTATTAGAAATTTTTCAAGCAAGGATAGGTGGAAAGTTTGCAGCACTCACTGTGTTAGACTCAGACATAGACACACTGACGAATAGTTTCAATACAGCAGTGACTGAAACAGCAAACGAGCTTCTTGGCAAACGCCGACCAGTCAAAAAACCATGGGTCACACCTAACATCCTACAACTATGCGACAAGCGTAGAGAGTTGAAGAAAAAGAAAAATGAAACAAAAGAAAGAGCAGAACAATATAGGGCAGTCAACAAAAGAATCAGGAAGTCCATGACGGAGGCAAAAGAGAAATGGATCGGTGAACAGTGCCAAGACATTGAAGAGAACATCAAGAAAAACAATAGCAAGAAAGCATATCAGCTGGTGAAAGACCTGACTAGCACGAAACAGAGAAAAGGTTTAACAATCCAAGACAAAAATGGGAAGTGTCTCACTGACGACCAGGATATTCTGAACAGATGGACAGAATACTGCTCCGACCTGTATAACTATAGAACCGCAGGAGATCCAGAAGTCCTTAATGTACCCGAAAGCAAAGACACAGACAGTCACCCTATCCTCCGAGAAGAAGTGGAAACAGCAGTCAGATCGCTGAAAAAGGGGAAGTCAGCAGGGGCTGACAACATTCCAGCTGAGTTGGTCCAAGCTGGAGGGGAAGCCATGATCAGCGCCCTACTAAGAATCTGCAACAAGATCTGGCAGACAGGAAAATGGCCAACACCATGGACGCAGTCACTCATCATCACCCTCCCCAAGAAAGGAAATCTACAACAATGCCATAATTACCGCACAATCAGCCTCATATGTCACCCAAGCAAGGTCATGCTGCAGATAATATTGAATAGACTGAAGCCACAAGCAGAGACCATCATTGCTGAGGAACAAGCAGGTTTCAGAGCAGGGCGCAGCACAACAGAACAGATATTCAACCTCAGAATACTATGTGAGCGATACCTTCAACATCAACAAGACCTATACCACGTATTTATCGATTTTAAGAAGGCATTTGACAGGGTGTGGCATGCAGCTTTGTGGGCAACCATGAACTTGTACAGCATCAATGCAAACCTGATCAGAGTCATCAAACAGCTGTACAGCGAGGCCACCAGTGCAGTGTACTACAACAACAACATTGGAGAATGGTTTCGAACAACAGTTGGAGTAAGGCAGGGCTGTCTACTCTCACCCACTCTTTTCAACATCTTCCTTGAGAGAATCATGGCTGATGCACTGGAACATCATGAAGGATCAGTCAGCATTGGTGGCAGAACGATCACAAACCTCCGCTTCGCAGATGACATTGATGGAATAGCAGGATCAGAAAAAGAGCTTGCCAGCCTAACAGAACACTTGGATAAGGCCTCCAAAACATACGGTATGAAAATCAGTGCAGAGAAGACCAAACTGATGACTAATAACACCAACGGCATTAGCACTGATATCAGGGTTAATGACCAGAAGCTGGAAACAGTTCAAAGCTTCAAGTACCTGGGAGCCATTGTATCCGACCAGGGATCCAAGCCAGAAGTAGTATGCAGGACTGCACAGACAATAACAGCTTTGTCAAAACTAAACACCATCTGGAGAGATAAGAATATCTCACTTATCTCCAAGATCAGACTAATGCGCTCCCTTGTCATATCCATATTTCTGTATGCCTGTGAATCATGGACCCTGACTGCAGATTTGGAGAGAAGAGTACAGGCAGTGGAGATGAGATGCTTTCGGAGACTCCTTGGCATCTCCTACAAAGACCACATAAGCAACGAAAGCGTGCATAACAGAATCCAGCAAACCATTGGACCCTATGAGAACCTTCTAACGATCGTGAAAAAGCGTAAACTTAAGTGGTATGGGCATGTCACAAGATCCCAAGGAATTACAAAGACAGTTTTGCAAGGCACTGTCCAAGGAGGAAGAAGAAGAGGCAGACCAAGGAAGAGCTGGGAGGATAACATCAGTGAATGGACAGGCCTAGAACTCAACAAAACCCTGAGAAAGGCAGAACAGAGAGAAGAATGGAGGGAACTGGTTGCTGAGTCTTTGAGGGTGCCCCCACGGTCGTCAGACTGCGGGACAGATAGATAGATAGATAGATAGATAGTTGTGTTCTATGCTGTGTTGTGTTTTATGCTGTGTTATGCTGTGTTCTATGCTGTGTTGTGTTCTATGCTGTGTTGTGTTCTATGCTGTGTTGTGTTCTGTGCTGTGTTGTGTTGTGTTCTATGCTGTGTTGTGTTCTATGCTATGTTATGCTGTGTTGTGTTTTATGCTGTGTTATGCTGTGTTGTGTTCTATGCTGTGTTGTGCTGTGTTGTGTTCTATGCTGTGTTGTGTTCTATGCTGTGCTGTATTGTGTTCTATGCTGTGTTGTGTTCTATGCTGTGTTGTGTTCTATGCTGTGTTATGCTGTGTTGTGTTCTATGCTGTGTTGTGTTCTATGCTGTGTTGTGCTGTGTTGTGTTCTGTGCTGTGTTGTGTTCTATGCTGTGTTGTGTTCTGTGCTGTGTTGTGTTGTTTTCTATGCTGTGTTGTGTTCTATGCTGTGTTGTGTTGTGTTCTATGCTGTGTTATGCTGTGTTGTGTTTTATGCTGTGTTCTATGCTGTGTTATGCTGTGTTATGCTGTTGTGATTTATGCTGTGTTGTGTTCTATGCTTTGTTATGCTGTGTTGTGCTTTATGCTGTGTTATGCTGTGTTGTTTTTTATGCTGTGTTGTGTTGTATGCTTTGTTATGCTGTGTTGTGTTTTATGCTGTGTTGTGTTGTATGTTTTGTTATGCTGTGTTGTGTTTTATGCCGTGTTGTGTTCTATGCTGTGTTATGGTGTGTTGTGTTTTATGCTGTGTTGTGTTCTATGCTGTGTTGTGTTTTATGCTGTGTTGTGTTTTATGCTGTGTTGTGTTTTATGCTGTGTTGTGTTCTATGCTGTGTTGTGTTTTATGCTGTGTTATGATGTGTTGTGTTTTATGCTGTGTTGTGTTTTATGCTGTTGTGCTCTATGCTTTGTTATGCTGTGTTGTGCTTTATGCTGTGTTATGCTGTGTTGTGTTCTATGCTGTGTTTGTTTCTATGCTTTGTTATGCTGTGTTGTGCTTTATGCTGTGTTGTGTTTTATACTGTGTTGTGTTTTATGCTGTGTTGTGCTTTATGCTGTGTTGTGCTTTATGCTGTGTTGTGTTTTATGTTGTGTTGTGTTCTATGCTGTGTTGTGTTCTATGCTTTGTTATGCTGTGTTGTGCTTTATGCTGTGTTGTGTTCTATGCTGTGTTGTGTTTTATGCTGTGTTATGCTGTGTTATGTTGTGTTGTTGTTTCTCTGCCACAGACCGTGAGGACAACAAGACAGCCTGAGGGGGGCCTGAGTGACAACAAGACAACCTGAGGGGGGCCTGAGTGACAACAAGACAACCTGAGGGGGGCCTGAGTGACAACAGTGCCTGGGACAACTGCCAAACATTCCTTCCTTTCCACACCTGGCATTCCTTTCCACACTGACAACACCTGCTGCTGACAACTTTAACAGCCCTACTCCACACCTGACAACACCTGCTGCTGACAACTTTAACAGCCCTACTCCACACCTGACAACACCTGCTCTACACAACTTTAACAGCCCTACTCCACACCTGACAACACCTGCTGCTGACAACTTTAACAGCCCTACTCCACTGCTCCACGCCTGACAACACCTGCTGCTGACAACTTTAACAGCCCTACTCCACTGCTCCACGCCTGACAACACCTGCTGCTGACAACTTTAACAGCCCTACTCCACACTGACAACACCTGCCCTACACAACTTTAACAGCCCTACTCCACTGCTCCACACCTGACAACACCTGCCCTACACAACTTTAACAGCCCTGCTCCACACCTGACAACACCTGCCCTACACAACTTTAACAGCCCTGCTCCACACCTGACAACACCTGCCCTACACAACTTTAACAGCCCTGCTCCACACCTGACAACACCTGCCCTACACAACTTTAACAGCCCTGCTCCACACCTGACAACACCTGCTCTACACAACTTTAACAGCCCTACTCCACACCTGACAACACCTGCCCTACACAACTTTAACAGCCCTACTCCACACCTGACAACACCTGCCCTACACAACTTTAACAGCCCTACTCCACACCTGACAACACCTGCTGCTGACAACTTTAACAGCCCTACTCCACACCTGACAACACCTGCTGCTGACAACTTTAACAGCCCTACTCCACACCTGACAACACCTGCTGCTGACAACTTTAACAGCCCTACTCCACACCTGACAACACCTGCTGCTGACAACTTTAACAGCCCTACTCCACACCTGACAACACCTGCTCTACACAACTTTAACAGCCCTGCTCCACACCTGACAACACCTGTTGCTGACAACTTTAACAGCCCTGCTCCACACCTGACAACACCTGCTGCTGACAACTTTAACAGCCCTACTCCACACCTGACAACAGTCACAGTCCTTCACTTCTCCACACCTGGACAGGACACAGCAGGCGTGACATCAAACATCCCAGGTGTGACATCAAACATCCCAGGTGTGACATCAAACATCCCAGGTGTGACATCAAACATCCCAGGTGTGACATCAAACATCCCAGGCGTGACATCAAACATCCCAGGTGTGACATCAAACATCCCAGGCGTTACACCATACCCCCCCCCTCCCCCGGGTGTTACATCAAACTTCCTAGGTGTGACAGCACACAGCCAATGTGTGACATCAGACCTCCAAGGTGTGATATAAAAACCGCCCAGTTGTGACATCACACAGCCCAGGTGTGACATCAAACAGCCCAGGTGTGACATCAAACAGCCCAGGTGTGATATCAAACAACCCGGGTGTGCTGTGACACCAAACAGGTGTCTGCAGGTCACAGAGAGAAGCTGACCAAGACGCTCCACACACAGCACATGCAGGGAGTCACCGGCTGCTGTCCTGATGGCACCGCTTCCCCGCACCTTCCCACAGCTCTGCAGGTGTGCCACAGAACAGCCTTGCAGGAGTTGAACTCCGCATCTACTCACAACCACGCAGGTGTGCCATAGAACAGCACCTGCAACACCTACAGACAACCACCTGGTGTTTAACTCTGCAACACCTACAGACCACCGCCAGGTGTTGAACTCTGCAACACCTACAGACAACCGCCAGGTGTTGAACTCTGCAACACCTACAGACAACCGCCAGGTGTTGAACTCTGCAACACCTACAGACCACACAGGGGACACTCAGGTGGTCCAAAGGTGTTAAGGCAGGTGTTGGGTCCCCAGCAAACAGCTACTGCAGCATCCTGCAGGTGTTGCAAGGAACAGCTACTGCAGCATCCTACAGGTGTTGCAAGGAACAGCTACTGCAGCATCCTGCAGGTGTTGCAAGGAACAGCTACTGCAGCATCCTGCAGGTGTTGCAAGGAACAGCTACTGCAGCATCCTGCAGGTGTTGCAAGGAACAGCTACTGCAGCATCCTGCAGGTGTTGCAAGGAACAGCTACTGCAGCATCCTGCAGGTGTTGCAAGGAACAGCTACTGCAGCATCCTGCAGGTGTTGCAAGGAACAGCTACTGCAGCATCCTGCAGGTGTTGCAAGGAACAGCTACTCTAGCATCCTACAGGTGTTGCAAGGAACAGCTACTCTAGCATCCTACAGGTGTTGCAAGGAACAGCTACACAGGTGTCCAGACCAGATTCAAACAGAGCGCTGACATCTTCTCAGGGCTGAACGCAGCATTGGAGCATGTGATGTATTGATAAAGGAAGGAAGGAAGGAAGGAAGGAAGGAAGGAAGGAAGGAAGGAAGGAAGGAAGGAAGACAAGGAGATGGACGAATAAGAGAGCGACAAACAGACAGACAGACAGGCGGGCACACAGAAAGGAAGGACATGAACAGAAAGAAAAGCCAAAGCTGACAGCAAGGTACATCAACTATGACACGTCAACTACAATACGTCAGCTACGACACGGGAACTACGACACGTGAACTATGACACGGGAACTATGACACGTCAAATATGACGCTTTGACTATGACACGTCCACTATGACGCATGGACTATGGCAGTCAACTATGACCCAAAGCCCATGAGAAACCAAGACCTCGGCCTACACACAAGCGGTGTTCGGGCGTGACCACAGCCCTGAACAACCCCATCCATCAGAACACGCAGCCTATAACCCCCCTTCCCTCACAAAAAGAAACCCCCAACAGAAAGAAGCCCCCAGCCAAGTGCAGACAGAGTAAGGTCGGGCACCAGACAAAAGGGAGATAATGCACTATGCAAGCAGCCCCTGCACCCTCCCCATCCTCCCTCTCGTCCGGCGAACCGTTCGCCGAAGCAAAGCCGCCATTGCTCTCTTCCTGCTCCTGCTCCTCCTCGCCCTCCTGGTCTTCACCCTGCCAGCACCCTCCTCCCTCCTCCTCCTCCTCTCCACGCAAGGCCTGCCCTCCCTCCCCCCACCCCCCTCTCCCAGAGCTCTCCTCCTCCCTGGAGAAAACAGAAGCGTGGCCGCTGGTATGGGCGCGGCTCTTTGGCTGACGGTCATCCCCCGAGGTCGGCTGGGCAACCAGATGTTCCAGTACGCCTCTCTGCTGGGCATTGCCCACGCCAACAGCAGGCAGCCCTTCGTGTCCTCGGCCTGCAAAGTGACGCACTACTTCGCCAACGTCAGCGTCAGCGACCGGCCCGTGTGGGACTGGAACACGGTGGAGGAGGTCAGCTACGCGGAGAAAGACGTCAGCCTGGACTCGCTGCCCCGAGAACACGTCCGCCTCAAAGGCTTCTTCCAGTCCTGGAAATATTTCGCCGCAGTGTCGCAAAAAGTCAGACAGGCTTTCGTCTTTTTACCGGACGTGCAGCAAGCGGTGGAGCAGTTCTTCCGCAACGCCACGCGAGCAGCGCGGGGCCAGAACGTGGTGCACATCGGCGTGCACGTGAGGCGCACGGACATGCTGCACCGGATCACGCAGAAGCAGGGCTACGTGCCGGCGCCCCTGTCCTACCTGCGCAAAGCCATGCGCCACATGCGCCACACCTTCGCCAACCAGTCGGCCATCTTCCTGGTGGTCAGCGACGACCCCGACTGGTGTCGGGAGCATTTGCAGGACAGCAGCAGCGGGGTGCGGGTGGTGGAGGGGGCGCCCTCCGTGGTGCACCTGGGCTTCCTGGCGCTGTGTCGGCACGTGATCGTGACGGTGGGCACCTTCGGCTGGTGGGCGGCCTACCTGGCCGGGGGCCACGTGGTCTACTACTCGGGCTTCCCGCGGGCCGGCAGCGAGATAGCTGAAGGGTTCAATCCCCGGGATTATTACCTTCCGCAGTGGGTGGCCATTGGCGACTGAATGTGGGAATGTGTCAGTGTGTGTCAGTGTGTGTATGTGTTAGTGTGTGTATGTGTTAGTGTATGTGTGTGTATGTATGTGTTAGTGTGTGTTAGAGTTAGTGTGTGTATGTGTTAGTGTATGTGTGTGTCAGTGTGTGTATGTATGTGTGTGCTAGTGTGTGTATGTATGTGTGTGCTAGTGTGTGTATGTATGTGTGTGTGTGTGTTAGTGTGTGTATGTGTTAGTGTGTCTGTGTGTTAGTGTATGTATGTGTGTGTGTCAGTGTGTGTGTGCTAGTGTGTGTATGTATGTGTGTTAGTGTGTGTATGTGTCAGTGTGTGTTAGAGTTAGTGTGTGTATGTGTTAGTGTATGTGTTCAGTGTGTGTATGTATGTGTTAGTGTGTGTTAGAGTTAGTGTGTGTATGTGTTAGTGTATGTGTGTGTCAGTGTGTGTATGTATGTGTTAGTGTGTGTTAGAGTTAGTGTGTGTATGTGTTAGTGTATGTGTGTGTCAGTGTGTGTATGTATGTGTTAGTGTGTGTTAGAGTTAGTGTTGTGTATGTGTTAGTGTATGTGTGTGTCAGTGTGTGTATGTATGTGTGTGCTAGTGTGTGTATGTATGTGTGTGCTAGTGTGTGTATGTATGTGTGTGTGTGTTAGTGTGTGTATGTGTTAGTATGTTTGTGTGTGTGTTAGTGTGTGTATGTGTTTAGTATGGTTTGCGTTAGTGGTGTTAGTATGTGTGGTGTGTTAGTGTGTTAGTTTGTGTATGTATGTCTGTGTTAGTGTGTGTGTGTCAGTGTGTGTATGTCAGTGTGTGTGTGTGTCAGTGTGTGTATGAATGTGTGTGTGTCAGTGTATGTGTGTATGTTAGTGTCTGTGTGTTATGTGTGTGTGTTATGTGTGTGTTAGTGTGTCAGTGTGTGTGTATGTGTTAGTATGTGTGTCACTGTGTGTATGTATGTGTTAGTTAGTGTGTGTATGTATATGTGTTTGTTAGTGTATGTCAGTGTGGAGTTAGTTATGTATGTGTGTGTTAGTGTGTATGTGTCAGTATGTTAGTGTGTGTGTCAGTGTATGTATGTGTGTGTTCAGTGTGTGTGTATGTATGTGTGTTAGTGTGTGTTTGGGTTAGTGTGTGTATGTATGTGTTAGTGTGTGTATGTGTCAGTGTGTGTATGTATGTGTGTGCTAGTGTGTGTATGTTAGTGTGTGTATGTGTTTGTGTGTGTTAGTGTGTGTATGTGTTAGTATGTGTTTGTGTTAGTGTGTGTTAGTATGTGGTGTGTGTTAGTGTATGTATGTGTGTGTCAGTGTGTGTGTGTCAGTGTGTGTGTCAGTGTATGTTAGTGTCTGTGTGTTAGTGTGTGTATGTATGTGTTAGTGTGTGTTTAGTATGTGTCAGTGTGTGTGTATGTGTTAGTATGTGTGTCACTGTGTGTATGTATGTGTGTTAGTGTGTGTATGTATGTGTGTTTGTTAGTGTGTGAGTTAGTGTATGTATGTGTGTTAGTGTGTATGTGTCAGTATGTTAGTGTGTGTGTCAGTGTGTGTATGTATGTGTGTGTCAGTGTGTGTGTATGTATGTGTGTTAGTGTGTGTTTGGGTTAGTGTGTGTGTATGTATGTGTGAGTCAGTGTGTGTGTGTTAGTTGTGTATGTATGTGTGTGTTAGTATGTGTGTGTGTGCGTTATTTTTTATTCTTGTTTAGTCTTTTGAGGATAATGGAATAAGCACTCATGTGCTTTTTTACATCTAGTCCCCGTGTGTATGCAGTTTTGTTAATTTTGTCATCGTGCACAAGATGTTTTGCGTGCGTGCGCACACGGGACCTGGGTTCATAGTCCCATCCGAAGTGTGTGTGTTTTCTTTTTTCTTCTTCTTCAGGGGGAGGTGTTGAGGTGTCAGTGAATTCCATGCAAACAATCCATAATTCTCAGAGAGAGAGAGAGAGAGAGAGAGAGAGAGAGAGGGGTGTGTTGTTATTTTTTTTCAATTTCTTTTAACAGATTCTGCCTTTGTGATGTCAGTGATCAATGTATCTGTGATATATGAACGCAGGTGCGGTGTGTGTGTTCACTTTTTTGGGTCATTCTTCTCTTTCAATGATAATGGAATAAGCGCTTTTTACATTCAGCCCCTGTGTGCATGCGGGTTTTGGTCAATTCTGTCATCCGTTCCCACATTGCCTACTCTTCTAAAAGGCACAACAGGTTTTAACGTGTGTGAAAGGTGTTCTGCGTGTTTTCAGATACGGGACCTCGGTTTATAGTCTCATGTGTGTGTGTGTGTGCGCGCGCGCGCGTGTGTATGCGTGCACATGGATGCATCTGCACCTATAAATGTGTGTGCATATTATGTGTATGCATGCTTGTCTGCACGCGCGCGTGTGTGTGAGAAAGAGAGGGAGGTGAGGAAGACGAGAATGGTAGGATGTACTGCAGCGTTACTGGCGCTTTTCTATTGACGTGTATCTATTCCAGGTTAAAAATAAAAAAGAAATGAATACAGACCAAGTGTCATTGAACATCTCCGTTTCTTCTTTCCTTGTCTATGTATGGGCTTGTTTACGAGTCCCGGGTGTGTGTGTGTGTGTGTGTGTGTGTGTGTGTGTGTGTGTGTGTGTGTGTGGTGGCGCGCGCGCATGTGTTGTGAGCGTGCATGTGCATACTCTCGTGCACGCGACTTGTATGTGTGAGTCCAGCACAGAAAATAAGACAAAGAAAAAAAAAGAGAGAGACACAAATAGTCACGCAAGTTATTTAGTTCCATACAAAGACAGACAGACGAGATGCTCTCTCTCTCTCTCTTTCAACCAAGGAGGCAGGCAGGCAGGCAGGCAGGCAAACAGGCAGGCAGGCAAACAGGCAGGCAGGCAAACAGGCAGGCAGGCAAAGCAAAGCATTCCCACACTCAAGTCTGGAGGTTTCAGTGCACCGACACATAATTTATTCTCCAGGCTGCAACCCGCCTCGCATACAGAGACATAAAACCTCACAGAATGGAACCCTCAACTCCACACACACACACACTGTACCACCCCACCACCACCACCACCACCACGCCACACTCGCGTCTCCCTTCTGACGTCATCACCATCACCATGACGTCACGACACCCTCTGCTGGGGTCACAGGGCCGAAGACCACACTGACCTCATGGCGAGTCGATGATGTCGTCATGTGTTGCAAAGTGACGTCACTGCATGACGTAAGGGACACCAGGAACGTGTTGGATAAATTATGTTGTGTTCACGTTGATAAGGAGTGGGGGGTTGGGGGTGTTGAGAGTCAATGGGTACACAGGCTTATCAAACAATTCACTCATAGGCAGACATATCTATTTGTCATCTCCTGAACTTTATATCATCAGTTCCACACACACCACACACACACACATATATATATATATATATATATATACACAGCAGAATGGCAATTCATGTTCTACTTAGCAAAGATAAAAAAATCATGATTCTAATAATGAGAAATGGAAAAAACCCCTGGAGAAAACCAACCAAAGCCAAACCTCTTGACTGCTGGGCAGTAGAAACTGCATAGGGCGTATTTCAGTTCACTCCTTCACTGTCACACACTGCCAAAACAATACAAAACAAATGACATGCAAGGCTTGAACTAAAATAGGCCCATATTACAAAATACATGATAGGTCAATATAATAGCAATAAATAAAAACCTTTAAACAAAAAACTCATAAAATAATGCAGCTATACAATTCGTTTAAAAAAAACAAAAAACAAATCTTGATATATGAATAAATTTTGAACATAAAACATGACAAATATTAGCACACAAAAAATAAATTAACTCATTCCCCCCACCCCCTCCCCAAAAACCATTACCATTTTCAACCACCACACATCAACATCATTGAAAAAAACATTCTGATCTCAAAACAAACATTTTGGCTTTTCCCCCACCCCCATCCACACAAAGATTTAAAAAAAACAATAGTCATAATAATACAGAAGAGATAAACAATAACAGTATTCATTATGATATAGCAAAGATACAAAACTGATGACAAAATAACAACAGTGTAGCCATGACAATGGCAAAGTCATCTACATAATAACTTTCGTACTACCTAAAAAAAAAAGTTTTCGTTTAACCCCCCCCCCCCCCCCCCCCCCCTCCTGCTTCTAAAACCCCCCAAAACCAACAACAAAATCAACCACCCCAGCCTCCCCCACCCCCACACATGGATACAGTAAAAAGTGACCAGCAAGTGTGAAAACACGACAACACAGTACAAACCAGTCATTATAATAAGTTAACGCATGTCGTTTATCATACACTGGACACAGGCAGACAGACAGACAGACAGGCAGAGAAACTGAGAGACAGACAGAGATCCATAATGCAACACACATACATGTGTACATATAAAGCGCAACGAACATTTCACACAAGCAAACTCCAACATGTGTGCACATATAAACGGAAATCACAGCGGTATAAAATATTCAGCAATGTAGTGACTGATAGCGATACATCTCCCTCTCTCTCTCTCTCTCTCAGCCTTCATTTACATATATTTGCATAACAAAGCAGATCACGTGAGATAGGCGGGGCTGCAGCCAATCAGGAATGGGGATTCTCCTGTACACTGGGATCATAGGAAAAATCAGGGGGAAAAGGAAAAGAAAGAGGAGAGAAAAGCAGGAATGATTGATTACACTTGGTGTCACATGTGGTCCTTTACCAGAGAGCGAGAGAGCGAGAGACAGAGAGACAGAGACAGGAGAGAAGGGGAACCGACAAGGCAATTGGCTCACAACTTCAGAAAACATGGCAACAGGATATAGTTTTTAACACATACACACACACACACACACTCTACCTACACTAAACACACTCTGCTTACACACACACACACGCTTAACAGTAATGCTGACGGATGATCCCACGGCTGAACTACACACAGCCAGCAAGACTGACTTCTCTCCCCTTGAGCACTGGTAGCATCGACATGGTTCAGTTCACCTGTGCATGGTTCAGGCAGCCTGTGCATGGTTGAGTTCACCTGTGCCCGGTTCAGGCAGCCTGTGCACGGTTCAGTTCACCTGTGCATGGTTCAGGCAGCCTGTGCATGGCAAGCTGAACCTGGCAGAGCCCACGCCTCACTCACTACCTTACAGACTGCATGCTGGGCATGTTCCAAATCAAGAAAACAGACGGCTGCTGTTTTACAAAAAGTCGATGATGCCCCTGTAACATAACTACGGCTCTCACCAGAGGAGAAATCTGTCGTGACTGCTGTACGCAACATACATGACATCATTCTATTTTACATTATAACACAGTACAGCTCAAGGTACTCTACCTTACAGTCAAAGACTAACCTTTCAGATTGTTTAAAAAGACAACAACAACAACAAAACAACAAACAACAAAAATCAACCCACCCTAGAACAACCACCACCTGAGACAAGCCTGCTGAACGGTGTTCCGGCACTTGTCGCCACCCAAGCTCCCAACAGAGCCACTCCTAAGCCAGGAGAAAAACGGCCGGGTTGTCTTTGAACATCACACAGCCACTGACCCCCCCCCACCCCCTTCCCTACAACACCGCATCAACAACACAGGACCACAGATTCTGCTGCAGACTATCTGACATGTTCAACTGACTAGTATCTGACTCTTGGCTACCGTTTGATTTTTTCCCCTCTCTCTCCACACGAGCTCTTTATGCCCAACATTCATGAAATACATTTTTATTTTCAAGATTTAAAAACCAAAACAAAAGATGCGCGGCAAACAACTGTACTGTGACAATTAACGGGTTGGGCAGGACTGTGGTGGTGGCCACGAGCAGCAAAGCACAGCTGTGTTTCTGTCAACGTCAGGAGTGGTGTGTGTTACATCTGATCTGCACACAGTCAGTCAGTCAGTCACACAACTCTCTGCCTGTTGGCGAAATAGCTGTAGATAAGATGGAGGTGGGAGGATGTGTGTGTGTGTGTGTGTGTGTGTGTGTGTGAACTCTCTGACAGTTTTGAGAGTTGGCGAAATAGCTGTAGATAAGATGGAGGTGGGAAGATAGGAGTGTGTGTGTGTGTGTGTGTGTGTGTGTGTGAACTCTCTGACAGTTTTGAGAGTTGGCGAAATAGCTGTAGATAAGATGGAGGCGGAAGAATGATGGAGTGTTGTGGTGTGTGTGTGTGTGTGTGAGAGAGAAAGAGAGAGAGAGAGAGAGAGAGAGAGAGAGAGAGAGAGCAAGCGCAGGGTAGTGTATGCTTGACTCGAAAGCCTTGGGAGCAGCATTCAGAGAAAATGGAAGGGAATCCCTTTTAGGCAGGAGCGGGTTAATTCAAACATTTTGGCACATGTTGATATCACCGACAGTGGTAGTAGGAAAGGGGGGTAAGTAAAAGGGTGGAGTGGCGGGGGAGACCAAAATTAACTGTCACAATGGCATACAATAACGATCATAAAACACACACATACTGGCAACCCTAATTTATAGCCCTGACCTACACAAAAGAATTGGTTAAGGGGGGGGGGGGGGGGGGATTGGAAAGTAAAAAAAAAAAAAAAAATTCATGTGGTCGCCATTGCTTTCCACAATCATACAAAGATTTGGTCTTTGATAAAAACAAGAGATTTTAAAATAATAAGGTAAATACATATTTGAAAAAAAAAAATCACATTCAGGAATGTACCTACCTGTAAGCCATTCCCTCCGAAAAATAGTTTGGGGGGATGGAAAAGTTGGAATAACTGTGGTCCACATACACAAAGGGGCAAAAACCCCTTAGGGACAGCATTTTACACAACAAAAACCTTTCCTTTTTAACCTAACAGAGTGGAGATATTACATCTGCCATCATATATATATATATATATGACGCTCCACCCCATGATGAGTTGGAGTGCACCAGAGGTCAGTGTTTAGTTATTGACATGTTATTAGTTATTGACATGTTATTAGTTACTGACATGTTATTAATCTGCAATAAAAAGGCTGTTCAATAAAATAACAAAACCAGATTGAAAATCGGAGAATTCTGTGAACAGTTTTTACAAGTTGAAACGGCACACTGCAAGACGTGACAGAATGAGAAATGGACAAGTTTCGCATTGTAAGAGGTGGTCAGAATGAGGGCTGGGGCGTTTTTGAAACACGTTTAAAAGCTAAAGGAAACAAACTTACGCCTTGATATTTCAGCGCAAGGTAGAAGAATGGCTCTAGTGTTATACTCCATCAACATGGACACCCTGGCCCCCCCTGCCTCAAATGGCTGGCGCCTAGCGGAACAGTGGGTCAGGTGGACAGCGACTCATTTCACGGTGGAGTGTCACATTGACCTAATTTGTCATTCATTTTGTTTTGTTTTGTGTGTGTGTGTGTTTTTGGCCAGAACTAACTGTGAGGTTCACCAACACATGCCGCCACCATTAGCTCAGGCAGCTGCACTGTGGGGGCTGTGCTCCCTGTGGTCCGGCATCATTCCCCTGCTGTCAGAATGCAGCTGCCTGCCTACCTTAATGCTGGGCTAAAACAGTCGCGTATGCAAAATCTCACCACTGGTGAACCTCAGAGCTCCACTAACCAAGGACACACACACACACACACACAAAAAAAAACCCAAACCCACCACCCGCCCCCCAAACAACAACCCCTGCACTACAGATGGAAGTGAAAAATACGACCACCATACCTGCTGTCGCATCAAACAATTGTGAGACAAAAATTACATTCAAAAAGGTTTTTTTTAAAAAAACAACACAGAACAAATGATGTCTTTTGAAAATGTTGAGCATATACACATGCACACACACACACAAATGTTCCCTGCCAACAATATTTTAACTCGGTCTTTAGCAAAGCAAATAAACAAAACAAAAAACCAGGAAAAAAAGGAGTTGGGGGGGGGGGGGCGAGGAGAGAACCGCCATCACCAAAACAAACTTTAAAAAAAAAATCTGTCAAGTTGAGCGTACGACAAAAATGTTTCCCGCCAAGAATATTCAGACCTCCTTTTTAGCACAAACAAAACTGATATTAAAAAAATAATAAATAAAAGGAATAAAAGCACAATCACCATCGGGAAAAAAAAAAGTCTACAAGAGTTGAGCATAGGACAATCCTGTTTTCTGGTCAGGAATATTTTCACTTCGTCTCTCTCCTCACCTCCCCCCCCCCCCACCCCTCCCCTGCTGATTGCCTCAAGAGAGGGAGGAGGAGGGGGGGGGGGAAGGGGTGAGGGGGGAGAAATGAGCAACAAAAGGGAGTTAATTCATTCACAACAGGGACTTTCTAGGAAATTAAGAAAATGGCAGATTTCAGTAATCACATAAGACATTAATATAAACAAACAAACAAAAACAACCCACAAACACAAAAATTCCTAACATTCACGCATACAGATCGTAACATGTATTTTTACAAAAATCTCTCTCTCTCACACACACCACACCGCACACACACTTTACTAATTAATCAATAAAAATTAAAAAACCCAACAATTTGGCAAAAATTGGAAAATCTCCATGAAGTCCTAAAGCAACCTAAAATTCACCTTGCAGGTTCTTGTGTCTAACACAACGACCACAAAATATGACCTCTGCATGGACAACCTTTCTTTTTAACTAACACACTCCAGTGAGCATTACTCTCTTTGTAAAAAAAACAACAACAAAAGGGAAAATAAGATAAAAGAATAACGATTTCTAAAATGGGGCTAAACCCAAATGTTTAAGACTAGGTATGTTCTTCAGCTTAGCAAAACTTAACAGAGTAAGCAAAATCCAAAGAAAAATGTTCAGAAAGAAAAACAACAACAAAACAGAACAAATTCCTCTTTTCCCTCTCTGTCTTTAAGATAATATTACAAAACATCAATTGCAATTCTATAGCTAAAATTTTACACACACACAAACATAACAAGCAGAATCATACACACACACACACATGCGCACGCACACACAAAACTACAAGCAGAATCTCACACACACACATACAAACACAAAGGGCTGATTGTTTGCAAAACCTGACCAGGCCGGCCACACTACACAGTTATTGCAACAGTCAGGTGGAATCCCACCTTGATGCTGACCACGTTTGGTACAGCCTCACTCTGGGGGGGGGGGGGGGGGGGGGGTTGCTTTTTGTTTCTGGTCATTTTCCTACTCAGTACATTAACGGCTGTGCGTTACCCACTTTTTGTTTCTGGTCATTTTCCTACTCAGTACATTAACGGCTGTGCGTTACCCACTTTTTGTTTCTGGTCATTTTCCTACTCAGTACATTAACGGCTGTGCGTTACCCACTTTTTGTTTCTGGTCATTTTTCCCACTCAGTACATTAACGGCTGTGTGTTACCCACTTTTTGTTTCTGGTCATTTTCCTACTCAGTACATTAACGGCTGTGTGTTACCCACTTTTTGTTTCTGGTCATTTTCCTACTCAGTACATTAACGGCTGTGTGTTACCCACTTTTTGTTTCTGGTCATTTTCCTACTCAGTACATTAACGGCTGTGTGTTACCCACTTTTTGTTTGTGGTCATTTTCCTACTCAGTACATTAACGGCTGTGTGTTACCCACTTTTTGTTTCTGGTCATTTTCCTACTCAGTACATTAACGGCTGTGCGTTACCCACTTTTTGTTTCTGGTCATTTTCCTACTCAGTACATTAACGGCTGTGTGTTACCCACTTTTTGTTTGGTCATTCCTATCAGTACATTAACGGCGTGTTACCCACTTTTTGTTTCTGGTCATTTCCTACTCAGTACATTAACGGCTGTGTGTTACCCATTTTTGTTCTGGTCATTTTCACTCAGTACATTAACGGCATGTGCTGTACCACTTTTTGTCTCTGGTCATTTTCCTACTCAGTACATAACGGCTGTGGTTTACCCACTTTTTTTTCTGGTCATTTTCCTTACTCAGTACATAACGGCTGTGTGTTACCACTTTTTTTCTGGGCATTTTCTATCAGTACTTTACGGCGGTGTGTTACCCTTTTGTTTCTGGTCATTTTTCTACTCAGTACATTAACGGCTGTGTGTTACCCACTTTTTGTTTCTGGTCATTTTCCTACTCAGTACATTAACGGCTGTGCGTTACCCACTTTTTGTTTCTGGTCATTTTCCTACTCAGTACATTAACGGCTGTGTGTTACCCACTTTTTGTTTCTGGTCATTTTCCTACTCAGTACATTAACGGCTGTGTGTTACCCACTTTCACTACACTAAGCCAGTAAATTGTAGTTAACTACACTCACAATTACATGACTGTAGATTGCAGCCACTACACTGAGACAACTGCAGATTGCTTCCAGAGAATATGACCACAAGACACCTCCACCCCCCCAAACATTTTTAAAAACCCACCCCCAAAACAAAAGAGTTTCTGTTCGGGTCTGTGTAAAGGACTGACCTCTTCTCTGCGATCCTTACGGGGGGCTGCAGTGCAGTGCCTGTCTTTCTCTCTGGTCGTCTGTCTGTCACTCTGCAGGGGGTCTGCCGTGGCTCAGCCGAACATTCCACTCAGAGCACTCGTTTCATTGCACAGTGGGTGCTGGTATGCTTCTTGTTTCCGGTAACCCAACCCATCTGATATGAAAATGGGATCTTTAACATGCAACTTGATCTTCTGATGGTGTGGTGGTTGGAATGAAGGACGGCAGGTCTGCACTTCAAGTTGAACTGGAGGTTGTCAAAATCCCCCCACCTTAATGCACAGAACACGGAATTTGAACCTAGGACTTTAGGACTCACAGGGTGAAGTCAAAGACGTAACCCAGGTACTGCACAGAGACGACCGTGCAAGAAGCCAGAGAAGACACCAAACCACCACCACAGATGGGGCCGATCTTCTGACTGCATATTGAGACCAACACACCAACCACAACTTTATAAAAATTCTAAACGGAAGAAGGAAAAAAACCAACTACCCACCGGAAGTGGCAGGATAAACACATTCATGGAACAAAAGGAATGTGAAAAAAAATGGTCGAGAAAGTATCATGACTGATCAAAATCATAAAAAAATAATTTTATAGAGTCGTGAATTTTGTTTCAAAGGAAAACAAATCATGGACTAGCATGCATACTACAATCAATAACCTAAACAATAAACTCTTCCTCACAGATTATTCAAGGGCATGACTAACCGCTTGTAAAAAGTGTCAGATAAAAAGCAAAAAAAAATACAAACCTCACGGCAAATGGAATGAAAAAACCCTTCTTCTGTGTTCCTTCGTGTGCGATCCGCTGTGGCAGTATAATAGCACAACGGGTCTGCTCAAGGTGACAAAATGATCCCCCCCCCCCCCCCCCCCCCCGAAGAAAAATGTTTTAGGATTTATTTATTCCTACTTTTCCAACCATGACAATTTCAGAATATATGCACTTGTTCATATACGACACAGATTATGTGCAAACACATGCGTGCGCACACACACACACACTTTCATTTACAATAATAGTATAAAAAGTCAAATGGTTCCTTTTTAAGCAATTCATCTCTTCTCTCCTCACATTCAAAAAGTCTACCAAAATTATTGTTCAGAAAAGAAATATATAATTATGTCAATATTTAGCAAACCATATGTGATCTTTTTTTAACACTGGTAATTGTATAGGACTTGTAAGTAGTTACAAATATTGGGTTTACAGACTTGTTGAAAACTTCAAACACATAATATATACATATTCATAAAATAACATAGTACACATGTAAAAGTGCACACTGAGTATACACTGTGCACACAAAATTGATCTATGTGAACAACAAAAACAAACAACTGGGACTGTGAACTTTTTTGCTAACATCCATAAATCACATACACCTGCAACTTGGGCACTCCTGTCAACAGTCCCAAAATGTAAACCATTGCCCCCAAAAATGAGAGAATAATATAAAAGATTTAACACATTGTAAGTGTAAATAAAAGACAACAACAACAACAAAATAAAAGTAAGAATGAAAAAAGATCTTGGACTAAATATGAACTCAGAGCAACCTTTTCACAGAATGAAATTTCCATGTTACACCCTCGCATGCCATTGTGTGTGTGTATATAGATAGAGATAGATATATATATTATACATGTATATATATATATAATTTTGGTCAAAGTGGCAGTTCTGTTTTGCTAACCTGGTCAACCCTATGTTCCCTCTCTGCACACACTCCATCCACCAAACATTATCGTCTTCATTTTCTGAACACCGCCGTTATCGAAAGTCCTTAGTTTTTAACCAACTTCACCACAGAGAGTTGCTTCCCCACAAAAAGAAATCTGGGGGATTTTTGTTACTCCGTTAGAGCTCTGAGGTTCACCAGTGGCGAGATTCTATTTTTGCGTATGCGACAAAAAATGTAAAAACGCATGAAGACAGGTGTCATGTT
This sequence comes from Rapana venosa, assembly GCA_028751875.1. Classification (NCBI taxonomy): domain Eukaryota; kingdom Metazoa; phylum Mollusca; class Gastropoda; order Neogastropoda; family Muricidae; genus Rapana; species Rapana venosa. The sequence goes on from CM054164.1 coordinate 8,893,257, forward strand.
TAGACATCAGGCCTGCAGTCAGAGTGTGGCTGCCTTCATGGTGGAAACGAAAGACGTGAGAGTCAACTTTAAACACTATCTCTTCAGTCGTTGATACCTTCATGGTGGAAACGAAAGACGTGAGAGTCAACTTTAAACACTATCTCTTCAGTCGTTGATACCTTCATGGTGGAAACGAAAGATGTGAGAGTCAACTTTAAACACTATCTATCTCTTCAGTCGATGATACCTTCATGGTGGAAACGAAAGACGTGAGAGTCAACTTTAAACACTATCTCTTCAGTTGTTGATTCCTTCATGGTGGAAACGAAAGACGTGAGAGTCAACTTTAAACACTATCTCTTCAGTCGTTGATACCACGTCAACACTGGAAAGGGCAGGGGCTTGGAATAAAAACCGTATTACGCCTTTTATAATAAATACTGTCATCTACAGAGGTTTTGATCTCACAATATGTAAAAGAATTTAGTCAGTTAGCAATAAGCAAGCATAACACACACACACACACACAGACATGCACGCACGCACACACACACTCACAAAATCAGCAATATCTTCTTTTACGTGAAAAGGAGCAGAAATTTATGGTTTAGCAATTCCTCGTTGTTTTTCTGTCCATTCTTCTGTCCCTCTTGTGCCTTCTGATGGAACGGTTGAGGATGGATGAGAAAAGCAGGCATCATGGAAGAAATTTTTACACAGTTTGGGATTTAACGGGCATGTCACGCGTATGAAATTACTGAAAAAGCTGCCAAAAACAAAGAGCAGGTTTTGAAAATCTGTATTTTTTATCTTTTTGTCATCTGGACATAAGTATTCACTGGTGGCCATTGGGTGGAAAATTTCATTCAAAGTTTTCGTATATCTGAAAGTTCTTCTTCGGATGAGACTCTAAACCGAGGTCCTGTGTGCCAACGCATGCAGAACATCTTGCACACACGGTAAAACCCTGTTCCGCTTTTCGGAAAAGTAGGCCATTGTGTGCCAGTGGGAACGGGTGACAATATTCACAAAACTGCATGCACACGGGGACTGGATGAAAAAAAGCACATGAGTGCTTATTTCATTATCCTCGATATAAAAGAATAGATAAATAAATAAAATAGATAAAATCAAGCGGGTCTAAAAAATGCCTAAACGTACACAGAAATGGACTGACTTTCACGATAACACTTTGTGTAAGCATGGAAAGAAAAAGTTCATCGTCAGATCCAGTGGGGGGCAGGTCACCATCTGACCAGTGAAACCTCTTCTGATTGGCTGCTTTTGAAAAGAGGGGACAGGCCAGCATGGCTATTTTTAGCATCATTATGACGTCATCATGGCGACATACACTACAGTACCGAGATGCCAAATAAGGAAAAGTCTCTATCTGATTCCAGGCTGGGAATGTTGGGAGAGAGAGAGTTCATTCAAGTGACCCTTCTTGGCCCTTGTTGTCACACCTGTCAGCCCTTGTTGTCACACCTGGTGTCACACCTGTCGGCCCTTGTTGTCACACCTGTCGGCCCTTGTTGTCACACCTGGTGTCACACCTGTCAGCCCTTGTTGTCACACCTGTCGGCCCTTGTTGTCACACCTGTCAGCCCTTGTTGTCACACCTGTCGGCCCTTGTTGTCACACCCGTCGGCCCTTGTTGTCACACCTGGTGTCACACCTGTCGGTCCTTGTTGTCACACCTGATGTCACACCTGTTGGCCCTTGATGTCACACCTGTTGGCCTTTGGAGTCAATGTCAGAGCTGCCAGTGACAGATGGATAGGTCTATCTCTGTGAATGACCCACACGTAACACATTAACACACACCCACATACAGACATCTTGTTTTAACCGTGAGATTCTCAACACAAGATTTGTATAATGTCGACAAATTACAAACAGGGTCTGACAACAGAATATAGAGAAAAAGATCAAAGGAGATTCAGGGAATGTCCCTAAAATTGAAGTAGATGCCTTTCAATCCATCGTAATCTTAGACAAAAATTGGTTTTGTACAGCGCAAATTATTGCACTCCCACTTTATTCACTAAGCTAACATTTGACAATACACTCTGAGCTGAGTTACCGCGACAAAAAGCTGTTTTAAAATAAACTGAACAACCTGAAAGTCCACTTGCAAGAAACGGTCTACTCCAGTGATCTGAATAATTCATCCATCTGGATTGTTGGGGGTCTTTTCCTTTGTTGTGCTACAGACTAAAAATGTAGCACCCCCCCCCCCCCCCCCCCAGGGGGTCAATCCATCCCACCATGATCATAGCTGCCGATGGTTTACAGCTATTCCATCTGGATTTCTTGACAGACTGATATCCACACCCTGCGCCCCAAAAATGTATCAATTAAAAAAAATCAATCAACCCTCCATTTATTTATGGCACTCAGACGACAATGAAAACAAAACGCATCACGAAATATAAAAAAAGATAACAAAACCATTCTGAATCTTTTCTGGTTTTAAGACACCAAAACAGGGGTGGGGGAGGTGCACTTATTTATTTATTTATTTTATTTATACCACTTTAAGTCACGAGATTTCTCTGCGTGAAATTCGGGCTGCTCTCCCCGAGGAGAGCACGTCGCCACAAGAGCAGCGCCACCCTTCTTATTTTATTTTTTTTTTTTGGTCTGCAACTGTATTTCTTTCCCTATCAGAGTGGCTTTTGCTAAGAATTTGGCCGGGGACAACTCTCTTGTTGCCGTGGGTTCTTTTACGTGCGCTGCATAATTTTTTCTAACACACGGGACCTCGGTTTATCGTCTCATCCGAAAGACTAGCACCCAGACCACCACTCATGGTCTAATGGATGGGGAAAAAGTTTCGGGCCCAGACGGGATACGAACCACCGCACACTTCCGACCCGGACTTTCGCTTTCTAGACAGGCGCGTTACCTCTAGACCACCGATCCACCTTCAGCCACTCTCAGCTGCTCTGCTCTCCACCCCACCCCAGCTGGTGCCGATTATTATTATTATCATCATTATTATTATTATTATTACAGCAGCAGCAGCAGGAACTGACCACACTTGGACTTGGTAAAAGGAAGAGGCGCGCTAAGTTTAGCACTCTCAACTGAGTGGTGTTGATTTTACGCACGGATTATTTTATTTTATTCTTTTCTTTCGAGGATAAAGGAATAAGCACTCCTGTGCTTTTTAAAAATTTTTTTTTTTACATCCAGTCCCCGTGTGTATGCAGTTTGGTCAATTTTGTCGTCCGTTCCCACCAGCACACAATGGCCTACTCTTCCGAAAAGCGGAACGGGTTTTAATGTGTGCGCAAGATGTTGTGCATGCGTTGGCACACAGGGCCTCTGTTTAGAGTCCCATGTGAAGGACTTGGGGCGAGTGGTGCCTGGCCTGGGGTCAGTTGCAGGGGTTGCCTGGTGTCAGCTGCAGGGGTTGCCTGGGGTCAGCTGCAGGGGTTGCCTGGTGTCAGCTGCAGCCTGGTGTCAGTTGCAGGGGTTGCCTGGTGTCAGCTGCAGCCTGGTGTCAGCTGCAGGGGTTGCCTGGTGTCAGCTGCAGGGGTTGCCTGGTGTCAGCTGCAGGGGTTGCCTGGTGTCAGCTGCAGGGGTTGCCTGGTGTCAGCTGCAGCCTGGTGTCAGCTGCAGGGGTTGCCTGGGGTCAGCTGCAGGGGTTGCCTGGTGTCAGCTGCAGCCTGGTGTCAGCTGCAGGGGTTGCCTGGTGTCAGCTGCAGCCTGGTGTCAGCTGCAGGGGTTGCCTGGAGTCAGCTGCTGGGGTTGCCTGGTGTCAGCTGCAGGGGTTGCCTGGTGTCAGCTGCAGGGGCTGCCTGGTGTCAGGGGTTGCCTGGTGTCAGGGGTTGCCTGGTGTCAGGGGTTGCCTGGTGTCAGGGGTTGCCTGGTGTCAGCTGCAGGGGTTGCCTGGTGTCAGGGGCTGCCTGGTGTCAGGGGTTGCCTGGTGTCAGGGGTTGCCTGGGGGTCACAGCGCTGACCCGCCCACCCCGGGTTCGAGCCACCACACACACACAGAGGGGTTCCCTCCCCTGCAGTCACCACCCCCAGTGCCGACCCCACTCACCTCAAAGTCCTTCGCATGAGACTGTAAACCAAAGTCCCGTGTGCGAACGCAGGCAGAACATCTCGCGCACACGTTCCAACCCCTTCCACCTTTCAGAAAAGTAGACCATTTGCATGCGGGTGGCAGCGGACGACAAACATTTCAAAGCCACAGGGAGTTGTATGTGTTCAGGCATGATTTCTGACGTCGGAAAGCAACAGCGGTCATTGCGGGTAAAAACGGTCCGACAGGCAAAACCTCACCACTGGGGATCCCTGGAGCACCAGCCTAGGAATGGGAGGATTCTAAAACAACGGAAAAGAAAGTCCTATTTTCTCTTTCCCCTGCTTTTAGTCTTGAAAATGATAAACGCAGTCAATCGTTCATCTTTATTTTTTAGCAACAGAAGAAATGTTAATTCTCCGCTTTGTCTTCAAGATTTAAAAGGAAAAAAAATGTTTAAAATGGTTTGAGTAGGCTGACTCAAGTTGCTGTAGTTTCTGGTCACCGGTTATGTTGTTCCTAAGGTGAATGCTGCGTGTGTGTGTGTAGAGGGGGGGGGGGGTGAGTGTGCAAGTGGGTGCATGCATGCATGCATGTGTGTGTATGTGCACATATTTTTCCCTTGCTAGTTGTGAAAAAAAAGCTGACATCTGAACATCAGTCCCTCTTCGCTTTCTTCAGTGGATTTGAACACTCTACCTGCAGGAAGGCATACCAGTCTTCTGCACGTCCAGTAAGCAGACGGGAGCAAAACAACAACAACAACATAAGAAATCACTGAACAAAACAACGACATATCCCGGCACCATCATTCCCAACCCCCACCCCCCCAAAAAAAAGTCGCACGGAACGTTTGACATGAAAATCGGGCCGTAGTTCATCCCCCACAGACGCCATTTTGGAACAAAAACCAACCCCCGAAAAACGTGTCATTAAACACAGCCAGGCAGTGTCGACGTTACGTATTGCTGACAAGAAAGCTGCACAGAACTGACGTCCACAATAATAACTGAACGCAACGACTAACATCAAGAAAAGAAAGAGCAACTGAGCAAGGAGCAAGGTTGACAGTGATCTGACCCCTATATATGGCATCCCCTATCTCTGAACACACAAACACTCCCTGCACTGGGTTTCAGTACGGTAAAGTATAAGTACCAAAAAAGTGATTGCTTGCCAAACTCACATCAACTTACAGAGGATAATTCGTACACACGCTACGCCACACTAACATCGCATAACTTGAAGGGGTGAGACGAGAAAACGTCTCTGTTAAACTTAACCTACTGCCCTCGTGAAATAAAAGTGCGTTTGTGTGGACTTGTGGATGGTTATTGTACATTCCCATCGATTATCTTCCGTTCGTCGCACTGAAGCTGGCCCCACCATTCTCTACCTCAATCCAAACACATGGCCAAAACATTTCCACTAGTTACGAAGATTCAACTTGTCAGCTCACTACTTCTGTAACTTACTTCTGGTCCGCCCTGTTCAAATCTGTCCCCTTTGTATAAGACCAAGTCCCTTTAAAACAACGCACAATGAGAGAAAGGCTGTCCCACTCTAGCACAATCAATTGTGCTTAAATCAAATAATGAAAAAAACCCAACCCAACCCCAAACAAAACCAACAAAACCCAGGTCTGGAAAAAGCCCCAACGAGAAGAAAAAAAAAAGAAGAAAAAACCCTCTACCTCCAAAGAACGATGACAATATTTCAGGAACATACACACAGTCCAACACATAATGCTGAACACATTCCATACATGTCCTGTGCTACTGCCTGCCACCTTAGAGACAACTGTCATGAAATTGCACAAATCATCATCATCATCATCATCATCATCTCCCTCATCATCGTCATCATCATCATTCTACCACATAGTTTTCAGCCCAGCTAACCACAGTGGCCATAGCAGGACTGCAATCCTCCATCTGACCAGTGCTGTGACTGTGGAGAGGCGGGGAAACTGGTCATGCAAGTGTCACTGACATCACTTCCAGTGACACGACGACTGTCACACAACGGATATTACATCATGCCACTTGTTCTGACTGTCATCATGACACTAACGCCAAGTCCGTTGTCATGACTTGACAAACTGCGTCCCATGTCATGACACGAGCAAATAAATTACTGACGAAATAACCAGGTGGTACTGTAAATGGGGAAACTGACATCACACGTGTGCACAACTGCACACACTGTCAACTGACCAACTGGGTGTCACACGCACACACTGTATACACACTGACATCACACTGTGTGTCACAACTGGCAAAACACAACTATGGTAATAGTCACACTGACATCACACTGTGTGTCACAACTGGCAAAACACAACTATGGTAATAGTCAAAATACCAACTGTCAAAAGCATCAAGTGTCCAACATCAAACGTTGTAGGTCAGGGTCACACATGAAGCGTGATTCCACAGAAGGAAGGAAGGAAGGAAGGAAGGAAGAAGGAAATAAGGAAGGAAGAAAAGAAATAAAAAAAGAAGAGGAAGGAAAGAGAAGAGAATAGGAAGGAAGGAAGAAAGAAGAAAGAAGAAGAAAAAGGAAGGAAAGGAAGGAAGGAAGGAAGGAAGGAAAAAAAGAAGAGAAGGAAGGAAGAAAGAAAGAGAAGAAAGGAAGGAAGAAAGAAGAAAGAAAAGGAAAGAAGAAAGAAAGAAGAGAAAGAAAGAAAGAAAGAAAGAAAGCAGGCAGGTATCAGGCAGGTATCAGGCAGGCAGGCAGGTATCAGGCAGGCAGGCAGGTATCAGGCAGCATCACGCCAGGCGGCGCCAGCACTCGGCCAGACTGGTGGCGCTGGACTTGAGCAGGAACTTGAGGCGGTAGAAGTCCTCCAGGCTGACCCCTGACCCCGCTGACCCTGACCCCCCCATGCTGCAGCAGGCGAAGCGAGCCACCACCGCGCCACGCTCCAACTCCAGCCACGCGCTGTGCTCCTGCTCCACACTCGACCACTCCCCCTCCACCCCCACCTCCACACCCTCCCCCCCCACCCCCCCCCAGCCAGGCCGAGGGCCGAGGAGTTATCTGCCCCTTTGCTGCCGCCCCCCGGCCCCCACAGGAGGTACTCCACCAGGGAGCGCACGTGTGCCAGGCACTCCAGACGTCGTGGCTCCAAAAGCAGACGTAGGCGCTCCACTGTCGTTGTCAGCAGCTGCTGCGCTTCATCGTCGTCATCATCGACGTCATCATCGTCAGTGGTGGTGGCAGTGGTGGCAGTGTCAGTGTCGTCGTTGTTGTTGTCAGGGTGGCGCTTGCAGTAGTCGCTGGTGGCGTCCTGCAGCAGTTTGTCCAGGAAGCCGCACATCGCCTCCCCTTGGGGCACGTCCGGCGCCCTCTGGTGGGGCAGGAAGGCCACCACCTGCACAGGGGAGGCAACTGACCAGGACGAGGAACGGTACGTGGCATAACAGAACGTGTATTGCTTTTTTTGTGTTGGTGGTGGTGTTGTTGGTGGTGGTGGTGGTGGTGGTGGTGGGGGTGAAGGTGGTGGTGAAGGTGGTGTTGGTGGTGTGGTGAGTGTGTTGGTGTGGTGTGTTGTGTTGGTGTTGTTGTTGGCTGTTGTGGTGTGGTGGTGGTGTGTGGTGGTGTTGTTGTGTGCTGGTGTTGTTGTGTGTGGTGGTGTTGTTGTAGCTGGTGGTGTTGTTGCTTTGGTGGTGGTGTTGTTGTGTGTGGTGGTGTTGTTGCTGGTGGTGGTGTGTGTTGCTGGTGGTGGTGGTGTTGTTGTGTGGTGGGGTGTGTTGTGGTGGTGTGTGTGGTGGTGTTGTTGCTGGTGGTGTTGTTGCTGGTGGTGGTGGTGTTGGTGGTGGTGAAGGTGTTGTTGTTGTTGCTGGTGTTGTTCCTCGGCCAGAGCTCCGAGGATTGCCAACGGTGGGATTTTTGTGAATGCAGCCGTTGTTGCCCTGCACCACGCAGGTAGCCACATTCCGACTTCAGGGATGTGTTCGTGTTTCCGTCTGTAACCCACTGTAATGGATTATAGGATCTTTAACGTGCATATTTCATCTTCTTCTGTTTGTGTATTAGATACACAGCAAGGCAACTGAGGCACTGGCAGGTCTGCTGCACTCGAAGATGACAGACACAGATAGTAGAAACCCCCCCCCCCCCCCACCCCTTACGAGTTAGTGGTCAGCAAACGATCGTACACACGAATCTTACCACTGGTGCACCTCAGCCTCTAGCCAGAGAGTCAACACAAAACCTGATCAAACCAAACCAAGTCAAACCAAACCAAACCAAATCAATCCAAACAAACCAACACAAGTCAAACCAAACCAAATCAAACCAAATCAAACCAAACCAAATCAAACCAAACGAAACGAAACAAAACCAAACCAGTTCACCCACACCTCACACACACACAGCACACACACAACACACACAACACACCACACCACACACACACACACACACACACACACACACACACACACACACCACACAACCACACAGCACACACAACACACAACACACACACACACACACACACACACACCCACACACCACACACACCACACACACACACACACCACACACACACACACCACACACACACACAGCACACCACCACCCCACACAACACCACACACACACACACACACAACCACACACACACAAACAACACACCACACACACACACACCCACACACCCAACCACACCACACACACCCACAACACACACCAACACACAACACCCCAACACACACCCACACACACACCACACACCACAACAACACGCACACACACCACACAGCACCCACAACACAACAGCACACACACAGCACCACACACACACACACCCACACACACACACACACACACACACACACACCCACACCTCCCAGCCCTGAACTTGGCTCTCACCTTGCCCCTCAGGTCGGCGCGGGCGATGTGGAAGACGTCCCCCAGGTCGGTCTCGGTGACGGTGAAGCCTCGGTCCAGGCAGTGGGACAGGGCGCTGAGCAGCTGCAGCGTGGTCACCAGCAGCGCCCGCAGGTAGCTCCCGGGATCCTGCACCAGCGTCTCTCGCAGCAGCGCCAGGTGGGAGGCCAGGCTCTCCGCGATGTCGAAGATGCCCACGGCCAGGAAGCAGCGCGCCTGGCAGGAGTCGTAGACGGAGTTCTGCAGGAGCTGGGAGGTCTTGATGAAGTCGGCCGTCAGGAAGGAGAAGGGCACGTTGTCGGCAAAGATGGCCGTGGGTCGCAGCAGGCTGGGGTGAGTGGACTGGCTCATCTCCGCCGCCGGCCGAGAATGGAGCACCTGCGGACATGCCGGGGTCAGAGTTCCAGTCCCCACTTAACAAGGAAAGGTGGTTAAGCCATTCACCCGACGAACAGGTGACCCGTGAGGGTCTGGGGTTTGATTCCCAGCTTTGCCCTTTCTTCCCAGTGAGTCAAACAAACTGAACTGAATGTCAAGAGTTCTTGGAATGAGACTACAAACATCAAGGCTCCGTGTGTGAATGCACGCAGAACATCTTGCGCGCGCACGGTAAAAAACCTGTTCCACCTTTCCGAAGCGTATGGCATTTCATGATGGTGCGATCGGCTGACAAAACTTGCCAAAAACAAAACACCACGAAACAAAACACCACGAAACGAAACACCACGAAACAAAACACCACGAAACAAAACACAACCAAAGCCCACGCACACAGGTGTCGTGTTTAGACTCCATCCCTGATTCTGAACGTGGCTGGGGGGAAAAAACGGCTGCCCATGCAAAACTCTCGCCACAGGTGAACCTCGGCGATCTGCTTCTGTGGTCAGCACTCCTTGGCTAGAGCTCCACGCTTCCCCGATGGGGAGATCTTTGCTGACCACTGTGGAGATCTTTGCTGACCACTGTGGAGATCTTTGCTGACCACTGTCAGCTCCATGGCTTCCAGAGACTGACCGCTGCCAACACCAACATCGCACCACTGGTCAACCTCCGAGCTCTAGCCAAGAAGAAATGAAGGCAAAAACTGGACAACAAATCTTCTTGAAATACATATGTACACTTGTGTCAGGTTAAGACTTCAGCCCCGACATCGGAATGCGGCTACCTTCAAGGAGAGCAAACAGGCATCCTACGCCAAATCCCACCATCAGTGAACCTCACAGCTCACATAAACAAACAAAACCCCTCACACATATCAACAACAAAAAACCAGTCACACACATAAACAAAAAAAAAAACCCACACTCACACACATAAACAAAAAACCCCACTCACACACATCAACCCCCCGTGGGACTCCCGGGGTATGCTTGCAAAGCGAGCATTGCAAGAATAGGATCCCTGCCCTCCAACCAGGCATGTCGTAAGAGGCGACTAAGGTGGAACCCTTCCCCAGGTTGGGGGTTAGACACAGGGCTAACAACCCTGTTCTGTAAAAAAATAATTGTTACGGAAACAGCAATGAAAGAAATGAACAATACTGGGTGTGACGGGCTTCCAGAGTCATCGGAAGATGCTCGTATGAATGTCAGTGGTGAAAGCCGAAAGGAAGCCACTGACAGGAAGATGGAAGTCTTAAGCGCCAAACATAAGACCAAGATAGGATTCTGGAATGTGAGAACCATGTTCGAAACAGGAAAACCAGCGCAAGTTACAGCAGAGATGAGACGCTACAATTTGCATATTCTCGGAATCAGTGAAAGCCGATGGACAGGATCAGGCAAATACAGAGCCAGCACAGGAGAGACAGTGCTGTACAGTGGTAGAGATGACGGCCAACACCATGAGGGAGTAGCAATCATCATGAAGAAAGGAATGGAGAAATGCCTGATGGAATGGAAACCTATCAACAGCAGGATGATGAGGATAAGAATGAAAGGTAAGCATGCTAATACTACAATCATCCAGTGCTATGCACCAACCAACGACAGTGGAGAAGAAAGCAAAGATACATTTTATGAACAATTACAGGCTGAAATGGAAAACACACCAAACCATGACATGAGGATAGTGATGGGTGACCTAAATGCAAAAGTCGGAAAAGACAACACAAATCAAGAAAGACCCAGGGGAAAAGAAGGATGTGGCAGCATAAATGACAATGGGGGAAAGATTGGTGGAATTCTGCATGAAAAACAACCTGGCCATTGGGGGACATTATTGCACACCCTGAGTTTCCACAAGCTTACCTGGTGTTCCCCAATGGAAGAGACAAAACCAGATCGACCACCTGATGATCAATGGGACATGAGGGAATCGCTCCTAGATGTAAAAGTAAGGAGAGGAGCCGATGTTGGCAGTGATCACCACCTTGTTACTGCAACCCTAAAAGTGAAGCTGAGAAAAAAACGGACCTGGGAAACCAAGAAAAACACATTTTGATGTGGAAAAGCTGCGCAACACCAAAGTAAAGAGTGCTTTCACCCTCCAGCTCAAAAACAATTCCAAGCACTGGTGGATACTGAAAACTACACACCTCCTGACACAACTAAAATAAAACCTGTGGAAACAAGTCGGACAGCCTACACACAAGCCAGCGAAACGTGTTTAGGACAGAGACAGAGGAAGAGAAAAAGGTGGATTACAGCAGACACCTGGCAACCCATTGAAAACGGGAGAGAATGAGAAGAAAATCTTAGAGAAAAAGTCAGAAACGGATAAGAGAGAGGTACAAACAACAGTACAGAGAAGCAAACCAAACTGTGAAGAGAATGACAAGAACAGACAAGCATACCTACATGGATGATATTGCAAGACAAGCAGAGGAGGCCGCCGCAAAGGGAGAACAAGGACAGGTGTATAAGATCACTAAGACTGTCAGTGGCAAGTACCGGGGCAATACCGAAACACCAATCCTAGATAAGTATGTTCTTTCGAGCCAGAAGGCCCATAGAGCCGGAGCTTATCCCGGTTTCTGTAGCGTTAAGCGAACTGATGGTTTTTCACCACCCCTGTGACAGGACGCTAGTCTGTCGCCAGATACTTCCCCAGCAGAGCTGGTACCCACTTGTACACCTGGGTGGAGTGAGGAAAATAGGAGTAAAGTGTCTTTCCCAAGGACACAACACCGAGCCGAGAGGGGATCGAACCCGCGACCTCTGGATCACGAGTTGACCACCTAAACCACTCGACCACGGTGCCTCCAATCCTAGATAAACAAGGCCAAATACTTACCACAGAAGCAGAACAAGATGCAAGATGGGCAGAACATTTCAGCGAAGATCTCAACAGACCACCACCAACTGAAGAGGCAGATGTACAAGATCCTGATACTGATCTCAATGTGAACAGACACCAAAAAAAAGAAGGAAGAAAAATTAAGCACAATCAGCCTCTCAAGAATGAAAAGCCCCTGGCCAGGACAACCTCAAACGCAGAACTTTTCAAAGGAGTCCAGAATTTGCATCTAAAGTTTACAGCCACTCTTTACAGCTATATGGGAGAGAACAGCTACCAGAGATTGGACAGAAGGAGTCATCGTGAAGATCCCAAAGAAAAGGACCCAGAACAATTGTAACAACGGAGAGGGAAACACTATGCTATCTGGTTTCCCAGCAAGATTCTGGCAAAGATCATCATCGGGCGGTCTCCCAGAAAAGGGAATGGAACCAACAACTCAAAAGGAACAGGCAGGTTTTTTTGACCAGGAAAGAAATGCCCTAGACCAGATCTTTTCCCGCGTAACATCATCGAACAGGACGGAATGCAGAGACAGCTGTAATCAACTCGTAGATTTGAAAAAGCTTTGACAGCATTCATCGAGAAAGGGTTATGGGCGCATCCCCCGAGATATGGAATTCCCACAGGAATTATCCAATCTTAAGAGCTTCACAACAAATTTCCACGTGCAGAGTAGGAAACAGCAAAACCAGTTCCAGTGTAAAAAACCGGGGCGTCAGACAAGGCTGCCCCCAATGTCAGCACTAAATCTTCAACCTGACAATTGATTGGGTGATGAGACAGACAACAGCTGACCAGTCACGGGGCATCAGATGGACCCCCTTCTCAACACTTGAAGACCTAGAATTTGCTGACGATCTGGCACTGCTCTCACATACCCCACCCTCACATTCAAGAGAAGACATCCCGTCTCAGCACTTTCGCACAGCAAGTAGGCCTGAAAATCCAGTCAGAAGAAGACAGAAGTAATGAACTGAACGTCCAGAACCCCTCACCGGTCACAGTGAATGGAGAGGTTTTACCAACAACTGAAGAGTTCACGTACCTCGGGAGCACTGTTAGGGATGACGGCCCGGGGCAGGCAGCGACATCAAGAACCGGATTAGCAAAGCAAGAAATGCTTATAGAAATCTGAACAATGTGTGGAAATCGTCCAGTACAGCACCAGAACCAAACTAAGACTATACCAGAGCTGTGTACTTTCCACCCTTTTGTACGGTTCGGAGTGCTGGAGGATGACTGAGAGTGACCTCGACAAACTATCCACATTCCACACGAAGAATCTTGCGCGTCTTCTGGCCTGAGACCATCTCCAACCAAGAACTTTTTGCCCGTTGCAACCAAGAAAGCATGGACAACATCATCATGCATAGGCGATGGGGATGGATAGGGCATATCTGCCGTCAGGAACATGGAAACATCGCCCGAACAGCCCCCCACTGGACACCAGAGGGAAAACGCAAACGAGGACGACCCAAGAACACTTGGCGTCGGACTGTTGAAGCAGAGCTGAAGACCTTCCAACATACCTGGGGAACCATTCAGAAGCTAGCCCAGGACAGACAGGAGTGGAGAACTTTTGTTGCTGCCCTACGTGCCAATAAGGCACAAAGGCATTGATGATGATGACACACATCAACAACAAAAACCTGTCACACACATAAACACACACACAAAAAAAGTCACACACATAAACAAAAAAACCAGTCACACACATAAACAAAAAAAACACCAGTACACACACATAAACAAAAAACCCCACTCACACACATAAAAAACCCCACTCACACACATAAAAAAACAACCCACTCACACACATTAAAAAACCCCCACTCACACACATAAAAAACCCCACTCACACACATAAAAAACCCCACTCACACACATAAACAAAAAAAACCCCTCCAGTCACACACACACACACACACAAACACCCCCCCCCTCCCCAGGAAAGAGAGGAGGAGCGCCCCCTGTGTGTGGGGAGAGAGAGCGTAGTACCATGAGCTGGCAGGGGGTGTTGTTGGCCCGGAGCTTGGCGTTGTACACCACACAGCGCCCAGACGCGTGCAGCGCCTGTCCGTAGATGTCAAAGTCCGCCCACTTCATGTGACCCCCCCCCCCGCTGCTGCCCCCCCCGGGCAACGAGATCTTGTCCACGGCCAGCAGCCGCTCGCACTGGATGTACATGTCGTGCAGCGTCTGGAAGTTCAAGGCCGTCAGGCGCAGGTAGTTTTCCCGCAGCTTGCTCTCCCCTAGAGTGACCTGAGTGTTGGGCCGGTTCATCGACACGTACTGGTCCGAGCCGGTCGTGTCCGGGCGTTTGGGTCGGCGACGCGGGATGGGTCGAGGTCGCGGCAACGTGCCGGCCGACGATTGGCTGTCCGATTCCGACGACACCGTTTCCTTGGAGATGGAGCGCGGAGCCATGTTGGGGATTGGCGGAAGGGGGAGTAACTCCCCGTTGCTGTCGACGGGCTGCTGTGCCGGGGAGGTGTGCCACATGAGCGATGACGTCATGGACGCCGTCATGAACGGCGACGTGGTCATGCTGCATGAGGTCACGGGCAGGGCCGACGTCATCGACGAGGTCATAGGCTGGGTCAAGGTCACAGCCGTCTTCACCACGGGGGCGGGGGGCGCGTCGTGACTGGACATGCTGCCGCTGCGTTTGCTTCGCTGGCCGTCTCCGCGCCCGCAGGCTTCCGCTTGGGGTGTGGCAGCGTCGCCGAATTCACCGTCACCGACTTTTTCGACGTGTCCCCCCCCCCCCCCCACCCCTCGCGCAGGGGATCCGTGAGACACGTCCGTCATCTGCGTGACTTGCGATGCCAGGGATTTGTTGTCTGGGTCATCGTCCTTGACACGACCTTGCATGGGGTGAGGGGCGTAGGAGGGGATTTCTTCGTAGATGGGCTGTGAGGCGATGAACAAGCGCCGCTCTTCTGTCAGCTCGGGCTCTACAAAGTGCTCTCCCTCTCCGCAGTTGCCGGTCTCTCCCGATGTCTGCCGACATACATTTATATATATATATATATATATACAAATAGATTATAAATAAGTAAACATAATTTATCTCTGCTTCTTTTCAGAAAGAAAAAAATCTTGTTCGGTTGGGTTTTTTTTTTAATCTTAACTTTATAAAAAGTCTTTCTTGGGTATTTTCATGAAATATAAAATAAATCTTGCAAACTAAAGACCAGGGGGAAAAACATTCTTTAAACAAACAAAAATTGTTCTTGTTCACTTGTTGTTGTTGTGGGGTGTTGTCTTTTTTGGGGAGGGGGGGGTATCCTTGTGACAGGGTGGTAATTAGATTACCTCCCATGTGATCAAAGCGATGTGTGTTACTATTTCGGGACACACCTGCAAATTGTGCAGCCTCTGTTTCGCTGGGTGGTGGTTGAAAACAATCTGTAGCATGCCCATCGCCTACATGGTGATGGGCAAAATGTCTGCAGCCTCTGTATAATGGCCACATCCTAACTGTGAGACTGCACCGTTTACACATCCTAACTGTGAGACTGCACCGTTTACACATCCTAACTGTGAGACTGCACCGTTTACACATCCTAACTGTGTGTGAGACTGCACCGTTTACATCCTAACTGTGAGACTGCACCGTTTACACATCCTAACTGTGAGACTGCACCGTTTACACATCCTAACTGTGAGACTGCGCCGTTTACTCATCCTAACTGTGAGACTGCACCGTTTACACATCCTAACTGTGAGACTGCACCGTTTACTCATCCTAACTGTGAGACTGCACCGTTTACATCCTAACTGTGAGACTGCACCGTTTACACATCCTAACTGTGAGACTGCACCGTTTACACATCCTAACTGTGAGACTGCACCGTTTACTCATCCTAACTGTGAGACTGCCCCGTTTACATCCTAACCGTGAGACGCACTGCATCATCCTAACGTGGACTCCGTTTACTCCTAAACGTGAGACTGCACCGTTTTAACATCCTAACTGTGAGACTGCACCGTTTACATCCTAACTGTGAGACTGCACCGTTTACATCCTAACTGTGAGACTGCACCATTTACATCCTAACTGTGAGACTGCACCGTTTACCCCGAGATTGTGCAGAGACGGAACATGAAAAATGTCCACTCTGACACATCCTGTTACTGTGCACTCAACACTTTTCCCATACATGAGATCATTTTAAAATTTATTTATACCACTTTAAGTCACGGCAGATTTCATGTGTAATTTGGGTGGCTGTCTCCAGGAAGAGCACGTCGCCACAAGAGCAGTGCCACCTGGGGTGGGGTTTTTTCCCTTTCTGCAACTGTACTTGTTTCCCAGATGAGGGAGTTGCTTCATTTCCCTACAGAATTTTGACAGGGACAACTCTCTTGTTGCTATCGGTTCTGTTACGTGCGCTAAATAATTATGTGTAACACACAGGACCTCAGTTTATCATCTCATCTGAAAGACAAGCGCCCAGACCACCACTCGTGATCTAAAGGATGGGGGAAAAGTGTCAGCCACCACTCATGGATGGGGGAAAAGTGTCAGCCACCACTCATGGATGGGGGAAAAGTGTCAGCCACCACTCAAGGATGGGGGAAAAGTGTCAGCCACCACTCATGGATGGGGGAAAAGAAAGTCACCACCACTCAAGATGGGAAAGAAAAAAGTGTCAGCCACCACCCATGGATGGGGGAAAAGTGTCAGCCACCACTCAAGGATGGGGGAAAAGTGTCAGCCACCACTCAAGGATGGGGAAAAGTGTCAGCCACCACCCATGGATGGGGGAAAAGTGTCAGCCACCACTCATGGATGGGGAAAAGTGTCAGCCACCACTCATGATCTAATGGATGGGGAAAAGTGTCAGCCACCACTCAAGGATGGGGGAAAAGTGTCAGCCACCACTCGTGATCTAAAGGATGGGGGAAAGTGTCAGCCACCACTCAAGGATGGGGGAAAAGTGTCAGCCACCACTCGTGATCTAAAGGATGGGGGAAAGTGTCAGCCACCACTCAAGGATGGGGGAAAGTGTCAGCCACCACTCATGATCTAAAGGATGGGGGAAAGTGTCAGCCACCACTCAAGGATGGGGAAAAGTGTCAGCCACCACTCATGGATGGGGAAAAGTGTCAGCCACCACTCGTGATCTAATGGATGGGGGAAAAGTGTCAGGTCCAAATGGGATTTGTGACACGGGGGCGGGATAAGCTAGTGGTTAGAGTTACACTCAGGCTGTGACAGCTGAGGAATGACCCACCATGCAGGTGCCTGTTGCAGGGACTTTTACCCTGCAGTGACATCAGTCTAGGGTTAGAGTGACAGCTGAGGAATGACCCACCATGCTGTTGCAGGGACTTTTACCCTGCAGTTGACATCAGTGCTGACTCCATTTGCCACACAACATCTCTCTGGATGAGACTATAAACCAAGACCCTATGCGTGAACACATGCAGAACATCTCTCTGGATGAGACTATAAACCAAGACCCTATGCGTGAACACATGCAGAACATCTCTCTGGATGAGACTATAAACCAAGACCCTATGCGTGAACACATGCAGAACATCTCTCTGGATGAGACTATAAACCAAGACCCTATGCGTGAACACATGCAGAACATCTTGCGCACATGGTAAATGCTGCGAGTTACTAGTATGAACGTACCCTTATAAAAAAAAAAAAGAATGGCGGCGGCCTCTACAGTAACAACGCCTTGCTGTGCAGCGCTGCTTGCAGCTACAGTCTCCAACAGTGACACGTTGCTGTGCAGCGCTGCTAGCAGCTACAGTCTCCAACAGCGACGCGTTGCTGTGCAGCGCAGCTAGCAGCTACAGTCTCCAACAGCGACGCGTTGCTGTGCAGCGCTGCTAGCAGCTACAGTCTCCAACAGCGACGCGTTGCTGTGCAGCGCACTAGCAGCTACAGTCTCCAACAGCGACGCGTTGCTGTGCAGCGCTGCTAGCAGCTACAGTCTCCAACAGCGACGCGTTGCTGTGCAGCGCTGCTAGCAGCTACAGTCTCCAACAGCGACGCGTTGCTGTGCAGCGCTGCTAGCAGCTACAGTCTCCAACAGCGACGCGTTGCTGTGCAGCAGTGGGCCCTGGTGGTTGCCGTACAGTCCTACTGTTTACTGACAAGCATGTCCGATCTTCTGCTGCGCACACTGACACAAAGGAAACCAAGGCACTGGCAGGGCTGCACTTCAAAGTGGAGCTGGAAGATTGTCAGCCTCCCCATCCCTGATTCTTCACCAGGCGATGCTGGCAAGGTTTGAACCCATGACCCACAGAGTGGGACAGAGGGACGGAGGGAGGGAGGGAGGGAGGGACGCAGCACTCTATCCACACCGACATGACACTGACTGCCTGGTTTTTACATTTCTCTTAATTACTTGCCTGACTGCCATTGTTACGAGTGTCGTTATTTTTTTATGTTATTTTATTCTTTTATTATCGAGGATAATGGAATAAGCACTTATGTGATCTTTTACATCCAGTCCCCGTATGTATGCGGTTTTGTAAATTCTGTCATCTGTTCCCACCGGCACACAATGGCCTACTCTTATGAAAAGTGGAACAGGTTTTCACGTGTGCGTAAGATGTTCTGCGTGCGTTCGCACATGGGAGCTTGGTTTATAGTCTCATCCAAAGGACTTTGGGGGAGAGGAGTCTGCACTGATGTTAACTCCAGGGGAAAATATCCCCTTGAATGGGAAATGAACCCAGGTCATCACATTGCAAATGCAATGTTCTAACCACTAGGCTATCCTGACCCCATGAGTGTGTGTGTGTGTGTGAGTGTGTGTGTGTGTGTGTGGTGTGTGTGTGAGTGTGTGTGTGTGACATTTTTATTTGAAGTTATTTTGGAATGTTGTAACCAATATGAAATGTAGCTTTTTTGTGTCTTTTGAGATTATGATGCGTATCAATCTGCCTGTCAGTATTCAAATTGCCCTTCATGGGGTGTGTAAGTGTGTATGAGTGTGTGTGTGTTTTGTGTATGAGTGTGTGTGTGTTCGTGTATGAGTGTGTGTATGTTTGTGTATGAGTGTGTGTGTGTTTGTGTATGAGTGTGTGTGTGTTTGTGTATGAGTGTGTGTATGTTTTGTGTATGAGTGTGTGTATGTTTGTGTATGAGTGTGTGTATGTTTGTGTATGAGTGTGTGTGTGTTTGTGTATGAGTGTGTGTATGTTTGTGTGGGTTTATGAAATAAGTCTCTGTCTTCTTAGTCAATGGTCTTTAAAACATTGTATTCCTACATCGGTGTATGTGCATGGGTGTGCATGGGTGTGTTCGTGCATGTTGTATGTATGTGCGTACATAAATAATAAGTCTATACGTCTTTCTAGTCAATGGTTTTTAGGTTGTTCCCAATTAAGTGAGTGAGTGAGTATGTGTTCGTGACATTTTTATTTAAAGTTATTTTGGAACGTTTTAACCGATACGAAATGTGGCTTTTGTGTGTCAGTATTGTAACTGCCCTTCATGGGATGATTCAAGTGTTTGTGACTTGACTTGACTCAAAACCAAGAAAGGAAAAGGGGGGAGGGGAGAGGGGGGCCTAGTGGTTACAGCGCGAAGCCGGTGATCTGAGGGCCAGCCTTCAAGCCGCCACCCAGGACTCCCCCTGGAGTTAACATCAGCGCTGACTCCGCCGCTCCCCTCCCCGTCCTGCAGATGAGACCAGAACCAGCCCCAGGTCCTGTGAGCAAAACATCTCCCGCACACGTTTAAACCTGGTCCACCTTTTCACAAGAGTAGACCATTGCGTGCTGGTACAGATGACAGACATGTTTTTTAAAAGGCAGACACTGGTGTCGTGTTTAGACGTCGCACAGCAGCCAGAGATTGCCTGCCTTAATTAACGGCGGGCTTGGCCCAGGCCAAAAGCTGTGTCAGGTTATTGATGTCAGCTAATTGCCGAGGCCTACAGTAAAATGTTGTTATGTTTAAATGTTGTGTTGAGATTGCCTTCAGCCATGACAAGCTCTTAACATAACAACCTGCACTCTCCTTTATAGGAGAAAAAATCCTCTGAAGTCGGAGTATGGCTGCCTATGTGGCAAACTGTCGCACACGCAAAGTCTCATCACTGGTGACTCCCAGAGTTCTAGCCTAGGAAAAAATTAATCCCCCACCCCCTACCCCACCCCCGCAAAAAAAACCAACCCCACCCTCACTCGTTCCACCTTTGCCCAGGCTCTCTCTCTCCCTTTCTTTCTCTCTCTTTTCTCTCTTTCTCTCTCTCTCTCCCTTTCTCTCTCTCTCTTTCTCTCTCTCACTCTTTCTCTCTCCCTTTCTCTCTCCCTCTCCTTCTCTCTCTCTTTTTTTTTTCTCTCCCTCTCTTTCTCCCTCTCTTTCTCTCTCTCTCTTTCTCTCTCTCCCTTTCTCTTTCCCTTTCTTTCTCTAACTTTCTCTCTCTCTCTTTCTATCTCTCTCTCTCCCTCTCTCTCTCCCCCCTCTCTCTTTCACTCCCTCTCCTCTCTCTCCCCCTCTCTCACTCCCTCTCTCACTCCCTCCCTCCCTCTCACTCTCTCTCCCCCCTCTCTCACTCCCTCTCTCTCTCCCCCTCTCTCACTCCCTCCCTCCCTCTCACTCTCTCTCCCCCTCTCTCACTCCCTCTCTCCTCTCTCTCCTCTCTCTCACTCCCTCTATCTCACTCCCTCTATCCCCCTCTCCCCCCCCCCCCCTCCTCATCCCCTCTCTCCTCCCTCCCCTCTCCTCTCATCCTCCCCTCTCATCTCCCTCTCTCTCACTCTCCCTCCTCCTCTCACTCCCTCCTCCCTCCCCCTCTCCACTCCCTCCCTCTCTCTCCTCCCTCCCTCCTCTTCTCCCTCTAACTCCGCTCCCCCTCCACCCCTCTCCCCCCACTGGCCCACCCCTCCCCCCTCCCCCCCCTCCTCTCCTCCCCCCTCTGGCGTCGGCATGGAGGGTGAGGCTCGAGCGTGCGACGGCCACACACCACGTCCCTGCCGCCACGGGGCACAGTCACCTGCCGCGGCTCCTGCCCCAAACACCCCGACCTCCCACCACCTGGGGCCGTCCTTGGGCAGGAGGCCGTGGACAGTTCGGCAGGAGGGAGAGCCACAGGCTCCGACCCCTCTGCGGCACGTTGGGCACAGTACACAACGTGCGGGCAGGCCGGGGTGGGCAAAGGGTACCTCCAGGAGTGCCGTCCTGGGCAGACCGACAGGTCACAGCAGCCCAGCGGAGAAAAGGCATGTCCAGGCGCGAAGCCTTCATCGATGGACGGACCTGGACGACCACACACACAGACAGACAGACAGGCAGACACAGAGACAGACAGAGACACAGAGAGACAGACACATAGACAGCAGACACACAGACAGACAGACACATAGACAGACAGACACACAAACACAGACAGACACATAGACAGACAGACAGACACAGAGAGACACACAGACACACACAGACAGACAGACACACAGACAGAGACAGACAGACAGACACAGAGACACACACAGACAGACACACACACAGACAGACAGACAGACACACAGACAGACAGACACAGAGAGAGAGAGAGGAGGGGTTAGAGGGTGACTTTGTAGAGGTAGTGTGTTTCGGGGGAGGGGATGACATTGTAGAGTTAGTGTGTGCGTGTGTGTGTGTGTGTGGGTGGGGGGGGGGGGGGGGGGGGGGAGATACATAATGACATTGTAGAGTTATTGTGTGTGTGTGTGTGTGGGGGGGGGTGTGTGTGTGGGGGGGGGGGGGGGGATACATAATGACATTGTAGAGTTATTGTGTGTGTGAGGCAAAGCTGGGGTCATCATCATTATCATCATCATGATCATGATCATCACCATTATCATCATCATCATCAGATTACCCGAGACAAAGCTGGGGTCGTCACCATTATCATCATCATCATCACCATTATCATCATCACCATTATCATTGTCGGATTACCTGAGACAAAGCTGGGGTCGTCACCATTATCATCATCATTATCGTCATCACCATTATCATCATCACCATCATTATCATTGTCGGATTACCTGAGGCAAATCTGAGGTCGTCACCATTGTTACCTTCATCATTAACAATACCATTATCATTGTCATTGTCTGGATTACCTGAGGCAAAGCTGGGGTCGTCACCATGATCATTATCACCATTATCATCATCACCTTTATCATCATCATTATTGGATTACCTGAGGCAAAGCTGGGGTCGTCACCATGATCATTATCACCATTATCATCATCACCATTATCATCATCATTGGATTACCTGAGGCAAAGCTGGGGTCGTCACCATGATCATTATCACCATTATCATCATCACCATTATCATCATCATTGTTGGATTACCTGAGGCAAAGCTGGGGTCGTCACCCAGGGAGATGGTGTTGCGGCGGTTTTCCAGAACAGTGGTGTTTGTAGCGTCCGTCACCAACTGCACAACAACAACAACACGTAACAAGTCACGATATCACCAACTGCACAACAACAACAACACGTAACAAGTCATGATATCACCAACTGCACAACAACAACAACACGTAACAAGTCATGATATCACCAACTGCACAACAACAACAACGCGTAACAAGTCATGATATCACCAACTGCACAACAACAACAACGCGTAACAAGTCATGATATCACCAACTGCACAACAACAACAACGCGTAACAAGTCATGATATCACCAACTGCACAACAACAACAACGCGTAACAAGTCATGATATCACCAACTGCACAACAACAACAACGCGTAACAAGTCATGATATCACCAACTGCACAACAACAACAACACGTAACAAGTCATGAATCACCAACTGCACAACAACAACAACACGTAACAATCATGATATCACCAACTGCACAACAAACAACAACACGTAAACAAGTCATGATATCACCAACTGCACAACAACAACAACGCGTAACAAGTCATGATATCACCAACTGCACAACAACAACAACGCGTAACAAGTCATGATATCACCAACTGCACAACAACAACAACACGTAACAAGTCATGATATCACCAACTGCACAACAACAACAACACGTAACAAGTCATGATATCACCAACTGCACAACAACAACAACACGTAACAAGTCATGATATCACCAACTGCACAACAACAACACGTAACAAGTCATGATATCACCAACTGCACAACAACCCAACACGTAACAAGTCATGATATCACCAACTGCACAACAACAACAACACGTAACAAGTCATGATATCACCAAATGCCCAACACAACAAAACAAACAAACCCCGTAACAAGTCATGAATATCAACCCACACCACAACAACACGTAACAAGTCATGATATCACCAACTGCACAACAACCACATGTAACAAGTCATGATATCATCAACTGCACAAACCACCACCACCACAACAACACGTAACAAGTCATGATATCACCAACTGCACAACAATCACATGTAACAAGTCATGATATCACCAACTGCACAACAACCACATGTAACAAGTCATGATATCACCAACTGCACAAACCACCACCTGCACAACAACCACATGTAACAAGTCATGATATCACCAACTGCACAACAACCACATGTAACAAGTCATGATATCACCAACTGCACAAACCACCACCACCACAACAACAACATGTAACAAGTCATGATATCATCAACCACAAAACCCCACCAATCACAACACCAACTCACGTAACCCCGACCAACACTACAACAACATCAACAAGCAAACATAACACAAAACTGACCACAAACACAAAACAACATGACAAAAACCCAACATGTAACACTGACCACAACTACAAAACATCACAACAACATGTAACACTGACCACAACTACAAAACATCACAACAACATGTAACACTGACCACAACTACAAGCGCTTATTCCGTTATCCTCAAAATAAAAGAAAGAATAAATAAAATAAATTAGCCCAGACTTTGGGATGGGATCATGGCTGTTTGCAACTGGCATTATAATATAAAT
The DNA here is from genome assembly GCA_028751875.1 of Rapana venosa. Classification (NCBI taxonomy): domain Eukaryota; kingdom Metazoa; phylum Mollusca; class Gastropoda; order Neogastropoda; family Muricidae; genus Rapana; species Rapana venosa. The sequence continues at coordinate 8,917,385 of CM054164.1, forward strand.
TTATACATGTATACAATTTAGCGCAGTGCAATGGAACCCATGGCAACAAAAAGAGTTGCCACCTGACAACATTCTGTCAAAAAATGCCACAGTCATATCAGAGAGAAGTGGAAGTTGAACCTAAATATAAATGTGCACACACAATCTATATATATATATAATCTATACAATATATAAATATATATAAAATAATATATTATATATATAATCTATACAATGTCAAAAAGAAAAGAATGGACACAAAAACTGTTGCCAAAAACCCGTGGCTGGGAAACTTCAAAGCAGCTTTGATTTCACACAGCTCTAGAAAAAGGTGGTATTGATTGCAACGTAATTTGTGTAAGTCACCAAGAAGCGACCACTACACTACATTATTACACTTCAGTCCAGCACAACACAACACAATCACAGACAGGTCTAGAAACAAGTATTATTGAGAGAATTGCTAATCCACAGAAGACGAACTGCACCATCATATATTACACTTCAGTCCAACCAATCACAACACAACGGAGGAGGTTTCACACACAATGACTTAGCATCCATACGCAAAATCGATGAAGACAGAAGGTGGCAGGCCAGTTACAAGACATACCACTGCCAAAACCTGTCAACCAACCCTGGGGTCCCGGGTAGTCACTCCCAGCTACTGCCCTAACACCCAGTTTGACGGAAATCGAACTGAAAGGCCAAGTTTCAAACAAGATCTACAAACCAGGCTGGCCAGGCTCTTAATAGCCGGTGAACACGCAAGAGGGCGCAAAGTTGAACATTGAAAGAGCACGAGCTCTCATGGCAAACATGTAAAGGTCAATTCCCAAATCATCTTCTAAGTAAACCACACCTTAAGTAAGTGGGATCAAAAGGTCACATACGCCAAAATGTGACGTTATAAACTCAGACTGAAAAACACAATTAAAAAACTTAAAAAAATGTTTAAAAAAGTCACAAACACAACACACAGCACAACGCAATTAGTAATATGATGCAATGCAATACATTATACTATAACGAATGTCAACTGAACACACGGAAAGCATACAAGCAACACCAAAACACACCACACCATACACAACCACCAACACCACACACCACACCACACACCACACACACCACCACACCACACACTCACACACACACACAACACACACCACCACACACCACCACCACCACAACACATCCACACACACCACACACACACACCCACACCCACACACACCAACACCCCCAACACCACACCCAACACCACCCACCACACCCCACCACACACCCAACTCACCACACAACACCACACCCACACCACCACAACACACACACCACAACCCAACCACCCCACACACACACCACCACACCCACACACCCCACACACACACCACAACACACACAACCCCACACCACACCACAACCAACACCACACCACACCCACCACAGGTCCAGAAATGTCGGCGGGGTTGATGCGCTTGGCGGCGCGGTGTTGTTGTTGTTGTTGTTGTTGTTTCTCGGCGTCGCTGGCGGAGCGGGCGCGCTTGACCGATGCGGGCGGCAGCAGGGGCCCGCGCCTTGCGGTTCATGCTCAGCTTTCCCAGAATGCCCTTCTTGCCCGGCGCGGCCGTCGGCAGCTCGATCTTCTCCCCGGCGAAGCGCGGGCTTTCGTCGGAATTGGACATGTCGTCCGTGGGAGACCCCGGCTGGGAGTCAGACTCCTCGGGGGTAGGGGAGGGGGGGGGGACTTGGGCAGTTTGGGGGTGGGGGGGGAGGGGGGCGGCACCGTCATGGACTTGCGCAGGTCGCAGCGCGCCTGGATGTCGGCTTTCAGCGTCATTTGCTGCGACGACGACGACGACGATGACGACGACGACGTCTTGCTGGGGGGCAGGGGGGGGGCTTTGGTGGTGGTGATGGTGGTGGTGGTGGTGGGCGCGCTTCCTGCCACGCCGCCCTGCTTCAGCTTCTGCTCCAGCTCCCGCGTCAGGTCAGAGGTGGACCCCCCCACCCCCACACCACCTCCCTCACCACCGGCGGTGCGCGCGGGCGGGGCAGGGGGGGGTGGGATACGCTTGGGGCTCTTGGCTCGGCGCCGCACAGGCGTGGGTTGCGCTGAGGTGGTGGTGGTGGTGGTGGTGGTGATGGCGGCCTCCCCCCCCACATCCTTGTCGTCTGATTTGCTGCGGGCGGTGATGGAGGGCCGGGCTTTGGCCGCGTCCTCTCTGGCGTGGGGCAGCGGCGTCTTGTGCTGCGTGGGGGGCGACAGTTTGGCCGCTGCGCGCTTCAGCGCCTGCTTGGGGCTGGACAGGCCTTTCCCCCCCTGACCCGGCGGGCTGGGTGCTCTCCCTTGACCAGCTGACGCCATGCTCTCCCCTGTCCCGTCGCTTTCACTTTTCCGCACGGCGGATTTCGGCAGGTCGCCTGTTGAGGCGGAGCCCGTCTTGATTCCAGCGGCGCCCCCTGGTGGAAGCACACGCACTTTGCTGTGCGCGGCGGCGGCGGAAGCCGCGTCACTTCCCTTCCGCTGCCTTCCTTCCGGGCTTGCGTCTGTCAGGGAGGGGGCGGAGCTGCTGGTGGCCTCTGACCTCACCGCAAACTGAACCTCCGGGTTGCTGGACTCGAAGCTGTCGGCGGCGCTGTCGCGCCCTCGCCTGAGGATGTTCTTGAAGAAAGACGTGATTCCTTTCTTGGCCCTGCCCCCGTCGCCGTTCGTTCTCTCCCCTTCCCCTTCGGGCAGGTCGTCAAAGCTGGGCAGCGAGGAGGAGGTGCCCGGGGACAGGCGGGGCACGTCCTGACAGGGCGGCGTGCCCATGATGGACTTGCCCACAGTCACCATCTTGAAGACGGGCTCCGGCTGGGTCTGGGTCGTCTTCTTCTTGGGAGAGAGGCTGGGTTCTGGGGGCGGGGAGCTGGGGGGGCGGGGGGCGGGCCGCTTGGCGCGCTGCTGTCGGGACAGGTCAAGGCCGGCCGCCACCGAGGCCATGCGCGCCTCAAAGTCCGTGCAGGACTTCTTGCTGCCCGTCTTGGGCTCGTCTGTGGGGTCGTCGGTGGAGGACTCGTTGTCGCCCCCGCCATAGTTCTCCAGCACGTCGTTCAGCAAGGCCAGCACCTGCAGACCCGCCACTGTGGCAGCCGAGTCGTTCAGCTCGTCCCCCTCATCCCCCCCTCTGTCCCCCTCGCGGCGCGGGGAGGCCTGTCGCTCGAGGGCGCTGACCCGAATGGCCGTGGGCCGCGGCCGTCCCCTGCCCTTGACATGCACGGGGCTGCTGCTCTCGGAGGAACTGACCTGACCTCTGCTGGAGCCGCTGTTTTCCGACACGCTGTCGCTGTCCCCCGCTTTGCCCGCAGCCACCTCGCTGAGAAAGCTCGTGATGTCCGTGACGGAATACGCCTGCGTTGTGTCGTCGACAATGCTCACCACTTTGTAGGCGGGCGTGGAGGACTGGCTGATCCCCGAGGTCGTGCCGTCCCCCACCGAAGACGACTTCACCAGGCTGACACGGGTAGAGGGCGCTTCACCGCCCTCTGAGCGGGCGCGACTCTTGCCTTTGTCCAGGTTCAAGTCCAGAGCGGCCAGCTGCGAGGCGTTCACTTCCGACGTGTCGCCGAAGACGCAGTCCAGGCCCAGCTTGCCGCTGTGGGAACGCGTCCTGAGCGGGAAGGTGCCGAAGCGCTTGGTGGCGTCACAGTCTTTCAGGTTCTGGAAATGCTTGGAGAAGCACAGGGAGTCCAGACTCAGGTCTTCAAACTCGCGGCTGCTGTGGCGCTGAGCGGTGCCCCCCGAGCGTTCCTTGCCCGACAGGAGATTCTGGGCATCGGAATTCCACAGGGTGTTCTCCAGCGACAGCAGAGCGAAGGACTTCTCCTCGTCCGTTAAGGAAAAACTGCCTTCATCAGCAGAAAAGTCCTCCTCCTCGTCATCCTCGTCCTCCACAAACAAACTGCCTATGCCTCCATCGTGGCCGATGACCTGAGGCGTGGTGTCCACGAAGGCCACGCGAGAGCTGTGATGGCTGTCTGCGATCTTCTTTCCATCCTTCACACCACCGCCGCGCTGCTGCTGTTGTTGCTGCTGCTGCACAGGATGCTCCGGGGTTGGCCGTTCTTCAGCAACACCCCCCCCTCCCTCTCTCTGGATGCGCTCTTCCTCTCTCTCTTCTGGACGTTGGCGTCATTCTGGGCGTCCACGTTCTTCTTCTCCGCGTCCTTCACCTTGCCGCCCTGCACTGTGGTTGATTTGGAGATGACCGTGACCTTGGTACCGCCGCTGTGCTGGTGGCCGGCCGCGCCTTGCTGTGGCGGGGCAGCGTGGCCACGCGCTTGTTGGGCACCGGCTGCGACTGCGACGACGACGTCTCCGCTGCAGGGGCAGGGGAGATCAGCGCTTCTTCTTCAGGAGCCGACTGGTCGATGAGGATGCGGGCCGAGGGCTTGCTGACAGCAGAGTGCTCTGCCCTTGGCCGCTGACAGTTGACGCAGAGCTCAGGCCGCCAGGCATGCTGGGAAAACTCTACACACGCTGCGGTGGCGGCCGCGGCGTTGCTGTTGTTGGCCGTCGATGTCGACATTGCACCTCCTCCCAGCCCCCCCGTCTGCCACACCTCATTCCCGCCACTGAAACACACAGTGAACAGTGAACAATTGTCATTGGACCACACAGTGAACAGTGAACAATTGTCACTGGAACACACAGTGAACAGTTGTGTCATGTCAGTCACTGACACACAGTGAACAGTTGTGCAATGTCAGTCACTGAAGTATACAGTGAACAGTTGTGCAATGTCAGTCACTGAAGTATACAGTGAACAGTTGTGTCATGTCAGTCACTGAACTATACAGTGAACAGTTGTGTCATGTCAGTCACTGAACTATACAGTGAACAGTTGTGTCATGTCAGTCACTGAACTATACAGTGAACAGTTGTGTCATGTCAGTCACTGAACTATACAGTGAACAGTTGTGTCATGTCAGTCACTGAAGTATACAGTGAACAGTTGTGCAATGTCAGTCACTGAACTATACAGTGAACAGTTGTGTCATGTCAGTCACTGAACTATACAGTGAACAGTTGTGTCATGTCAGTCACTGAACTATACAGTGCTCAGTGAAAAGGTCTTTTGTCAGCCATCCTGCCAATACAATACAATACAATTACAATACAATATAATTAAACAGCAGAATTCGATCTCACAGTTTCAGGCAGACCTTACCCTACCCTACCCTTACAAACAAAGAGCATCCATGTCTACAGATATCAGTGGTATCCAGCCACACATGCGTGCAACACACAAGAAAGCGAGCACTGGCGCTTGTAGATACATGTACTACACACACACACACACACACAATTCTAACATTGTCATGTCACAGAATAAAAATACATCTTATAATATAATATTATATATATACATATACATATATATATATATATATATGTATGACGGCCAATACCATGGAACTATTCATCGTGTCGACATTGTTCCCCACTGCAACAGGCAGTGCTCAGTGGAGAGTTGTGCTGTCAGTCAGCCAATCCATCTGATTTACAGTTAGTACTATGTATGTATACATACACTACACTACACCACAGCATGCTGCACAGAGTACACCTACCTCCTATCGTTTTTTATCACCTCCCCCCCACCTCCTTTTCTTCCTGGGTCAGAGGTCGCAGGTTCACCAATGGTGATGAGATTGTCGGCGTAGTGCATGGAACCACTATCGCTGCAGTCTGGCTTCAGGGACCACATCTCAACCATGGTCATAATGGTGTGTGTGCGTGCTTTGGTTATTATTCATTTGTCCTCTGTTCTTACCAGTTGGCACATAATGGCCAACTCTTCTAAAAGGCAGAATGGGTTTCAATGTGTGCGCAAGATGTTTTGTATGCGTTTGCATATGTATGGAACTTAAGTTGATAGTTTCATCAGATAAAAATTGGGGGAAGTGGAGTCAGCACGGAGGTGAACTCCAGGTAGACACCCTCTCTAACAGACGCCTTGCTGCTGGCTGGAACCCAGGCCGTCAGACCACGCGCTCAGCGTTCCAACCAGTAGGTTATCTCCCCCCAATGCTTTACTGTCATCTGCAGCATCTGTCAGGCAGACCGTCCAGCCTGCTCCAGACCTGAAGTGAAAGACCTATGCCCGCACAGAGTTCTTCTTTCACAAAATGAAACAAAACTACTTCTTAAAAATAGGGTGGCTCTGCTCTTGTGGCTGCATGCTCTCCTTGGGGACAGCAGCCCAAGTGTCACGCCGAGAATGACAGTGGTGTTCAGTTCCATTCAAAGTGGGAAGGCTGAACTGCCTCACAGGCCACAATCCAGGAAGGTTAGTCAGAAGACTAGGCAGGCAGGCAGGCAGGCAGGCAGGCAGGCAGACAGAACTGGGCGGACAATATCACTGAACCAACCTGGTTCACTTGCATGGGCCTGGGGGAAACCTTGTGCTTTGAGCACTGAGCTCGTTGATCTATCGGCAGGACTGTGGGGTGAGCAAATGCTTGAGGGATGCAGCTCTAGTCAAACAACGATTAAAAAAAAAAAGAAGGAAAAAAGGTAACAGGTGTCCCATAACCTATAAGGTCGTAGGGGAGCGCGGCGTCAGAGACCTCAGCTTCTCCAGGGGCCAGCATAGTGAGGGTGGCGCCCATCTCCTCTCCCTCGCTGCTTTACCTTCCCTGACCCTAAAGAGGCAGGTACCCATTTACAGCTGGGTGAACTGGGGAACTGTACTGAAGCCAATGTGCGCAAACAGTCACCCATCCAAATCCAGGCTGATGCTGCTTAACCTTGGCTGGGGGAAAGCGAGTGCTCCGACCACTGAGCTGTGCCGTCCCCATATGATACAACGAATGATACAAAACCTAAAAACAAAATCAAAATAATTCACGTGGCTTACAGCCCCACACCCTTACAAGCCCACCAGTCATAATATATAATAATAATAATGATGATGATAATAATAATTAATAATAAATGGAATTTATATAGCGCTATATCTTGCAAAAACAAATCAAAGCACTTCCATTCAACACATTCTTACTCATACAACCAATAACAATTTACAATGTTAACAAGTTCAAATGTACATACACACATGCACGCGCACACACACATACACACACACAAAGGTTGTACACTTTGGCAGGGTGATGGGGATTTCGGCTGTTGAAGGCATGGACAGATATGAGATGAAACAGGAGGGGAAAGTCTTAGGTTTGAAAAAGGTATGTCTTGAGGCTGGATTTTAAAGTGTCATAAGTAGGTTTTTCGCGAAGGGAGAGAGGGAAGTCATTCCAGATCACCAGACCAGAAACAGAGAAAGAGTGACGGCCAATGGTGGATTGGTTGAGTCTTGGTATTCGTAAGCACCAGTCATCAGGACTGTCACCTCATTCAGTCTGAACAGTCACTTCAACAACAGCCACTTCAAATCAACGCCGCCTAATGCCTTCAAGTCCTACCAATCTGAGGGGGGAAAATATCACACTGATTGAAATGACAAAGTACCACCACACCAGTTCATTCCTCAGTTACTTAAAGCCAATAGAATCAGGCTGGGCTGAAGATGTCGGCATTCTGCCTTCATTTATCATCCCCATGTCACCCCCCAAAAGAGGACCAATACCAGACGACACGTGCTAAGAGATGACAGTGAACACTTGTGTAAAAAGCCACACCGGGGCAATAACCCTGCAGGCTGGACCTACCCTGTGCCCATCCCCCCAGTGTCTGCAGTATCCCCGCCTGGTCCCCAGAACGAAACAGAACACTACACTGTAGTAGCTGCAGGCAAAACGTCCTGAACACAACGTCTACCTGTAGTAGAGAGGAAATAGTGCAACACTGGTCAGGTCAGTTTTGCCTGAGAGAAAGAAAAAAGGCAGGAGGAGAATGGATTAGGAAGGGGAAAGGTAAGCAAGCAAGAAAGAAAGAGAGAGAGAAAGAAAGATGAAAGAGAGAAAGAGAGAAAGAAAGAAAGAATGAAGAGAGAAAAGAATGAAGAGAGAAAGAAAGAATGAAGAAGAAAGAAAGAATGAAGAGAGAAAGAAAGAATGAAGAGAGAAAAATGAAGAGAGAGAGAAAGAAAGAATGAAGAGAGAAAGAAAGAATGAAGAGAGAAAGAAAGAATGAAGAGAGAGAGAGAGAGAAAGAATGAAGAGAGAGAGAGAGAAAAATGAAGAGAGAAAGAAAGAATGAAGAGAGAAAGAAAGAATGAAGAGAGAAAGAAAGAATGAAGAGAGAAAGAAAGAATGAAGAGAGAAAGAATGAATAAAGAGAGAAAGAAAGAATGAAGAGAGAAAGAAAGAATGGAAGAGAGAAAGAAAGAATGAAGAGAGAGAGAGAGAGAAAGAATGAAGAGAGAGAGAGAGAAAGAATGAAGAGAGAAAGAAAAATGAAGAAGAAAGAAAGAATGAAGAGAGAAAGAATGAAGAGAGAGAGAAAGAATGAAGAGAGAAAGAAAGAAAGAGAGAGAAAGAAAGAATGAAGAGAGAAAGAAAGAATGAAGAGAGAGAGAAAGAATGAAGAGAGAGAGAAAGAATGAAGAGAGAAAGAATGAATGAAGAGAGAAAGAATGAAGAGAGAAAGAATGAAGAGAGAGAGAAAGAATGAAGAGAGAAAGAAAGAATGAAGAGAGAGAGAAAGAATGAAGAGAGAAAGAAAGAGTGAAGAGAGAAAGAAAGAATGAAGAGAGAAAGAAAGAATGAAGAGAGAAAGAAAGAATGAAGAGAGAAAGAAAGAATGAAGAGAGAGAGAAAAAAATGAAGAGAGAGAGAAAGAATAAGAGAGAAAGAAAGGGAGAAAGAAAGAAAGAAAAAAAGGGAAAGAAAGAAAGAAAGAAAGAAGGAAAGAAAGAAAGAAAGAATGAAGAGAGAAAGAAAGAAAAGATAGAAAGAAGAATGAAGAAGAAAGAAAGAAAGAAAGAAAGAAAGAAAGAATAAAGAAAGAAAGAATGAAGAGAGAAAGAAAGAAAGAAAGAAAGAAAGAATGAAGAGAGAAAGAAAGAAAGAAAGAAAGAAAGAAATAAAGAGAGAAAGAATGAAGAGAAAAAGAAAGAAAGAAAGAAAGAAAGAAAGAAAGAATGAAGAGAGAAAGAAAGAAAGAAAAAAGAAAGATAAAGAGAGAAAGAATGAAGAGAGAAAGAGAAGAAAGAAAGAAAAAAGAAAGAAAGAAGAAAGAAAAAGAATGAAGAGAAAGAAAAGAAAGATGAAAGAATAGAAGAGAAAAAGAAGAAAGAAGAAAGAAAGAAAGAAAGAGAGAAAGAAAGAAGAAAGAAAGAGAAAGAAAGAAAGAAAGAAAGAAAGAAAGAGAAAGAGAGAGAGAAAAGAGATAAGAAGAAAAAAGAAAGAGAGAGAGAAAGAAAGAAAGAGAAGAAAGAAGAGAGAAAGAAGAAAGAGAGAAGAGAGAGAGTACAGACAGACAGAGAGGAGAGAGAGAAGAGACAGACAGACAGACAGACATGCATACAGACAGCCAGGGCAGACACTGAGAACAGAGAGAAAGAAAGATTAGATAAGGTAGGAAGGTAAGGGGAAAAGACAGTCACAACAAAGCCAGTGATAACAAAGGGAAATTTCCAGCTAGTACCGACAGACCCCCCCCCCCCCCCCCCCCCCCCCCCCCCCCGCATCCCACAGGGGGCAGAAAACTTTGCTGGGAGCCAGGCACTGGCACACCACCGCCACAAAACAGTGGAGAAAGGGGTGCACTGTAGTCCTCTGGTAAGCACCGTACCCCCACAACCACTGAGGCTGAGTAGGAGGGGTCTGGTGTGTGTGGAGAGGTGTGGTGTAGAGGTGTGGTGTGGAGGTGTGGTGTGGTGTGGTGTGGTGAGGTGTGTGTGGTGGGTGTGAGTGGTGAAGGTGTGGTGTGGTGTTGGAGAGGTTGGTGGTGGTGTGGGGGTGTGGTGTGGTGTTGTGGGGGAGAGGTGTGGTGTGGGTGGTGTGGAGAGTGTGGTGTGGTGTGGGTGTGGAGAGTGGTGGTGTGGTGTGAGTGTTGGGTGGTGTTGGTGTGGAGAGGTGTGGTGTGGTGTGGTGTGGTAGATGTGGTGTAGGTGTGTGTGGTGTGGAGAGGTTGTGTGTGGTGTGGTGAGGTGTGGTGGTGGAGTGTGTGTGGTGTGGTGTGGAGAGTGGTGTGGTGTGGTGAGGTGGTGTGTGTGGTGTGAGAGGTGTGGTGTGGTGTGGTGGTGGAGAGGTGTGGTGTGGAGAGGTGTGGTGTGGTGGTGTGGTGTGGAGTGGGTGTGGGTTGTGGGAGGTGTGGTGTGGAGAGGTGTGGTGTGGAGAGGTGTGGTGTGGAGAGGTGTGGTGTGGTGTGGAGAGGTGTGTGTGTGGAGAGTGTGGTGTGTGGTGGTGGAGAGGTGTGTGGTGTGAGAGGTGTGGTGTGTGTGGAGGTGTGGAGTGTGGTGTGGTGTGGAGGGTGTGGTGTGGAGAGTGTGTGTGTGGAGGTGTGTGTGTGTGGAGAGGGGTGTGTGAGAGGTGTGGTGTGGTGTGGAGAGGTGTGGTGTGGAGAGGTGTGGTGTGGTGTGGAGAGGTGTGGTGTTGGGATGTGGTGGTGTGGGAGGATGGTGGGTGTGGAGGTTGGTGTGGTGTGGAGGTGTGTGGTGGTTGGGTTAGTGGAGGTTGGTGTGGGTGAGGATGTGGGGGTGGTGTGGAGGTGGGGTTTGGTGTGGAGAGGTGTGGTGTGGTGTGAGTGGTGTGGTGTGGAGAGGTTGTGTGTGGAGAGGTGTGTGGTGTGGATGTGTGTGGTGTGTGTGGTGATGGTGTGGTGTGTGAGGTGGGTGGTGTGAAGGTGGTAGTGGAGTGTGATCGGAGGTGTGGGTGTGAGGTGTGGTGGGAGTGTGTGTGTGTGAGCTCGTGGCAGGAGTGTGATGGGTGTAGGTGTGTGTGTGAGTAGGGTGTTGGTGAGGTGGTGTGGAGGGTGTGTGTGGTGTGGATGTGTGTATGGTGTGATGGTGTGATGGGTGTGGTAGTGGTGTGGAGGGTGTAGGTGCATGTGTACGTGGAGTGAGTGTAGTGTGTGTAGTGTAGTGTGGTGGTGAGGTAGTGTAGTGTGGATGTGGTGTGGTGTGGGGTGTGCGTGGGTGGTGTGTGTGGTGTGGTGTGGATGTGTGTGGTGGTGTGTGGTGTGGATGGTGTGTGTGTGGTGTGGTGTGGTGTGAGTGTGGTGTGGGTGTGGTGTGGTGTGGTGTGGTGTGGTAGTGGTGTGTGTAGTGTGGTGTGAGTGTGTGTGTGTGTGGTGTGTGCGAGTGTGGTGTGTGTGGGTAGTGTGTGTGGGTGTGTGTGGGAGTGTGAGTGTGTGGTGTGGTGTAGTGTGTGTGTAGTGTGTGTAGTGTTGGTTTGTGTGATGTGTAGTGGTGTAGTGTAGTGAGTGTCTCATGTAGTGTTAGGTAGTGTGTGTGTGTAGTTGTGTACTGGTGTGTGTAGTAGTGTAGTGTCGTGTGTAATGTGGTAGTCGTGTGGGTGTGGTGTGGGTATGAGTGGAGTGTGTACTGTGTGGTGTTGTGACATGTGTGTGTGGTGCATGTGTGGGTGGTGGTGTTGGGGTGTGCGTGGTGTATGTACGTGTCGTGCGGTGTCTGCACATGTTAGTGTACCGCTCATGTGTCTCGTGATCACTGTCCCTCTTGCTGTCTCATTTATCCACTGTGTCTCTCTGTACACATATTAACACTCAGCTCTCCTCTCTTATCACTTCCCTCTTCCTCATCCATTTTCCACTTCCCTCTTCCTATCATTTTCCACTTCCCTCTTCCTCATCATTTATCACTTCCCTCTTCCTCATCATTTATCACTTCCCTCTTCCTCATCATTTATCACTTCCCTTCTCCCTCATCATTTATCACTTCCCTCTTCCTCATCATTTATCACTTCCCTCTTCCTCATCATTTATCACTTCCCTCTTCCTCACCATTTATCACTTCCCTCTTCCTCATCATTTATCACTTCCCTCTTCCTCATCATTTATCACTTCCCTCTTCCTCACCATTTATCACTTCCCCTCTCTCCTCATCATTTTCCACTTCCCTCTTCCCTCATCTTTTCCACTTCCCTCTCTCCTCATCATTTATCCACTTCCCTCTCCCTCACTTTTCACTTCCCTCTCCCTGATCATTTTCCACTTCCCTCTCTCCTCATCATCTTTCCACTTCCCTCTCTCTCTCTTCTCCCTCATCCTTTTCCACTTCCCTCTCCCTCATCATTTTCCACTTCCCTCTCCCTCATCCCTTTTTCCACTTCCCTCTCCCTCATCCTTTTCCACTTCCCTCTCCCTCATCCTTTTCCACTTCCCTCTCTCTCTCTCCCTCATCCTTTTCCATCCTCTCCCTCTCCCTCATCATTTTCCACTTCCCTCTCCCTCCATCCCTTTTCCACTTCCCTCTCCTCTCATCCTTTTCCACTTCCCTCTCCCTCATCCTTTACCACTTCCCTCTCTCTCTCTCTCCCTCATCCTTTTCCACTTCCCTCTGTGATCACATCCCCCTCCCCTCTCCCCCAGCGCATCGATAAGGCATTCATGTGGGAATCCATGGAAATGTTTATAAAACACATTATTATTATGTGCTCTATAAATCCAACATCTGTCTGGACATCCATCCATTCACTAAGTAGGGAAGGGTTGGGACAGACTAGTGGTTAGAGCACTGACTTGGTAACCTCACAGTGCAAGCAGGTTTAAATAAACCCCCACAGAAATGGCCCCCCCCCCCCCCCCCCCCCCCCCCCCCCTGGAGTTAACATCAGTACTGACTCCACTCCCTCCCCTGAAAGTTTATTTACTTATTTTATTTCATTTTTTAAATTTTATATCGAGGATAATGGAATAAGCATTTACGTGAGTATGCGGATGAGAGCATAAACTCCTCGAGTGTACAAATGCACGCAGAGCATCTTGTGTACGCGCTAAAACCTGTGCCACCTTTCAGAAGAGCAGGCCATTGCGTGCCGGTAGGAATGGATGCCATTTAAACTGAAAGACTGCATGGCACACTGGTTGGTGCCAGGTGACTTACACAGCGCCCCTGCAGTTGGAACACCAGCCCTGCCTTGATCAACGATGGGCAAACTGTCGCATACGCCACACCTCAACAGTGGTGAACCTTCAAGCTCTAGCTGTGAAAGACGACCAAATAGTGATGATGATGATGATGATGATGATGATGATAGTAGTAATGATCATCATCATCATCATGAAAAAACCTGCTAGATGGAGTAAGTCGCTGAGACCAGTAGTCAACACCAAAACACACAACAAAACCCCACCAGGAAAGTGGATTATTGATTTTTTTTCCCCACCTTATGAAAACAAACCCCCCAACATCCGCAAGCATCACATACAATTTACCAAAAGCACTCCCACATAATTCACAGAACCCACTTTTCAATATGCACACAGCAGCCGAGTTCAATCACAACGCACACTTTATACACACAGCACCTCTGTGACAATGCTGAGGCAACTAACTACACCCTCATGCTACCAGTCCTGAAAAATGCTCCCTAACTTCGACTGGCACTACATCTACACTACACCGTCTGCAATCTTCACAGCGGCCACACCGGGATGTGGGGGTTGGAAGGAGGTGGGGGGGGGGGGGGGGGGGGGGGGGGTTAGGGCAAAAATCATGGTCCCCTGCTGGTGACGTGGACACATCGATAACAGGAGCATTGGGGAAAACAACACGGTCATCAAATCGCCAGTCAGCAAGGAGCAGCACCGCTCGCTCTCTCGCAGAAGAAGAACAACTTCCCAGACTTCAAATGAGCATCGCCAAGCAACAAAACACCCCCTTTGTCCCTCCATGGGTCCTTTCTTTTTACGACACCTTGACGCCGTTTCTAGGGTGACGTATCTAGTCCTTGCAGCGTTGCCATGGCGACAGATGATTCGCCTTGTTAGGGACCTGATGAGGCAAGGTGGCAAGGTGCTGCAGCAGCATTTCCAGCGTCACTCCCTGTCTGCCTGCCCTCCTTGCCTGCTTCTGCAGCGCCCAGTCTTTCTTGTCGTAGGAGTCACAAGTAGCATCCTCGTCCATCCACTTTTCTCTGTGTGTGTGTGTGTGTGTGTGAGTGTGTGTGTGTGTGTGTGTGTGTGTGTGTGGTGGTGTGTGTGTGTGTGGAGAGAGAGAGAGAGAGAGAGTGAGAGAGAGAGAGAGAGAGTGTGTGTGTGTGTGTGTGTGTGAGTGAGAGAGAGAGAGAGAGAGAGAGAGAGTTGTGTTGTGTGTGTGTGTGTGTGTGTGTGTGTGTGTGTGTGTGTGTGTGTGTGTGTGTGGTGTGTGTGAAGGAGTGAAAGGAATTAAATCTTGCATTGTGACTGTGTGTATGTAAGAGAGTGTGTGTGTGTGTATGTGAAGGGGTGAAAGGAATTAAATCTTGGATCTTGTGCGTCTGTAAATGTGAGTAAATGTGTGTATAGTTGTGAGTGAGTGGAGGTGAGTGATGTGTGAATGATGTGTGTGTGTGTGTCACTCTGTGAGTGTGTTGTTGTTGTTGTTGTCAAAGGGGGATCAATAGCCAGCGACTTCAGCCCTGATTTCTGCCAGGCCGGAGTGCTGCTGCTGGTACTGGTGGTGGTGGTGGTGGTGGTGGTGGTGGTGGTGGTGGTGGTGGCAGCCAAGATGGACAACACCACACATCCAGTAGCAAGATGGCCTGCCCCAACCCTGTTTGTGACGTCATCCTTTAGTCTGTCATGTCCTTACCTTACTTCTGTCCCTTTCTGATCACTGGCTGTTAACTCTCCTCCGCTTCTGGCACCTATAACTGTTTTCAGGGGGACGGGGGGACAGAACCTTGTGGTTCCAGTGCTACGCTCGTGATCTGACGGCCCGGGTTTGACTCTGAGCCACCATAGCGGCGCCCGTTTTGGGGGGAATTTTACCCTGGAGTTAACTCACTAACATCAGAGCTGACTCCGCTCCTCTTAGAGTCCTTGGGAGGAGGCTACAACTGAGGTCCTCCCGGGAGTGCCTGGTCTTGTCCTGTCACGTGGACACAGCAAGTTAACAGCTGGAGCTCTGCCCACTGGCCTCAACCCACACATTCCCGCTTCAGAGCAGCTCGTTTCTTTGTACAGCATGCTGGGCAAGCTCGTGTTTCTACATATATATATATATATAACGCACTGAGCGCTGACCTGAGCAATGCGAGCTTTACCATGCAAATCTGATCTTCTGGAGGGCATGGAGGCACTGGCAGGTCTGCACTGGAAGCTGACCTGGGAGATGGTAAAAATCCCCCCCCCCCCCCCCCCCAATCCCCTTCATTCCCCAGAGGCTGCCGAGAATGGAACCCACGACTTCATGAATCCAGGGGCTTGAGGACGGCCATGTTGACTGCAGCTCTGACAATGTGCTGTGCTGACAATGTGCTGACAAAAAGATGTAATACGATGAATTCATACATGTACATGCATCATTACATCTATTTATGATGTATCACAAACTGACTCCGTGACTGCAGTGTGGTGTGGTGTGGTGTGGTGGGGCAGGGTGTGGTGTGGTGTGGCAAGGTATAGTGTGGTGTGGTGTGTGTGTGTGTGGTGTGGTGTGGTGGGGTGTGGTGTGGTGGGGTGTGGTGGGGTGTGGTGTGGTGTGGTGTGGTGGGGTGTGGTGTGGTGTGGCAAGGTATATGTGTGGTGTGGTGTGGTGTGGTGGTGGTGGGTGTGGTGTGGTGTGGTGGTGGTGTGGTGTGTGTGGTGGGGTGTGGTGTGGTGTGTGGAGTGTGGTGTGGATGGTGTGTGGGTGTGGTGTGGTGTGTGGCAGGGTGTGTGGGTGTGGTGTGGTGTGGCAGGTGTGGTGTGGTGTGGTGTGTGTGGTGTGGAGGGTGTGGTGTGGTGTGTGGCGGGTGGTGGTGTAGTGTGGTGTGGTGTAGTGTGGGTGTGGAGGGTGTGGTGTGTGTGTGTGTGTGTGGCAGGGTTTTGGTTGTGGTGTAGTGTGGAGTGGTGTGTGTGGTGTGTGTGGCAGGGTGTGGTGTTGTGTGGTGTGGTGTAGTTGTGGCAGGGTGGTGGTGTGGTGGTAGTGTGGTGTAGTGTTGGTGGTGTTGGCAGGGTGTGGTTGGTGGTGTAGTGTGGTGTAGTGTGGCAGGGTGTGTGGTGTGGTGTGTGTGGTGTGGTGTGGTGAGGTGTGGTGTGGTGTGTGTGTGTGGCAGGGTGTGGTGTGGTGGTGTGAGGTGTGTGGTGTATGTGGGTGGTGGTGGGTGGCAGGGTTGTGGTGTGGGTGGTGGTGTGTGTGGCAGGGTGGGGTGTGGTGTGGTGTAGTGTGGTGTAGTGGTGGCAGGTGGTGTGGTGTGTGTGGTGTGCAGGTGTGTGTGTGGTGTTGGGGTGTGTTGGTGTATGTGGTGTGGTGTGTGTGGTGGGGGTGTGGGCAGGTGTGTTGGTGTGGTGTGGGGTGTGTGGGTGTGGCAGGTGTTTTGGTGTGGGGTGTGGTGTGTGGTGTGGATGTGTGTGGTGTGGGGTGTTGGTGGGTGTGTGGTGGTGGTGTGGTGTGTGTGGCAGGGTGTGGTGGGTGTGGTGTGGTGTGGTGTGGAGGGTGTGGTGTGTGGTGTGGTGTGGAGGGTGTGTGTGGTGTAGTGTGGTGTGGCAGGGTGTGGTGGTGGTGTGTGGTTGGTGTGGGTGTTGGTTGGTGGGTGTGGGGTGTGGGATGGGTGTGGGGTGTGGTGGGTGGTAGTGGGGTAGTGTGGTGTGTGGTGTGTGTGGTGGTGTAGTGGTTTGTGTGGTGTGTGGCAGGGTGTGTGTGTGTGTGTGGTGTGTGTGTGGTGTGTGAGGTGTGGTTGGTAGTGGTGTGGTTGGTGTGGTGTGTGTGGTGTGTGTGTGTGTGTGTGGTTGTGGCAGGGTGTGGTGTGTGGTGTGGTGTAGTGTGTGTGGGTGTGGGGTGTGGTGGTGTAGTGTGGTGTAGGTTGGTGTGGCAGGGTGTGGTGGTGGTGTGGTGTAGGTGTGTGTGGGTGTGTGTGGTGGGGTGGTGTGGTGGTGTGTGTGGTGTGGTGGGTGTGGGTGTGTGTGGGTTGTGTGTGGTAGTGTGGCAGGTGTGGTGTGGTGTGTGTGGAGTGTGGTGTTGGTGTAGTGTGGTGGGTGTAGGTGTGTGTGGGTGTGGGTGTGGTGTGGTGTGGTGTGCAGGGGTGGTGTGTGTGTGGTGTGGTGTGGTGTGTGGCAGGGTGTGTGTGGTGTGGTGGTGGTTGTGGCAGGTGTGGTGTGGTGTAGTGTGTGTGTAGTTGGTTGTGTGTTGTGGCAGGTGTGTGTGTGTTGTGGTGTAGGGTGTGGTGTGTTGTGTGGTGTGTTGCATGGTGTGTGTGTGGTGTGCATGTTGGGTGTGGTGTGGTGTAGTGTGTGGCAGGTGTGGTGTGGTGTGAGGGTGTTATGGTGTGAGTAGTGTGGTGGTTAGGGTGGTTAGTGTGGCAGGTGTGTGGGTGTGTGTGCAGGTTGTGGTGTGTAGTGGTGTGTGTAGGTGTGGTGCATGTGGTGTGGCGGTGTGGTGTGGTGTGGTGTAGTGTGGTGTGGCAGGTGTGGTGTGGGTGTGGTGGTTGTGTGTGGGTGTAGTTGGTGTAGTGTGGTGGTGGTGTGGTGTGGTAGTGTGCAGGTGTGTGTGGTGTAGGTGGCAGGGTGTGGTGTGGTGTGGTGTGTGTATGTGGTCAGTGGTGTGGTGTTAGTGTGGCAGGTGGTGTGGGTGGGTGTAGTGTGGCAGGGGGTGTGGTGGGTGTGGGAGGTGGTGGTGGGTGTGGGGGCAGGGTGTGGTGTGGTGTAGTGGTGTGTAGTGTGGTGGTGTGGAGGTGTGGGTAGGTGTGAGGGTAGGGTGGTGTGAGTGTGTGGCAGGTGTGAGTGGCAGTGTTGTGTGTGTGTATGTGTTAGTGTGCAGGTGTGTGGTGTAGTGTGTGCGGTGTGTGTGAGTGTGTGTAGTGTGGCATGGGTGTAGTGTGTGTGTGTGGTGTGGTGTGTGTGGTGTATGTGTTGTGTGTGCAGGTGTGTGGTTGGTTGTGATGTCAGGTGGAGGTGCATGGTGTGGTGTTGTGCAGAGTTGCGTGTGTGTGTGGTGGTTAGTGTGTTGTGTGAGCTAGGGTGAGGTTGTGAGTGTGGTAGTGGTGTAGTGTGGCAGGGTGTTGAGTGTGGGATGTGCAGTGTGTGGTGTGATTGTGTGGTGGGGTTGTTGTGTAGTGTTGGCAGTGTGTGGTGTGGTGTAGTGTGGCAGGGTGTGGTGTGGTGTGGTGTGGTGTAGGTGGCAGGAGTGTGGTGTAGTGTAATGTGTGGCAGGGTGTGGTGTGAGTGTGTGTAGTGTGCAGGGTGTGTGTGTGTGCAGTAGTGTGTGTGAGTGTGTGGTTATGTGGTGTGCCAGGGTGTGTGTGTGGTGTGGTTGGAGGGTGTGGGTGTTAGTGTGGAGTGTGTGTGTTGCAGTGTGTTGTGGTGTGGTGTCAGTGTGGTTGTTGTTGTTGCAGGTGTGTGGTGTGGTGTAGTGTTGGTGGTTGTTGTGGTGTGGTGTGGTAGTTGATCGTGTATGTGCAGTGTGTGAGTGTGCGGCTGCGCATAGTGTAGGTTATGTGTAGGAGTGTGTTGTGGTGCGTGAGTGTAGTGTGTGGTAGTGTACTGCAGTGTGTGTTGAGTGAGAGTGTGCAGGTCGTGATTGTGTGCGTGTCAGTGTGCTTAGTGTCAGCGTGTGGTCAGTGTGTAGTGCGTGCTATGTAGTGCAGTGGCAATGGTGTAGATGTGGAGTGCTGCTAGTTGGCAGGGTGATGGAAATCAGTTGTTACTAGTGCTCCCAAGCCCCTTGTGTCCCACGTGTAGTGGCAGTGTGTGTAGGTGTAGTGGTGTGGTGTAGTGATGTAGTGGCAGGTGTTGTGGTTGTGGTGTGGTGTTTGGTTAGTGTGGTGTAGTGTGGCAGGTGTGCGTGTAGTGTGATGTGAGTGTGTGCATGTGTTTGGTGGGTAGTGTGGCAGGTTGTGTGGTTGAGTAGTGTTGATGTAGTTGGCAGTTGGTGTGCGTTGGCAGGGTGTGGGGAAGGTGGGGGGTGAATGTGATGCAGAGGTGTGGTGTGGATGAGTGCATGGTTGGCAGGCAAGTGGAATGTGTAGTGTGTGCTGTGATGTGATGTGCCCAGGGTCGGACAGGTGTGTGATTGATGCAAGGTGGTTGTTGCAGTGCAATGTAGTGCAGTGCAATGTAGTGCAGTGCAATGTAGAGGAATGCTGTTGGTCTGGGCCTCATTCAGCATGGGCCAGAGAGACAGGAAAATCACATTTATCAAACCTAACTTAGTTAGCTCCCCAAACAAGCCTCCCCTTGTGTACCCCACCTCTACAAACTGAGCAGGTGCATTCTCAAGGGATCGTCCTCTTTGTTTCAGAACGTAAGGACCGCAGCTACAGTTGTCAGTCATATGAAAGATGGATTACAAACTCTTTGTTTCAGAACGTAAGGACCGCAGCTACAGTTGTCAGTCATATGAAAGATGGATTACAAACTCTTTGTTTCAGAACGTAAGGACCGCAGCTACAGTTGTCAGCCATATGAAAGATGGATTACAAACTAAGACAGAGACTGGACAGACAGGGCTCAGGAAGATGAAACAGGGCAGCAACCTGACAGAAACAGACGCAGAAACCAGAGATGAAACACACACACACTGACACACACACACACACACACTGACACACAGTGACACACACACACAAGCAAACACACACACACACACACACACACACACACAGAGCTTCAGTTCAGTTCACTGTGGCAGACACACATGACACGCCTGTAAAGTCTGTAAGATGTATTTTTAAGTATTACACAAACATGCAGTTCATCATCATTGTATACCTGTGAATAAATATTGATATATTTTCTCTCTTTCTGTTTCTCTCTCTCTCTCTCTCTCTCTCTCTCTCTCTCTCTCTCTCTCTCTCTTCTCTCTCTCTCTCTCTCTCTCTCTCTCTGTGCTATTGATCAATATGTGCAGTGCAGTGCGCGCGCGCGCACACACACACACACACACACAGGTGGCTTGATGGGAAAAAACAACAAAGCATGCACAGCTTATTCAATGTACCATATAGAAATAAAAAAATTGACTCGACTTTACATAGTCACACACACACAAAGTAACACACACACACAAACACAAGTAACACACACACACACACAACGTAACACACACACACACACAAAGTAACACACACACACAAAGTAACACACTTGACTAAACACTCACCCTCCTCCCTTTACACACTCGCTACCCCCCCCCCCCCCCACGTCATACACCCTTGCTCCCCCCACCCCCACTACCCTCCTCTAACCCCCCCCCCCCCCCCCCCCTGTTGACCCCTAGGGGATACTGTGACACACCAGGGCCTGATGAGGGGGGGGGTGGGGGGGGTGATCACAGACAAGCCGGCCTGCTTCAACCTACAGCCACTGAGCTAGCCACCCACCCCTCTGCCTGCTGCTCCTGTCACACTACTGTACTAGTGGAGTGGAGTGGAGTGGAGTGGAGTGGAGTGGAGTGGAAAGTGGTATAGTATAGTGGAGTGGAGTGGAGTGGAGTGGAGTGGAGTGGAAAGTGGTATAGTATAGTGGAGTGGAGTGGAGTGGAGTGGAGTGGAAAGTGGTATAGTATAGTGGAGTGGAGTGGAGTGGAGTGGAAAGTGGTATAGTATAGTGGAGTGGAGTGGAGTGGAGTGGAGTGGAGTGGAGTGGAGTGGAAAGTGGTATAGTATAGTGGAGTGGAGTGGAGTGGAGTGGAAAGTGGTATAGTATAGTGGAGTGGAGTGGAGTGGAGTGGAGTGTGGTATAGTATAGTGGAGTGGAGTGGAGTGGAGTGGAGTGTGTGTGGTATAGTAGAGTAGTGGAGTGGAGTGGAGTGGAGTGTGGTATAGTATAGTGGAGTGGAGTGGAGTGGAGCGTAGTGTGGTATAGTATAGTGGAGTGGAGTGGAGTGGAGTGGAGCGTAGTGTGGTATAGTATAGTGGAGTGGAGTGGAGTGTAGGGTAGTGGAGTGGAGTGGTAGGTATGGTATAGTGGTATGGTAGTGGAGTGGAGTGCTATGGTATAGTATATGTAGTGTAGTGTAGTGTTGCTATTGGTATTAGTTATGTAGTGGTATGATAGTGTAGTGTAGTGATGTTGTATGTGCTATGGTATAGTGTAGTGTAGTGTGCTATGGTATAGTATAGTGTGTTGTGTTAGTGATGGCTATGGTATATATGTGTAGTGTAGTGTAGCTATGTATAGTGTAGTGAGTGTGCTATGGTAGTTAGTGTAGTAGTAGTAGTGCTATGGGATAGTGTAGTGAGTGTGCTATGGTATAGTTATATGTTATGTGTAGTGTGTAGTGATGAGTGGGTGAGTGTGATAGTATAGTGTAGTGGCGTAGTGTAGCTATGGTGTATGTAGGTAGGAGTGTGCTATGGTAGTAGTGTAGTGTAGTGTGCTAGGTATAGTAGTGTGGTGTAGTGTAGTGTAGTGTATAGTGTGCTATGGTATAGTATGTAGTATAGTGTATGTGTATGTGTGTGTAGTTGCTTGTGGTGGTGTAGTGTAGTTGAGTATAGTGTAGTATAGATAGTGTAGTGGGTGTAGTGTGGCTATGTAGTGTATGGTGTAGTGTAGTAGTAGTAGTGTGCTATGGTATAGTTGGTAGTGTAGTGTGCTATGGTAGTAGTATAGTAGTAGTAGTGAGTGTAGTGGTGTGGTGTGCTATGTGAGTGGATGTATTAGTGATGCAGTGTATGGTAATGTAGTGTAGTGCTATGGTATAGTGTGTAGTGTTGTGTAGTGTGCTATGGTATGTGAGTGTAGTTGCTATGGTATAGTATAGTGTAGTGTAATGTTGTATGGTGTATGGTATAGTGTAGTTAGTATAGTGTAGTGTAGTATGGTATAGTGTAGTGTAGTATGCTATATATTGTAGTTGCTATGGTATAGTATAGTGTTGTGTAGTGATAGTGTAGTATGCTATGGTATAGTATAGTATAGTATCTAGTGCAGTGTATAGTGTGTTGTAGTATGTATAGTATAGTGTAGTATGCTATGGTATAGTGATAGTGTAGTGTAGTATGCTATGGTAAGATAGTGTAGTATGCTATGTATAGTTATGTAGTAGCTATGTATAGTTATATTAGATGTATATAGTGTAGTTGCTATGGTATAGTATATAGTAGCAGTATGTATATGTAGTGTAGTATGCTATGGTATAGTGTAGTGTAGTATAGGTATAGTGTAGTGTAGTATGCTATGTATAGAAGTGTAGTATGCTATGGTATAGTATATGTGTAGTTGCTATGTATATGGTATTAGTATAGTAGTGTGTTGCTATGGTAGTAGTGTTAGTATTATGTATAGTATAGTGTAGTATGCTATGGTATAGTATATTAGTGTAGTGATAGATCTATGGATAGTATAGTGTAGTATGTATGTATAGTGTAGTATAGTAGCTATGTATATAGTATAGCTATGTATGTATGTAGTTATTGCTATGGTATAGGTATAGTTGTAGTGTATGTAATGTATGTAGTGCTAGGTATAGTATAGTGTAGTATCTATGGTATGTAGTGTAGTGTTATGTAGTATGCTATGGTTATAGTATATGTGTAGCATGGTAGTATGTCATATAGTATAGTGTAGTATGCTATGGTATAGTATAGTGGTATGTATAAGTGAGTATGCTATGGTATAGTATAGTTAGTGTAGTATGCTATGGTATAGTATAGTGTAGTATGCTATGGTATAGTATATAGTGTAGTAATGCTATGGAATATAGTATCATGTTAGTGTAGTATGCTATGGATAGTAGTTTTAAGTGTAGTCTGCTATGGTATAGTAATAGTGTAGTCTGCTATGGTATAGTATAGTGTAGTATGCTATGGTATAGTATAGTGTATGTGTATGGTATGTCTATGGTATAGTATATGTATGTAAGGTATATGCTATGGTATAGTATAGTGTAGTCTGCTATGGTATAGTATAGTTAGTATGCTATGGTATAAAGTATAGGTAGATGCTATGGTATAGTATAGTGTAGTATGCTATGGTATAGTATAGTGTAGTATGCTATGGTATAGTGTAGTGTAGTGCTATGGTATAGTATAGTGTAGTGTAGTATGGTATAGTATAGTGTAGTATGCTATGGTATAGTATAGTGTAGTATGCCTATGGTATAGTAGTATAGTATGTAAGTAAGTGCTATGGTATAGTATAGTGTAGTATGCTATGGTATAGTATAGTGTAGTATGCTATAGTATAGTGTAGTATGCTATGGTATAGTATAGTGTAGTATGCCATGGTATAGTATAGTGTAGTATGCTATGGTATAGTATAGT
>CM054164.1:8948164-8955664 GCA_028751875.1 Rapana venosa
TCACCATGGCTACATTATCTTTTTACATATCATCCATGGCTACATTATCTTTTTACATATCACCATGGCTACATTATCTTTTTACATATCACCATGGCTACATTATCTTTTTACATAATCACCATGGCTACATATCTTTTTACATATCACATGCTCATATCTTTACATATCACCATGGCTACATTATCTTTTTACATATCACCATGGCTACATTATCTTTTTACATATCACCATGGCTACATTATCTTTTTACATAATCACCATGGCTACATTATCTTTTTACATAATTATCACCATGGCTACATTATCTTTTTACATAATTATCACCAGCTACACTTTTACAACACACATGGCTACATTATCTTTTTACATATCACCATGGCTACGTTATCTTTTTACATATCACCATGGCTACGTTATCTTTTTACATAACTATCACCATGGCTACGTTATCTTTTTTCATCATCATTACTCACTGGTCAGGGTTGTTTTTGGGGGGTTCAATTTGGTTTTGTGTGTGTTTTGTTTTTTTTTTTGGGGGAGGGTTGGTTTTGGAGGGTGTTGGTGTTTGTTGTTGTTGGGGTTTTTTTAGGGGGGGAGTTTAGGTTCACCATTTTATGCATTGTAAAGGCAAGGGTTTTTAACCACCATCAAGGTGGCCATAGCCACACTCTGATTTCGTGGATTGAAGTGGGTTTGAAACGTGGTGTCCTACCTGTCCTAATAATAATAATAATAATATATGGAATTTATATAGCGCTGAATCTTGTAAAAAACAAACAAATCGAAGCGCTTGCACTCAATCATTTACAGGCATGCAACTCTCCTTAAACATAATGAACAACAGATTTCAAAACCATGCGCGCGCACGCATGCACGCACACACACACACTCGGAACAACACTTAGAAGGTGAGAGATGCTGTTGAAAATTAGGGACAAATATTTGGGGAGAAAGTCTCAGGTAGGAAATAAGTGTGTTTTGAGGCTGGATTTGAAGGTATCAAGTGAAGGCTTTTGGCGAAGTGAAAGAGGGAGGTCATTCCAGGTGGATGGACCAGAAACAGAGAACAGGCATCACACAACATTCATGAGAGTTTCTCTAAGTCAGTCTTAGGCCGACAGTAAACAAGACCGAAAGAGGGGGCGGGGCAGGGCAGGGCAGGGAGGGCAGGGCAGGGCAGGGCAGGGCAGGGCAGGGCAGGGCAGGGCAGCACAGTGGTTAGAGCTCCACGCTCACAATCCCGCAGGTGACATCAGTGCCGACTTCACTCCCCTGAAAGTCCTTCGCATGAGATCATAGATTTAATTAAACAGCCCAGGTCCTGTGCGTGTGAACACACACACACACACACACAAAACATCATGCGTGGACGTTAAAAACCCATTCCCCCTTTCGGAAGAGTACACCATAACATGCCAGCAAGAATGGATGTGAACATACATGTATGCGTGCATACTGGTGCTGTGTTTGTACCAGGTGCAGACACCGTCCCTGCCACCCTACGTCAGAACGCCGCTGCTGCTGCTTCACTAAGGATGGACCAACGGTCGCCTACGCACAGTCTCACCACTGGCAAACCTCGCAGCTCTAGCTGAGGAATGAAACACAACAAAAACACCAAAGACAGAGTGCTAGAGGTCAATGATGATATCATACAGACGCACTTCCACAGACAAATCAATACGCAGTAACGCAAAAAAAAACCACTGAAGGTATTTTATGATCCATAAAGCTCCCCCCCCCCCCTTTCCTGCTTTGTCGGATCCAAGTGGAGTTTGAACTGCCATAGTCCCTAAATCGGAAATTTCCACTGGGACACTAGTACAACCTCACCAGCAACACCTAACTGTTGCGCGATCATCCTTGAAAATGAAGGATGAAGAATCAGTATTGATTGGTTTTGTTTTCTTTATACTTTATGAATACTTTTTCGATGTACTGGTGTACATGTTTCAAAGTGCTCTCTGTGTGTGTGTGTGTGTGTGTGTGTGTGTGAGTGAGTGTGTGCGAGTGTGCGTGCACACTTTCAACTGGGCTACAAACTACCATCCAATTAAAAAAGAGAATATGCACAGTAAGACGAGATGCACAACAAGCAAACTACTTATTTAAATGTATGCTGTAACTTCTTCACACACACACACATGAATACACACACTCGTGAATACACACACACTGACACAGAGTGATATACACATGACTGTATGCACAAGCACACACACAAATAAAAGCAGATCTATACAAAATTTTAATTACATTTACAAGAACTCGCACATATCCGAGATCCCCACATCTACAAATTGTACAATAAAATGTGTACTTCCACACACACACACACTGACACACATACAGTCTCTCACACACACACACACTGACACACACACACACTCTCACACACACTCACACACTGACACACACACACACTCACACAAAGAGTGACACACACACAGAGTGACACGCACACACACACTAACCTCATCCTCCTCGTACAAAGAAAAGAATGTGCACAGCAAAGCACAGAACCTCTAAATCTTCCACCAAGGACCCCCCTCCCCTCCCCTCCCACCCCTCCTCCCTCCCCCCCCCCCCCCCCCCCCCCTTCATGTACCCTACAGGACTAGGATCTGTCCCCTGCATACACCAGTAATGGCCCACCTGCACAAGTTCCCTAACGGGCTTTTCTCAGCCCACAATTATACCTAGAAAACATGACACCTGTAGACTACTTGTAACATCAGCAGTGCTGGCTAGTTACAGTGTATCATGGACACCTAGCACCTAGGGCTGACCGCCCACACGTGATTCATTCACTGGCAGTCAGGTCAAAATACTGTAAATAATCATCCCATGAACTAAGGTTAATTATAACAGTACACTGACAGGCACATGTACACTGATGAGCATGATTACATCAATTATAAATAAAAACATGAAGGTTTGACTGATATTTGCCTTAAAAACATCCCAATACCTTCACAATAAAAGTCACACACACGCGCACGCACGCACGCACACACAAACACACACCAGTGTAACTTAAGCACACACTGCAGTAGAGACCATGGACTAGAATTTAGAAAAGACATACTGAACTTTACCAAGTATATAAAACATTAAACAATTATCCTGAATCAAAACTAAAACATATATTGTACATAAATACACACACACAGTCACACACACACATCGCTTATGCATAGTCCTGTTGGTTTGTTATTGTGATTGCTTTGGACTTTAAAGACGCTCTAGTCCAGAAATTACTTTTTCGAGCTTGTTAGATTTTTTAAAATTATCATTATCCTTTTTTCTTTGCTATATGCCTCCTGTTTCACAGTTGTTGCATTCCTATTGTTTATCTTGTTTGTGTCATAGGAGGGGGCTAGAGATATTGTGTTTGTAATTGGGTTTTTGGCTGTTGTTGGGTGTTTCTCGCTCTTGTTTTAAGGGTTGAGCTTTTTTCTTCCAGGGGTGAGGGGGGGGGGGGGGGGGGGGGGGGGGGAGTTGCTTCTTGGGTTTCTTTTGAGGGCAGGGGAGGGGGTTACACACATTAAGATAGGTTTGGGTTTTTTCACCTGAAATTCAGTAGTTGAAATTTTATTTACATTTTTCATTGGAATTACTGATTTTGTTAGAAATAGTTAGAATTGCATTTTCCTGTTGTTTATTGTAGTTCAATAGGTTAGTAATGTAACGGTGTTGTTTTTATTTTTTCTATAATTTTGGTTGTTTTTCTATATTTTTTATTTTAAAATTTTGTTTATCATTTCACATGCATTGATCCCCTGAAATTCCTTCTCCTGTACAGTACCAACTACACCCTCCCCCCTTGACACTCATACCCCCCCCCCCCCCCCCCCCACCTAATATCACAACTGCGAAGACGTTAAATGAATTTGAACACACACATGTGCACGTGTGCGCATACACACACACACACAAAATTCTTCACACACACACACAGAATCCTTCAGCAAAAATATGACTGAGTAGTAAATATGATAGTGAAATCAGAATTCAAATGACTAGTGGCACAAATGTGTACATGTATTCCTATAATGATAATAATAATAATAATAATAATAATAATAATAATAATGTATGGAATTTATATAGCGCAGAATCTTGTAAAGCAACAAATCAAAGCTGTGACAGCCTCCTCTACTTCCACTAGTGCCAGTCTTCTGTATCTCACTTGTCCAATTTTCCTTGTGTGTGTGGTGTGTGGTGTGTGTGTTGTGTGTGTGTGTGTGTGTTGTGTGTGTGTGTGTGTGTGTGTTGTGTGTGTGTTGTGTGGTGTGTGTGTGTTGTGTGTGTGTGGTCTGTGTGTGTGTGTTGTGTGTGTTGTGTGTGTTGTGTCGTTGTGTTGTGTGTTGTGTGGTGGTGTTGTGTGTGTGTGTGGTGTGTGTGTGTGTGTTGTGTGTGTGTGTGTCTGTGTGTGTGTGTGTGTCTGTGTGTGTGTGTGTGTGTGTGGTGTCTGTGTGTGTGTGTGTGTCTGTGTGTGTGTTGTGTGTGTGTTGTGTTGTGTCTGTGTGTGTGTGGTGTTGTTGTGTGGTGTGTGTGTGTGTGTTGTCTGTGTTGTGTGGTGTGTGTGTGTTGTGTGTGTGTGTTGTGTGTGTGTGTGTTGTGTGTTGTGTGTGTGTGTGTGTGTGTGTCTGTGTGTTGTGTGTGTGTGTGTTGTGTGGTGGTTTGTGGTTGTTGTGTGTGTCTGTGTGTTGTCTGTGTGTGTGTGTTGGTGTCGTGTGTGTTGTTGTGTGTGTGTGTGGTGTGTCTGTGTGTGTGTGTGTGTTGTTGTGGTGTGGTCTGTGTGTGGTGTGTGTGCTGTGGTGTGTCTGGTTGTGTGTTGTTGGTTGTTCTGTGTGTGTGTGTGTTGTTGTGTGTGTCTGTGTGTGTGTGTCTGTGTGTGTATATGTGTGTGTTGTGTGTGGTCTGTTGTGTCTGTGTGTGTGGTGCTGTGTGTTGTAGTCTGTGTGTTGTGTGTCTGTGTGTCTGTGTGTGTGTTTGTGTGTCTGTGTGTGGTTGTGTGTGTTTGGGGGTGTGGTGTGTGTCTTGTGTGTTGTGTGTGTGTGTGGTCTGTGTGTGTGGGGACTGTGTGTGTGTCTCGTGTTTGGTGTTGTCGTGTGTTGTGTGTTGGTAAGGTCAGTGTATGGTGAGAATGTTGTGTGTGTGTGTGCACATGTGGTACTGTGTTCTGTAGGTGATATCACATCTGTCAGTTTGTTACGTGATGGGTGAAGTGTTTTGTCAGATGTGTCGTGTGGGTGTGTAGACACTGAGACCCATTGTGTTGTGGAATGGGATGGGTCATGTTGTTTTGTGGATTGTGAGTGTGTTGTGTGTGCTGGGTGTAGTGTGTGTGTGTGGTGCTGTGTGTGTCTGTGATGTTCCTTGGCTAAAGCTCCAAGGTTCACCAATGGTGAGATTTTGCGAATCGCTGAATGCCACCATTTTTTCACCTAGGTAGCAGCATTCTGACTAGGAGAATTCACACAACTTTCAACCTTATTTTTGAAGGCGGAACAGGTTTTGAACATACAAGATGTTCTGCGAGTGTTTACGAACACATGAGACCTCAATTTATATTTCACCCACAGGACACGCAGGAAGGGGGTAGAATGGTTTGAACTTTCCCCTCCCACCAAGTAGCCCACGAGATTCTGGGTTCGATTCCCAGCCTACTAGCCCTATCTTCCCAGTTTGACGGGAAAATGGAAGTGAAAGTCCAGTCTTTCGACGGAGACTCTACGCCAGTCAGCCCTGAGCGCTTAGTTACAGGCTTGAGCACATGGAAGGAACCCACAATGTTCAGTGAACAATCAAAAAGGGCAGGGAGGTACCTCCCATGGTGCAGGGACTCTGTGTGTGTGTGTGTGTGTGTGTGGGGGGGGGGGGGGGGGGAAGGATGGCTCCATACACAAAAAGGTCACCATGGGTGAACCCTGGAGCTCTTGCCCAGGAACAGAAAAATTGCAAAGGACTTTTGAGGAAGTGGAGTTGGAACTGATGCTAACCCCAAGAGAAAATAAATCCCCTCTGCATGGGGAAAAAATCCACTCAAACTAACATCTGCATGGGGGAAAAATCCACTCAAACTAACATCTGCATGGGGGAAGGGGGGGGGGGGGGGATCCCCTCAAACATCTTGTTGGGGAAAATTCTCTCGAACTAACATCCGCGTGGGGGGGGGGGGGGGGGGGGGGGGGGGGGGGGGGGGGGGGGAATCCTCTCAAACATCCTCGCGGGGGGAAAAAATCCCCTCAAACTAACATCCATGTGGGGGAAAAGTCCCCTTAAACATCTGCATGAAGAGAAATCCTCTCGAACTAACATCCATGTGGGGGAAAATTCCCCTTAAACATCTGCATGAAGAGAAATCCTCTCGAACTAACATCTGCGTGGAGGGAAATCCCCTTAAACATCTGCATGAAGAGAAATCCTCTCGAACTAACATCCGCGTGGAGGGAAATCCCCTTAAACATCTGCATGAAGAGAAATCCTCTCGAACTAACATCCATGTGGGGGAAAAGTCCCCTTAAACATCTGCATGAAGAGAAATCCTCTCAAACTAACATCGGCGTGGAGGGAAATCCCCTGAAACACAAGTGCCAGTGGTGGCGTCTCACACCGGCACCATCAATCCTGTCACAAGCTCCATGCTTTATCTGACCACTAGGTAAAGGTGGTCCCTACCCCCCATCCCTCTCCCTGGCCCTAGCTCTCCACAAGTTTGTCAGGCAGGCAGGCAGGCAGGCAGGCAGGCAGGCAGGCAGGCAGGCAGGCAGTGTGGTGCCTGTGGTGAAGGCTGGAGAGCTTGCTGAAGCTGAAGGCAGGACCCAGCCACCTGATGCCTGCAGGTGAGCTTGTCTGTATACTTGTACAGTGAGTAATTACCCGATGTAGTGTGTACAGTGAGTAATTACCCGATGTAGTGTGTACAGTGAGTAGCCACCTGATGTAGTGTGTACAGTGAGTAACTACCTGATGTAGTGTGTACAGTAACTACCTGATGTAGTGTGTACAGTAACCACCTGATGTAGTGTGTACAGTAACCACCTGATGTAGTGTGTACAGTAACCACCTGATGCAGGTAGTGTGTACAGTAACTACCTGTGGACCGGCCTCACTGTACCAAGCCTCCTGAAAGCAGCCCAGGACAGAACCATTTGGCGGTCCACTTGCAGCGTCCGTGCGGGTACCTCAACGGTCGTCCCGACCAAGGGATGATGATGAAGATGATGATGATGATGTAGTGTGTACAGTGAGTGAGTGAGTGAGTAAGTAACCATACACAGCCCAGGGCTGTAAAAACGCACACAGTACTGCACCCTGTCCACTGCTTCCCCTACCTGGCCTTCCCTCACAGTCCGTCCCACTGACTGAGCACACCATGATAGTTACACACCTAGGCTGCATATTACTATATAGTATATATATACAGAGAGAGAGATCTCCCCTTGCTTCTTATAACGCCTTGTGTCAATACGTGCCTTTCTCTCTCTC
>CM054164.1:8960664-9005664 GCA_028751875.1 Rapana venosa
TTCAACATTTTGCACACATAATTTTTTTTTATTCCACAAAAACCATACCTGTTATGTACCTTTCGTTGAAGACTAGTAGTAGTACCATGGATGACATTTATGTATACACAAACCTAGCATGCTCCCTCCAACCTGCAGTGGGATGGACTCCACCAGGTTCCACTTGCCCACAACAGAACTGAAAAACCCAGTGTAGTACCTCTACTGTCTACAGTTGTATTGTATTGTAAATATGTACACCACTTTCAGTCATGGCAGATTAAGAGAAATTCAGGCTGCTCTCCCCAGGTGAGAGCAAATATGTCCACAAGAGCAGCACCATCCACTGTTCTTTTTTTTCTTTTCCCATCTGCAACTGTATCTGTTTCCCTATCAGAGTAGTTTCTACAGAATTTTACCATGGACAACTCCCTTGTTGCCATGGGTTCTTGTACACACACATGTGCTAGATAGTTATGTGTAACACACAGGATCTTGGTTTATCGTCTCATCCGAAAGACTAGTGAGTAAAACTCTTAAATAAAATATTTTATAAAAAGTTATCATCTTGGCTACCAAACAAAAACTAAACAACAAAACAGAAATGCTCACAGTCATACAGAGTGAAAAAGCAGTTCACCAAAAGAGAGGAGGGTGGGGGTGGAAGAAAGAGAAACATGAAAGGGATGAGCATTGTACACGTGTGTGTGTGTGTGTGTGTGTGTGTGTGTGTGTTGTTGTGTGTGTGTGTGTGTGTATGTGTGTGTGTGTGTGTGTGTGTGTGTGTGTGTTGTGTGTGTGTGTGTGTGTTGTGTTGTGTTGTATATGTGTGTGTGTGAGAGAGAGAGAGACAGAGACTGTGTGTGTAAACTGTTTTTGTGTGTGTAAATCTGTAATTATTGAGTATATTTACTGCTAAACTTGCTTATTAATTATCATTATTCATATAGTTTTTTTGTTTGATATAATATTTATAAATAATTTGTGATCTCTCTTCTCTCTCTCTCTTCACACACACACACACACAACACACACACCTTCCCTTCTGAGCTTCTCCTCATTGTTATTATGTCCACAAAAACAGGTTTATCATTACACACACAACACACACACACACACACACACACCCCCATATACACACACACACAAAGGATCTCTTCTGTTTTTCTGGATTGGTCTAGACGTTTGTCATCTGTTTATGGAACCAAATGTCAAAGATTTGTTGTCTGCTAAGATCAGATTGTGAGAGAGCAAGTACACTGTACAGTGCCAATGGCAATAGCTATGACTGGAGAGAGAGAGAGAGAGAGAGAGAGAGAGAGAGAGAGAGAGAGAGAGAGAGAGAGAGAGAGAGAGGATATTGATTGATGCCAGAGCACACTTGCTGCCTCGCAGACTGTTGAGCACTGCGCTTTGTGTACCACTCCGCTCGGCTCGCTCTCACAGAAAAATGGGACTTTTATTCAACATGGCTCATTATGATTTCCGAAAACCCGCATAACTTATGTTCTACTGACAGTCCTTTCCACCTCCTTCAAAAACCATCAGGAAAAATACGGGGCGCTTTAGCTCTTTGATTGTTATGTATGGCGAAACAACATTTTCCTGCGTTCTCTTCTTTTGTCTCTGAGTCATATTTCTGGAACTAGAAAACCACGGGCACAAGCACCGATTCCCCACTCCTTCAACCGATCCCTTCACCGAATCTCCGAATCTATTATGTACAATTATAATGTGTCCCATGTACGTCTACGCTAATGACATCAGTCAAGAAATAATGAGGATAAGTCACCTTCCTTACCTTGTCTGGGACAATCTCCGATTTTCGCGGCTCTGTGTACGCTTTGTCGTTGCACAGCTCTGTCAAAACATTTGCTCCCGACATTTGCATATTATTTGACATGACCTTTGCCTGTGCACAGAAGACAGGTCAATATGCCTTCGATAATAAAAGTAATCCTCAAGAAAAATATTCATAACCTTCAACAAAGGGCAAAGGTTCTACTTGTAGACATGACACGAAAATGAAACTTTAAAATCTTAAACTTAGCCTCCTATTTCAATTTTATCACCCCGAAGATCTTTAAAATTTAGGGTTTATAGCAGATTACTACACGCTGACCAACTTGCCTCGCCATTTTGTTCATTTGCTACAGCCCTCTACTGAGAAATTGTGATCAAAACAGAAGCACATGCTTGACGGCTAGGTAAGCGATCTGCTCTTGGTGGCAAGAGATCAGGACGTTGCTTGTTTCAAATAGATCTAAGGATGATTTATATTTTGAATTGCAGTGAGAATTAGTTCAATAACCTGTCTTTGCCACATGGTGAACAAAGACCAAAGCGAAGAATAATAGTTAATACCGGCAAGAACCGTGTGCTAGGAGCATGGACGGTGATAGTGAAAATAGTCATCCAAAAATTATGTGCACAAAGAATGATAGAACATGCTAAACATTGAATCATCAACGGAAATTATATCACTAGGCACCAAGATAAATAACAGGATTGGGGGGGGGGGGGGGGGGGGGGGGGGGGAATGCTGTCGGTTCAATGCCCTGCATTGTACACACACACACACACAGAATTTAGGTACAGCTGTCAGTAACATTGTTGATTGATTACCACATTCAGTCACACACAGCAGATCTCTGAAATTCAGGCTGCTCTCCCACAAGAGCTGCACCACTGTTTTGTTGGTTTTTTGGGGGGGTTGCTTTTTTAATGTTTTTTGTTTGTTTGATCTAACTGGATAGTGAAAAATTGAGTGTGTTGGGGAGGGGGGGGGGGGGGGGGATGTCTACAGAATTTTAGGGGGCAGCATAGCCTGGTGGTTAGAGTGATGTATTAATGATCTGCTGACCAGGGTGCAATTCTCATTCAAGATGATTTTTACCTCTGTGGAGTTAACATCAGTGCTGACTCCACTCTCCCCAAAAGTCCTTCCAGCTTCGGATGAGACTATAAACAAGGTCCCATGTACCAATGCACACAGAACATCTTATGCACACATTAAACCCATTCCACCTTTCCGAAGAGTAGGCCTTTGTGTGCCAATGGGGAATGGACGACAAAATGTACAAAACTGCATACACATGGGGATTGGATGAAAAAAATAGCACATGAGTGATTCCATTATCCTCAAAATAAAAGAATAAAATAAATTTTAAAAAAATAATAGGGACAAACCTCTTGATGTCATGGTTTCTTAAGATAATTAAAGATATATATATACAGTTACAAAATGTGGGGCGCACTCGGGATCTTGGTTGATCATCTCATCAAAAAGGCTAGCACTCAGACCACCACTTAGCTTCTTAAAATCAAGTGGATAGTATTTATTTTTATTTATTTATTTTATTTTATACCACTTTAAGTCACGAGATTTCTCTGCGTGAAATTTGGGCTGCTCTCCCCGGGGAGAGCGCGTCGCCACAAGAGCAGCGCCACCCTTTTTTTTTTCTTTTTTTTTTTTTCTTTTGGTCTGCAACTGTTTTTGTTTCCCTATCAGAGTGGCTTTTTTCTAAGAATTTTGCCAGGGACAACTCAAGTAGGCAAATTTGGATTGAATACAAGGATCAAACCTGCGGTTTCTTATTTTCCAGATGAGTGCATGACCTGTGGACCATCTTTTGAACCACTCTTCCCCCATTGAACATTATAACTATCATTAGATTTCAACATGTGTACAAGAACTTGGGTGTGGGGGGGGTGAGGTAGGAGGAAGGGGTTTGTTCCTTTGTATACCTACTATGATGGCAGTGAGTAGTGTCTAAGAGTAACTCAGTAAGAATGCCAGATATGTGAATTTCATCAAGAAAAATGTTGCAACTAAATGAGTAAATCAAGTTGCACTTGGAACCACTGCGTTTTTGTTGGTGTTCCTCGGCTAGAGCTACATGGTTCACCATTGGTGAGATTTTGCGTATGTGACTTTTTACCTACCATTCAGGTAGCTGCATTCTGACTTCGGGGTGATATGTAAACACGACACTAGTGTCCGTACATTTTTATTTTGTCATCCGTTCCTAGAGGCACACAACTGACCACTCCTACGAAAGTGGAACATGTTTTTAACGTGTGCACAAGATGTTCTCTGTGTGTTTGCTCAGAGCCACAATGAACTGCAGTTGTTGTTTTTGTCTCATCTGAAGGATTTTTGGGGGAGTGGAATCGGTATTGATGCTAACCCCAGGGGAAAAATGTCCATGAACAGGTAGGTGCCTCAGTGGTAGGCCTAGCTCCATCTCGGCCATCAGATCATGAGTGCAATGCTCTGACCACCCCTCGTGTAGTGTCTAAGAATGCCAGCCTGATGTGAATGTCAGCCAGAAAAATGTCAGGACTGTAAATTTATGCAACATCGTCAATTTTGCACTTGGGACTGCTGTATGACTATGAGTGTATCTGATCCTAAAGACTTGTCACCAAAATTGACCACTTTCTAATTCTAGTGGATAGGAGTGTAGCTTTAGTCAAGCTCAAGACAGAATGTTGTTGTGGTGGTGGTTGTTGCTCAACCAGAGCTCTTAAGGTTCATCAATGGTGAGATTTTGGGGGCGTATGCAGCCAATTTTTCCCACCGTTAATTAAGGTAGCAGCATTCTGACTTTGGGGAAGACAGTCAATGTAAACCCAGGACTTGTCTCTTTCTTTTCTGGTATCCAGTCACCAGACCATAAGTTCTTCTGTAATTTAACGTCTTTTCACATTACGTGATATTAGACCATAAGTGTATGTGTGCCCGTGTTGTTGAATATGGGTCTGTGCTGTGCATATAATGTCAATATAGTATTTTGTATTGAATTGTATTGTATACAAGTTTAACTTAGTACAGTCTTGGCAGATTGGACTGCATGAAATAAGGCTGCTTACTCTGGGGGGGGGTTGCTACGACAGCAGTCTGTAGGGAGTTTTGGTTTTGTGTTGGGTTTTAGTTTGGTTTGTTTGGGTCTTTCTTTAAGGAAGGGGGGAGGTGGGGGGTGCGTTTTGTTTTGTTTTAATTTCTCATTTGTATTTTTTCCATAGGAGATGATCTTTTTGCTACACAATTTTGTCAGGGCCAACTCAATGTCACTTTAATAGCTTCTTTCACATGCACTGAAAATATGTTTCACTTAAATAATGAATTATGAAACAGTCAGACATGCGCTAGTAAAGGGCACACGATTGACATTTAAAGAACTTGAAAGTTTATCATCTCATCTGAAAGACTCGTACGCAGCAGACCACCTCTCAAGGTCTGGTGCATGGGAGAAAGCATGGTTTCGTATGGTAATGTATACATGTGTGTGTGTACATGAGAGAGTGTGCATGTGTGTGTGTATGTGTGTGTGTGTGTGTGTGCATACCTTTCTGTGTATATCATATGATTATATATAAATGTGTGTGACAAGCGAAGTTGTAAACCAGCAGACAGACGGGCAGTTTCTATACGAAGCATGGATCTAGGCCCCCGAGCCAGCGCCAGCATGTTGTCGGGAATGTCCGGGCTGACCCAGTTCCACAATCTGGATGACGACGTTGCCAAGGAAACCAGTGACCTCAATGTGGAATCAGGGTGAGTGAGTGGCAGGGCATGTGTGTGTGTCTGGAGCTGTCAGTCACTGCAGTGCTGTGACTTCATCTCCAGGAGCTCTTGGAGATTTCATGTCAGGGTCACTTGCTCCCAAGTATGCTTTCAGAAAGTCGACGATAGACCATAACTCTGGGTCATGGGATAACTCTGTGAGCATTTGTATCCCGTTTAAAGAACGAAAACAAACAACAAAATCACTACAGAAGATAGTGTTCAGTAAAATTGGGATAAAAGAAAATGTTCAGAGAATTACCCCCAAACCCAGTGGTGAGATTTTGCTTACGCCACCGTTTACGTCTCAACAAGATAGTCGCATGCTGACTTCAGTGCCATGTCTGAACACAATAGCCGTATCCTGACTTCAGTGCCATGTCTGAACACAATAGCCGCATCCTGACTTCAGTGCCATGTCTGAACACAATAGCCGCATCCTGACTTCAGTGCCATGTCTGAACACAACGCCGGCGGTGTGCATGCGGGGTCTAGACTTTGTCATCCGTTCTTTCCAGCACAAAGCGGCCTACTCTCTGAAAGGCAGAATGGGTTTTTGATGTGTGCGTAAATGTTTTAAAAACTTGTCAAGTGGATTTATAAAAAAGCCACCAGTCGCATGCATACACAAGATCTCACCACTGGTGAGCCTCAGAGCTCTAGCCACGGAATAGATCATAAAACAAAAACAGAAATCTCCTGTGGTAATGAGAGTGCTGGAGGGTGGGTCTACCCAGTGGTCGGGGCATGGCACCAGACCGGTGATCAGACACTGAGTACAGTCGTGATGGTATGCATTCGAGTCCCATGTCTTCCAGGATCCCCCCCTGCAGTTGAAAGATGGTGCCAACTCCACCCCCTTGCAAGTTCTTTGATCCTGTTTGCCGGCATACACATGCACATTTACCTCCCTTTTGTAGAGGAAAGGGTCAGTTACAGACAGTGGAACAACCCTAGGATTTTGAGTAGGCCAGAGGAGGCTAGAGGAGGCCAGAGGAGGCCAGAGGAGGCCAGAGGAGGCTAGAGGAGGCCAGAGGAGGCCAGAGGAGGCTAGAGGAGGCCAGAGGAGGCTAGAGGAGGCCAGAGGAGGCCAGAGGAGGCTAGAGGAGGCCAGAGGAGGCCAGAGGAGGCTAGAGGAGGCCAGAGGAGGCTAGAGGAGGCTAGAGGAGGCAGAGGAGGCCAGAGGAGGCTAGAGGAGGCTAGAGGAGGCCAGAGGAGGCTAGAGGAGGCTAGAGGAGGCCAGAGGAGGCCAGAGGAGGCCAGAGGAGGCTAGAGGAGGCTAGAGGAGGCCAGAGGAGGCTAGAGGAGGCTAGAGGAGGCTAGAGGAGGCTAGAGGAGGCCAGAGGACACTAGAGGACGCTAGAGCCCAGTGGTTGAAGACCGTTTGACCTGAATCTTGTGGTCCGTGAAGTCCTGGGTTTGAATCTCAGTGTTAGGGTATGGTGAATTAAGGGTGGGGATTTTTAACAGTCTTCCTCGTAACTTCAAGTGCAGACTTGTTTGATTCCCTTTGGGTATATACTCGTAGAAGTTCAAATATGCATGTTAAAGATCATGTAATTCATGCCAGCATTTAGTCGGTTACAACATGAACAGACCCAGCATGCAACCTGTACAATAAAATGAGCTGCTCTGAAGTGGGAATGTGTTGGCAGAGGCCAGCGGACAGACCTCCTGCAAAGTCGCCTGCGCAGGAGAAGACCAGACACTACACACCCCCCCACAAGACCAGACACTACACACCCCCCCACCTGTGAGGGGAAGGAGGCAGAGAGAGTGTTGGCTGTGCAGCTCCATTGTTTGTAGTGCTCACAGGAGCTATGCTTTGGAAAGAGGAGGGGGGATTGGGGAGGGGGGAGATGTTGATTGAGCGACTAGTTGCTGTGGTTTGTTTTAGCATTGATTGTTTTTTCCAGTGCAAGTCCTGTTGTATCCTGTTTATTTTGCAGATTCCCGGGAGAAGCCAGTTTTCTGGGGGCAGCAGCTCATGGGGATCTCCGAGGAGGTAGGCAGGAATGTGGCTCAGTGTGGCTGTTGCTGTCAGGTATCACAGTGTATCTTCTGAAGTCGGGGTCTGTCCCGAGAGGGAGGAGGGGGGGCTGTAGCCTAGTGGTTAGGCCATTAAGCTCATGATGTAACGGCCCAGGTTTGAGCCACCATCAAGATGCCAGTTCAAGGGAGGATTTCCCAGGAGTAAACGTCAGTACCATCTCCGCTCCCTCGAACTTTCTTTGGATTTGTTGTTGTGGCTTGTTCCAGGCCTGGAGCTGTGAGGTTCCTGGATGGAGAGGTTTGGTGTGTCACCTGTTGTTACCCTCCTAGCCGCAGTCTGACTTTGGGGGTGATGTATTCCTACCCCCATGAAATGGCCTACTCTTCCAAAAGGTGGAATGGCTTTTTAAAAGAAACTGCAAGATGTCCTGCATGCATCTGCACGCAGGGCCCAGTTTATAGTCTCATTCGAAGGACTTTTGGCGGAGTGGATTCTGTACTGATAGGATAAAGTTCCATAAAATGGGCACCTCTGTGGTAGCTCAGTCCCAAGCTGCCAGATCACAAACTCGATGCTCTAACCACTCGCCCCCCCCCCCCCCCCCCCCCCCCCCCCCCTCCCCCAACCCCACCTCCCCTCCTTCAGATGAAACTGTAAACCGAGGTTCCATGTCCGAATGCACATAGAACATCTTGCATACACGTTGAAACCCATTCTTCCTTTTGGAAGCGTAGGCCATTGCATACCAGTAGGAAATGATGCCAATCTTAATTTTTTTTAATAAATACTCAAGCACAGTAGTGTCATGTTTAGGCATCATTTTCAAAGGTGGAATGCGGCTGCCGTAATAGTGGGCAAAAGCGGTTACATAATTATGCAAACACATCTCGTCGCGCACTGTGCACAGATCCAGCCTGCCTGCCTCAGGCAAGAGGGCAGGACCCAGTGCTAGAATAAGTACACCCTTCCTTTCACCAAGCCCAAGTGGGGTCAGCTCCTGCTGCTGCTGCTGCTGCTGCTGCTGCTGCTGTCATCATCATCAGCAGCACCAGCTGGGATGGGATGGGATGGAGAGCAGCTGAAAGTGGGGGACACTGTCAGCTGTGATCATTGGTGAACTGTGTGTGTGTGGCACTGCAGTTTTGCCATGTGTGTGAAAGCAGTCTGCATGTGTGTGCTCAGTTTATGTGTGTGGTGCAGTCTTGCCATGTGTGTGAACTGCAGTTTTGCCATGTGTGTGTGATGCAGTTTTGCCATGTGTGTGGCACTGCAGTTTTGCCATGTGTGTGGCACTGCAGTTTTGCCATGTGTGTGGCACTGCAGTTTTGCCATGTGTGTGTGCTGCAGTCTTGCCATGTGTGGCACTGCAGTTTTGCCATGTGTGTGTGCTGCAGTCTTGCCATGTGTGGCACTGCAGTTTTGCCATGTGTGTGGCACTGCAGTTTTGCCATGTGTGTGATGCGGTCTTGCCATGTGTGTGATGCAGTTTTGCCATGTGTGTGGCACTGCAGTTTTGCCATGTGTGTGATGCAGTTTTGCCATGTGTGTGTGATGCCATGTGTGTGATGCAGTCTTGCCATGTGTGTGATGCAGTTTTGCCATGTGTGTGATGCAGTTTTGCCATGTGTGTGATGCCATGTGTGTGGCACTGCAGTCTTGCCATGTGTGTGCTGCATGTGACAGAAGTTGCCTCGTTGTTTGTTTCAGTGAGCTCCCTGCAGGCAGTGGGAGTGAGTTTGTCGGACAATGCAGAACTTGGTGAAGTAAGTGGGTGGTTATGGTCATGTAAGTGAGAAAGGATGTGTTGTTTCTTATGAGAGTGCTTATAAACATGACACAAAATTATTCAGTTGATATTTAAAAAGAACAGACCCCCCCCCACACACACACACACACACACACAAACACACGCAGAGAGAAGAAAAAGAGGCAGACCACCATCACCCTACATTGCCAACATCACAAGAGGTCACAGAACTCAGTGAAAGATGGTAAACCCTAGTGTCATTGCTTGGAGCTCGTACCAACCCCAGCCAGCGGCTATGGAGACAGTGGATGAAGTTATAGTGTAGAGAGTCACATGCCTGTCCAAGAGCTAATCAGATACCAACACTACTATTGTGATGAAGAGCCATGTAATCTCCCATGCCTGGGAACAAAGACAGCACCACTGACGCTGTGAGGAGAGCTGACAGATATTATAACCCCTTCCAGCAAGCCCCCCTGCTTCTATCCATTGAGAGAGAAAGCAAGAAAGAGAGATCTGAGAGAGAGAGAGTTGACTTTCAAGATCTATTTAAAGTTTGTCTTTGAGATGTCTAAACCAGTAAAATATCTCAAAGTGATAAGTCAGGTTGTTTTTGATTTAGGCAGACAGATCCTGTCGTTTGGTGAAAGTTGTTGCCGTTGTGCTTTGTGGACGAAACACGGCTGGCTGTTCTGTCACAGGGCTTGCTTTGTCCAGACACAGCAGCTCCTCTTTGGTTTCTGGTGTGGACAGCGCTGGTGAACACATGCAGAACATCTGGCACACTCACTCATCGAGAATCCATTCACCTTTAGTCAAAAGTCGGTGACAGATGGTCAAACAGTTAACACAGAAATACCCAGCATGCAACCTCGGGGAGGAATGGACTCCGCCAGGTTCCACTTGCCACTTGGAAGAATTCAGTGCAGTGCCCCAACACCTCCTCAAGGCGATAGACCGGCCTTTATTCAACAACTGCATTAAACTGGGGATCTGACAGCCCGGGTTCGAGACGTAGTCGAGGGGATTTTCCCCTGGAGTTAACATCAGTACCACCACCCCTCCCCCCACCCCTCCCCCCACCCTTTCCCCACCCGTGTCCTTGAGATGAGTCGGTCTTTCATTAGTATTAGTTTATCCTAGTCCGGGCCCCACGAGTAAAAACGGCAGTTGTATT
Organism: Rapana venosa; assembly: GCA_028751875.1. Classification (NCBI taxonomy): domain Eukaryota; kingdom Metazoa; phylum Mollusca; class Gastropoda; order Neogastropoda; family Muricidae; genus Rapana; species Rapana venosa. The sequence goes on from CM054164.1 coordinate 8,971,130, forward strand.
TTCAGCCCATGAAACGAAAGGGCGGCTGGACCAAGGGGAAGAAGCGCAACAAGAAAGGGATGAAGGACATCAACGCCCCCAAGCAGCCGCTCTCCGGCTACCTGCGCTTTTTGACGCAGCGGCGCGAGAAGGTGCGACGCGAAAACCCCCACCTGTCCTTCACCGAGATCTCCAAGCAGCTGGGGGCGGAGTGGTCAGGGCTGGCCCAGCATGAAAAGCAGGTACCTCCTACCTCGCTCTTCTTTCTAGCGGTCACACACCCTTCTGGAAAAGGCCTGCGAAACATGAGGCGACCTTTTCCCCGCCTGGGAAAGTCCAGTTTGGTATGGAAAAGTCTTGGAAATATCTAGTTTGGTATGGAAAAGTCTTGGAAATATCCAGTTTGGTTTGGAAAAATCTAGTTTGGTATGGAAAAATCCTGTTTCGTGTGGAAAAGTCTTGGAAAAATCCAGTTTGGAATGGAGAAAAAATCCTGGGAAAATCCAGTTTGGATGGAAAAGTCTTTGGAAAATCCAGTGTGGTATGGAAAAGTCCTGGGATAATCCAGTTTGGTATGGAAAAGTCCTGGGATAATCCAGTGTGGTATGGAAAAGTCCTGGGATAATCCAGTTTGGTGTGGAAGAGTTTGGGGAAAATCCAGTTTGGTGTGGAAAAGTCCTGGGATAATCCAGTTTGGTGTGGAAAAGTCTTGGGAAAATCCAGTTAGGTGTGGAAAAGTCTTGGGAAAATCCAGTTTGGTGTGGAAAAGTCCTGGGATAATCCAGTGTGGTATGGAAAAGTCCTGGGATAATCCAGTTTGGTGTAGAATAGTCTTGGGAAAATCCAGTTTGGTGTGGAAGAGTTTGGGGAAAATCCAGTTTGGTGTGGAAAAGTCCTGGGATAATCCAGTTTGGTGTGGAAAAGTCTTGGGAAAATCCAGTTTGGTGTGGAAAAGTCTTGGGATAATCCAGTTTGGTGTGTGAATATATGTGAACGGTTGTGTTGAGAACGAAGAAATGAGGGAGAGGAGAAGGGATGCCGGTGGACATTGTGGTGTGGCCCCACTCTCGCCAACACTGCCAGAAGTTGCAGGCTGAAAGACTTGCTGACGGAGAATCTTCTCTGAAGTTCTGCTCCTGCCCACCTCGCCCCCCAGTCCTTCCTTCAGCTTTCTGAAGACAAATAGGCTTCCATTTTTTAAGAAAAAAATTATTTTAAAAAAAAGACACTACCCCTAATACAGAAAACAAAAACAGATTCAAATCAACAAGGAAAAAAAAACCCAAACACCTACCCACCCACCCTCGAATCCATTATTGCACGTGCCTTGGTGTTGTTTCAGCGCTACCTTGACGACGCGGAAAAAGACAAGGAGCGCTACAACCGAGAGATGGAGGCCTACCAACAGACTGAGGCCTACAAGACCTTCAAGAAACAGTTTGTGGCCAAGGCGAAAGGTGAGAGGAAAGGTGGAGGGGGTCTTCAAGAAACAGTTTGTGGCCAAGGCGAGAGGAAAGGAGGGGGGGGGGGGGGCATCTTCAAGAAACAGTTAGTGGCCACGGCAAAAGGTGGGGGGGGGGGCTCTGTGTCTGGAGGTAACGCACCTGCCTAGAAAGCGAAAAGTCCGGGTTGAAAGAGTATGGTGATTCGATCCCCGTTTGGGGCAAATAAACTTTTCCCCGTCCACTAAGCCTTGAGTGGTGGTCTAGGTGCTACTCTTTCAAATGAGACGATAAACGGAGGTCCCCTGTGTTACACATAATTATTTAGGGCACATAAAAGAACCCACGGCAACAAGGGAGTTCTCCCTGACAAAATTCTGTAGGAAAAAGCCACTCTGAGAGGGAAAGAAATACAGTTGCAAACAGGAAAAGAAAAGAAAAATAAAGGGTGGCGCTGCTCTTGTGGCGACGCACTCTTCCTGGGGAGAGAGCAGCCCGACTTTCACGCAGAGAAATCTGCCGTGACTTAAAGTGGTACACACGACAATGCATTACAATACAGTACAATGCAATACAATACAATACAGTAATAATAATAATATGGAATTTATACAGTGCTACATCTTGCAAAAAACAAATCAAAGCGTTTTCATTCATCCTAGTCTTTCACATGCAGCCAGTTACAATTAATAGTTTTTACAAATTCAAATGTAAACACACACATGCGCACAATTAAGTAGTTTTTACAACTTCAAGTGTAAACACACACATGCACACACTTGTGCACACACACACACACACACACATATATATATATATATATTTATATATATGTTTTTATATATATATATTTATTCATATATATATATATATAAAGGTTGTACACTCCAGCAGGGTGATGGGGGGTTTGGTTCTTGAGAGCAGGGACAGAAATTAGATGAAACAAGAGGGGAGAATCTTAGGTTTGAAATAAATGTGTCTTTAGGCTGGATTTAAAAGCATCTTAAATCGGCTTTTGGCGAAGAGAGAGAGGGAGGTCATTCTAGATCGATGGACCAGAAACAGAGAAAGAGCGACGGCCAGCAGTGGACTTGTTGAATCTAGGTATTCTTAAGCACAAGGTATCTGCAGCAGAACGGAGGGAACGAGAAGGAGTGTACAAGTGAAGACACTCACAGAGGTAGGAAGGTGCTGTTTTATGGAGGTATTTGTAACAGAGGGTACTGATCTTGTACTTTACTCTCTGTGGCACAGGCAACCAGTGGAGAGATCGCAAGAGAGGAGTAATGTGCTCAGATTTTTTCTTTCTGAGGACTAGTGGAGCTGCAGAGTGTTGTATGCGTTGAAGAGGGTGGAGAGTTCCCAGCTTATCCTGCATCTGCACCTAGCACCCGACAACGGGGACAACAGAAAGGCGGAACAATGGCTCTGCCGCCCACACCACAGGCCTGACGCTATTGGAACTGCACCAAGGCAGGGAAGTAACGCTGTGAAACAACCACAGACTGATGGAAAAGTACAAGGCCCACGTTTCTCACGGCACAAACAATGCTTTTTTCACTTTGTTATAATATTTTACATAAAAGTTGTAGCTGTCGGCGTTTATTATTTTAAACACCACATTTGAAGTGAAGGAGCCTCTAGAGGCGCAGCTGACATTGTCACCTGACTGAGAAGCGGCAGTAGGGGCACAACCTCTGTCTGTCACTGAGGTAAGCCACGCCTGCTCTCCCTGCCTCCCAGACCCACTCCCTAGGACCAGATGCTGTGGGGGGAAGACAAATTCACATTTCTATACCAATGAATCGCCCAGTGATCTGTGGACGCCACCGTTGTAGTTGACATAAACGAGACTTGCGAGAAAAGGCAGGCCACCAGCTTCTGTTTCTCAGTGGCAAATGGAGAAGGAGATGATGTCGGTGTTGCTGGGTGCAGCGGCTAATGCTGCCGTACTCTCTGATGCCAACAGGGAGATTTGTGTGTAAATCCATGTTTTAGGCCAGTTGTGAATGTTCAAAGTTTGTTACCAACAAGGGCTAAGTTGGGAGAGTAGTTGGACGACGATAGAGTAGAATTAAAGGCTTATGGGAGGGGGGTTAGATTCTGACAGAGAAAACGATGGGAAGACAACATCAGAGAGTGGACTGGCCTTGAGGGGAATGAATTGCTATGAAAAGCAGGGGACTGCGGGGAGTGGAGGAAGCTGGTTGCAAAATCTTCTTTAGTACCCACAAGGGACCATGGGACAGGTGAAGTGAGAGATTCTGAAGGAAGGGATCTTGATTGCGATACCAACAGCAAACATGGTGCCCCATGATTCCTTCTTTTTTTTTAAAGTCAACAGTAGCTTGAATGCAAAAAACACCTGTCCCAATATTTGATTTAATGAAGAATACGGGAGATATTGTTTGCAGTAAATCTTTTTGTGTGTTTTTGATACAAATGACCTCCCTTGCGAACCATGACCCCCACTGTGAATTAATTAGCAGCACATGACCTTAGAAGTCAAAAGGGGAAGGTGTCCCATAACCTATGTGGTTGTAGGGGAGAGAGGCATCAGAGACTTCAGTTTTCAAGGGGCCAGCATAGTGAGGACAACGCCCATCTCCTCTCCCTCACTGCTTTACCTTCCCTGACCCTAAAGAGGGCAGGTACCCATTTACAGCTGGGTGAACAGGGGGAACTGTACTGAAGCCAAGGCATGCAAATCCAAGTTGTAACCATACTCAGTGCTGCTTAACCTTGGCTGGGGAAAGCGAGTGCTCCGACCACGGAGCTACCCCGTCCCACCTTAGAGTGCCAGGGTCAGAGGGCTGTCGTTGACATCCCGAAGTATTTTCCCAAGTCTTGCACTATGTGTGTGTGTGTTAGTGCATGCATGTATGTCATTCTGCATGCATATATGGCGCCCTGTTTGTACCCATCACTGCATATAAAATCCTTCATTTGTTGTTGTTGTTTTTCAGACAGTGACACAGAGGGACCTCAGCCCCTTAACAGCACAGGCATGGAGGTGAGTCTGCTGTGACCTCTGCCATTGTCCCCTTGTTCAGTGATGTGCTGTCATTGTCCCCTTGTTCAGTGGTGTGCTGCCATTGTCCCCTTGTTCAGTGATGTGCTGCCATTGTCCCCTTGTTCAGTGATGTGCTGCCATTGTCCCCTTGTTCAGTGATGTGCTGCCATTGTCCCCTTGTTCAGTGATGTGCTGCCATTGTCCCCTTGTTCAGTGATGTGCTGACACTCTGCCATTGTCCCCTTGTTCAGTGATGTGCTGCCATTGTCCCCTTGTTCAGTGATGTACTGACACTCTGCCATTGTCCCCTTGTTCAGTGATGTGCTGCCATTGTCCCCTTGTTCAGTGGTGTGCTGCCATTGTCCCCTTGTTCAGTGATGTGCTGACACTCTGCCATTGTCCCCTTGTTCAGTGATGTGCTGGCACTCTGCCATTGTCCCCTTGTTCAGTGATGTACTGCCATTGTCCCCTTGTTCAGTGATGTACTGCCATTGTCCCCTTGTTCAGTGATGTGCTGCCATTGTCCCCTTGTTCAGTGATGTACTGCCATTGTCCCCTTGTTCAGTGATGTGCTGCCATTGTCCCCTTGTTCAGTGATGTGCTGGCACTCTGCCATTGTCCCCTTGTTCAGTGATATGATGTGACCTCTGCCATTGTCCCCTTGTTCAGTGATGTGCTGCCATTGTCCCCTTGTTCAGTGATGTACTGCCATTGTCCCCTTGTTCAGTGGTGTACTGACAGTGTGTCACTGACTGTGTACTCATCAGAAATGAACATAGACCACGTGTCATGTCTGTGTGTCACTGTGTGTTTCGCGCTTGTAGTCAGGCTATGTGGTAAAGTGACGCTGTGTGTGTCACACTATGGTGTCTGATGTGGTAAATGACACTGTGTCACACTATGGTGTCTGATGTGGTAAAGTCACACTGTGTCACACTGTGTAGTCTGATGTGGTGAAGTCACACTGTGTAGTCTGATGTGGTGAAGTCACACTGTGTCACACTGTGGTGTCTGATGTGGTAAAGTCACACTGTGTCACACTGTGGTGTCTGATGTGGTAAATGACACTGTGTCACACTGTGTAGTCTGATGTGTTATTGTGACACTGTGTGTGTGTGTGTCACACTGTGTAGTCTGATGTGTTATTGTGACACTGTGTGTGTGTGTGTGTGTGTGTCACACTATGGTGTCTGATGTGGTAAAGTCACACTGTGTCACACTGTGTAGTCTGATGTGTTATTGTGACACTGTGTGTGTGTGTGTGTGTCACACTGTGTAGTCTGATGTGTTATTGTGACACTGTTGTTGTTGTTGTCTTCAATTTAACGTCTGTTCACTCTTAGTGATATTAGACGAGGGATGTGGAAAATGAAGGGGAAGTTAAAACAGAGAGGGGAATGGACAGAGAAAAGACTGATTAGGTAACATGTGTGTTGGTATTTTCATGCAACTAAAAGGGGGGGGGGATCTTAAACATGAGTAAAAATTTAAATTCAACAAATCGTTAACATGAAATAACTATGAAGTAACTACAACAAATACTCTAATGGGCTGTGCAATAGACATTTAACAATGGCAAAGGCTAATTTTGGATTTTTAAATACTGTTTCCACAGACTGCTCACAAAACGTGGGTAAAAAAGGTTTTACAATTGGACACTCAAATATGATGTGAGTGTTGGTGTGTGTGTGTGTGTCACACTGTGTAGTCTGATGTGGTAAATGACACTGTCACACTGTGTAGGCTGATGTGGTAAATGACACTGTCACACTGTGTAGTCTGATGTGGTAAATGACACTGTCACACTGTGTAGTCTGATGTGGTAAATGACACTGTCACACTGTGTAGTCTGATGTGGTAAATGACACTGTCACACTGTGTAGTCTGATGTGGTAAATGACACTGTCACACTGTGTAGTCTGATGTGGTGAATGACACTGTCACACTGTGTAGTCTGATGTGGTAAATGACACTGTCACACTGTGTAGTCTGATGTGGTGAATGACACTGTCACACTGTGTAGTCTGATGTGGTGGATGACACTGTCACACTGTGTAGTCTGATGTGGTGAATGACACTGTCACACTATGTAGTCTGATGTGGTAAATGACACTGTCACACTGTGTAGTCTGATGTGGTAAATGACACTGTCACACTGTGTAGTCTGATGTGGTAAATGACACTGTCACACTGTGTAGGCTGATGTGGTAAAGTGACAGTGTGTGTGTCACGTTGTGTGGTGTGATGTGGTAAAGTGACGCTGTGTGTGTGTCCTTCGGATGAGACTATAAACCGAGGCCCCGTGTGCCAACACATGCAGAACATCTTGCGCACACGTTAAATCCTGTTCTGCTTTTCGAAAGAGTAGGCCATTGTGTGCTGGTGTGAACAGATGACAAAATTTACAAAACCGCATACACAGGGGACTGGATGTAAAAAAGCACATGAGTGCTTATTCCATTATCCTCATTATAAAAAAAAGTCATCTGAGCGCTTTGATTTGTTGCTTAACAAGATTTAGCGCTATATAAATTCCATGCATTATTATTATTATTATGTGGTATGATGTGGTAAAGTGACGCTGTGTGTATGTGGTAAAGTGCTGCTGTGTGGTATGATGTGGTAAAGTGCTGCTGTGTGGTATGATGTGGTAAAGTGACGCTGTGTGGTATGATGTGGTAAAGTGACGCGATGTGGTATGATGTGGTAAAGTGACGCTGTGTGGTATGATGTGGTAAAGTGCTACTGTGTGGTATGATGTGGTAAAGTGACGCTGTGTGGTATGATGTGGTAAAGTGCTGCTGTGTGGTATGATGTGGTAAAGTGACGCTGTGTGGTATGATGTGGTAAAGTGCTACTGTGTGGTATGATGTGGTAAAGTGCTGCCGTGTGGTATGATGTGGTAAAGTGACGCTGTGTGGTATGATGTGGTAAAGTGCCGCTGTGTGGTATGATGTGGTAAAGTGCTGCTGTGTGTATGTGGTATGATGTGGTAAAGTGCTGCTGTGTGGTATGATGTGGTAAAGTGCCGCTGTGTGTATGTGGTATGATGTGGTAAAGTGCCGCTGTGTGTATGTGGTATGATGTGGTAAAGTGCTGCTGTGTGGTATGATGTGGTAAAGTGCCGCTGTGTGTATGTGGTATGATGTGGTAAAGTGCTGCTGTGTGGTATGACAGGGTTCGTACAAATCTTAAAAAGCCCTGAAAGGCCCTGATTTTTGAAGATCCAAAATAAGGCCCCTAAAAAGCCCTAAAAATGATACCTATGGCCCTGGAGGCCCTAAAAAGCCCTAAAAATGGGAGCCATGAGTGAGAGTTTCTGTTGAAATGTAGATTAAACAAATACACAAAAAACTTACGAGAAATGAAAGCAAGAAGGGTGTCCAAAGATCATATTATCACCGATAGAGCCTGTCATCTGCTATTCATGTCGCGCCACCTATTTTGCCAAGGGAGGTAATTTGCCTCCATTGGAAGTGCATATTCCTTTGCTTTCACCAGTTATTTTTTACATGCCGAAAACTACCTACCCCTATGGTATGTCCGTAATTTGCTTGGAAAATGATGTTTAACTATGAAACTGCAATCATGAGTCAAAAACATACCAGTTTTCTGTTTACTGCGCTACAGTCCTTCTCTACGAGATTTGTCAATTTTAGCACAGCTGCACTGTGAATAGCAAGGCCTATTGTTTCTCCTGTGGGCAGTTTACAAAATGGCAGTCAGTGATAGAGTCGTGTGTCAGAATGGGAATACAATAAAACCTGTAGCCAGATCTATTCTTTATTTGAGGAGATTATCCCACAGATTTCCTGCAGAACGCATACAGAAACGAATCCAGTTCATAAGGCAAGTCACAAATGCCTGAATATTTACAAATGTACAGGAAAAATACAAATATTATTTGAATATTTTCCACCACTCAATGTAGTCGATTCAGTTGACTTTACTTTAAAATTCGCAGATTATTCAGTTATTGGCCAACTTGATTTGAAGATTCTTGCTTAAAAAGAAAAAACCTATGGGGAGAGGGTGTTGGCATCCTTTTCAAGCCAGTGTTAGGCCCACCTCTCTGTCTGCATTGACGATACGGGACTTGTGCATGTATTCATAGTGAAGAGAACTTGCATCCAGCAGCCTCTCTCTCTGTCTTTCTGTCTCTCTTGTGCATGCATGCGTGTGCATGCATGCACGTGTGTGTGTGTGTGTGTGTGTGTGAATGCCTGCATGTAGGCATGTGTGAGATTGAAATAAAATAATAGAATTTGGAAGAGGCACTGTGACTGTGTGAGGGTATTGTTATTACAGTTCTAGTACCAGGCAACCATCTGCATCTTTGATAAGGCAAGGAGACTAGTTCACAAGTTTGAGGGATAGTGTCTTTTAAGTTCACTTTGCTAGCTGTTTGTGAAAAACATCTTGGAATCAGAGACACTTATTTCAGTTTTCACTTTACTTCTTATTTCAAGACATGGACACTTTCATCACACCATGGATGTTTTACTGTGTGAGGATTTTCATTCATTGTAGTATCTATGAGTGAAAGACATTTTATTCTAGAACTTCACTTGAATTTGTGTCAATAATCAATATCCAACATGCAGTTGTAGACAAGAAGACTTTGCTTACATGAGTTTGAGATTAGTTTATCAAAGTAAATGTGTACACAGGTTGATAAAATGTACTTTGATACCCTGTGGCTAGGCCCTAAATTTGGAAATAATGGCCCCTAAAAAGCCCTAAAAAGGCCCTAAATTTTTTCCAACCAAGTCTGTATGAACCCTGTATGATGTGGTAAAGTGCTGCTGTGTGGTATGATGTGGTAAAGTGCTGCCGTGTGGTATGATGTGGTAAAGTGCTGCTGTGTGGTATGATGTGGTAAAGTGACACCGTGTGGTATGATGTGGTAAAGTGCTGCTGTGTGGTATGATGTGGTAAAGTGCTACTGTGTGGTATGATGTGGTAAAGTGTGCTGTTGTGGTATGATGTGGTAAAGTGCTGCTGTGTGGTATGATGTGGTAAAGTGACGCTGTGCGGTATGATGTGGTAAAGTGACGCTGTGTGAATGTGGTGTGATGTGGTAAAGTGACGCTGTGTGGTATGATGTGGTAAAGTGCCGCTGTGTGGTATGATGTGGTAAAGTGCTGCTGTGTGGTATGATGTGGTAAAGTGACGCTGTGTGGTATGATGTGGTAAAGTGCCGCTGTGTGGTATGATGTGGTAAAGTGCTGCTGTGTGGTATGATGTGGTAAAGTGACGCTGTGTGGTATGATGTGGTAAAGTGCTGCTGTGTGGTATGATGTGGTAAAGTGCTGCTGTGTGGTATGATGTGGTAAAGTGACGCTGTGTGGTATGATGTGGTAAAGTGACGCTGTGTGGTATGATGTGGTAAAGTGACACTGTGTGGTATGATGTGGTAAAGTGCTGCTGTGTGGTATGATGTGGTAAAGTGCTGCTGTGTGGTATGATGTGGTAAAGTGCTGCTGTGTGGTATGATGTGGTAAAGTGCTGCTGTGTGGTATGATGTGGTAAAGTGCTGCTGTGTGGTATGATGTGGTAAAGTGCTGCTGTGTGGTATGATGTGGTAAAGTGCCACTGTGTGGTATGATGTGGTAAAGTGCTGCTGTGTGGTATGATGTGGTAAAGTGACGCTGTGTGGTATGATGTGGTAAAGTGCCGCTGTGTGGTATGATGTGGTAAAGTGCTGCTGTGTGGTATGATGTGGTAAAGTGCCACTGTGTGGTATGATGTGGTAAAGTGCTGCTGTGTGGTATGATGTGGTAAAGTGCTGCTGTGTGGTATGATGTGGTAAAGTGCCACTGTGTGGTATGATGTGGTAAAGTGCCGCTGTGTGGTATGATGTGGTAAAGTGCTGCTGTGTGGTATGATGTGGTAAAGTGCTGCTGTGTGGTATGATGTGGTAAAGTGCCACTGTGTGGTATGATGTGGTAAAGTGCCGCTGTGTGGTATGATGTGGTAAAGTGCTGCTGTGTGGTATGATGTGGTAAAGTGACGCTGTGTGGTATGATGTGGTAAAGTGACGCTGTGTGGTATGATGTGGTAAAGTGACACTGTGTGGTATGATGTGGTAAAGTGCTGCTGTGTGGTATGATGTGGTAAAGTGCTGCTGTGTGGTATGATGTGGTAAAGTGCTGCTGTGTGGTATGATGTGGTAAAGTGCTGCTGTGTGGTATGATGTGGTAAAGTGCTGCTGTGTGGTATGATGTGGTAAAGTGCTGCTGTGTGGTATGATGTGGTAAAGTGCCACTGTGGGGTTTATGATGTGGTAAAGTGCTGCTGTGTGGTATGATGTGGTAAAGTGACGCTGTGTGGTATGATGTGGTAAAGTGCGCTGTGTGGTATGATGTGGTAAAGTGCTGCTGTGTGGTATGATGTGGTAAAGTGCCACTGTGTGGTATGATGTGGTAAAGTGCTGCTGTGTGGTGTGATGTGGTAAAGTGCTGCTGTGTGGTATGATGTGGTAAAGTGCTGCTGTGTGGTATGATGTGGTAAAGTGCTGCTGTGTGGTGTGATGTGGTAAAGTGCTGCTGTGTGGTATGATGTGGTAAAGTGCTGCTGTGTGGTATGATGTGGTAAAGTGCTGCTGTGTGGTATGATGTGGTAAAGTGCTGCTGTGTGGTATGATGTGGTAAAGTGACGCTGTGTGCTCAGAGCTACAGCCTGGATGAAGAGGAGTCGGGCACGATGGACATCCCCATCTTCACTGAGGAGTTTCTGGATCACAACAAAGGTCAGCCCTCACTTTGACAAGGGGGGGGGGGCAGGCTTGTTACTGGAGATTGTTTGTTGGTTTGTCGTTATTGAAGGTCGCATGGTTTTTGTGTTGTTGGTCACCTCTGTCGTCAGAGAGGAGTGTCGTGATCACAAAAACGGGGGGGGGGGGGGGGGGGGGGGGGGGGGCTGGTTGTTCAGTGATGTTAGTTTTGGTGGGGTGGGTTTATTGTGGGGGGGGGGGGGGGGGGTGTGCATGTTATTATTCAGCATTTTATATTGATTTCCCTCCCCCCCCCCTTTGTTTTGGCTATGGAATTGCTTGATGATTAATATGATGAACGTGTGTTTGTTGTTGTTCTGCTCTTGTTAGAATGTTGATGATTAATACGATGAATGTGTGTTTGTTGTTGTTCTGCTCTTGTTAGAATGTTGATGATTAATACGATGAATGTGTGTTTCTTGTTCTGCTCTTGTTAGAATGTTGATGATTAATACGATGAACGTGTGTTTGTTGTTGTTCTGCTGTTGTTAGAATGTTGGTCATGGTCTCAAGTAAGATTGTTTCCCTTTACATCATGGCTGATGAATTGAATTGAATACGGAAAAAGCAACCAATGTTTTGTTCTTTTCTTTTTTGCAACCAGCCCTCTGGGCACAAAACAAAACACTTATCATTTTCCTATGAGGAATAACTTTTCAAATCATCCAGAATATAAGGCACATACTTTATGCATGCATCTTTATCTCTTACTGAACAGCATGGCAAAGTCGTATCAGTGAGAAGGGGAGACAGACATGGCTGACTGCAGGGTGCAGGCAGGCAGGGAGGGGAGGCAGAGAGAGTGAAAAAGCAAACTTGCAACCAAAAATATTGCCAACATTTCTACATAGCACGTTTTCAGGTACCACATGCATTACTACCCCTTGTGCGCGCGCGCAAGCATTGCACACCTGCATGTGAATGCGAGTCTTGTATATTGCATTTATAACTGTGTAGCAGAAACATGTGTGGGAGAATGTCAGACATGGGTTGTTTGGGCAGAGAGCGTGACGTGTTGATATTGTAGTCTGGTGTCAGCTGTCAGCTGTCTGAGGGCATGTACCTGATCCATTCTTTTATCCTGTAGATGTGTCATCCTTTGCTTGTAATCTAGATGAATTTAGAACTCTGTTTTGAGATGATAATAACGTATTTGGAATCAGAAGCTGTAAAGAATGTATACTCTGTTTTGAGATGATAATAACGTATTTGGAATCAGAAGCTGTAAAGAATGTATACTCTGTTTTGAGATGATAATAACGTATTTGGAATCAGAAGCTGTAAAGAATGTATACTCTGTTTTGAGATGATAATAACGTATTTGGAATCAGAAGCTGTAAAGAATGTATACTCTGTTTTGAGATGATAATAATGTATTTGGAATCAGAAGCTGTAAAGCTCTGTAATAGAAATTAACGCAACAACAAAAGCCCACTAAAAAGCATCTACTAAGTTCTGAAGTGCTTTATTAATTATTATTATTATTACCTCACATACATTCCAAACCTAGAATCCAGGAGGGAGGGGGGGGGGGGGGTGACAAAAGACAGGGATGAAATGTCTCCAGCATCAGCCAGCTGACCTCGGCCACCTCGGCGCAGTGGTTAGCGCCTTCAGTTACAGACTGGAAGGTGGCAGATTCAATTCCCCCCGTAACAGTCCTAGGGATTTTTCTGACTTTAAAAAAACCTATTTTGCCTTTCAGAAGAGTAGGCCATTGATGACAATTGGTTGTTTTTTTTATCGCATGCACACTGGCATCGTGTTTAGACAATCATCAGTCCTGAAGTCGCAATGCCGCTCCCCTAAGTGTGGGCAAAAACTCGCATATGCCAAACCATCACACCCTTGGTGAACAGGGAGCTGTGGATGGGGAACGAAACAGTGGAGCGGGGGTCTAGAGGTAGCGTGCCTGCCTTGACAGCTAAAAGTCCGGGTCGGAAGTGTGCAGTGGTTCGAATCCCATCTGGACCCGAAACTTTCCCCCCATCCATTAGACCGTGAGTGGTGGTCTGGGTGCTAGTCTTTCGGATGAGATGATAAACCGAGGTCCCGTGTGTTACACGAAATTATTTAGCGCACGTAAAAGAACCTATGGCAACAAAAGAATTGTCCCTGGCAAAATTCTATAGAAAAAAGCCACTCTGATAGGGAAACAAATACAGTTGCAGACAGGGAAAAAAAAAAAAGAGAAAGAAATAGGTGGCGCTGCTCTTGCGGCGACGCGCTCTTCCCAGGGAGACAGCCCGAATTTTACGCAGAGAAATCTGCCGTGACTTACCGTGGTGTAAAGTATATTTTTATACACAACAAAACAGCCTCCGTGATGGAAGCGTGTGTCCTGCCTGACAAGAGTGTTGACGTGCAGCCAGAGACACGGAGCTGCGCCAGTTACGCAAGCAGACGACGGAACTGGAAGAGCAGAACGCCATATTGTCCAAACACATCGACAACATGCGGCAGGCCGTGGAGAGGCTGGAGACGGAGTGTGGGCAGCAGCGGCAGTCCAACACCGCGCTGCAGCAACACTATGAGGCAGTCAAGGCACTGCTGACCCAACGCTTCGCCAACATCCCTCTGCCTGGTCAGTCCTGACCTCACACAGCTACAGAGAGTATCGGGCCGTTTCAGGAATTATTCAGAGATTATTGTTTGTTTCTGAAATCAGAGATTATTTTTTGTTTCAGGAATCAGAGATTATTGTTTCAGGAATCAGAGATTATTTTTTGTTTCAGAAATCAGAGATTATTTTTTGTTTCAGAAATCGGAGATTATTGTTTCAGGAATCGGAGATTATTTTTTGTTTCAGAAATCAGAGATTATTTTTTGTTTCAGAAATCAGAGATTATTTTTTGTTTCAGGAATCAGAGATTATTTTTTGTTTCAGAAATCAGAGATTATTGTTTCAGGAATCAGAGAATTTGGTTCAGGAGTCAGAGAATGCTGTGGTTTTTTTCAGAAAATGGAGATTGCTGCATTGTTTTGGGAATCAGAAAATATTGTTTCAGGAATCAGAGAATATTGTTTCAGAAATCAGAGAGTATTGTATTGTTTCAGGAATCAGAGAATTTATTTCAGGAATAGGATAATACCGTATTTTTTTTTTAGAAATCGGAGAATATTGTTTCAGGAATCAGAGAATATTGTTCAGGAATCAGTGAATATTGTATTGCCAAAGAAAATAGTGAAGGCTGTATTGTTTCAGGGGTGGAAGAACAGTGCGTGATTGTTTCAGGGGTGGAAGAACAGTGCGTGATTGTTTCAGGGGTGGAAGAACAGTGCGTGATTGTTTCAGGGGTGGAAGAACAGTGTTTCAGGGGTGGAAGAACAGTGCGTGGTTGTTTCAGGGGTGGAAGAACAGTGCGTGGTTGTTTCAGGGGTGGAAGAACAGTGCGTGGTTGTTTCAGGGGTGGAAGAACAGTGCGTGGTTGTTTCAGGGGTGGAAGAACAGTGTTTCAGGGGTGGAAGAACAGTGCGTGGTTGTTTCAGGGGTGGAAGAACAGTGTTTCAGGGGTGGAAGAACAGTGTTTCAGGAGTGGAAGAACAGTGCGTGATTGTTTCAGGGGTGGAAGAACAGTGCGTGGTTGTTTCAGGGGTGGAAGAACAGTGCGTGGTTGTTTCAGGAGTGGAAGGAGTGTGTTTGGATTGTTTCAGGAGTGGAAGGAGTGTGTTTGGATTGTTTCAGGGGTGGAAGAACAGTGCGTGATTGTTTCAGGGGTGGAAGAACAGTGTTTCAGGGGTGGAAGAACAGTGTTTCAGGGGTGGAAGAACAGTGTTTCAGGGGTGGAAGAACAGTGCGTGATTGTTTCAGGGGTGGAAGGAGTGTGTTTGGATTGTTTCAGGGGTGGAAGGAGTGTGTTTGGATTGTTTCAGGGGTGGAAGGAGTGTGTTTGGGTTGTTTCAGGGGTGGAAGAACAGTGCGTGATTGTTTCAGGGGTGGAAGGAGTGTGTTTGGGTTGTTTCAGGAGTGTGTTTGGGTTGTTTCAGGAGTGTGTTTGGGTTGTTTCAGGAGTGTGTTTGGGTTGTTTCAGGAGTGTGTTTGGATTGTTTCAGGGACGAAGGAGTACCCCACAGTGGACAGCATAGAGAGCTACATGAGCAAGCTGCACAGCATCGTGTTAAACACCCCACAGCAGCACCCAGGCTAGGGCACCACAGCTTGTCAAGAGTCACCACAGTGCGTGGACATCTCAGTCGCGCCAGAGGCTTCACCACAGACCAACCAAGACCACAGACCTCAGTCACCACAGACCTCACACCACAGCTACCACAGCACAGACCTCACACCACAGACCTCACACCACAGACCACACCACAGACCTCACACCACAGACCTCACACCACAGACCTCAACCACAGACCTCAGACTCACCACAGACCTCACACCACAGACCTCACACCACAGACCTCACACCACAGACACAGACCTCACACCACAGACCTCACACCACAGACCTCACAACCACAGACCTCACACCACAGACCTCACACCACAGACCTCACACGACTCACACCACAGACCTCACACCACAGACCTCACACCACAGACCTCACACCACAGACCTCAGCACCACAGACCTCACACCACAGACCTCACACACCACACACCACAGCCTCAGACCACAGACCTCACACCACAGACCTCACACCACAGACCTCACACCACAGACCTCACACCACAGACCTCACCACACCACACCACCACAGACCACAGACCTCACACCACAGACCTCACACACACACCACAGACCACAGACCTCACACCACAGACCTCACACCACACCACAGACCTCAGTCACCACAGACCTCACACCACAGACCTCACACCACAGACCACAGACCTCACACCACAGACCTCACACACACACCACAGACCACAGACCTCACACCACAGACCTCACACCACACCACAGACCTCACACCACAGACCTCACACCACAGACCTCACACCACAGACCACAGACCTCAGTCACCACAGACCTCACACCACAGACCTCACACCACAGACCTCACACCACAGACCTCAGTCACCACAGACCTCACACCACAGACCTCACACCACACACCACAACCACAGACCTCACACCACAGACCTCACACCACACACCACAGACCTCAGTCACCACAGACCTCACACCACAGACCTCACACCACAGACCTCACACACACACCACACCCACAGACCTCAGTCACCACAGACCTCACACCACAGACCTCACACCACACACCACAGACCACAGACCTCACACCACAGACCTCACACCACACACCACAGACCACAGACCACAGACCTCACACCACAGACCTCACACCACACACCACAGACCACAGACCACAGACCTCACACCACAGACCTCACACCACACACCACAGACCACAGACCTCACACCACAGACCTCACACCACACACCACAGACCACAGACCTCAGTCACCACAGACCTCACACCACAGACCTCACACCACAGACCACCACCGCCACCGCTGACCCTTGCCGCAGAGGAGGAGGAGGGTGGTGGTGGTCCCTGCAGCTGAACCACAGGGTGGGGGGGGGGGGGGGCACTCCGCAGGTGGGGGAGCGTTTTGACGACAGGAAAAGATGGGGGAGTGTTCTGACGACAGGAAAAGATGGGGGAGTGTTTTGAGGGAGTCACCGTGTTGATGAGTAGTCAGAGTGCTTTTGATATTGTAATGAGAAAAGGAACGAAATGAGTTAGCAGACACGGCCCTTTTTTCTTGCTTTCGTTTTTTCTTGTGCAATAAAAAAGAGATTTTGACACGTTCACAGCAAGCAAATCCAGCATAACTCAGTCCGGGGTCCAGGCCCAGTGCTAAAAATAACCCCTTCCTTTTACCTAGTCCAAGTGTGGTCAGTTCCTGCTAGAATTGGCGGCAGTTGGGGTGGAGCGGATCTCTAGCAGTTGAGAGTAGCTGAAAGTGGGGGACACTGACAACAGCTGTGCGTTTGGTCCTTTTCCAGTAAACGTTTGGAGAATATTTCTGAATGCTTTCGATATTGTAATGAGAAAAGGAACTAAATAAGTATGCAGACTTAACCTCTTAACTGCCAAGTGCAAGTTAACTGCCAAGTGCAAGTGCACCCTATATGCCAGGGAATAAAATTCTCATGTACCACTTGCTATGTTCATGTCCCTCTTACTCAGAAATTACTACATGAATAATCCTGATAGTCCACCCAATGACAGTATATATATCGTAAATTGCTTTGAGGCAAGCTCAAATTAGTTAGCATGATATTTCGCTATGAAAATATATTTAAAATGTAAAAAATCGAGAAAAAATACACTTTCTTCATCACCACTGTCATTCTGAGTACACCCCATCTCAATATCGTCAAACATAAGTCCAGGCAAAATCCCCGTCATTTTTTTGTTTTTAATGCACAATCTCCTGAATCATACACGATTGTTTTCATCACTGTCAGGATGTCTTATTTGCCACTTTTTCAGCTGTGTAGAGTTATTGATACCTTCACCGAGAAGTGTCAGCCATTTTGAACAAGAACTGCCCAAGCAGTCGTGCATAAAAACACAAAATACGAGCTAAAAACGATCATTTATGCCACTGTTTTCACAGCTGGATGTTGCCAAGCAGCAGGAGCGTGATCTCCACTAATTTTGGAGTTCTTTCCCTTGATCTGTAGTCGAGGCAGCTGGCTTGTTTACTTCCATCTGAAACCCCGGCCATGTTGGGGGTTGTAGGGGAATAGAGAGCACATGGAGCCCTGGCCATGGTGTAGGGCAATAGAGAGCCCTGGCCATGTAGGGGAATAGAGAGCACATCAAGCCCTGGCCATGTAGGGGAATAGAGAGCACATGGTGTAGGGGAATAGAGAGCACATGGTGTAGGGGAATAGAGAGCACATCAAGCCCTGGCCATGGTGTAGGGGAATAGAGAGCCCTGGCCATGTAGGGGAATAGAGAGCACATGGAGCCCTGGCCATGGTGTAGGGGAATAGAGAGCCCTGGCCATGGTGTAGGGGAATAGAGAGCCCTGGCCATGGTGTAGGGGAATAGAGAGCCCTGGCCATGGTGTAGGGGAATAGAGAGCCCTGGCCATGTAGGGGAATAGAGAGCCCTGGCCATGTAGGGGAATAGAGAGCCCTGGCCATGTAGGGGAATAGAGAGCACATGGAGCCCTGGCCATGTAGGGGAATAGAGAGCACATCTGGCCATGGTGTAGGGGAATAGAGAGCACATGGAGCCCCGGACAATGTCCAGGGTGGGGCAGTCTAGCGGTTAAGGTTTTGCAATAGAAAAGAATTTCAACATGTTGGGCCTTTCCCAATAAACTTTTGGCAACCATTTCTTTCTTTCTTCCTTAAAGTTAGGACAATTACATCATTGTAAAATGAAAGCCGTCCCCTGTTTCACATCAATCACTCGTTGGACAGAGTCTCACTTCCCGGGGATTGTTCAACGCTGGTTACATTGGAAGTCTGTGACTCGGTATCCTAAACTTAACAAACGCTCTGGCGACATTATGTGGCCAAGTTGAGAAGTAGTTTTCCAAGTTGAAAGTATCCTCGGATAGTTCGGTATAGCGTTGTTTCAGGGACGGGATAGCCTGGCGGTTGGATAGACCGTTGCACTGGCATCTGATGGGTCAGGTTTGAGTCTCCAGCGAGATATCCTCGAGGGGGATTGTTCCCCCTGGACTTCACATCACTGCTGAATTCACTCCCCAGACAGCCCTCCGGCGAGACTGAACCAAGTGCACAGGGAAACTGTTGCACAGGGGTCACACCTCGTTCTGCGATAGCAGACCAGTAGGAGCGGATGACAAAGCACTTGGTGTCATGTTTAGACATCGGCCCGAAGGTGGAGTGTAGCCACCTCGAGGGTGGGGACATGATCGCGTACGCAAAATCTCAAATTTGGTGAACTTCGGGGCTCTTGTATAAAAAAAAAATTGTATAAAAAAGTCGCAGATGTTTTCTTTCAGTTTCTGTAAACCAGCTTTGTATATGTACTGATGTTGAAGAGAGAGTGAACAGGTGAAGGAAGGTGGCAGGATGGTTAAGACGTTCACCTGCCAACAAGTAAACCGTGAGGTTCTGGGTTCGATTCCCAGCCTCGCCCTTTCTTCCCAGTTTGACAAAAAAAATCAAACTGAATGTCAAAGTCCTTCGGATGAGACTATAAACCGAGGCCCCGTGTGCGAACGCATGCAGAACATCTTGCGCACACGTTAAATCCTGTTCCGCTGTTCGGAAGAGTAGGCCATTGTGTGCCGGTGGGAACATATGACAAAATTTAAAAAACGCTTACACATGCATAAAAAAAATCATCTGAGCGCTTTGATTTGTTTCTTTACAAGATTCAGCGCTATATAAATTCCATACATTATGATTATTGTTATTATTATTTCTAACCATGTTTGAAGTTACACCTCTGACTGACCAATTACAGAAAAGAGCTCTGACACAGGCTCCACTCACTGACTTATTACAGAGAAAAGCTCTGACACAGGCGTCATACACTGACTGATTACAGAGAAGAGCTCTGACACATGGGCCATTGGCTGATTACAGATAAAAGCTCTGTCACAGGCGTCATACACTGACTGATTACAGAGAAGAGCTCTGACACATGGGCCATTGACTGATTACAGAGAGAAGCTGTGACACGGGCTCCACTCACTGATTACAGAGAAAAGCTCTGACACATGTGTCATACACTGACTGATTACAGAGAAGAGCTCTGGCACATGGGCCATTGACTGATTACAGAGAGAAGCTGTGACACGGGCGGCATACACTGACTGATTACAGAGAAAAGCTCTGACACAGGCTGCACTCACTGGCTGATTACAGAGATGAGCTCCTACACAGGCTCCACTCACTGACTGATTACAGAGAAAAGCTGTGACACATGGTCCCCTCACTGACTGATTACAGAGGAAAGCTGTGACACATGGTCCACTCACTGACTGATTACAGAGGAAAGCTGTGACACATGGTCCACTCACTGACTGATTACAGAGAAAAGCTGTGACACAGGCTCCACTCACTGACTGATTACAGAGAAAAGCTGTGACACATTGTCCCCTCGCTGACTGATTACAGAGAAAAGCTGTGACACAGGCTCCACTCACTGACTGATTACAGAGAAAAGCTGTGACACATGGTCCACTCACTGACTGATTACAGAGAAAAGCTGTGACACATTGTCCCCTCGCTGACTGATTACAGGGAAAAGCGTGACCAGCTCCACTCACTGACTGATTACAGAGAAAGCTGTACACATGTCCCTCATGACTGATACAGAGAAAACTGTGAACATGTCCACTCAGATGATCAGAGAAAGCGTGACACATGGTCCCTGCTGATGAATACAGAGGAAAGCGTGCAACAGTCCCCGCTGATGATTACAGGAAAAGCTGTGCCATGGTCCCTTGCTGATGTTACGAGAAATGCTGGACACACGGTCACTCATGATGATCAGAGAAGTGGAACTGGTCCCGTGAGATTACAGGAAAAGCTGTGACAAATGGTCCCTTCGCTGATGTTACAGAGAAAGCTGTGACACATGGTCCCTCATGACGATTACAAGAAAAGCGTGCATGGTCCTCGCTGACTGATTACAGAGAAAGCTGTGCCACAAGGTCACTCGTGATGTTACCAGAAAAGCTGTGACCATGGTCCCTCCCCTGAAATTACAGAGAAAAGCTTCATGGTCCACTGCTGATGATACAGAGAAAACTTGACACATGTTCCCTCGCTGACTGATTACGAGAAAAGCTGTGAAAGGCCCACTTTGTCTACACACCCAGATCGCTTTGGCTTCCAACCGTCGTCACACGTTCCAACGGCAGTGACAACAGTGACAGTGTGCAATGTCGGCATCCATTGTCGCTTAAAGGTCCTGCTGTTGGTGTGGAACCCAACACCCCAGTGTGTTGTGTTGTTCCTAGTGTCACGTCATTGTTGTTACATTTATGCTGGGGGGCTTTTTTTTTGGGGGGGGGGGGGGGGGGGAGGGTTGCAAATCCACTTCCCTGTTTCATAAGTTGCGTTCCCATAAAGAAAACAGTGGGTTGTTGTTTTTTATTTCTTTGTACTGAGAGGTCCATTCAAAGGGAATTTGTTTAACCCAGAAGTTCACCTCAGTGCCGACTCCACTCCCCTGAAAGTTCTTCCGATGAGGCTATAAACCAAGGTCCCGTGTGTGAACGCATGCAGAACACCTTGCGCACATGTTAAAACCCTTTCTGCCTTTGGGAAGAGTAGGCCATTGCGTACCAGTAGGACCAGATGACAGTTGTCAAACACGTTGCGTTTAGACATTATTCCTACCAGTAGGACCAGATGACAGTTGTCAAACACGTTGCGTTTAGACATTATTGCACAAGTTGCAATGCGGATACCTTAATGCTAGGTCAACTGTCGCGTATGCAAAATCTCGTCCTTGGTGAACCTGGGAGCTTTGGCTGAGGAATGGGAAAGCGAGACCCAAAAAATGAATGTAAACATGGGGCATGTGTGTGTGTGAAGTCCTGCATGTGTGTGTGTGCATGTGTGTTTGACTCTGTGTGTGTGTGTGTAGGTTTGTTAGCAGGCGTACATGTGTGTGTAAAAACAATATATATGTGTGTGTGCGCATGCATGCATCTGCCAGTGTGCATTTTGCTCAGTTTGAAGAGACATGTCGCGGTGCTCAGTCGTTACTTTTTTTTTTTTGTGGGGGGGGGGGGGGGGCGGCAGAATCATCTCATCTGTTGATGTCATATTGATCCTAATATTCCGTCAATTGGCTGGGGATAATACATAATACTGTAAACAGTAACAACCGTGTCATATAATGACCATGAGGATAATGACCCAAAGATGTACACATACAAAAGGTTCAGGCTGACAGCACTGCCGGGAAGAGCCCAGGGGATAGAGAGTGAGCTCCTGGTCTGACAGCCGGCATTGGAACCCCTGCCGGCCGTTGCAGGGTTCTCCTGGTCTGACAGCCGGCATTGGAACCCCTGCCGCCCGTTGCAGGGTTCTCCTGGTCTGACAGCCAGCCTTGGAACCCCTGCCACCCGTTGCAGGGTTCTCCTGGTCTGACAGCCAGCCTTGGAACCCCTGCCGCCCGTTGCAGGGTTGTCCTGGAGGCGGCAGCAGCAGCAGGTCCACCTGCTCTCTCCGGAAAGGCCTTCAGACCAGACTGCATCCAGGTTTCGCGGGCTAACACACGCGCACACAACTTCTTGCGTGCATGTTAAGTAAAACCAGCTCTCTTCAGACCAGACTGGATCCAGGTTTCGCGTGCTAACACACACGCACACAACTTCTTGCGCGCATGTTAAGTAAAACCAGCTCCACCGCCTTTCGGAAGAGTAGGCCATAGCATGCCGGTAAGAGTAGATCATAACAACACCACTTTGTAAAGATGCGTGCACGTCAGGGTCGCGTGGAGACATCGTGCCCAGAGTCGAAACTTGGCTGTTTTAATGGTGGCCAAAATGGTCGCATACGCAAAAATTTCACCATTGGTGATCGGAAAAAAACACCCAAACAAATGATATTGTCTGTACATGAGTGTTGTTGTGTTTGTCCGTTTTCCGTCATTTCTGTGTTTTTTTGTCGTGTTGCCATGGCAGCCAGTGGATGATGTCTGCTCCAGATACATGGCCGTCATTGGTGGATATGGGATGCACGTGCGCGCACACACACACGTTCTTGAACGTGAACATACACACACGCGCGTGCGCACATGCACAAACATAGACAGACACACTGTACTGTCTGGAAATAAAAATGAAGCTTTTCCTTCACACACGCACACACACACTCATGCGCACACACACACACTGTACCATCTGGAAATTAAAATTTAGCTTTTCCTTTACACAAACGCACACACATAACGGACGACAAAATTTACAAAACTGCATACACACGGGGACTGGATGTAAAAAAGCATGTGAGTGCTTATTCCATTATCCATTAAATAAAGAATAAATGAATAAGCACACACTCACATGCACGCACACACACACGTGCGCGCCTGTGTAGTAAATAGACCAAACTAATCAAATCACACACTCGCTTTGATTTGCCAGAATTTTACCATGCGATGTTGACCAATAAATTATCTGTCAACACAGGTCTCAACTTGTTGGGGTTTTTTGTGTGTGTGGTGATAGACTCGTGTGATAGGTGGTAATGTTGGCTGTTCCTCAGCTTAACACCCTGGGGGTCACCCAGAACAATCGTGCCACACTCTGACTCACTCCTCCCACCTGGGAATCGCTGTGATATTGAAAGAACACACTGAATGAGAAGTTTACCTGTGTGACTCTTTTCAGGTGCCTCACCACATAGGCAGCCATACTCCTGCTTCAGAGGATTTTTTTCTCCTTCAAAGGAGAGTGCAGGTTGTTTTGTTGAGAGCTTGTCATGGCTGAAGGCAATCTCAACACGACATTTTACAACATTTAAGTGTAGGCTTGGGCACTAAGCATACGTGACTTCCTGACAAAGACTTTGGCCTGAGCCAGTTTGTGTTGTTTTGTATCGCCTTTGTATTGCGTTGTGATGTACAAGGTAAAGGTGTTCCATAACCTATAAGGTCGTAGGGGAGCGAGACATCAGAGACCTCCCTTCACTAGGGCCAGCATATTGAGGGCGGCGCCCATCTCCTCTCCCTCGCTGCTTTACCTTCCCTGACCCTAAAAGAGGGCAGGTACCCATTTACAGCTGGGGGACTGTACTGAAGCCAAGTCGCGCAAACAGTCACCCATCAGAGGTAGCCCTGCTCGACGCTGCTTAACCTTAGCTGGGGGAAAGCGAGTGCTCCGACCACTGAGCTATGCCGTCCCCTTGTACTGCACTGTGTGTACCACTCTCGGTCACAGCCGATTTCTTGGTGTGAAATGCGGTCAGGCTGCTCTTTGGGAGGAGAGTGTGTGGCCACAAGAGCAGCAGAGCAGAGCCATCCTTTTGTTGTTCGTGTCTAGCCAGTTCCTGCTTTTGTTCTCTTGTTTCGAGGGTATAATGCTTTGTTCGGCCAGACAAACCGCCATGAAAGCGAGCACACTGATATCAAGTTCTCAGAATTTCACCCAACACATTCCCAGAAAATAGGACGAGAAACGAGCCACAGCAGGAGTTGTTGATAGATAGATACCTAGATAGACAGTAGAAAGATAAATGATAGGTAGGTAGATAGATGATTGATAGGTAGATAGATGATTGATAGGTAGATACAGATGACTGATAGATAGATGATTGATTGATAGATAGATTAAAATAGTAATAAAAATCCAACTGTGTTCAGCTTCATTTCTTTACTTTACACCAGCAAATTTGGGCTTAGACTCTCTGAAGCTTCCTCCTCGGGCTGTAGCCTGATGTGGAACAGTCCTGGAGGCTTCAGATAGAGGCCAACATTTGCTGGGGTGGAGAAAAAAAAATAGTTTTAAAAGATGAAACTGAACACAACTGTGTTTTTTATTAGTTTTACCTCAACTGTGCTTGGAGGGAGTGGCGCCCAGCAGAATTGTTGGGCTTGTTTCAAGGAAGGCTGCATGTGGGTCAATGGTTTGAGTGCAAGCGCTTCGATTTGGAAGGGGGGGGGGTTGGCAAAATACAGCGCTATATATACATTCCATTTCTTCTTCTTTTTCTTATTACTATTATTATTTATATATATATATATATTTATTCGTTTATTTCGAGTATAATGGAATAAGCATTCATGGATTTTTTTCATCCAGTCCCCGTGTGTATGCAATTTGTACATTTTATCATCCGTTTCCACTGGCACACAATGACCTACCCTTCCGAAAAGCGGAACAGAATTTAACGTGTGCGCAAGATGTTCTGCTTGCGTTAGCACAGGGATCTCGGTTTATAGTCTCATCTGAAGGACTTTGGGAGTGGAGTCTGCACTGATAACTCCAGAGGAAAAATCTTCTTGAACGAGATTTGAACCCTGGTCAGTAGATCACGAATGCATCACTCTAACCACCAGGCTATCTCGTCCCCATGTGTGTGTGTATATATATATATATATATGAGGAAGGAATAGATGTTCACCTGCCTAACAAATAAACCCTGAGGTTCTGGGTTCAATTCCCAGCCATGCCCTTTCTTCCCTGTCTGATTAGAAAATCAAACTGAATGTCTAAGTCCTCTGGACGAGACCAATAAACCGAGGCCTAGTGTGCGAATGCGTGCAGAACATCTTTGTGCAAAGACCTGCTTCACCTTTTGGAAGAGTAGGTCATTGTGTGGCGGTAGGAACAGATGATAAATCGTTTACTAAAACATGCACACAAGGGTTGGACACCGGCCCTGAGGTCGGAATGCGGCTACCTGAATAGTTAAGGGGGTGGGGGGGACGGTCGCATATGCAAAAATCTCGCCATTGGTGAACCTCTGAGCTCTAGCTGAGGAACAACATATATATATATATATATATACATAAATATATATATGTGTGTGTATGTATATATACATATATGTTGTTGTTTGTGTGTCGGTTCCCCAGTGTTAATCGCCTGGCTGGCCACCAAGGACTGACAACCCCCCCCCCCCCCCCCCCCCCCCCCCCCCCCCACACACACACACACACACACACACACTACCCCCAACTGGACATTGTGGTAGTGGTCACCACGTTGGTCAGCTTATTATCGGACTTTGGCAAGTCTTGTATTCTGATGGTGACGACGACAAGAACAAGAGTTCAGTTGCTTTCTTCAATGACCCCCTCGAAGGCACTGGCCCCAACAGCGGTGAGCAGAACTGGTGTTCAGTCACCATCACTGATTCCAGGAAAACCAGCCAGTCAGCACACTGAAGCGATATGTTGTTGTTGTTGTGCGTTCCCCAGATTTACACCCTGGGGGCCACCCAGAAGACTGACTCACTCATCATCCCACCTGGGAATCCTCACTGTGAGATAGTACACCGCTGGATGAGAAGTACCTCGCCATGCAGGCAACCGTACCCCAAGGATTTCGTTCTCCTTTAAAGGGAAGTGCAGGTTGTTGTTATGTGAAGAGCTTGTCATGGCTGAAGGCAATCTCAACACAACATTTTACAGCTTTTTAGTGTAGGCCTTGGCAGTGAGCTGACCACATCAATCACTGACAGACACAGCTCTTGGCCTGGGTCAGGTTAAAGTAATTAAACATTGGACTAGTGAACATGACTAAACCATCCACAGTCAACTCACTAAAGTCATACAACATTGAACATTACTAAACCATCCACAGTCACTAAAGTCATACAACAGTGAACATTACTAAACCATCCACGGTCAACTCACTAAAGTGATACAACATTGAACATGACTAAACCATCCACAGTCAACTCACTAAAGTCATACAACATTGACCATTACTAAACCATCCACAGTCACTAAAGTCATACAACATTGAACATTACTAAACCATCCACAGTCACTAAAGTGATACAACATTGAACATGACTAAACCATCCACAGTCAACTCACTAAAGTCATACAACATTGAACTGTTGAACACTCATGCTCTCGCAATATCAAACACTCCAACTGTGAACACTTGATCATTGTGGTACACCTGATCACTTCAAATGCATTTATTAGTACTTTCAAAAGGGCATCCCTGTGATGAGCTTCTGTTCATTTTCACTGTTAAACAGGGTGTGGAATTTGTTTTTCAAAATTAGCACTGTTAAAAAAATGGTTGAACATTTGCTGTGACATTCCTTGAAAAGAAAAAGAAGGCATTTAATGGCGTTGACCTCTGCTAGAGCTCCAGGTTCACCAGTGGTGACCTTGTGTTTGCCAGAGCTCCAGGTTCACCAGTGGTGACCTTGTGTTTGCCAGAGCTCCAGGTTCACCAGTGGTGACCTTGTGTTTGCCAGAGCTCCAGGTTCACCAGTGGTGACCTTGTGTTTGCCAGAGCTCCAGGTTCACCAGTGGTGACCTTGTGTTTGCCAGAGCTCCAGGTTCACCAGTGGTGACCTTGTGTTTGCCAGAGCTCCAGGTTCACCAGTGGTGACCTTGTGTTTGCCAGAGCTCCAGGTTCACCAGTGGTGACCTTGTGTTTGCCAGAGCTCCAGGTTCACCAGTGGTGACCTTGTGTTTGCCAGAGCTCCAGGTTCACCAGTGGTGACCTTGTGTTTGCCAGAGCTCCAGGTTCACCAGTGGTGACCTTGTGTTTGCCACCGTTGTCGCCCTGCTTCACGAAGGTAGCCGCATTCCGACTTCAGGGATGTGTGCTGGGCGTGTTTGCGTGTCTGTAACTCACCGACAAAGTGACATGAATTACGGGATCTTTAACGTGCGTATTTGATCTTCTGCGTGTGTACATACACGAAGGGAACTAAGGCACTGGCAGGTCCGCACTTGAAGTTGACCTGGAAGATCGTAAAAAAAACCAACAACAGTCCACCCTTAATTCACCAGGCGCTGCCGAGATTGGAACCCACGACTTGATGGACCTATAGGATGGAAGTCGAACGGTCTTAACCCCTCGGCTCTAGTGTCCGTCTGAAGATATATTGACATTCCTCCCATAGTTCACCAGTGGGAGAAAGATCATGAAACTGATGACAATTAAGATAATGACGTCAACGATAATGATGATGACGGTGGCGATGATGATGACGACTATGATACAACAACAACAACTATGAAAATGATGGTGTTTCTAACACACACTAGTATAACAATATGTTGACTGAAAATCCCAAACGCACGACACAATCAAGCATGGCGAATAGTTCACACTTTGGTGAGGCCTCGCCCATAAACAGCAGTTTGGTATGTATGCAACAACAACAACAAAACCCAAAAAATCATGTCAAACAATAATTATCATCAATCGGCTTTCTGTGAGTTAATCATAAGTTGTGCACAGACAGACAGAGAGAGAGGGTGGAGGAGAGAGAGAGAGAGGGTGGATATATAGAGAGAGATGATGTGCAAGGATATTTTTCATATTTCGTTCTTTTATATCGAAGATAATGGAATAAGCACTTATGTGCTTTTTTACATCCAGTCCCCGTGTGTGTGATACAGATTTTAAGCCATGTTTAATCTTACGAGCTATCCGTGCAGTTTTGCAAACATAATAAGTATGTGACTCAAGGCAGACATGAAAATACCATCAACAAAAAAAGTTACAAAAACAGAGCTGATCATGAAACTTCTTCACTTAGGAAAAAAAATAATAATGATAAGCACATAAAAATTATGGGATCTTTCATGTATCCAGTCTTCAGTCATAATAATATACATGACTGATTCAATCAGTTGGTCCAAATGAATTCAACATTGTGCACAAAATTAATGTCAATAATCAGCCGATCTGAAAGTATAAAAGAGAGACAGACTGATATACAAAGAGAGACAGACAGATATACAGAGACAGACAGATATACAAAGAGAGACAGACAGATATACAAAGAGAGACAGACCGATATACAAAGAGAGACAGACAGATATACAAAGAGAGACAGACCGATATACAGAGACAGACCGATATACAAAGAGAGACAGACAGATATACAAAGAGAGACAGACAGATATACAAAGAGAGACAGACAGATATACAAAGAGAGACAGACAGATATACAGAGACAGACAGACAGCCAGCCTTAGAGAGACAGACAGATACAGAAAGTTAGAAAGAGACAGACGTAAGCAGGAGAAGAATAAAAGAAGCGGGGGGGGGGGGGGGGGGGGGGGGGGGGGGGGGGGTTGTAAAGAGGAAGAAGGCTGCAAAGAAGGAGAAGGAAAGAATGCAAACAAAAAGAAGGAGAAGAATGATGAACAATAGCCTGGATGTCAAGAATGATGAACAATAGCCTGGATGTCAAGAATGATGAACAATAACCTGGATGTCAAGAATGATGAACAATAGCCTGGATGTCAAGAATGATGAACAATAGCCTGGATGTCAAGAATGATGAACAATAGCCTGGATGTCAAGAATGATGAACAATAGCCTGGATGTCAAGAATGATTAACAATAGCCTGGATGTCAAGAATGATGAACAATAGCCTGGATGTCAAGAATGATGAACAATAGCCTGGATGTCAAGAATGATGAACAATAGGCTGGATGTCAAGAATGATGAAAAATAACCTGGATGTCAAGAATGATGAACAATAGCCTGGATGTCAAGAATGATGAACAATAGCCTGGATGTCAAGAATGATGAACAATAGCCTATTTGTTTTATTCAGAAAAATTGAGGGAAGATTCAGAGGGCCATGTAGAAGAACTGCAAAGAAAAAAAAAAGAATTTAGAAGAAGAAGAATTAGGGAGAATAACGAAGAAAAAGAATCGGAGATACTCGCAAAGAAGAGTAGCTTTGATGACAAACAATTGCGAAGAATTCAGAAGAAGTGCGATGAAGGGAAAAAAAGAGTCAGCCACTCTTAGTCTGAAGCAGGCGTTACATAAACCCAACATTGGCTCTGCCAAACCCTTGGGGGTTGTGTTTTACTTGTCTGCTTTTTTAAGAAGGAAAAAACAAACATGACAAAGATCGGAAAAGAAGACGAATTGCAAAGAAGAATGAGAAGAAAAAGAAACATGGCAAAAAGAAATAGTGAAGAAGAAAAAGAAGAAGACGAAGAAGAATGCAAAAAAGAAGGCTGAGAAGAGCAATTGCGAAGAAGGAGAAGGCTGCAAAGAAGAAGGTTGCATTGCGAAGAGGAATTGCGAAGAAGGAGAAGAATGCAAAGGAGAAGAATGCAAAGGAGAAGGCTGCATTGCAAAGAGGAATTACGATGGAGGAGAAGGATGCAAAGGAGAAGGCTGCATTGCAAAGAGGAATTGCGAAGGAGGAGAAGATTGCAAAGGAGAAGGCTGCATTGCAAGAGGAATTACGATGGAGGAGAAGGATGCAAAGGAGAAGGAGTCCCCCATGGAGATGCCAGGGTTCTGTCAGTGTAGACAGCATCCCGCCTTCTGGAAATTCTCTGCTAGGAATTCCCTCTTTTCTATCCCTCTCTTGCTTCTGCCTTGTTGCTTTTCTTCCTGTCACCTCCTTCTTGCCTATGTTCTGCCTTCTTGGTCCATTCTCCTGCTTTTATTCCAGAAACACTTCAAAGATAGCGCTGCAGTCAGATGGACTGGGCCTGACTTGTCAGGCGCTTAACGGCAGCGCAACGCATGTTTGCTCATAGGACAGACGACCATAGTTGCTGTCTGAGCGTTCGACGAAGAAGACGACGAAGGAAGAGAAGAATGCAAAGAAGAAGAATGCAGAAAAGAAGAATGCAAGGAAGAAAAATGCAAGGAAGAAAAATGCAAAGAAGAAGAATGCAAAGAAGAAGAATGCAAAAGAAGAATGCAAAGAAGAAGAATGCAAAGAAGAGAATGCAAGGAAGAAGAATGCAAGAAGAAGAATGCAAGGAAGAAGAATGCAAGAAGAAGAATGCAAGAAGAAGAATGCAAGAAGAAGAATGCAAAGAAGAAAGAGAATGCAAAGAAGAGAGAATGCAAAGAAGAAGAATGCAAAGAAGAAGAATGCAAAGGAAGAAGATGCAAAGAAGAAGAATGCAAGAAGAAGAATGCAAGAAGAAGAATGCAAGGAAGAAGGAATGCAAGAAGAAGAATGCAAGGAAGAAAGAGGAATGCAAGAGGAATGCAAGAAGAGAATGCAATGAAAAATGCAAGGAAGAAGAATGCAAGGAAGAAGAATGCAAGGAAGAAGAATGCAAGGAAGAAGATTGCAAGGAAGAAGAATGCAAGGAAGAAGAATGCAAAGAAGAAGATTGCAAGGAAGAAGAATGCAAGGAAGAAGAATGCAAGGAAGAAGAATGCAAAGAAGCCAGACAGAGTGCCACAAAGAGACGAAGGCTGAAAGACAAAGAAACGAACACACACACACACACAAGAATGACACGGTTTACCCCTTCCCCCTTTTCCTCATTCCACACAACAACAACAACAACAACAAATCCACGGGAACAGCTGGGGCTGTCACTTTGTGGGGTAGACCGGTGCATCAAAAGTGAGCCTCCCCGTTATGAAATTGCCCAGGGCGCTTGGATCATCCGACCTGTAGTACTCCGCTGAGAGAGCTTTGAAGTACTCCATGTCCACTTTGTACTCGTTATTCTGGTGAAAGGCATACAATACATAATTATTATTAGTATCATCATCAGCAGCATCATCATCGTCGTCGTCGTCGTCGTCGTCATCATCATCATCATCATCATCATCATCATCAGAGAGCTTTGAAGTACTCCATGTCCACTTTGTACTCGTTACTCTCGTGGCAGGCATACAATCCACAGCGTCATCATTTTATCATCATCATCATCATCATCATCATCATCATCATCATCATCATCATCATCATCATCATCATCACCATCATCATCATCATCACCACCATCATCATCATTATCACCATCATCATCATTATCCCATTGTCACTATCATCATCAACATCATCATCATCAATATCATCACCACCATCCTCCACCTCCACCACCACCTCCTCCTCCTCTTCATCATCATTCATCATCATCATCATCATCATCCATCATCATCATCATCTCATCATCATATTATCATCATTTTCATCATTAAACAGAGGGCTTTGAAGTAGTCCAGATCCACGAATACAATACAACACAATACAATACAACACTATGCAATACAACACAATACAACACAATACAACACAACACAATACAACACAATACAATCAACACGATACAACACAAACAATAAACAATACAATCAATCAACACAAATACAATACACCACAATACAATCAACACAATACAATACAATACACCACAATACAATCAACACAATACAACACAATACAACACAATACAACACAATACAACGCAATACAACACAACAATGTCGGGTCAGAAAAGGTACCACTGAACATCCTCTAAGCGACCAGGCAGTAGGGCTGGGCCCCGCTGGCTGGTGGCCACACAGCGGCCTAACATTGCCAAGCTCCGTGTAGATTTTGTGGGTGTGGCTGGGGCAGAGAGGTATGACTGTAAGCGGCGAGGGAAGGAGCAACGGGCAGCAGCCCCAAGGAAGATGAGGCAGCCCACAGAAGATGAGGCAGCCCACAGAAGATGAGGCAGCCCACAGAAGATGAGGCAGCCCACAGAAGATGAGGCAGCCCACAGAAGATGAGGCAGCCCACAGAAGATGAGGCAGCCCACAGAAGATGAGGCAGCCCCACGGGAAATAAAGTGTACACCTGCTTTCTCCTCATCCTCTTCTTCTGCTTTCGTTGTCCTCCTTCATTCTACTGTTCTTTATCTTTCTTTCTCCTTTCTTCCTTATCTTCCTCTTCTTCTGTTTCTATTCCTCTTCTCTCTTTCTTCTCTTATTCGTCACTTGTTTTCGTTTTATCCAGTTTCACCTGTTCTCATTATATCGTATCCTCTCCTCTTCTCCTCCTCCCTTCTTTTCTCTCTTCCTCGTCCTCTCTCTTCCTCCTCTTCCTTTCCTCTTCTTCTCTCTTCTCTCTCGTTCCTCTTTCCTTCCTCTCTCTTTCCTCCTCGTCTCTTCGCCTTCCTCTCTCTTCTCTCTTCCTCTTCTTCCTCTCTCCTCCTCTCTTCTTCCTCCTCTTCTTCTCTCTTCTCCTCCTTCTCTTCCTCCTCCTCTTCTCCTTTCTTCTCCTCTTCCTCTCTCTCTCTTCTCTCTTCCCCTCCTCTTCTCTTTTCCCTCTCCTCTTCTCCTCCTCTTCTTTCTCCTCCTCTCTCCTCTCTTCTCCTCTTCTCCTCTCTTCCTCCTCTCTCTTCCCCTCTATCCTCCTCCTCTCTCCTCTCTTCTCCTCCTTCTTCCCCTCTCATCTTTCTCCTCTTCTCTCCTTCTTCTCCTCCTTCTCTTCCTCTTCTTCTTCCTCCTCCTCTTCTTCCTCCTCCTTTACCTTCTTCTTGCTTCTTCTTCCTTTTAGAACACTACATGTTTTTACAAGTATTTGAGGAACACTAAAATGGCGACCCTACAGCTTAACTAATTAATTCAATCAATCAATCAATCAATCAGACAGTCAATCAGTCAATCAATCAACCTGCCCTCGGAAAGTAAGCTAATCAATGAATTAATATTCGTTTATTCGTTCATTTGTTCGTTCGTTGATTTATTCATTCGTTCATTCATTTGTTCGTTCATTTACTCATTTATTTGTTCGTTCGTTCATTCACTCAATCAAAGAGGGGATGATGAAGATATAGTAGCTTTTTTGTTTTCATTTTGTTTTCCGTCATTCGTTCATTCACTCATTCATTCGTTCGCTCGTTCGTTCTTTGTTCGTTCATTCATTCATTTTTTTCGTTCGTTCATTCATTCATTCATTCATTCATTTCATTTGTTCATTTGTTCGTTCATTCATTTGCTCATTCATTCAATCGTTCGTTCATTCATTCATTGGCCATTGTGTGCCGGTGGGAACGGATGACAAAATTTTCAAAGCTGCATACACACGGGGACTGGATGTAAAAATGCTTATTCCATTATCCTCGAAATAAAGGAATAAATAAATGAATAAAATCACACCCACAGACAAACAGCCAGCCAGCCAGACAGACAGACAGACAGACAGTCAGACAGCCATCCATACAGACAGACAGCCAGCCAGCCAGACAGACAGGCAGACAGCCAGACAGACAGGCAGACAGCCAGACAGACAGACAGACAGACAGGCAGACAGACAGCCAGCCAGCCAGCCAGACAGACAGGCAGACAGCCAGACAGACAGACAGACAGGCAAACAGCCAGACAGCCAGACAGCCAGACAGCCAGACAGCCAGACAGGCAGACAGGCAGACAGCCAGACAGCCAGACAGCCAGACAGCCAGCCAGCCAGCCAGGCAGACAGCCAGACAGACAGGCAGGCAGACAGACAGACAGACAAACAGCCAGACAGACAGCCAGACAGCCAGACAGGCAGACAGGCAGACAGCCAGACAGGCAGACAGACAGGCAGACAGACAGGCAGACAGACAGGCAGACAGACAGGCAGACAGACAGACAGACAGACAGGCAGACAGACAGGCAGACAGGCAGGCAGGCAGGCAGGCAGACAGCCAGGCAGACAGGCAGACAGACAGACAGCCAGACAGCCACACAGGCAGACAGCCAGACAGCCAGACAGGCAGGCAGACAGCCAGACAGCCAGGCAGGCAGACAGCCAGACAGGCAGACAGGCAGACAGCCAGACAGCCAGACAGACAGACAGGCAGACAGCCAGACAGACAGACAGACAGACAGGCAGACAGACAGACAGCCAGACAGCCAGACAGGCAGACAGCCAGACAGACAGACAGACAGGCAGGCAGACAGCCAGACAGCCACACAGGCAGACAGCCAGACAGGCA